>CM051001.1:32139712-32293265 GCA_027704905.1 Muraenolepis orangiensis
AAAAGGGAGACAGCAGAATGGCCTGAAATCAACTCCAGTGCAAAACACACACACACACACACACACACACACACACACACACACACACACACACACACACACACACACACACACAATTCTAAAAACACATACTCTTCTTCTTCTTCCTCCTCTTCCTCCTCCTCATTCACACATCTTTACCTGTAGCGACGTCCCTGACCAGCAGGGGGGCGTTGGGGGTGAGGGTGAAGCCATGGCCACAGTTGCTGTCCAGCACGGGATCCCGGGTGAGCTGCACCGTCAGCCTGGCCTGGAAGTTCTGATTGGTCAGACTGTTGGAGCGCTGCGACCTCCCGTCACCCAGCAACCGCTCCCTGCGGAGGTCAAGCAGAGAGTGGGAGGGGGAGGGAGGGGGGTTGGGGGAGGAGGGGGGTTGGGGGGAGGATGGCCATAAAGCCAGACGAGGAGTAGGGGGGGGGGGGGGGGGGGGGGTTTGCTTTATGAGAAGCGTTTTGTGTGACTACGCCGTCTTTGTTGCCGTTTAAAGCCAGACATAGTTTAGCTGGTAAACCCCACCCCCCCCAACCGCACTGCGTCCTGAGGCCGAGACAGTGGTCAGCTGGTTTAGAACAAGATGGGAGTGTATTCTGAGTGTGACGAGCAGGGAACCCCGGCAGGAGAATGCTTTCTTGGTTAAAACCAGGGGGGCATGGCAACGAAGGAATGAGGCATGTTTTTGTGGTTTAGCATGGGTGTGTGTGTGTGTGTGTGTGTGTGTGTTTGTCAGAGGAAGAGTCTGTTTTTGTTAATGAATTTGTTAATTTTTAATGTGTATTCTACACATGCAAGTGTGGACGTTGGTGCGTATATGTGTGTGTTTGCATGTGTGCATGTGTGCGTGTGCATGTGCGTGTGTGACGGAGAGCGTTGACGTGTATGCTCTCCAACCGTACCTGCTCAGCGATTCCCGGGTACGTCGTATGATGGTCCCCACCACCTGCTGCACTCTGCTGCCCCTCCTGGCCGGAGACCTGCTCCTACACCTCTCATCCTCCTCCATTTATCTGCACAGGAGAGACGAGCATTACAGCCACCGACAGGGTAAAAGGAGGAAACGCACCCATAAGTCCTTAAGTCCAGAGGTCAGCAGGTCAGAAAGCGCTACTCGCCAGTGTCCTCTTGTTATTATATCCCCATCGCCACCTCACAATGCACCGTGGCAGATTATCCATGCAAACAAAGAACAGCCTCGTCTATTGTTCACATTGTCTCAGGAACAAAAAAAAAGCAGAACAACCCGTGCTACAAATACTCACCCGAACACGACTGCGATCAACACTTCAACAACCTGTTGAGGTGATGTGTCATATCCGAACACATCACACATTAAAGAATACAGTTATTGTTATATGTTTAATCTTTTGAACTAGCTATTAAAAGCAGTTAGCCTACTTCCAATGAAGTCGATTGTGTTTCGGCTGGCCCGAGGCAGAAGACGTCCCTTTTCAGACAAACGTTCAGTTTGTTTGCTGCTAACATTGGTTGAGGACCGGTAGAGTCTCCATGGAGATGCTTTTCTGACTCATCACCACCATGCACAATGTTCGCATCGGCGTGGTCTGCCGATTGCGGCAAGTTACATAATCTTGGAGGTGCCAGTGCAAGTGCCGGAAAAAAGGTTTGTTTGTTTGTTTTCCTCGACAATCAATCCATGAGCGACTTCTCTGTGATAGTACGGGGAGGAGTTGGCTTTTCGAGTCAAGTTTTGTATTTCTGGCTCCATCCATGATCTCCATGACAGTCTCACAGCTTCACACCTAGGGGTGATTTCACGGGACGTCCCCTGGACTCTAAGCATTGGAAAAAAGAAGGGAAATATCCTCCAAAACCCAGAGATTCATAAGGGAGGGATTCCCCTTCCAGCCGTGTAATACAGTGACTACATTAAGTTACTTTAATGACAGAATAATAGTGCACTTTGAATAAGGCCATAAAAACTACAGCAACTACAAGCAAAAGAAAGGCTGTGGTGAAACAAAGTCACACAAAGGCAGATCCAGTGGTGGTGTGCTAACGAGACGACACATCCAGTGGTGGTGTGCTAACGAGACGACACATCCAGTGGGGGTGTGCTAACGAGATGACACATCCAGTGGTGGTGTGCTAACGAGACGACACATCCAGTGGTGGTGTGCTAACGAGACGACACATCCAGTGGTGGTGTGCTAACGAGACGACACATCCAGTGGTGGTGTGCTAACGAGACGACACAGTGGCGCAAACATTGCTACTGAACAGGAAGTGATGTGGTGGGTTATGACCCACTTATGACCGTAGCAGACCATACGAGTTATGCTGCTTCCCACGACAACACAACCGGGTTTCCACGTGTTTGCACAATAGAGAGCGTGAAGCATGTATAGTTATGTGTGTCTCGTTTGAATTAAGCATGAAGCTGAACAAAACGCTGAGGTGGCATTGTATGGATTCCTTTGGTGAACGGAGTCTCTCGAGGCCTGAGGGGCTGCGCCACACCACGCAGCGATCATCCGTCTTGAAAACACATATGCAGGAAAATGTACCCAGTCAGATTAAAGCTGGGGTACATTTTTACCTTTGTCAGAAGTCTCCTCACCTACTCAGCACAAACATGGAATTTAGCTGTTATTATTATGACATGCTCCGCAGAATGCTTGAGAATGGATATATCAGGAAAGACGGAAAAAATCTGTGTAAAAAAGATGACAAAGATAATAGTGACGAGGATGTTGCCTTTCACCACCGATACTCAAATGCCGATCTCCTTCACATTTGCAAGACTATCTCAACAACATATTTTACAGATATAATACAGACGAGACCCAAAGCAGCCCACCGGCTCACTCACGCGCCCTGTCGTTGGGTTCACAGAAAGCTGGACAACCAGCTGCTGTCTAGCTTTCTGTGAACCCAACGACCCAACGGTGGGCTGCTTTGGGGGTCGTTCCTGGACAGGTACGGAAACCGTAGCGATCCAGACCCGATCAATACCGCTAACGATGATGAATGCCCTCCTGAAAACCAAGCGGTCGATGCCTCTGCCTCTGCCTCTCCTGCCAACTGCCCACATGGCCTCGTTTGATCAGAAAGATGGAAATTAAACCTTCAAGGGGGAACCAAGATGGAGACTTTTGGCAGAGGTTTCCCCGGCACTCGACCACACACACTGGTATTAAAATTAACTCTTTGTTTAGTAATACAAGAATGCTGAAGTCGTAATGGTTCCGTTCCTGTGTGCGCCACTTAGATCACAGTGCTGCATTGTGCTCGATATTTGTCATATACACATATATATATACATATACATATATACATACATATATATAGGACACATTCATCCCTCTGTTAAATAACACTTAACAGCCTTAACAACAATAACAGCTAGCTATCGCTACGGTTAGGCTACCGCTATGCACGAATGGCAAAGCTGTCGCGGATGGTGCTAAACCGCTCTGCACTTCCACTGAGTAGAAGGCAATGGGGCGCTAGCTGGGGGCTAGGCTAGCAGCTCCAGCAGGGGCAGTGGTTGTTGGCAGCATCAGTGGTAACTCTAGGGAGGGGGGGGGGGGGGGGGGAGTACTGCCAGCCAGCCCTGGGGTCTGTGTGTGAAGAGGATTACACCAAGCCTCTCAGGACCCTGAGCTTGGGTCAGGGTGTCACTTTAGCACCTCCCGCTGTCCAGATTGTCGTGGGTGAGGGAGGACGAGGCTTGGTGGTGAGTGGCACTAGGTGAATGACAGCTGTTGTTAGGGGACAGCTGTTTGATGCACAACAAGCTAAGCCTCAATGCCTTAACGGTGGAAACCACAGGACGGCCCACTGATGAGCTTCTGTTACATCCAGGCACAGGTGAAGAAGTTTTTTTGTTCTGATGTACATCTCTGTGTGTGTGTGTGTGTGTGGGGTGTGTGTGTGTGTGTGTGTGTGTGTGTGTGTGTGTGTGTGTGTGTGTGTGTGTGTGTGTGTGTGTGTGTGTGTGTGTGTGTGTGTGTGTGTGTGTGTGTGTGTGTGTGTGTGTGTGTGTGTGTGTGTGTGTGTGTGTGTGTGTGTGTGTGTGTGTGTGTGTGTGTGTGTGTGTGTGTGTGTGTGTGCGTCAGTGATGTATGTGTAATGCATATCGTTGCTGGGGTCAGTGCTGACTCAGGTGGAGATCTTGCTTTTCTCTTTCCTCCCTTTTTTTCTCTCCATCGTGCTCTCCCCTCCTTCCCTCCCTCTACCTCTCAGTTTCTCCTTCCCTCCCTCTACCTCTCGGTTTCTCCTTCCCTCCCTCTACCTCTCGGTTTCTCCTTCCCTCCCTCTACCTCTCGGTTTCTCCCTCCATCTCTGGTTCTCCCTCCCTCTCTCTCCGTTTCTCCCTCCCTCTGTCCTTGACGAGTCAGGCCCCCATCTCCGATGACAGGTCTCTGCGGATACACAACTGCACGAAAACAACTTTTTGGACTTGCATAATTGGATGAGCTCTGGTCTGAGGCGAGCCTCCGCTGTTTAGTTTAAAAGTGCAGACGGAGAGAGAGAGAGAGAGAGATGGAGCGCTGGTCAGAATATGGAACCAGGCCAGACGGGCCCTTCTGGGAAATGCGAAAGCGTAGCTTTGTCTAATTACTTGTTTCCCCGTGTCTGTGTCTTTGCACAAGCTGCAAGCAGATCACCCCAAATTAGCCTTCATTTGAAGCCTGGGGAAGCTATCTGTGTGGACTGTTTTAAGGAACCCCTGAAGAAAGGCCTGTCAACCATTGAAAAACATAAGCAGTGAGATGTAATGTATTCAACAGTAAAATAAGAAGATGTTTGAATTCAACTTGAGTTAGACATTATGCGTAGTAATAGTATTAATAAGGGGGCGGCAGCAGCTCAGTCTGTTGGGACTTGGCTTGGGAACCAGAAAGTCCCCGGTTCAAGTCCCTGAAACACCTGGGCACTGCCAAGTTTCCCTTGAGCAAGGCACCAGACCCCTCCACTGCTCCCTGGGCGCTGTGGAGACAATATACTCCCCACATATGCCCACTGCTCCTAATACTAGGATGGGTTACATGTTTGTGACCCATAAAGACGATTCAATCCTCCAGATTTAGATTAATAATAATAATAATAATAATAATAATAATAGCAACACCAAAAATGATAATAATAATAATAATAAATAATTTAACACTTTGAATCTGTTTGGTGATTGGTCATAGTTATAAGTTATATGTGTGCTTAATGTGCTCATGCTTCCTTGTGTGTGTGTGTGTGTGTGTGTGTGTGTGTGTGTGTGTGTGTGTGTGTGTGTGTGTGTGTGTGTGTGTGTGTGTGTGTGTGTGTGTGTGTGTGTGTGTATGGTCCCTGCTGATTGAATTGCCGGGTGGCAGCTAGGTTTAAAGGTCATCAGTGAATCCCAACTTTTTTCCTCTATACTGCTCTACGGATGTTTTCATTTATCTCATAATTTAAAGTTGTACTTTTTTGTTTTACTATTTACAGTTTGAATTAAAGCAATAGATTAAGTGAAATAGTTACACATACGTTTCAAACAAAAGTGATTGACTGCCGTGAAGACCTAGAGTTCTATTCACAGGACAATATTTATTGTATTGTATCGTTATCTTTTGTATCGTGAAAAATCGGAACACAGTGGAAAGGGTAAAGATCCCATTTGGCTGATCCTTTATACTAACTTTTCTAAAGTTTACGATTAACGATGAAATAATTAACTTGATGCTAGATGACAGGGTTTTGCCAACAATATGATATAGCAAGCCAGCAATGGTCGGCAACCTTTTATTTTTAAACTCTCTTCTTTGTCATTACAAATAGCGTTACTCACCGGGGTTTAGGCCTAGCTTGTCTCTTCCGGAGCCCAGAAACCAAATACTGCCTGCCCCTCTGAGACATCAGCTCGAGAGGCCTTCCGGGATTGGCCGAAAACAAGGGGAGGGAGGGTCCTTGTGACCATGGAGATCACTGCCAATCCAGTATGGCCACCTGTGAGGAGAGCAGAGGGAATGCAACAGGGAAATGTGTCACATTAGATACACTGAATCCTCCACGCCCGTGTTTATATTTAGAAAGAGGAGTCCACCAGCCGTTAATCAACTGCACTGCTGCACCCAGTCCAACGGGCCTCGCCAACGGGCCTCCATGTTGTGATTGTCTGCTACGACCCACATGGTTCACCATGTTACTAGTCCTAGTCCACAAAGAGACACGGATGTGCCGCATATTAATCGCAGAGTGAGGATGTAAGTATGTCAAGCAGAGCAGATGCCTGAGTCCAAACCAGCGATGTGTGTATGGTTCTCAGAGACGGCCTGCCTCTGCTGCCCGGAGGCTCACTCTACATCTCTCTTACTCTCCCTCTCACTCACTCTCTCTGCCTTACTCTCTCTCTCTCTCTAGTTTTCTTACTCACTCTCTCTTCTACAATAGCCATTCTCCCTGGAAAGCACGTGGTGATGCACTCTCTCATGTCTGGTAGTCTGGTATAAAAATTTCATGTTAACAGATTTTACTGGGCTCTAAAAGCAGAGAGAGAGAGAGAGAGAGAGAGAGAGAGAGAGAGAGAGAGAGAGAGAGAGAGAGAGAGAGAGAGAGAGAGAGAGGAGAGAGAGAGAGAGAGAGAGAGAGAGAGAGAGAGAGATGAGATATGGTACCAAGCAGACACAGCTTGGCCAGTGATTAAAAGCGTGTTTCTCTCAAACATGAAAATCAGCGAGGATTTGCAAAAAGTAATCTTGATTCCAGCTTCTGGTTGGACGTACAATTCTGCGATCACACCAAACGTCTTTTATGGGGAAACCACCATCATGAATCAATGGCTTTCCCCAAGTGCCATGCTCTCCTACACCAAAAACCGAATTCTTTGAAGGTGCGATCAAGCTATTTGATTGGGTGGGGGAGGTGTTTCCTTCCAGGGAGGCTCGTCCAGGGAGCCCTCTTGGTCTTGGTCCTACACACGGAGCTCATTCAGGAGGCCCGCATGTTCCAGCGCAAGAGCCAGCCAGAGGACACAGGCCAACCGAGACTGCGGGGTGCATGAATAATACATAGGGCTAATGCAGCTAACCCTGCCTTCCCGCCACCTCCTGCTGTCACTCTGCCAACAAGGGCAACACCGAGAGATGGGGCACGGCGCACCAGAAACAGTGATGTAGGCGAGGGTTACCAGGGGTTGAGGGGGTGGGAACTATAAGGGAGGAAAGGCAAAAAGGGGGGGGGGGAAGAGGGAGGAGGCCATGAACAGGGGAAATGGCTGTAGAGAAAAGGGGAAGAAGAAGAGAATTGGCCCAAGGCAGAGCAGAATGAAGAGAAGACCAAAACAAGGGGGACAGGATATTGCAGGGGGGGGGTGGGGTGGTGGATGATGTGTGTGTGGGTGGGGGGAGGGGGGGGGGGAGGAGAGAGGGAGAATTGTAAAATAAATCCACGAGAGAAAACAGAAATGTAGTAAGCAGGAAAAACAAATGTACATCTGTGCGGCCTGGCGTGGTCAACTGGGTTTCCCCAGGGACAAAAAAAGAAAACAAAAAATGCTGATTTCCGCAGAACTTCCCTCCCGGGCCTGCAACACAGGCCCGGCCGCTGGGGGTGGTGGTGATGGTGGGGGACAATGATGTACGATTTGTCAGTGAATAAGACATTAAAAACCAGACCACGCACTCAGCGCCGAGAAGGAGAACACCAACCCTCTCGCTCCACTGGTCGCCATTCCTCAGCTGAAGTGAAGGATACATGATAATCACAGTAAGAGTGTGTGAGAGTGATGGTGTGAGATGGTTTTGATCCGACTTGTGAGACTATTAGAAGCATCCCCACCCACCCCTCCCGTCTCCTCCCCGGCCGGTTTGTGGCCTTTTTTCTTGACGATGATGGTCTTTTAATCTGGTTGGGTACCAATGGCAATCGTGGACACTGTTTACATGTGCTGTGTTCTTTAAGTCCCCGAGCTGAACTCATCACACAGAACTCATCAGCCGCTCACACAGCTTGTCCAGCTCCGATACTCGACAAGTCCTCCTTCTGAAATCCTATAGATCTATATCCTCTGGTCCCTAACGTCGCCATCGGTTAGAATTGTTCCCTTTCTGTCACTTCCTCATCAACCACAACCCATTTATTCTCTATCCTCTCAATCAATGAGCAATTTCGTTTTTGTTCGTGAAACCCAGAGGCGCCTCTCTCTCTCTCTCTCTCTCTCTCTCTCTCTCTCTCTCTCTCTCTCTCTCTCTCTCTCTCTCTCTCTCTCCCCCCCCCCCCCCACACACACACAGGCCAGTCCTGCTTCCTCATGCCCCTGCTGTTCACAAGAGGTGATCACTTGGCAAATGTATGCCTGCAGTAAGCTGGAGTAGAAACAGGGAGAAGAAGAAAAAGCATTTTGAAATCCAATTAGCACTGCTGAGCCAAGACCCAGACCCAGACACCCCCCCCGACCCTCCTCCTTCCAGAAGCCTATAGAAGTATTGGCATGCTATAGTGGGTGAACACAACAACACCTCAACAACTTCTTGTAAGGCTGTGCAGACAGTCAGACACTGAGCCGGTATATACACTGCATGTCAGGCCGCGGTTCTGTTGATTAACGTCACACAGACAACTGGTGGACACCCGACTGAGTGGTGGCACGCTCAAGTTCGAAGCCATGAAATAGGAGATCAGTACAAACTGTGGCACAGTATGAAACACACACACACACACACACACACACACACACACGCCTTAAACAAGCACCACGGTGCACAATATTTTCATTTGAACCCAGTTAACCTGAAACAGTTGGCTACCATAGAGATATTGTTACCATAAAGATAGTCCAAGTGTCCCTATCCCACACGGGGTAGAGCTGGGGGTGGGGCGATGAGGGTTAGGGTCGGTAGGGGTCCGCACAGCAATTAAACCAATTATATCGACCGTCTGCCTTGTCAAGTCAGACTATAAGGCCTCAGTGCTAGTGAGGTCAGGTCTGAGATGGTTAAGGTCACGATCATGTATTAAGTTTGAGAAACATTGCGACATATAGTTATGTCTTCTATTATTATAGAGTTTCAGCACATAGGCACTTCAGCTTCATCAGGGCATCTTGCTCAGGGACACTTAGTGGTAGACTGTGGTTATTGGGGATTGAACTCTATTGCTCCACTGGACAATACCTAACACAACATAATTATAGAAAAGCAAGATACATAGCAACCATAACCACCATTTATTCAATGCCTAATGCCACAGAAAATGCCTTTTGGATTTAAACATTGTAAGTAATCAAGTACCCAAATAATATAATAGCGCAAGAAGCAGATGCTTTTTAAGTACCTCGTCTGTTGAATCTGTTGTTTTGGCAACTCTATTGAGTTGAGTCCTTTTGGTTCTGGTTATCACCCTTAAACATAATCCAATCAGTTGTCCTCTCTCTGCCTGTGGGCTCATTCCATTAGCATTATGAATACCTGCTCTGCCCCACTCATTCGTGTCGTTTCCATGTCAAAACCATGGGAGGCTTGAGAAAGGTAATAGTGCCCTGTAGTGTAGTATCTCTATTTCTGATCTGGCGAGAGCGCAGGTTGTTTTTTTTCTTCGAAAAAACACCCTCACAGATGATAAATGTTGGAAATCCGGCAAACAGTATCTCTTGATTCTCTTGCTTCTCTTGCTTATCCTGCGGCTAAACTCTGGGCAATCTTCTCCAGCTCAATGATCATGAAATACCATTTCAGATCTTTAGTAAAGGTTACATCCGGGTAACCGCTAAGCAAGCAGATGCATCACGTTTCAGAGTCTTGGGAAAATACTTAAGCGTTATACAGGCCAGGCCTAAATATTTCATATTGGATTCAGCTTGGAAGGAGAGGAAAAATGGGGAAAATGAGCAGTGTGGTAGCTTCTGTGTGGGCATGCTCATGCCTAGCCATACATAGACAAAGTGTGACCTATATTATGATCTCAGTGAGTGCAGTGATGTGTCAACGCAATCAGGTCAAGGTTTCTCGCTCTCATCCACTAGAGAGTCACTGTTACACTATGAGCCAAGAAAACCATTAATTCCTCCATTAACTCGAATACAGGTCGTCCCGTCTGCTGTCTTTCCAATCATTCCAGTAAATCATTCCAATGCTCTTGCAGATAGTGACTGGTGAGTGATCTTTATGTGACTGAAGCGATGGGCATTGCAACCAAAGTATAATCCAAATGCTGATCGGTGTCAATAATTGATTATTGTCATGATGAATCGATCAATAAAAAAGGGTGCAGATTAGAGAGTAGCAAAGATCAGCCAAGCCTCGCGGTCCTCCCTACAGTTTGAACGAGGAAGAGAAAAAACACAACAACAGACTGCCTGGCTGGTTTTCTTGACTGGCTATAGGAAGTAGGCCAGCTAGTCAGTAGGGCAGAGTGGGGCTCGTGAGTAGAGGCAAGTCTTTCTTGATGTGCGAGTTCTTTCTCTCGCCTTTCTGCTCGGAGCTGCCAGACCTGCCCGCAGGAGCTCTCGTCACATGTTTCATCCTACCCCACACAACCCTGAGTCATCGACTACATCACACAAGCTTCAATAGGCACACACACACACACACACACACACACACACACACACACACACACACACACACACACACACACACACACACACACACACACACACACACACACACACACACACACACACACACACACACACACACACACACACACACGGTATTTAACTAGATGGACACAGTGCGTGTGTTTAATGTGCGTTAAAGTTAGATTTCACTGTAACATGACACCATTTGGTCAACAATCTAAAACATCAATCAGAGGTAGGCCTATACATCCTCCTTACATCGCGTATGATGTTGTTTCAGAAGACAACTACGTGTCTGGATACTGTAACTGTAACCAGGTGTCACACCATTAAACCATGCATCAAATGAATTCCCCCCCCCAGCAAAACGCATTGTTCCGGTCTAGTTGTGTCGCGAACGGGCCATGCCTCTGGTCGCGGTATGGAGGAGAAGATACAGGACACGTCAGTGATGGGGAGCAGTGCACGGAGGAGATAGAGGACATCTCAGTCATGGAGAATGTGCACGGTTGAAAATAGAGGACATTTCAGCCATGGAGAAGTGCATGGAGGATAGAGGACATATCAGGCTTGCTACGAAAATGTAATAAAAAGAGATAGTGCAGGCATATTGCCGACGCCCATTCATAACTGGATGTAGACTAACCGGACTACTACTACGTCAAAACCCAGACACATGTATAGGATCTTTCTAAATGTAGTCAGGCAAATTCCCTCCTAAGGGCAGTGACCGTGATGTGTATGACTATATATATATATATATATATATATTAAATGAATAAAATAGACGGATACGTGCTAGTCTAAAACGAGAGCCTCTATCTTGTGGTAGTAGGACAGCATCATCGACAGTGTCGTCTGGTTCAGGTCCACTTCATCTTCACTTAACTAGCGAACATTGGAAATACTAAATGGCGTAAACCCGTTTATAGTGGAGTAGAGTTAGGGGGACAAACAACGACTATTAGTACTGCTTTATCCATCCATACACCATGACACACCACGTCACATCGTCTCAGATCGTAATCAGTGGTCGCATCCACACCAACCCAGCAGACTAAACAAAGAAAAGAAAAAAAGGTCAATCTTTTCTAGTCTCTTTCCTAATCGTAATCCGATTTTAAACAACCCTCTGTGGTCTCCGGTCCACATATAGAAGCGGCTGGGGTGCGTCAATGCAAATAAACCAAATCCATCCATCCATCCATCCATCCTTTTAGATGAATGAATATAATCCAACCACAGCAGCAGCAGAAGAGACATGAACGCAAGGTGCAATCTGATGATGATCCTCCAGACGTGGAACACGAAAGAAAACACCAAGCGAATACAAACTCACCTCTTGTTCTGACTTGAGAGAGATGGACCGCAGTAAATCGCTGATATATACACGGATATAGATATATATATATAGATATATATACGATTAATCATTTATTCGGGGGGAAAAAAACCTCCGTCGTCCTTCCACTGGATGCTGTCACCGTGCTGCTGGGACCTCATTTAATCCTCGGCCCTGAGCTCAGAAATAACCCTCCCTCCTCTCACCCTCCCTCCTTTCACCCTCCTCTCACCCTCCTCCTCTCTCACCCTCCCTCCTCTCTCACCCCCTCCTTTCTCCTCTCTCTCTCTCTCTCTCTCTCCTCTCTCTCTCTCTCTCTCTCTCTCTCTCTCTCTCCTCTCTCTCTCTCTCTCTCTCCTCTCTCTCTCTCTCTCTCTCTCTCTCTCTCTCTCTCTCTCTCTCTCCCCCACTCTCTCTCTCATCACTCCATGTGGTGTCTCCCTTTTATTTTTTTTAATGGTTTGCTGTAGGCCACTGTTAATAACGCTACTAACTAATAACAAGACCATCAATAATAATTACATAAGAATCCTATTGTTTCACTAATAGTACATTTAGTATTAATACTTTCACCACAAATACAGTTACCATACCTTCGGAAAGAAGGACACTTGTATAACAAATAGGGCTATATATTAGGCCACATGTTCGAATTGTTATACCGTCATTATATGGTGTATTAGCGATTATACTGTTAATACAAGTTGTGTTGTTCATTGTTCTGCCGCTAAGCGGCAGTGTGAGACGCGTCATATCTTTTATCTTAATGTCACACATGACGTATTTCCGATTCGACGTTTTCCATTTCCCACGCTTCCGAAACGATAGCGTTTCATTTTAAACAGCAGCATATATACACACACACAAAAGGAACGTTAAGAATGTTTAAATTGGAAGGACTAGGGCCTAAAATGGACCCAGAAGAAATGAAGAAGAAAATGAGGGAGGATGTCATCTCATCCGTACGCAACTTCATTCTTTACATCGCGCTCCTGCGAGCCAGTAAGTAGACAGTGGATGACTTTGACGACATGAAGGTGGAAGACAGACCTGTAGCCGTCTGTCTCTCCCTTTAGGTCATGTCTCTGATGATGGTAGAAGACAGACCTGTAGCCGTCTGTCTCTCCCTTTAGGTCATGTCTCTGATGATGGTAGAAGACAGACCTGTAGCCGTCTGTCTCTCCCTTTAGGTCATGTCTCTGATGATGGTAGAAGACAGACCTGTAGCCGTCTGTCTCTCCCTTTAGGTCATGTCTCTGATGATGGTAGAAGACAGACCTGTAGCCGTCTGTCTCTCCCTTTAGGTCATGTCTCTGATGATGGTAGAAGATAGACCTGTAGCCGTCTGTCTCTCCCTTTAGGTCATGTCTCTGATGATGGTAGAAGACAGACCTGTAGCCGTCTGTCTCTCCCTTTAGGTCATGTCTCTGATGAAGGTGGAAGACAGACCTGTAGCCGTCTGTCTCCCTTTAGGTCATGTCTCTGATGGTAGAAGACAGACCTGTAGCTGTCTGTCTCTCCCTTTAGGTCATGTCTCTGATGGTAGAAGACAGACCTGTAGCTGTCTGTCTCTCCCTTTAGGTCATGTCTCTGATGGTAGAAGACAGACCTGTAGCCGTCTGTCTCTCCCTTTAGGTCATGTCTCTGATGGTAGAAGACAGACCTGTAGCTGTCTGTCTCTCCCTTTAGGTCATGTCTCTGATGGTAGAAGACAGACCTGTAGCCGTCTCTCTCCCTTTAGGTCATGTCTCTGATGGTAGAAGACAGACCTGTAGCCGTCTGTATCTCCCTTTAGGTCATGTCTCTGATGGTAGAAGACAGACCTGTAGCCGTCTGTCTCTCCCTTTAGGTCATGTCTCTGATGGTAGAAGACAGACCTGTAGCTGTCTGTCTCTCCCTTTAGGTCATGTCTCTGATGATGGTAGAAGACAGACCTGTTGCTGTCTGTCTCTCCCTTTAGGTCATGTCTCTGATGGTAGAAGACAGACCTGTAGCTGTCTGTCGCTCCCTTTAGGTCATGTCTCTGATGATGGTAGAAGACAGACCTGTAGCTGTCTGTCTCCCTTTAGGTCAGGTCTCTGATGATGGTAGAAGACAGACCTGTAGCTGTCTGTCTCTCCCTTTAGGTCATGTCTCTGATGATGGTAGAAGACAGACCTGTAGCCGTCTGTCTCTCCCTTTAGGTCATATCTCTGATGGTAGAAGACAGACCTGTAGCTGTCTGTCTCTCCCTTTAGGTCATGTCTCTGATGATGGTAGAAGACATACCTGTAGCTGTCTGTCTCTCCCTTTAGGTCATGTCTCTGATGATGGTAGAAGACATACCTGTATTTGTCTCTCTCCCTTTAAGTCATGTCTCTGATGATGGTGGAAAGCAGATGTGTGGATTAGATTAAAATGTATTGTCATTGCACAGTACAAGTACAGCAAACATAATTTAGCATCTAACCAGAGTGCAAATGTTGCAGTAAAGTGCATGGTAATATATAATTTACAGTTGCTAAAAGACAGTCTACTAGGTATAAAAACAGTTATAAGGTTACTTGTAAAGTATGTGTATATGAGATATGTGCATAATAATGGGTATATATATATATATATATATATATATATACAGGTAAGTATACAAGTATTTAACAGGTAGTGATCAGGGGTATGCAATTATGAAGAACAGGATAATATATATAAATGTATATACAGCAGGGATATGCAGTTGAAGATTAAAATATATACAGCAGGTACAGTAAAAATGTACACATTTCCAGGTATGTTATCAATAAATATGTAAACTATAGATTATGGTAGAAAACAGACCTGTAGCCGTCTCCAAGTAATGTTTGAAATGTTGAAACAGTGCCTGTTATATGCAACAGTGCCTATTATTCATTTTCTAATTGTGATCTATGAAAGAAAAAATGCTCTAGGAAACCAAAGATGTTCTCTTACGTTTGCAGCTCCATATGTATTGATGAAGCTGGACAGCATATGATCGACACCTGCTCATCGCTCTCATGCGTTGGCACGCTGAAACACCAAGGGCAGACTGCAGGTCTACATCATCATCATCAACCTCCTCCTCTTCATCACCCCGGGGAACCCTACTGCAACTCTGTGGAAGATGTACTGCCACCGAGAACCAGCCACCCAGCCATTTATTATTCCAAGTTTCAAGAAAATCAGTTGTGGACATGTATGCAAAGTATATAGTGTGTTATTGAATTAAACATTGTGTTGTTGAACTCGTTTGGTTGATAATTCCTATATTCGACATAAGATGTCAGAATATCTGTATTTTAATGTTTTTAATATAATGAATAGGCGTTAACATTTTTTTTCAGTTTGGTTACTAATTGGTAATTGACAACGGTGATTTTTGATCAAACAAAATTCAAAGATAAATTCGGAAACTGCTGATTATTTTACTGTTTTTACTGATGCATTTATACAAAGTCGCCACACGGGGGCGCTGTTGTCTTTGTGTCTGGACTACAGCGGATAGAGCGGCTATAATCAGCCAGACCACAATAAAGGGGTAAGTGGAAGTGTGGATTGGATTCGAGGCTTAAACACATATAGCTATAATATATATTTAGGGTTAAATTGATGTCGACGTTCGGGCAAAAAGACTACTCGTGGGAGAAATGCGTCGGCCTAGACGATTTATAGATTCATTGTGATACACCGTTGTGCATTTGGCCGGATTATGGATTAGGCCCGCCCACCGTACAGCCTATGGATGACCGGCAAACCCGTTAAAAAGCGTTTATTTTACACATTAGGTGGCCAAAAAAATATAGGAAGGGTGATACAGTCTATCGATTTCATAGACATAGAATACAGAAAAACATCAGAAGCCGCCACCGTGTACCCATCTATCCATCTCGCAGTGGTCTACCCATGGACTTCCCTGGGCACTTCAAGCACATTTTTCAGCAGTTAAACCACCAGCGCATCCACGGGCAGCTCTGCGACTGCGTGGTTTCGGTTGGAGGACGGCGCTTCCACGCACATCGATCCATTTTGGCGGCCTGCAGCTCTCACTTCAGGGCCCTACTGAGCTCCACGGAGGGCGATGAGGTTGGAGGGACTAAACTGGTACACGGGGATGGTCCCTGTGTGATGGAGCTTGACCAGGAAGTGGTGACCCCCGAGGCATTCGCCACCCTGCTAGAAATGATGTATACGTCCACCCTTACGCTGGGTTCCTCCAACGTGATGGACGTGCTGCTGGCCGCCTCCCACCTGCACTTGAACACCGTGGTGAAAGCCTGCAAGCTCCACCTGTCCAAGCGCGACTTCCCAACGTCGCCCCCCAAAGGCTGGCGATCCGTACAGCAGCAGCCAGCGGCACCACTCTCCCTTCCAACAGGGGACCTTTCTGAAGCAACATCTATGCAGCCCGGGTCGGTTTCACCAATTCAGCATCTCCAATTCAGTCTTTGCAACTATTTCACGGATGTTTCTCAAAGCAACGGAGAAGCCGGATTGGAGGTTAGTCAATCAGGTGGCAATCTTGATGCCCGTGGCATGAACGGTGGTTTCAGCAGGAAACAGAATATTGCGCCCCCTGCAGGCCACAAACGGACGTCGCCCGTGCCACCCGAGGACAGACTGAGCGGTAGAAAGAGGAGGTTGTTGACGGACTATGGGGAGAGCTCGCCTCCCGGGACGAGGAGCGCTGCTGCCATCGCCGGCCACCCAGAGGATGTACTCCCCACCTCAGACCCACTGCTACCGGAGAGCAGAGGCGAGGAGGAAACGCAGGAGGAGAAATATGAGACCACAAAGTGGGAATCGGAGGAGATGGAGCTGCCGAGCCAGTCGGACGGCGATGCGGGGGGCGTGGAGGCGGGAGAGGTGAATACAGAAGCTGTGGTCAAAGTCCAGGTGGGAGAAGAGGATGGGAACATGGTGTTCGTTGAGGTGAAAAGGGAGAACCTGAGCGCGTCATCTCCCCCCACTCCAGAGGAGTGTGGCGACGGCCTTCCATATGTCGCCTTGAGCGATGAGAGAAGGGCAGAAGAGGGCCACTGCGCTGGTCCTCACACAGACACACAGCAGCACACGGACAGTGTGGCGGCATGCGAGGAACCGATCCTGGGTGAAGGACTGGACAGCCTGTCGGAGCTGGCCTTCTCCTGCTTCCTCAACCCCAGCAGCGAGAGTGTCATGGGGGCTCTGGAGGTGGAGGAGAGCTTAGCCGGTCTCACGGCCGCCGCTGCTGCAGCTGAAGCCGGTGCTTCCTCCTCAGACCGCTCCGCCTCTCTGGTCTTCCCAGTAACCACGGTGCCTCTGCAGCAGCTCCTCTCCACGCAGGCCCCGGGCTTCAGTGACACACTTCTTCTCCAGCCCACCCAGAGCTCTCTGGGGGGGTTCCTGAGGAGTCTACCACCGTCCCTCTTGCCCACCTCCAGCTGTGGGAAAACCAGAGGAGGTGGATGCATCACGTCGGGGTCGCCAGGCTTCCGGCGCATCGCCCCCAAAGCGGCACCGGCGGGCCCAGAGGCAGATTCGGACCCCTCCTCTTCCTCCGGGTCGGCCGATCGCCCGGCGCTCACCAGAGCGTCCGAGGAGGTTCTTTACAAGTGCAAGAAGGCGGCGGCGGAGGACCACGTGCTGCTGGTGGAAGGGGAGAAGAAGTACGCTTGCAGCATATGCTGCAAGACCTTCATGAACCTGACGGACTGCAAGAAGCACATCCGTGTTCACACCGGGGAGAAGCCGTACCCCTGCCCCAAGTGTGGCAAGCGCTTCAGCCAGTCCTCGCACCTCTACAAACACTCCAAGAACACCTGCCTACACTGGACAGGTGACCAGCAGCAACCCATTGGCTGACAGCCTGCTGTGAGCTGCACGATGGGACCAAAGCACCTGGGAACCCGGGCAATATGGACTAAGATTAAAAAAATGTTGCAGGCACATTTGACAATTTACTATTCTCTTTGATTTTTGTATAAAACTCAAAAAAGGACCAAAACATGATTTAAATTCCAATCATTATTTAAAAATAAATAATTTTGTATATCACACGAAAATACAATTCAATAAGGCTAATTAATTAATAGCCCTGCACTATGTAAAGAGAATAATTTTGAAATATCTTTTCAATAATTGCATTTTTGTTGACTTTGTAAGTTGTATGTTATGGTCATGGATAATGGTGCCAATTAGAAATGTTGCAAAGATCATCAAATGTAAAATATTCTCTGGGAAGAACTTAACAATATTTAAATTCCAATGTAATAAATGTTGATGATGAATATCTGAATCCAGTCATTTATTTTCAACAATATGGAAATAACTCAATTTCACAGTCTCAGGTTGCCTGCATTACACCAACACTTAAAACCCAACAAAGTAAGCATGGGGTGTAAAACGGTAGAAAATGAATAGCTACAAGTAAAACAAATAATTGATTGGATTGTATGTCGTACACAATAAGATAACACCATTTTGTGATAAAGCTGAAGTCAAATTTAATTCCACCCTTTTGCAAAATAAAAAAGGAAGAAATGTGGATAAATGTTTTGAAGAAAACCGAACATGCAAGTTTTTATGTTTCACATAAGTATGCTGCATTTCCGAAAATCATAAACCTATATTCTGCATTTACATTCCAGTTTAAGTTGTATTGCTTACATCGGTTTCCAATTACCAAGGGCTTTCAAGAAATTCAGGCCGTCATTACTCACAACAAAGCAACATTAGTGTTCTTAGTTCTCACAAACCGAACATACCGCTACTTCAGTAATGTTATGGCACCGTAATACTACTCTGGAGGGACTGAAGGAGGCGCAGCCAGCCGTGGTGGAGCGGTACTGGGCCTCAGGAGGTCAGTTCACTGGGCATGTCGGTGCCCTGCAGGCCTCCCAGCAGGTTACGGGCACACAGCTCGGCCATCACCCCTCTGGTAGAGTATGTAGCACTGCCAATGTGAGGCAGAACCACTGTGTGTGTGAGAGAGAGAACAATTAAAAACAAACAAACAGAAATATTATATAACAGAAAAGTTAAATATTTCAGGTTTTCCTACCGCAGTTCTTGAGCGTTAGCAGGGGGTGGTCCGTTGGCAGTGGCTCGGGCGTGGTGACGTCAAGTCCAGCTGCAGCTATCTGACCGCTGCTCAGAGCCTGGTAGAGGTCTTCCTGGTTCACCACAGACCCTCTGCCACACACACACACACACACACACACACACACACACACACACACACACACACACACCACACACACACACACACACACACACACACACACACACACACACACACACACACACACACACACACACACACACACACACACACACACACACACACACACACACAACACTCTTCTAGAGAAGTATTTGTCTACACACCATACACAAGATATTGCAAAGATATGGTTTTTAGTGGTCTGTCTATCTCTTATGCCATTGCCTGCTGGAGTTCACGAAGATGGCCGTCTTCTTCATCTTGCTGAAGAAGGCCTTGTCACACATGCCCTGGGTGGCGGGTGTGAGGGAACAGGAAACAACCACAAAGTCACTCTCAGCAACCAGGGTGTCCAGTGTTACTGCAACCCCCCGCCACCCAGGTGGCAGAGCAGAGGAGAGGAGAGGAGGAGAGGAGAGGAGAGGAGAGGAGAGGAGAAAAGGGACAACAATAAGAAACAAGTGATGCCCGAGTTACCTTTGTTTAAAACCGAATGAACCAGGTCAATGTTCACCTATTTTAAAAACTGGCATTGGGTTTTCCTTTCTTACCAAACTCTCCGTCGACCTCAGCAGCGTGGGGTTTCGCCGTTCTTCCAGAGTACAGCAGACGCTTCACTCCGAACCCTTTCAGCCTCCTAGCGATCCCCAAGCCTGAGAATAGAATTACACAAACGTATGTTGAGGAACTTCTAAACGAGTTTGAACTTCAAAAACGTAGTCCAGATTCAATTCCATACTTTCTATTCATCACAAAATGCCTGTGTTGTATACTATGTTGCATATAGTTGTTGAGTTCATGATTAACAATGAGGAAATAACTAACTAACAAGCTATATTTATAGTTTATAGTTGATATAACCTCTTGGTCAAACAATGATTGCAAAATACAAAGAACCTTGTGGGGTTTTTTCTGTGCAAAGAAACTAGAGCAGATAAGAACCTTGCTGAACACCGCTTCAAATAGGATAGTGTTTCATACACCGAAAGATGCTCTGTGGGTCATTCAATATTTCCTCCCATCAAAACCACCAGGTCATCATCAGACTGAAACAGGAGGACCAAGTGGTCTCTTTTGCTTGGCGAAAGAAGCCCTTCTGTTATCATGTACTCCTACTTCTATTGTTAAGCAGACACTTTTTATATCCGTGATTTTAGATACAAGTGAACATTACATTACAGTCATTCAGCAGACGCTTTTATCCAAAGCAACTTACAATAGTGTGTTTCAACAAAGGAAGGTGAGAGAACAACTCGTCACCAGAAGTCAAAAGTGCATCTCATTCCTAACCAAGTCTCCCAAGAACTGAACCACTGCTCAGGTAAAAAATACAATAAGTTCAGGTAAAAGTACAGTAAGGTAAAAGTACAATAAGTTGCCAAACAATATAGAACAATATCTACCTAAAAATCTACTTAGATAATGTTAGTAAAAAGTGAACGAATGAGCAGGGTCAGGGGTCGACGCCCCCTAAGCACTGGAAGAGCTTGTATCTTTAAGTCAAAGAAGCGAGAGGAGGGTACCGCACCTATTCGACCCAGTCCAATGACCCCAACGGTGCTGCCAGACAGACCGTAGCCACACAACCAAAGAGGCTTCCAGGAGCTCCATCCACCGCTGGGAACAAAGGAGCATTTCAATTTAAATGACACACACGTCGGCTACACCCTGGATGTCCTGACCACACACACACACACACACACACACACACACACACACACACACACACACACACACACACACACACACACACACACACACACACACACACACACACACACACACACACACACACACACACACACACACACACACACACACACACACACACACACACACACACACACACACACACACACGTAAAGGTGACAAAAATGATCCACATGCAAATATGATGCCTTGTTTGCCATGCAAACTCCCTGAACCAATCCAGTGTGTGTGTGTGGTTGTGTGATCAAACGCCGATGGCGTGCAGTGCACTGACTTTTTAACCTGCTCCACGCCCTCAGGTAGCCTGCGTGCAGTCGCCAGGAGCAGCGCCACGGTGAGTTCGGCGGTGGCGTCGGTCAGGACGTCCGGGGTGTAGCCCACGCGTATGCCGCTGTTTAAAAAAAAGAAGAGAAAACAAACGCACGACTCGTGCTCGTTGCCACGTACTCGACTGCGACTGCTACACCTAGCTATCTAGCCTAATTAAACTCACCGCTTCTTGATCTCGTCCATGGCCATGTGGTCAAACCCCACAGAGAGGGTGCTGATGACCTTCAGGTTAGGCCCTGCAGGGGGAGGGATTTAGAAGAGAGAGAGAGAGAGCGAGAGCGAGGGAGAGTCAGAGACCAGTAGAGGTGAGAACAGATGCCCCTTGTTGGAGACCACCTCCTCTTGGGTCCAGCTGTCCTACTATGTCTTACAGCAGAACTTTCGGGGGTGTAAGACGACATAAATCCTGGACCAGAAACTAAAACTGAAGGGACGCCTTGTTACAACGTGTATCTCTGTGTCTACACACACAGTGTAAATGTGAAGCCTTTAAAGACAGCCTTTTTACCCTTTACTAGTGTGCGGATTTGAGCTCGCCTGCTATGTCAGACTTTAGATTGGTAATTTAAAGTCAGATTTCAAGATTCAAGATTTGCATTTGCCATAAGTATAATGGAATACTTACTCCCCATTCCCTCCCGCAGTATGACTTTTCTAAAACACTATATTATAAAAAATACTGTACACAATAAAAATAACAATAAAGTGACTGATGATATGTGTTGAATTGTGCAACAAAAACATCTAAAATCATTTTTAAGTGCAGCAGAAGTGCAGCAGCATCACGAATGCATTAAAGTCTGATGATGTGTGTGACTACTAGGGAGACACTACCAGCAGACACCAGTGATGCCTACCTGCAGCATCCAGCACCTCCACATCGATCTTGTCTGAGAGCAAACACACAATGCCGTGAGCTCCTTTCACTCCCTTCAGAAGCTCTGCTCTCGGGACCGGCTCATCAGAGTCCCACAGAGACACGTCGCATCTGAAGGAATAAGAGATATGCAAACACTGTATATGCATAAAATGCTTAAAATGCTCATAACTATACGTTTTTATACCTAGTAGACTGTCTTTTAGCAACTGTAAACCGTACATTATATATTACCATGCACTTCACTGCAACATTTGCACTCTTGTTAGATGCCAAATTATTTCCGCTGTACTGTACTTGTGCTGTGCAATGACAATAAGTTTGAATCCAATCGAATCTAATATACGTAGCTAAACCAGTAGACAATACATATATTTACTCAAATATTTACATGTATTGATTCGGCTTGATAACAATTCAAAGCCTACATTATAGTACAATAATGTTCTGCATGGCAGAGTTTCTCTAAAAATGACTGGGAAAGTAGTTATATGAATCATACCGGAGTGCTTTTGACTACAGTCGTACATTTGTTAAGAGGTTGGTTACACTGTTGTCCTATCTAAAATAGCCATTGTTATGTATATCCTATTGCTAGAGTACCATATCGATAACAATGTTTTGCTTGACCATATTGTTAATAGGAATGCACGTATAGGAATGGTGAATTCTCGAATAGAACTTTGCCAACAATCTAACGCTTCATTGAAACAAGTGATCGGACAAAAAGTAATGGCAATTGTCCAGCTACGAGAACTGCCCTTCCATGCGGTCATGTACATGTACATGCCGTGTACATATACACCTCAGATGTGTACATATACACATCAGTACACAAGTAGAGCAACAATGTGCATGTACGTGTTAACACATGCATGCACATTTTGCTCTACTGGTGTACCTAATATTAGGTACACCAGTAGAGCAAAATGTGCATGCATGTGTCATTAGGTAGAATGCAGTATAATCAGAATTGCAAACCTACACTTCGGCCTGCGACAGTAGGGTCGCAGCCTCTTGGGGGAGTCGTCTGGTCAGGAACACCTTCATCATGAGACTGGACACGGCTCGCATCCCACGTGGATTCCAGCAGGACTCGTAAAACCAGAAGCTGGGTTAATGTTTAAATGAAAAATGGCTGGAGGACAAGGGTCACTGTTGTGTGTGTGTGTGTAGTAAGTTGGAGACCCAGCCGGACCAGTTGACTTACTACACGCAGTCAGGAAATGCCACAACGCGCATGCGCGGGAGTTGTCATTCCGTGTGATAAATATCTATATACTGTGGATTGCAGTACAAATAATAATAAAATACAAAATAAATAGTCTCTGAGCCTCGTCCAAAAATAGAGAACGATATCGTCACATACTTAGAACGTTTATAAATCTCACTGTTAATATCTGCATGTGAGTTATTGCAATATGTGTACATTTGTATGTATTTTGTTGTTTATTTTAACTTGGAGGCAAACATGTTTCTTTTAGTTTGGTCTTTCCTTGTAAGGGCATGTACTTTCCCCGTCTCCTCGTCTCTTCCTGGTTGCAGGGTGGATAGAGACCCAGGAACCCGACCTATCTCCAGCTCAGTGGTTTGGATTAACGTGTCTATTGCGGTCCCCTCCACACACAGACTGTTAATGAAGGCATCAGACTGCACCACGATCATCATCACGAAGATTTGAATGAAACCCACTTTGCAGAAAGCTGTAGCAGGGAACGTCCTACGCGGAGAGCACTAAGGAGGTAAGATCCTCACAGCTGACTTTAAATGTTTAAATGATTTTATTTTTGCAAACCACCAAACAAACCTCGTGCTTTAACGCCTTTATTGGGTGGCTGGGGCTGTGGTATATTGCAGCAATGTTAAGATCAGGCTTTCTGATTGCGTTTCCTAACCGGTGTCCCCTCCTCCTACAACCTCCTCCCTCCCTCCCTCCTCCTCCCCTCCTGTTTATCAACTATCATTTCAGAGAGACACGAAAGACACGTATTATTATTTGACAGCTGAGCTATCACACCGTCGGCCGTCGGGGACACGGTTCTTCCCGACGCTCTTAAGGTCTCTTGTCCTGAACCCCTTCCGTAGATCGCAGGCGAAGCTGGAAACCAGGCTGGTTGTGCGCCGCTGTGGAATGGCTCTCCTCACCCTGCACAGATCACCGTCCGTCTCCACCGCTCCAGTAAGTAGATGTCTACGGCGCGTCGAGCCGCACACTGCAATGCATCTAGTCCTTGTTATAACGAACAGTGGGGTTTGTCTGCTTGGATGCCTGCAGACTGATAACACATCAACGTTCCCTCTGTGCTTGTAGACACACAACATGCCTGACATGTAACATTCATGCAGAACCCATTAGTTTTGCTTAAGGAATGTATTCCGCCCGGACTATGTTAACTGTTACTGCATAGCTCAAAAATGAAGAATGCTGCAAACATGCAGAATGCGTTTATTCATTACTTGATCAATGTTGATCGATCACTCAGTAATCCAGATTATGGTAAAAACGAACAAAGCTTGAACAAATTCTAGTCATATTGACACCAGGTACCTGCAATCTACTAGTCAATCGCTCACTGCTACATTGACACGTGGGCAATCTTGTCAACCTTTGTCTTTGGCTTTATCTGTTTATCTGTTCATTTAGTCTTATTCAATCTGTCATTCTTATCCTTTTGCCTGAGTTAGAACAGCTTAATGATTGGTTGCCCCTGAGATCTGAATTGTACTGTGGCCTTGTGTGGGAAAAGTCTAGTTGATTTCCCCATGTTCTTACGTCAAACTGACCAGCCTCTTGCCTCTGAGGTTTTGTAAAACAAGAAGTAGTAATGCTCTTCTGCTGTTGACTAATCTGATCTCCTTTTGTAAGAGCCACACAAACAAACCCTTGCAGTGTTATTCCTATGCCGGCTTGTCCTCTTGTTTCCTTCTTTTTCTGGGGGGTTTTGTTGGCTCGACTCTGTCTGAACATGTCCGTTGCGTAACAGGTAACGCTAGCGTCTCAAGTGTCTCTCAAACCCATGAGTTTGAGAGCAGTGAGCAAGTCCTCTGCTCCCGTTCTCCCGCATTCTCTCTCTTGTTCTTCTTGACCTTCTTCTGAACTGTGTTACATTACGTTTGCGTTAATCCTCCCCTTTTAACACCTCACACACAATTTCATGAACCTCTTTGTGCACACCACTGCTTATCACAGCTCTGACACTCCTGTAGAGAGGAGGACTGGCTCGACTGACCGTTCTTTACAGTTATGTAATAGGCTACATATACGTCTATAACAGCCCACCCTTCAACCACCCAACAGTCAGTGAAGGGAAATGTATATGGAATGTAAATGTTCCCTAATGACCCCACACACACACACACACACACACACACACACACACACACACACACACACACACACACACACACACACACACACACACACACACACACACACACACACACACACACACACACACACACACACACAACACACAAGCATATATTGGACCGCTACAATGTAAAATGTTTAGTGTTTCCGAGTGTATTGCCTTGTTTAGTTGTGCTGTTGGTTATATGTTGTGTGTGTTTTTTTGTTAAAGGATGAAAGCATCCCCAGGAGAGGAAGACTGCAGAAAAGGTAGATTATCCCATTAAATTGAATACCATCCATTTGATCGGGTCTGCATCTGTGACAGACGTGTGCTCGCTGAAAGTGATGGCAGACAGTTGAAGAGCTCCTGTTTTCCTTCCCCCCCCCCCCCTCCAGGGAGAGCTTTGCCCTGGTGAAGGGGGTGGTCTTTCTTCTGGAAGACGGTGAGAGGGAGGGGCCTAATGAGGAGCACTCGCTCAAACGCAGCCCGTCTCCTAAGCAGGAGAGCGGCCCGCCAGACATCCGTCACAGACATCTTCATGCTATGGTCTCACAGCTCAGACCAGAGGAGACCATCAAACTGGTGGGTGGCATTCTCACACGTACGGCCATCTAGACTGTACCCAGTTGAAACAGCGTGGGTGTGTGCGTGTGCGTGTGTGTGTGTGTGCGTGTGCGTGTGTGTGTGTGTGTGTGTGTGTGGGTGTGTGCGCTTGTGTGTGTGGGTGTGTGCGCTTGTGTGTGTGTGTGTGTGTGTGTGTGTGTGTGTGTGTGTGTGTGTGTGTGTGTGTGTGTGTGTGTGTGTGTGTGTGTGTGTGTGTGTGTGTGTGTGTGTGTGTGTGTGTGTGTGTGTGTGTGTGTGTGTGTGTGTGTGTGTGTGTGTGTGTGTGTGTGTGTGTGTGGTGTGTGTGTGTGTGTGTGTGTGTGCTGCAGTGTGAATTAAAAGGATCGCTGTGCTGTTGGTTTCAAAGCAGCCGTCGGTCAAATGGTGTCTTGTCGTAATAATGGAACACTTCTGCCTTTTAACGGTTTCCCATCAAAGTGCTTCAAATCCAACATTAACAACAACGGTCAAATACCATCCGATCCACCAGACAAACCATATGCTCTAACTAGATACAGTGATGTCTAATCACTGTTGGTAACTGTGGTATAAACGGAAAACAAACCACTCAGGGCTTTAATCGTGTACTTTGTCGTTCATTGCTTAACGGGTCATGGTTTGTTCCTTACCTATTGGCATGGTTGCGGCAGGATAGCTCAGTCTGTTGGGACTTGGCTTGGGAACCGGAAGGTTGCCGGTTCAAGTCCCCCGAAACACCTGGGTACTGCCAAGGTGCCCTTGAGCAAGGCACCAGATCCTTACACTGCTCCCCGGGCGCTGTATATACACACAATAGCTGTCCACTGCTCCTAATACTAGGATGGGTTGTGGGAGTGTGTTTACATGTATGTGACCAATAAGAGGATTCAATCCTCGAAAAAAACAAGACAAAAGCTAACTGTAAGCCCATAGAACGGGTCACAGCATCACACTTTATGGATTCTCCTTTCATTATGTGTGTTTAAATGGTTTAATGTGTTGTAACTACTGCATTTAACGTCATCTTAATAATAATGACAATAAGTGATTCCGGAATTACAGAAGCCTACCACGCCGTCTCTCGGGGTCTACTTAACGATACCGTTTCATTATTGTCTCCCTGTGCGACAATACAAAAAAACTAACAAAACACAAACAATCCATTCACTGAGATGAAGCAGTGTCACTCTCTGCTCATCAAGCCTGGAGCCTTTTCTCTCTGTTATTGTTGAGCACAGTCTGGTCTCTTGGATGGGGATGTGAATGCCCGTGCGGAGACACACGTCTATGCAGGCACCCTGCGATTGAAGGCTGCGAGTATACCACCAGCCATACGCGGCCGCCCCGCTCGGGGGCGTGCCGTGATCCGGGTGGTCCCCGTAATGCCCGGTTTGGCGAGGCTGGAGAAAGTGAAAGAATAAACATTGTTTGTGTAAACATTGGGTTTTGACGGAAAGGGTGCAGGAAAGGACAATTCAAACTGTGTGGTTGTACACTTTTTCCCTCATTGTGGGTCTCTGTCTGTCTGTCTGTCTGTCTGTCTGTCATGCAGGCCGTCCAGCTGGAGTCTGTGAGTCCAGTCAGGGTCCGCTACCTGATAGTTATCTCTACCTGCAGCAGCAAACATGAGAGCATCCTCCTGGGCATGGACTTCCCCAAGGCAGACTGGTGTGTGTGTGTGTGTGTGTGTGTGTGTGTGTGTGTGTGTGTGTGTGTGTGTGTGTGTGTGTGTGTGTGTGTGTGTGTGTGTGTGTGTGTGTGTGTGTGTGTGTGTGTGTGTGTGTGTGTGTGTGTGTGTGTGTGTGTGTGTGTGTGTGTGTGTGTGTGTGTGTGTGTGTGTGTGTGTGTGTGTGTGTGTGTGTGTGTGTGTGTGTGTGTGTGTGTCATGATTCATAGTGCTTTGCTGAAATATGATCACCTTTTAAGGAAACATATTCTCTCTCTCTCTCTCTCTCTCTCTCTCTCTCTCTCTCTCTCTCTCTCTCTTTCTCCTCCCCCCTTCCAGTGAAGAGTGTACCATTGGCTTGGTGGTGCCAGTGTGGAGTGACACGCAGGTGTACCTGGACGGCGATGGGTAAGACAGAGTGTCCACTGTTACAGACAGACAGTTGTTGCAGAGACAGAACCCACTCGGTGTGGTTCCAGCAACACAGACCGCATGCAGCAGACTCTCACTGGCACGCTGGCTGGCTTGCTAGTCTGGGAGCCGGGCCAGAAAGTTTGAGTCATGATTGTATTAAAAGAGTTGAATCGTTTCTTTCGTAAACTTGCTGCTCTCTTCGCTCTGGCCGGCGTGTCCTTGTGTAAACAAGGACGCTGTAGACAAATGCAGCCTGGGCATGGACTTCCCCAAGGCAGACAGGTGTGTGTGTGTGTGTGTGTGTGTGTGTGTGTGTGTGTGTGTGTGTGTGTGTGTGTGTGTGTGTGTGTGTGTGTGTGTGTGTGTGTGTGTGTGTGTGTGTGTGTGTGTGTGTGGTGTGTGTGTGTGTGTGTGTGTGTGTGTGTGTGTGTGTGTGTGTGTGTGTGTGTGTGTGTGTGTGTGTGTGTGTGTAGGGGTGTGTGTGTGTGTGTGTGTGTGTTGGCTGAATGCTATTTGATTGTTGTTTCATAACAGACTGGATCAGACCTCTGCTATGTATGTGATGTGAAAGTGTAAGCATGAGGCACCGTGATGATTTTGGCTGCGTGGTTGCTTGGCAACGGCCAGTTTGACAGCGGCGAGCTGTGAGCACACACTCTAGTACAAATTGTAGTGAATGTGTTTGTTTGGCTTTGAGCAAATGACTCGATTCATGAGAATGAGTGATAATTATTTTTAGGTTTCATATTTAATTTGTTATTCTTAATGAATGATGTATTTGTGTATCTTTATTTATTTATTTATTTATTTATTTATTACTAATGTTGCCTGCAAGCTGCAGGTGGGAATGAACCGAATAACAGCTGCGCTCTTGAGGGAAGATATGTAAAACGGCGGGTAGAGGAAGAGAGGAGGGCGTGTGTTTTCAAAGCTGAAACTGAGAGAAGACGAGACACAGCTCTGTGAGACGTGACATTTCTATGAGAACTATTGGTAGTGAAGGGAATCCCCACCCATCATACCATCATACATCTAAACCATAGGGAGATAAGAGACACAGATCGATAAGCAGGGCCACCAAGTCGCACGTCAACAGGCCTGGGGCTACATTCACACATGCCATCACACGCCTGACTCAGCATGGCTGACACATACATTAGCATAGCTGACATGATGCTAATACTCTCTACAACTCTCTCTCTATCTCTATCTAAGTTCCCACCTTCCCTGTTACTAGCTTGGCTCTTGTTTTGGTCATTGAGGATTTAATTTCTAATGGCGCCCTCTGCAGTAACACATTTATTCCACTGTCATGCATTGGGTATTTCAGTTGTAATGTGTTTGTATTGTAATTGTTTTATTTCGCGTTTATTTTTGATGGGTATACAGGTTTGCATCCTCTGACCAGTTTCAGAGGTGGTTTTTCTTCTTGTTTTGTGTTTTGTGTTATTAGTAGAACTTCCTATTCCCTCTCTTGCGTTGTCCACTCTGGGTGTTCTTTGATCTTTCTTTTTGCCTCCCCCAGCGGCTTTAGCGTGACCGCAGCGGAGGAGACCAGGATCTTCAAGCCTGTGTCCATCCAGACCATGTGGTGAGTCAAACGCACGCAGCCTTAACAGGCGCTATGTAAACACGCATTCGCTATTCCCAAACTGGGGTAAGCACAGTTACGTCGGGTGTATGCCAAGAACAAAAATCTGTAATAGCCTCTCTGTACAAAAGAACACACGCCTACTCTGCATCAATTGGTCACTTATTTTGTTGTTTGCAAGAACAGAATATGACATTTCTTCTGATTACTTAATTTTGCTTTTCAAAAGCATTCATATTGCGTTTGAGCTGATGTGCATATAACTTGTTTGAAATATGAGAGGGCTTTCTATGAGGCTGAATAAAGAGCAAAATCGTTAATAACACTGTCTTGTCTTCACATGTAACATGAGATGAGAGGTAGAGGGGGTACACAGCAGGAGGTTACATGTTTGAGGGGGGACAGGACCTCGGGCGGCAGTAGAGCTCAGGAGGTAGAGTGGTCGCCTCACGCTGGTTCGACCCCCCCCCGGCTCTTCATAGCAAAAACTGTCGGTGTCCCTAACCCTTATTGCTCCTGACGTGCTGGCTGTCTGACTCCGCCGTTTTGGTGGTTGAATGTGTATGAATGGGTGAATGTGAGGCATGACTTGTAAAGCGCTTTGGATAAAAGTGCTGTATAAAAGCAGTCCATTACCATTACCTTAAATAATGAATTACACTGTCTTGTCTTCAAGAAGGAAGGTACAAGGGGTACACAGCAGGAGCTCTAATGTTTGAGGGGGTACAGGACCTTAAATAGTTAATAACACTGTCTTGTTTTCGTACAGGACCTTAAAACATTTGGGAACCACAGCATAACATGCACTCCTTGGTAGAAAGTTTCGGTAGTGCTGGTTAAACTTTCACTTCAACATTTTATTTCTAAAAAGAAAACATGACACTGTCTGTCGTCTTTGTGCAGCCAGGCAGCTCTCAGAATGAGGTTCTGTGTTCCTTCCGTTCACTGACCTCATATGTCTGGTGAAAACCTATTTTGGTAAACACAAGGCAGCCAAAGCCACCTGTTTGTGAAGCCCTGGCAGAAGCATGTAGTACCTCTAACGGCCTATAAGGGGCTTAAACCGCCACCATTCTTAGTCAGAGGGAACATGTGATTTCATTGACATAATACAAAGCAAAACATTTTTTTTTATTTGTCCGTTTTGGTCCCCAGTGGCTAGTTCATCTCCATCTTATGTATTTCATTAAAAAGTTATAAAGGATTCAATATTAATGAATTTTGGCCATAGACTAATGTCTATGTCTCTCTCGCTCTCGCTCTTGCTCTCGCTCTCTCTCTCTCTCTCTCTCTTGCTCTCGCTCTCTCTCTCTCTCTCGCTCGCTCTCTCTCGCTCGCTCTGGGCCAGGTCGGTGCTGCAGGCCCTGCATGGGTGCTGTGAGCGTGCGGTCAGGGGAGCGGTGATCCCGGGCTGTGGGCTGGACTGGGCGGTCCACTACCACAGCCATGTAGAGTCAGACCGCTTCTGCCTCAACGAGTGGGAGGCCATGGATGACCTGCAGTCGGTGCGCAAGGAGAGCGAAGGACACGGGTGTGTGTGTGTCTCTCTCTCGCTCTCTACCCCTCTCTCTACCTCTCTGTCCCACCGCGGCCCTTATGGTGTAGAGACTCAAGACCCACCTGTTCAGAATCCACCTGGACTCTCCTTGATCCCTCCTTGCTTATGTCCTGACATTAATAGCTCTTAGCATGTTGTATATTCTAGCAAGTGTATATCCTTAATGTTGATAACACGCTCTTATCACAGCTACTTAAGCAGGTGACCTGGCAGTACCAAATTGTGTTATTCATCTTGTTAATATGAATACTTGTGAACTGCTCTATTTTTATGTTTGCGTACCTCAGTGTTATGCTATTATCTGCTTCAACAAATGTACACCTTGTAAGTCGCTTTGGATAAAAGCGTCTGCCAAATGCCCTAAATGTAAATGTAAATGTAAATGTTTCTATGTTGAACATTGTACCCCCTCCCCCTCCCCCTGCAGCTCGGAGCGCTCCAGCAGGGAGGTTCAGATCAAAGAGCATCTCCGGGACATCATGAGAACCGAGGACCTGGACAGCCTGACCTCCAAGATGGTGAGAGACACACACAACTGTTGCTGACAAGCAGGGCCACAAAGCAGCAAATTGAGATGCATGTGTAAGGGTTAGACAAGGGATATGACAAAATATGGCAAATATTGCTATTCAATATGACATGTCATATCTGTCAGAACCACAACTTATCGGGAGTGAAGCCTCGAAGCATCTAAGTTTGTAGTTTCCCGTGCCATTAAGGAGCAGGTAGGGGTTCAGAGGTGTTTTATTTTCCACTGTGGAGTAATGTTTTTCCGATGCAAGAAGAAACGTATATATGTTTGAGACTCCTTTTGTCTCTATGCCTCCAGGTCCGCTCTTCCCTGGAGTCCAGGATGGGCATGGACATGAGTGCTTACAGGGAGTACATCGACAACGAGATGATGGTCACCTTCGCCCAGATGGATAAACCCTCCAGGATCTTCGACTACCTTTATCTGGTGAGGGGGGGAACGTCTGGGGTGGGATGGAGCCCTCGGCTTACATAACTTTAACTTTACTTTAACTTTACTTTTGTTGAAAACAAGGGGGTAAAGGGGTCGGTGGCTGGTGCTGATGTCCTTGAATGGTGCAAAAAGTTGAACAAGAATAAAACATGCAGGACAAGAACAACACATTTTTGTCTGTTGTTGCATTCTACTTCCCCTATTTCTTGGTAAGCTAATTATCTAGTGACGTGACTGTAGCGTGTAGTGTGTTGGCCGCCAAGATCAGAATCACATGACTTTTCCTCACTTCCTGCTGTGTAAGAGCTCTGTGTGGACAGTGATAGCTGCAATACGGTTCTGTGGCCTCTCCTCTTCCTCCTTGGCGAGAGAAAGAGAGAGAGAGAGAGAGTTACACACTGTCCTCTGTTTCCGTTGTGGTGGCTTTTCCAGGGCTCGGAGTGGAATGCTGCAAACTTTGATGAGCTGCAGAAGAACAAGTGAGTCATTCTGTTGTGTGTGTGTGTGTGAGTGCGTGTGCATGCATGCGTGCGTGTGTGCGTTGAACTCGTTCACATGTCACATGTTTCCCAAGGACATGACGGATCTCTTGCGTGTTGCAGTGTGGGCTACATCCTGAACGTGACACGGGAGATCGACAACTTTTTCCCCGACTCGTTCACCTACATGAACATCAGGGTGTTCGATGTGGAGGCCACGGACCTGCTCTCCCATTGGACGGACACGTACAATTTCATCAACATGGCCAGGTGAGGGCACGCTTAACTCTTCAGGTCAGGTGTCAGGAGTGAGTGCAGACGGAGCTAGGTGAACCTGTGCACCTTTATGCTGCTTTATAAGCAAAGTACACAAGCACTCAGTCCCCCTTGTATCGAATCTCCACATTCAAAGGCGGTCAGATGTCAATCTGAGCCGGAGGTGGGGGCGGGACATAGCTTTTGTTTCAAAAGTGGGAGGGTTCATCGCGGTGGCTAGAGCTTCACCTTGATATTTGAATCTGTGAAAAACCAAAGCTAGCTGTCAATCACCGTGCTACGACGATGTGATTTCAAGTCAAGTCAAGTTTATTGTTACTTCACAGTTTACACAAGCAGTTATAAAAATAGAATAGAATAAAGTTTAAAAATAAAAATGCAATTTATAAAATGCAATATATCGGCACAGAAAAGAGCAATATGTATATATAAATCAATGTAATAAAATATACATTGTTATATGTTATACACCCTTGTTCAGCAGCCTGATGGCCTGACTGTGGAAGCTATCTCTGAGCCTATTTGTACGGCACTTGATACTGCGGTATCGCCTGCCTGACGGTAAAAGTGAGTACAGTTCGTGGCTGGGGTGGGCAATGTCTTTTATGATGCATTTGGCCTTGGCCACGCACCGCTGGTTGTATATATCCAGGAGGGAGGGGAGCTCACCTCCAACGATATACTGGGCCGTCCGCACCACCCTTTTAAGCGCTCTGCGCTTGAGTGCGGTGCAGTTCCCGTACCAGGCGGTGATACACCCTGTAAGAACACTCTCGATGGTGCTGTTATAGAATGTTCTCAGGATGCGGGGGCCCATGCTGAATTTCTTCAGACGCCTGAGGAAATACAGGCGTTGTTGGGCCCTTTTCACCACGTGTGTGGTGTGCGTGGACCATGTGAGGTCCTCAGAGATGTGCACGCCGAGGAACTTGAAGCTGCTGACCCTCTCTACTGCAACACCGTCGATGGAGATAGGGCTGTGCTCTCCCCTCTGCTTCCTGAAGTCCACGATCAGCTCCTTGGTCTTCTTGACGTTGAGGGCGAGTCTGTTCTCCTGGCACCACTGCTCCAGTGATCCGACCTCCTCCCTGTAGGCTGTCTCGTCATCGCCGGCGATCAGGCCCATCACTGTCGTGTCGTCAGCAAATTTGATGATGACGTTGGAGCTGTGCATAGCCATGCAGTCGTGGGTGTAGAGGGAGTAGAGGAGAGGGCTCAGCACGCATCCCTGGGGGGCTCTCGTGTTGAGGGTCAGTGGCTCTGAGGTGGTGCTGCCCATCCTCACCACCTGGCGGTGGTCCGACAGGAGGTCCAGTATCCAGCTCCACGTGGATGGGGGCAGGCCTAGACCTCTAAGCTTGGTGTCGAGCTTGGCAGGAACTATCGTGTTGAACGCTGAGCTGTAGTCCACAAACAGCATTCGCACATAACAGTTCTTTCCCTCCAGGTGGGAAAGGGCAGTGTGGAGGGCCATGGCAATTGCATCGTCCGTGGATCTGTTTTGACGATATGCAAATTGCCATGGGTCCAGCGGTGATTTGATGAAATACGGAAAATACATTACCGTTTAATGCCATGCATGTCATCAAAATTGAATACAGCCATATACATACTTCTATATAAGTAAGCACAAATACATTTGACTGCAAATATATGAAAAAATACCTACATTGAATAATTATTATATATAATATAAATATAATATATACATAATTATATTATATACATATATTTTATTAGTTTGGTCTTTATTGTAGTATTGAAGTAATTAAACTATAGGAAACCCAATTTGGACCTTAGAGCTCATTTAGAATTGTGTGGGATAAGTGGATAAAGCTCCACTTTAAACATGGTAAAACAATTAAAGCAGATTAACTGGTTTTTTTTCTTTCGCATTGGCCAAAAAGCAAAGGTAACATTTGCTCTTCCAACCATGGCAGAGTAATATACTACTTTATTCAGGAGCTGTCGCATATCACATATTCATTTTCATCATAATAAAAGCAGGCCCTCCGGTGCTGATCAGAGATCAGAACAATGTCATCTGACCCAAGCCGGTTCAACCGGTTGTTCAGCAACTATTACAGGTCTGCATGCAAACATATTCAGCTTGCAGTACGCAAATAAAATGGTCTGCCAAGGCATCTAAAGAGGTCTTAAGTGTCTGTCTTAAATACTGTGGCAAGTTAGTTTCTCTCTCTCTCTCTCTCTCTCTCTCTCTCTCTCTCTCTCTCTCTCTCTCTCTCTCTCTCTCTCTCTCTCTCTCTCTCTCTCTCTCTCTCTCTCTCTCTCTCTCTCTCTCTCTCTCTCTCTCTCTCTCTCTCTCTCACACACACACCCTACCTCCCTCTTTCTAATATCCACCCTGTCCCTGTCCCCTTTAGGAAGAGCGGGCAGGCGGTGCTGGTGCACTGCAAGATGGGCGTGTCTCGCTCGGCGTCCACGGTCATCGCCTACGCCATGAAGAAGCAGCGCTGGCCGGTGGACGTGACGCTATCCTACGTCCGGGAGCTCCGGCCCATCGCCAACCCCAACGACGGTTTCGCCAAGCAGCTGCAGACCTACAGTGGCATCCTCAACGCCAGGTCAGAAACACCCCGGGGTGTATGTGTCCATTTGGATTTAGTCATGGGGCGGGGGGGGGGGGGGGTCATTGTGTGGTCCGTTTTAGTTTTATTTGTGTTTTAACATTAAATGGGGTTTTTTGGGAGGAGGAATTTGAGTTGACCAGTAAAAAAAACTTTGAGCTGTTTTTATTTCTCACTCTACGGTCTCTGTAAGTAAAGCACTCTGAGTGCCTTGAAAAGCATGATATGTAGTCTACTATATATATGCAATTAAAGATTATTATGCTAGTTACGGTCAAGGTCTTTGTTCAGATTCAAGATTTTTACATTGCAGCCAGCAGCGCCACAGCGCCCTCTGGCGGCGCAAGTCAAGAGACCAAAGACATATGTCAATGGAGGAGGATCCAGTCAGAACAGAAAGCCAAGGGGACGAGGAAGATTTTGAAGATGATGAAGAAGAGACTGATGACGAAGAAGAAGAAGAGAAGAGAGGAGGTGGTGGAGGAGGAGAAGAGGCATGAGGTGGACACTAAGGACAACGTAATAATAATATAATAATAATAATAATAATAATGCATATTATTTATATTGCAAAAAAAGTGTTAAAGTGTTTAAGTACATAGCAGACAAACAATAATAATAAAATGAATAAGAATAGTGAACACTAATATTAACATAAAAACCCCTTCCTAAATGAAAAGGTCTTAGGCCTGTCTTAAAAGAGTCCAGGGTCTGTTGTGCCCTTAAATGATGAGAAAGGCCATTCCACAGGCGTGGCCCAGCCGAGTAAATGGCCCGGTCCCCCACAGGGGGGAACTTAGTACTGGGGGCCTGAGGAGAAAGCTGTTGGCAGATCTGAGGGTGCGGGGGGCAGTTTGTGGAGTAGTTCTTGTAGATCGGGAGGTGCATAACCATTTATGCATTTGTGTGTCAGTAACAGGATTTTGTAGTCAATCCTGAATGAGACTGGAAGCCAGTGTCAGGATCCTGGATCCAGGATCCCAATAAAAAGTGCATTGCAGTAGTAAGCAGCAGTACCATCTCTAAAACCTTGGACAGAAAGGCGGGTTTGGATATTGGCCTATAGTATTCTAAAACTTCCAGGGCCAGATTGGGCTTCTTGAGAAGGGGGTGGATGAAAGCAACCTTGAGAGCAGGTGGGACATAACTAGTTTGAAAGGAAAGGTTTACAGCTTGGATGATGAATGGGCTGAGAATGGGGATATATGATTTGAGCAAAGTAGTGGGAATGACATCCAGGGCACACATTTTTCTGAGGATTTCTTCAATGTGGCTCTGCTGAACCCCAGTGAAAAATGGGTTGATGGCAATGGATAACAGAGAGGAAGAGTATTTAGAGAGCGAATAATGTTGACTTTAGATCTAAAGCAGTCAATAAAGCTGTTACATAGCTCATCTGTAGCCTCAGTTGAGGATGATTGTGGCTTCAGAAGATGGTTTGTGCTGTAAAAAAGCTGCTTTGAGTTGCCCTTTGTAGGCCCTTTGATGGTCACGGAAAGCCAGTTTATGGACAGTGAGCGCAGAGTGTCTGAAGCGTTGTGCCAGGACACGCCCAGCTGTTTTTATTTTCCTCAGTTCATGTGTGAACAAGGGGGGGCAGAGCGTGAAAAGTTGACCTCACGTGTCTTGACCTGGGGCATGGAGATCACAAACACTGATTCCACTAATTCTAAGTAAATACGTTTATGCTTACACTATGATTGAAGTTGTCCAAATATTTTATCACACTTTTGTCCCCCCCTTCTTAAACCCACAAAAAAGGTATTCGAGGCCCAGCCTGAAACCACTCAGGAGGCATCACCGAATGAAGCTCCAGCCGCCAATCCTACAATCACAGTGCAGGACAGTGACAAGGTGACGGCAGCTGTCACTCACTGCACTCTCCTGCTCTTCTCAACCTCTCTCTCTCTCTCTCGGTCTCTTTTTCCTGGGTTCACTTCTAGTGTTTCTTTCTTCCTCTCCCTCTCGTTTAGACGGCCCTTAACCGAAGCGGCAGGATGAACCTCTTCTCGCTCATGCAGTCCATCCAGCTGGACGATGAAGGACAAGGATCCAAACAGGTACAGGGGGGGGGGGGGGTAGGCTTATAAATAAGAGGAATTAACTTGACATTTTTGAATGGATGGGATTTTCTGGCATATTCACGTGAATATTTATACTGCAGTAGTCTGTGTGGATGAACATGTGGGACAACAATACATGGCGGCCTTGTTGTGGAATAAATAACATTGGATCATTGATAGAAAGTTCCGTTCCTACTTAGTTGCCTGGCAGTCCGAAACGATCTCCGCTGCAACAGAGGCGGAGCCAGATTCGGAAGGGCCTGGCTCACCAGAGAGCCTGCGTGGACGTTTCCCCCGAGCCCCGCAGCCGATCAGACAACAGAATTCAGGATGCGGATGGAAAAGACATGTGAGGGTTGAAGTGGAAAAGAGGAGCGGGTGGACCTGGGGATACGATCAAATACGCTGATACCCAAGTAGAAGAAAGACGTGCGAAGCGTCGAGTCATTCATTCGACGTGCTAGTAGGACGAAGCTGCGTTATCGCTCACATTCTAATTTATTTTCACACTTAAAAAAAAAAAAGATTTGTCCTTGACCTTTCTGGGAGTTTTCTTTCATTGCATCCATTTCCGCTCAACATTAAACTGCTTCATTCCGACGTGGGAGACATTTGTGTGGTCACCGTATTGGCATCGCCGGTCAGTATTGGGACCGTTAAAGCATATCTGGTGACTGAATGATTATTTATTCAAATATTCCAATTAGTTTTCTTATCCTGTCGCATCCCCTTCCCCTTTACTTCGAAAAACGCCCATCCCCATTTTCCCCTCACAACTCTTCACATCACTACTGAAGTCATGTCTATGCAATTCATAGTATTTTTCCATTAAACATGTTTGAAGCTCTATGCTGCCAGTGTAGAGGTTTTTTTTGTAAAGAGATAGGAAAAGTATACTGTATGTATTTACGTGCGGGAGATATTTGCCATATGGGTGTACCTAAGCTGTGTGCCAAACAATGTATTCCAACCTACCAACTAATTTTGAGTTGTTTTTTTCCCCCCTCATTGTCACAAATGTTATGATCTATAAGTGCCTTAAACATTAATCTAGTTTAAGGAAATTATGGCTTTATTTTCTTGTATGTATTTTTTAGCTAACTGTATATATAGATATCTATATATCTAGATAGATATATATACATATCTATCTATAGAGATATAGATATAGATATATATCTATATCTATATATCTATAGATATATATACACTATAAGTTGGTGACTTAGTGATTGTTGGGGAAGGTGTTGCTGTACCTATTTACGCTCCAGGTTTTACATGCAGATATATATATAAATATATGCTGGTGCATGTTACGTACCATGTTCTATGAAAGACTCAATGAATGCATTCATGACTGTGTCCTAATCAGAATCCTAATGGATCAATGTGGTTTTTTTTCCCCCCTACACTCGCCTTTTATGTTGTTATGCTTTGGTGTTCGTACTGGCCATCGTAGAACAAGCGGTGTTCATGGCATGCATAGTCGTTCAACGAAAACACTGTGCACTTTATTATTTAATCACACACACACACTCCATTGCCTAAGCTGTTGGTCACCTTGTGTTATGATGTTATCATGTATGTTTTTTCTAAGGCCTCCCAGGATGTCTCTCTGCATTTTGACCACCTGAAATATTTGAATTCTCTTTCTAGCCCACTAGTTTACAACACTTGCTGTAGGAGTGATCAAATAAATGATTCTACTAAAAGCGGCCGTTTTGTTTTACTCAACATACCACACTAGAAATAATGTTGTGGAGTGTGTGTGTGTGTGTGTGTGTGTGTGTGTGGTTGGTGGCTGGTTTAAGCAGCCTCACCTGGCCTGAGTGACGGTGACTCCTCTATGGCTGGTGAGGCTGCACACACACACAACGACCCACACCTGTGGGTCGTTGTGAATCAAGACCCACAGGTTAAAACAGCCACCAACACACAAGACTGTAGCATCTGCTGAGGTGCAGGTTCCACGTTGCTTTCTTTAGTATAGACAGATTGGTTATGCTTCTTTCAAAAATGTATTGCAGAACAACAAGTTAACCATTTTTTTTATTCTGATTTATAATAACAATATATTCAATGTTCACATGACGCCAGACAAGGCCTAACTTCCAATGTACTTCCTCCTCGGCTCACTGAGGACAAGCCCTCCGTCTTTCAGCGCCGTCCTGAAGGACTGGACCTATTAAGGAGGAAGACACAGAACTCAGACCAATAACGCACCTCTGACATGTTTCAATACTGGCCGTTGTTCACACAAGTGTTTGGAATCTCCACTCAAATGCGAATTGAAAACAGTTGTGAGATTGCGATGCAAAGAGATTATTTCTAAACCAGGCAGGAACGATTGTACAAGAGATGTAGACAACCATTGTTAAAACCACTTCTGAATTGTGGTGTACCCTACATTCAATCTGGATTGACAAGAGGTTGGTGGGATGGGATTTGGATGTTATATTCGACATAAGAATTGTTATAAAAAAAGTATATCACAATGTTTCTACATCTTCAATAAAAAGTATTTGTTAAGGCCCTGACACGCCAAGTCGACGGTCAGCCGATAAGCGGCGGTGTCCCGGACTAGTTGGTCCCCGTCAGCGGCGGGTTTTCAGCCGACTGCATTTTGACACTGCGGAGGAGTCAGTCGGTGAGAGACTACTCCGATTGGCTCGAGGACAGAAACTTGAAGTGACGATGCAAGCAAACAACAAACTTCCAACAAATGATATTCTTGAACTGTACTACGCTTTGTTTACGGTTTGTATTTCCGCAGTTGGTACCTTTCCGGTTTCCCGTTTTTGAATGACAAGTACAGACTACCGCCGCCTGCTGGTACGGAGAGTTTATTTCCTCCTTTGTCGGCTTGGTGTGTCAGGGCCTTTAGAATAACAAGGTTGTCGTCTAGACCTGAGCTCTGGCGGCGTCATCACCGAGTCACATGCTTAGCTCAGACGCCAGTGAAATGGCTTGGGATGACTAAATCAGCCTCGACTGATTTCTACCAAGCTGGTAAAAAAACCCCAAAAGGGTGTGACTTGTAGTGCTCTACTCACAGCGTCAGAGCGGAACTGCCAGGGGATGGAGCGGTACACCATGCGGGTGATGCCTGCCCGATGGCACCGCTGGACCAGCACTTCTCCCACGGCCTGGCAGGCTGCCACACACTGGGTGGAGGCCAGCTCCCGTTTCACCGCCCACTCTTTGGTGGAGCAGGAGACCACCGGCGTGGGCGAGCTGCAGGAGAACACCTCGGCGCTCACGTGGTGCTGGGAGCGAGTGAACACCAATCTGAGAAGCAGACCATCCGTGTGACGGACAGACAGACGGACAGACAGACGGACGGACATTAGGTTTACGGACACAGTTTTTTTTTGTTATGAAATGTTCAGGTTGGACGTCTGCTCTTTATCCTGATCATCCGGTTATAGTTATAGTTCAATGTTGTCCCAGGAGGAATTATTGATTCATATCGTCTTTGTCTCTTGAAACTTGAGAGCCAATATGTGACTCATTACAGTCATTTAGCAGACTCTTTTATCCAAAGCTACGTACGATAGTGTGTTTCAACAAAGGAAGTTAAGAAAACAACTCTTAACCACCAGTGCATTTCATTCCTAACAACAAGTCTCCAAGAACTAAGCCAGTGCTCAGCTAAAAAGTACAATAAAGTTCAAGTAAAAAGTACAATAAGGTAAAAGTACAATAAGTGATACACTATATAACAATATCTACCAACAATCTACTTGGTAAGAAGCTAGTACACAGACTCCCGTTAACACACCTGTGGTAGAACTCTCTATGGGGCCAGCTTGTCTTCCACCCCCGGTCCTTCACCGCGAGAGCCATCTGCTCCAGGTTACGTGGGTTCCTGTTCACAAACGTTTGGCTTACGGCCTCATTGTCATCGGCCGCCGGCTCGGGCTGCGAGGCCGCCTGGCTAACACAGCGAGCTGAAGGGGAAAGATTCGATTAGGTTCAAATGTATCATCACGTACGGTACAATCGAAAGGAATGAAAGGCCGACAGTTAAGGTTAAAACCAGCAGAGTAGACCTCACATAGTAGGAATAGTGGTCAGTTCTACATATACCTCTAGGCTTTACATAGCTTAGTAGTGTCAATCTGTTGGGTATCGGATCACTATACATAAACACCAGCTTCATCCTGACATGACATGTCAGGATGAAGCCTTAGGCCGTCCGCAAGATTAGATACATTTTGATTCAAATTAATTGTCATTGTACAGCGAAAAATAATTTGCAATGTTGCAGTAAAGTGTATGGTAATATATCATTTACAGTTTACAGTGGCTAAAACAGTCTACTAGATATATAGATATCTATAGATAGATATATATATCTAGATCTATATCTATAGATAGATATCTATATCTATATATATCTATATATAACTATATAGATATATATATATACTATAAACTATGAAGAACAGGATAAATATATATAAATATATATAATATATAAATACATATAAATATATATAATATATAAATACATATAAATATATATAATATATATACAGCAGATAGTGAGCAGGGATATGCAGTATACAAAATATTGAACATATTCAATAATATAAGAATCAGTGCCTGATCAATCAAAACGAAGAAGGAGAGGTGGTTTTACCGAGCGATAGAGACTGGGTTCGAGCCCCAAGGGACCAGCCGCGGTGCCTTTGAGCAAACAGCAGTCGAACACTTCGACTTATGTCGCCCACCAAAGCCGCCATGATGTCTGCCGAGGTCCTCTCCCCTCACATATAACCATAGACTATTACAGAAATGAATGTGTTCAATACAGCTCAAAACGACGCGATCTACTGTGCAAAACCGTATAAGTTACATTATAAAAGGCATAACAACCTGCATGCGGAGCGCCATCTTTGACATTCGCTCAACATCCGTTTAGTTAGTAGTAGGCTGTACGCTTCAAGAAGAGCACGACAGGAACCAAGGCCAGCGGTTATTAGTTCCGTTCGCATGTTATTAAATCACTTATGGTTTACATACCCGCACCGGACTAGAACAATGAAAGATATTGTGAAATGACAATTACACAATTAGGCAAAAGCCAATTTAATGAAAATATTCTAGCAGACAAGCGTGAGACAAATTACATTGACTTCTGTGTAGCCCTTTGATTCATCTTTAGTCAAATATAGGAAAATGAACCCATAACTCAAATTAAGAAGCAAGAAACCAATTTATTATTATTAATTTGACAGTTATTATTAATGGTAGTGCATTCATCCATTAACATGGTGGTAGGCTACTAGTTTTGATCAAAACCATTCTGGCGTGGCATCACCTAATCAGATGTCATGGCTATACAGGCACTCAATTCAAATATATCATATCATATAAGGCACCATACAAACAATGACAGACGCCTTTGGATGGGTTCTTACAGGAAGACAATACAGTCAAAGCATCCAAGTCCAACATTAGATCTTTGGCATATGAAAAAACCTTTCATATATTAATATATGAAATAATTCCCTTTAACTGTTCAAATATAGGGTGTCCCTTTCCAAAGTCAATGTGTCCTCCATCCTGAGTAAGTGAACCCGTGAAACAAAACAATGCAATTTAAAAGTTCGAGTAGCCCAAACGGATCATTTTATAGTACAGTAAAATCATTTAATTCATAATGTCAATGTGCCCCCCCCCCCCACTGATATCTAATAATAGTATATTATTATTATAATATTATCCACAGACTTAAGTCATTTCTTTAGACCGAATTACAGATAAACATTTTAAAACAAAAAAATTAAAATAAAAAAAACAAAAACAAGAAAAGAGAATCATTATCGCAAAAGCTGAAATGTGTCCGGCCGCTTCATGTGCACATCACAACACACTGATCAACCTGCTGCTTTGGTGGTCAGAACTGCACACATCATTTGACAAATCACATGGGAGCAGAGGCGTCGATCAGAGCAGTGAAGCAGAACGGGCTGAGCTTGTAACCCGTTCCGCTGTAGAATTTGTTCTGGAACTCCACCCTGAAAACGCAAGAAAAACACCATGAGTCACCAACTGCAAAACTTCCTACAAAAAGTTCCCCAGGGCCCACTCAAACTCCCTATGCTTTTGAGAGGCCTGGAAACCTTGAGGAAGACCTATTTTTAGTATGGAAAGCCAAAAGTAATGTCTAGTGTCTAGGGGCCATGTGACTGCTCTTGGTGTTTGTATTCCATTTTCCAATCTTTGATCCTTTGAAATTGGCAGCGTTCCCTCCTTCCACGACGCCCTCTACGTGGATCCCGGTTCCACAGTAAACAGCCGATTGGTGAGTCCGACTCATGAAATGAATGTGGTCGGTTCAGTGAGTGTCGTTATTCTCACCAGTGCAGACGGAGCGCGTGCAGGAAGGCCGACAGGCCCTCCATCACCAGTAGGATGGCGACGGTCAGTATGGCGAAGAAGAGGAACACCGCAAAGAGGACCACAGATCCGGTCAAGCCCTGCCATTTCAAGCCGATGCGCATCACCATGACCCACAGGACCTCCGACAGCTCTGCAGGGACAAACGTTGACTCGCTAAGGGCAACTTTGCAATTGTACAGCACAATGGCCGTATTAAGAGTTCAACAATGAGTAATGGTCTGAAAATGAATTATTTATAGAACGGCTAAGGAAGTCGTGACTGTGAGTGTAGACAAGTCATACCAGTAGGACAATGTGCAACGTGTGTGTGTGTGTGTGTGTGTGTGTGTGTGTGTGTGTGTGTGTGTGTGTGTGTGTGTGTGTGTGTGTGTGTGTGTGTGTGTGTGTGTGTGTGTGTGTGTGTGTGTGTGTGTGTGTGTGTGTGTGTGTGTGTGTGTGTGTGTGTGTGTGTGTGTGTGTGTGTGTGTGTGTGTGTGTGTGTGTGTGTGTGACTGACGTGAATGCGCCAGGCTGAGGGCCCAGAGCCTGAGGTAGGAGGCGGTGTTGGAGATGCAGCCCAGGCAGTACTCTATGGTGTGGATGGCCTGATGCATGTACACGTCCGCCGCGTCAAACGGCTGCAACAGTAGGGAGGGAAACAATCAAATGGATCGATTAGGGCTGAGGTCTGGATTAAAATTAGAATTATTATTTTTTTTTTTTATCATACTGCGATTATTTTTGACAGATAGTGCATCACAATTGGTGGGAATGTCGATCATTTTTTCATCACAATTTTAATTTTCAGTCACAAAACTATTATGATGTGACATTTGTTGGAGTCTGACTTCCAAACAAACATTTTGGAAGAACAGTTTTCTTACATATGGAGAAAAAAGCACAGGCCGGAGCATCGCTGCAGTACTTTATACATAATGGTGTCAAGTTAAGCACACATTTTACATTATGTTTGGTATTTTCTTTAGGATAGGTAGAGGTTTATTGGTCACATACATTCACACACAGTGGAAATAGTTTCTCTGCATTCAACCCATCCTAGTATTAGGAGCAGTTATTGTATATACAGCTGCCCGGGGAGCAGTGGAGTGGTCTGGCAGTGCCCAGGTGCTTCGAGGACTTGAACCGGCGACCTTCCGGTTCCCAAGCCAAGTCCCAACAGACCGAGCTGTCCTGCCGCCCCGGTTCCTACAATATCCCCCTTACCTCTTCCTCCTCTACCTCCTGTCTGGTGTTGATGGAACCGTTCTCCACCAGCGGCCGCCTGTCCCCTACCTGACACCGTGACAGAGGACGCTCAATTCAGTACACCAACACATAACCCCATAAGCATGAGTCCAGGCAAGACAGTACAGCAGCATGGGGGGAGGGGGAAGACGCACCGACATGCGGCCTCTCATCTTGTGCTTTATGTACTCGTACGTGGGCTTCCCCAGCAGCAGCACCGGCACAGAGCACAGCGCCAGAGCCACCAGAACCTTCTGAACCACCGCCTGCAGAGAAACAAAGGACAAGCTAACACACACACACACACACACACACACACACACACACACACACACACACACACACACACACACACACACACACACACACACACACACACACACACACACACACACACACACACACACACACACACACACACACACACACACACACACACACACACACACACACACACACACACACACACACACCTGTCCGTTGTAGAACGGCTTGTTGCCGACGAAGAGGAACATGTCTATGAAGTTAATGAGGACGCTAGGAGCAACTCTGGAGTCGGACGACTTGAAGACGATCCACTTGTAGATCACCATGAAGACCAGGTAGCCGAACAGAGACAGCATGAAGAAGAGCTCCGGGAGCAACACGAGAAAAATGCTGCTCACCTGCCCCCGGCTCCTGGTGGGGAGACAACACAACAAGTGCCTCAGTGGATAAGAGGGCTTCTGCCTTCAGTCGGTCGGGGAGCGTCGTTATGAAAAAAAAAGATATATATACGGTATATATATATATAATTTTTTTTCTAAAAAGGCCGCTTACGTGTAGTTGAAGAAGGACAGGCAGACCCCGAAAGACATGTGTAGAATTCCCACAATGACAGACATCTTCATCTTGTAGGAGTTGAGAAACGTGAGCTTGTTGTTGGCTAGGCCCCAAACCTAACAACAACAACAACAACAACAACAGGTGTCACAGAGAACGCCAATGTGGAAGGTTTAAAATAAGAGGACACGAAGGAAGAAGAGGGGGTCCCCCCTCTTCTGCCATGACCCGTGAGGATGGGGACCACAGAACGGTACCGGGTCAATTCCAAAAGGGTAGGGGTTGGTGAAGACGCCGGGAACCACAGGGTCCATGGAGAGAAGGTTGTTCTCGGCCAGGACCGACGAACTTGGGGGCCACAAAAAGAAAACAGTCACAGTCTCAGACGCGCGCGCACACACACACACACACACACACACACACACACACGCGCGCACAGCACGCGCACGCACGCACGCACGCACGCACGCACGCACGCACGCACGCACGCACGCACGCACAGTGACCAGTGACCACACACACACTTTTTAAATAACCATTTGAAATCTCTCTGCATGCACTCAAGGCTAATGTTAAACCCCACTACACCGAGGGCACAGCATGGGATATGCAATTATTATATACAATATATATATTATGGTTTACAGTATTGTTATAGTATAGTGTCGTTTATAGTATATAGTATAGCACATAGCAGTAATAGTGTTTATAGAATAGCATATCATAGGGGTAATAGATATTGTATAGTTTATAGTATTGTATAGTTTAATATAGAATTGTTGTGAAAATTCATACTGTGGGAGGGAATGAATACATAAAACATACAGAAAAACAAGAGGAAACCAGGTGGTAGGATGTGACCAATATAAAACTTTGCTCACTTCCATTGGTTGGCCTTGAACATGGGCTCTACGTGCCACCCCGAGGCGAAGGGACTGACGCCCCGGCTGAAGCACTCGTTGTACACGGCGCCCGTGTACATGGAGAAGAGTCCCATCAGCAGGATCAGATAGCGACCCCCAAACACCATCCTGAAGATCTACGCAAGCACACAGTGGGAGTTGGGAGTCATTAGTCTCAGCAGTGCAGTCCGAGTCCCACAAATGAAAAATCTGAGGAAAAGTACTGAGGTCTCTGGTCTCAGTACCCACATGTCTGATTAGTCATCAAGTCTTCACCAAAAACAACTGGGGCTAAACTCAATGAAATAGTAAGCCATTAAAACATGAAGTAACACTGAAAACACTTCACAGCTTAAATGAAAATTGTCTAAATCGGTTCTTCACATGACAAGGGAGGAGAGCAGCCGGTCGGGGAACAAATACCCAGTTGTCGTTGTCCCCCTCCCCTGGATTTGCGTGTCATTTGCATCTGTGCTGCATTTAAAAAGGGCCGCCAACCGAGTCCCACACGGCTAGACGGACCAGACCGCTGCACGCTAATTAATGGTCACCATACAACTCCAATATACAATATGGTGGGAGAGTTGCAGGACTAAGAATTCAAGTCCACACACACACTGTACATACGTAGTCCACACACACACACACTGTACATACGTAGTCCACACACACACACACACACACTGTACATACATAGTCCACACACACACACTGTAGATACATACAGTGCTGCTCGAAAGTATGTGAACCCCTTGAACAGTTAAGAGTTTTCTGTTGTTTTACCATGATTTTCCTATTTTATCATCACAAGTTTTACATATATGAAATGTCAGGTTTATGTTTAACAGTTCCATGTACTTTTTTAGAGGGAATTGTGTGAGTAGCCAAAAAAATACATGAAACATGGAATTAGTGGATGTGCAAAAGTAAGTGAACCCCCAGCTGTATTGGTAAAGTCAAGGAGGTAACAGATTCAGGTGAAACACTTTTGGGTGCTTAATTAGTCAATTAAGCAAACCAATCAAATGAGACATCATTAGGAAAAGGGTTGGACAACACAGATTAAAAGAGAGAGAAAAACAACCAAACGACTGCAGTGCCAGGGTGTACCCATACGAATCAACCATGCCAAGAGGAAAGGAGATACCCGAGGAAATCAAGAAAATGGTACTGACAGCCCATCAGTCTAGAGAAGGCTACAAGACAATCTCCAAACGATTCCAGCTCCATCCATCCACGGTGAGGCAAATAATTTACAAATGGAGGGCGTCCAAGATGACCGCATCTTTGCCTAGAAGTGGACGCCATTAAAACTAACATCAAGAAGCACCCGTAGAATAATAAATCAGGTAAAGGACAACCCACACATCACCTCTAAAGAGTTGCAGAGCTCTCTGGCAGCGTCAGGTGTAAATGTACATGCGTCTACAATTAGACGAAAATTGAACCAACACGACATTCATGGGAGGGTTGCTAGAAGGAAGCCTCTGCTCTCCAAAAAGAACAAAGCTGCCCGTTTAAACTTTGCCAGAGAGAACTTGGACAAACCAGAGGCCTTCTGGAAGTCCATTCTCTGGACAGATGAGTCCAAAATAGAATTATTTGGTCATAATCGTAAGCGCTTTGTTTGGAGAAAAACCAACACAGCACATGAAGAAAAGAACCTCATCCCAACAGTGAAGTATGGTGGTGGAAATGTTAAGGTATGGGGCTGCTTCTCTGCTTCTGGACCTGGACAACTCCATATCATCCAGGGAAACATGAATTCTGAAGTGTATCAGCAAATTCTTGATAAGAATCTCCAGCCATCAGTCAGGAAGTTGAAACTGGGCCGTAAATGGGTTTTTCAACAAGACAACGACCCAAAACATACCAGCAAATCTACCAAGGAATGGTTCAGAAAAAAGAGGATTCGTACTCTGGATTGGCCAAGTCAAAGTCCGGACCTCAATCCAATTGAAATGTTGTGGCTAGACCTGAAGCGGGGGGTACATGCCAGATGTCCCTCCAACCTTTCTCAACTGGCTGAGTTCTGCAAGGAAGAGTGGGCAAAAATCCCCCACAGCAGATGCGAGAGACTGGTCAGTGGCTATAGAAAACGTTTGATTGCAGTAATGGCTGCAAAAGGAGGTGCCACACGCTATTAACCAAAAGGGTTCACATACTTTTGCACAAGTCATATTTTCAGTTTTTGTGGGAGAAACCACTTTTTTTGAATAAATAATGAAAATACATCATTTTTCTTTGTTTGTGTCCATTATTTGGAAAGTCCTGCTTTACAAATTGGTGTTTGGATATACATTTAATAAGGTTATTTGACATTTTTGTACAATTACAATGACCATGTCTAGGGGGTTCACATACTTTCGAGCAGCACTGTAGTTCACACACACTGTACATACATAGTCCACACACACTGTACATACATAGTCCACACACACTGTACATACGTAGTCCACACACACACACACACTGTACATACGTAGTCCACACACACACTGTACATACGTAGTCCACACACACACTGTACATACGTAGTCCACACACACTGTACATACGTAGTCCACACACACACACTGTACATACGTAGTCCACACACACACACTGTACATACGTAGTCCACACACACGCACAGGGGTGGAACCCTAGGGTGGTAGGAACCAGGGGGGTTTTGTACAAGTACCTCATTGCTGCTGTTGTTCAGCTTGGGGTCCTTCTCCTCCAGGACCAGGTAGAGGGCCAGCAGGACCATGAGCAAACCGTGGCCGATGTCCCCAAACATCACCGCGAACAGGAAAGGGAAAGTGATGATGGTGTAGAGGGCTGCGAAAATGAGGCGGACACACAGCGGGCCCCGTTAGCTTCATCTGTAATGGTGTGGAACCCGGTTGTAGGACATGGGTTTGTTGTTTGATCATAACGTACCCGGGTTGACCTCTCGGTGAACCCGGTTGTAGGACATGGGTTTGTGGTTTGATCATAACGTACCCGGGTTGACCTCTCGGTGAACCCGGTTGTAGGACATGGGTTTGTTGTTTGATCATAACGTACCCGGGTTGACCTCTCGGTGAACCCGGTTGTAGGACATGGGTTTGTTGTTTGATCGTAACGTACCCGGGTTGACCGCTCAGTGAACCCGGTTGTAGGACATGGGTTTGTGGTTTGATCATAACGTACCCGGGTTGACCTCTCGGTGAACCCGGTTGTAGGACATGGGTTTGTTGTTTGATCATAACGTACCCGGGTTGACCGCTCGGTGAACCCGGTTGTAGGACATGGGTTTGTGGTTTGATCATAACGTACCCGGGTTGACCTCTCGGTGAACCCGGTTGTAGGACATGGGTTTGTGGTTTGATCATAACGTACCCGGGTTGACCTCTCGGTAGCAGGCCACCCCGTAGGCGTCCACGATGCTCTGGAAGCCGGCGGTGAAGGAGTTGATGGGGAAGAGGGTGGGCGGAGAGGTGGAGCAGGGCAAGCGATTGTGGAAGGAGTCCACCCCACTGCCACTCTTACGCTAAAAGGGAGGAGAGGGGGCGCGGGGGGGGGTTGAGTTTGTGTTAAAAGAAAAACTTCTTTTAGCATGTGGTTCAAAACCCAGCAGAGCCATTTTCACATGACCCCCGAGTGTCTGTAGATTATCACACCAGTGTTGAGTAGATGTGCATATAGTATAGTATAGTCAAATGAAGAACTCTACCGGAATGGGCGTGAGAACATTTTGAACACATTTTGACATTTCGAGTAACGAGTTTGAGACTCTTGCAGCACCATCATGACACCCCGACCCCCCATCTCTCACCCCTCCCTCCCGCAGGGCGCTCTGCAGCTCGGGCAGCTTGGCCACGGGACACCAGGCCTCAGCGATCAGGCACTTGTCCGTGACGGAGGGGCTGCAGAGGTTCAGCACCATCTCCACTGCCTTGCACTTCTGCACACGCACCCTCCACTGGGGCAGCACGGCCACCGCCCGCACCAGCAGCTGCTGCAGGAAGGACTCCGTCTGGGAGAGCACCTAGTGGTGGTGGTGGGTGAGGAAAAGGTTAGGTTTTAAGAAGCAAAAACACAAACAAAACTAAATTGGGGCCGTTTATGAGGCATAAACGTCTAAATTGCACATGAGGTCTGTTGATGATGAAGTCATTGCCAAATTACCACTTTTATGTCTTCGATTCTCACATGGAGACCCTGGAGAATCACCTCCCTCTCTGAAGTGCTCTCTGGGTAAGCGAAGGTCTGCGTGCGGAAGCTGTGTGCAAAGACATACAGTACATAAGGCTATAAACAGAGAACTGGACATACTAATGGATTAAAAACATTACCCACCAATCACAGATCTTCTTGACCTTCTGGCCAATCTGCTCCCCCCAGTAAGAGATGAGAAATACCGTCCACTGAACCATCTCCCCCTGTCAATAAAGCAATCAAGGAATTAGACTCAACAACCACAATCTTTGCAAGCACAGATAAAAAAAAAACCTGATTGAGCCAATATTCATGTAAAAAGGTCAGGTAAACACAGCGAACCATGTTAGAAATATACCAAAGCACCACCAGATGAGCAGACAACAGTCTGTTCATCTGTCAACTGTCTGTTAACCTTAACAACAGTCTGTTCATCTGTTATTCAACTGTCTGTTAACAGATGAGCAGACAACAGTCTGTTCATCTGTTAGCGGTCTGTTGACCTTACGGTGTCAGGGTGCTCCAGCCTGTACTCCATCTCCCTGAAGTCCACGATGATGTATCCTCGACACGCCCTCCACAGCAGCCTCTCGAAGGAGGGAACCTTCCACGGGTGGACTACTCCCGCCACAAAACTTACAGAGAGGAAATCATCATCATCAGATTCGGTTTAGTAAATAACTCAAGTCCGAAAGGGGAGAAGGAAATACACAATAGTTTACCTCAGGTGGACATCATTGCGGTTATCGAACAGGCCTGTGTTCTCCGGTGCAGGGATTGGCCCCTGTGAAAACAAAATGTCTTGCTTGTTTAATGGAACATTTTTAGCATAGATGCAACAGATGTTCAGTGTAAAATATATATAGCATATACTATATGGCATGTAGTATTAGCGTGTAGCATGTAGTGGTAGCGTGTAATAATAGCATGTTGTACCTGTGACGCGGTGAGAGAGTGGGTATGGGTCAGGACTCCCTGGTACTGGCAGAGCTGGGTGAGCTGGGCCCGCAAGCTGTCTCTGTTCCTGGACACCTGGGAGGGACACACATACGTTTACTTCAATATACACATTTCTTGCGGGCCAGCTTGCTTGCAACTCGACATAAATGACTGGAGCAAAGCCAACGTAACTTTTAAATGAACTAAAACTCAAATGCGGCCTCTTAAAACACATTAAAGCGATAAACTAGCCACCGAGATCCTAACCGAAGGAAGAAAAAAAATGGCCCCAAATATGACGGCATATTTGGTGGCCACCGATAGACACATTAGTCTCTCCCGCCAGGAGGCGGGCGTGGCTGAAGCCCACCTCCCTGAGCTCTCTGGCCAGCCGCTCGCTCTCTTCCTCGATGGTGATCAACTCGCGGGGCTGGGGGGCCGCGGGTATGGGGCAGGGAGGTGGGAGGGGACCCCTCAAGGGAGGGGACATAGACCTGTTGATCTCCTGCTCCAGGTAGCCTGTCAAGGAGAGAGAGAGAGAGAGAGAAAATCAACATAAGTCAGCCAGAACAACAACAAACGGGTACCATATATATCACTTTTTTTTGCAGTCTGGCTGGGCCTGCGATTTATACTCTGAAACGACTGCGTTCAAACTACGGCCAAGAGATGGCACTGTTTACACTTGTGTCAACTGAAAACTGTTTAGCCTACCACCGAAAAAGAACGGAAAAAAAAGAAGATTGGGTGTTTACTTGAGCTATCAGCTAAATGGCAACATGTACTGTAAGTGTTTGGCTAACAGAGGCCCAGACACTCACTGAAAGTCTTCTCCAGCTCCTCACATCGCCGTACCTCCCCCACAAACTTCCTCTGAAAGGCGTTCACGTTGGGATTCAACTGAACACAGACAGGAGAACAGACCCCGGATACCATGAATAAAAAGACACCACATAGAACACATACACAACCTTTTGTAAATATAAATTATATTCTCTTACTTTATTTGAATGATATCTATTTTGCAAACATATGCACACTCGCAAGGACAGATGTGGAAGAGGCCAGGTCAGAGTTGACCAGACGGCGCTTAACCATACGACACATTTAGATCAGGGGCTACTTTTGGAACAGGACCAATTCTTTGGACTAGGGGTCTTCATTAGGCTCAATTGTTTTTGCTCAACTCCGTACGGCACGCCGCCTACTGTTCTTTTGAATTAGTAACCAATAGTGGACTCACGTCTCTGAACTCGACCAGGCCCAGTTCTCCCAGTTCACTGACACAGTTATACGCCGAGCCGGACTGGAGGAAGAGCTGCACCAGGCACACCTCCTCGCTGCGGAACATGGAGGCCATGTCGTCGCACTGCAGGGCGAACACACCACACACACACACACACACACACACACACACACACACACACACAATTCATTACATTTTCATTCAACCTTCAACTTCGATCTCGGAGAACAGAGTGAAATAAACATAACAACCAATGAGAAAACAACAGAAAAACTAAACTACAGAACACAAGCAGTTAAAAACAAATGACAAGATATTTTTATTGGCCAATTGCAACAGGTGGAATCCTTACTCCCCATTCCCTCCCGCAATCTCCAGAACAAGTTACATATATATATATATATATATATATATATATATATATATATATATTGTAAATTACCCAAAAGGTACAATTGGGTTGAGTTTCTGAGTATGTGTATGAAAAGTATTCCAAGCAGCACAGATGGTCAGGACGTTTCCCAGTCCTTCTGCACTGTGGAGCCCACTAGGGAAGTAAGTAATGGTTATAAAAAATAATAAAAATGTGTTGAAGATCATAAGACCTATTGTAGGGGAAATCCACCTGACGAGTTAGGCGTGAACTGGAACTAGAAGGAACTAGAACTAGAACTAAAAAGGGAAGCAGTCCCCTCCGTCTGACTAAGATGAACATGGTGTGAATTTCCACCCTTGCCAGACATTATGACAAGAGGCCGTGACAAACTGCTGTACAACAGTAGACAGTAGACCACAAGTCATTGGCAAACAAGATAGTTTGAATGAAAAAATACTATTAATAATACTAATAATAAAATGCATGATAAAAATAAAAATAAATCACAAACAATGACACTACGGCTAGTTGAAGGCACCACATATACAAACGATGTGGTGTATTAAACGACGTCAACTAAACAATAAAAAGCATAAATCTGCTATTCAGAGTACACAGTACTAGGAGTTGTTATGGTCATGTTCAATGGTCATGTTCATAGAGAGAGAAGCCTGTGGAACGGTCAACACCAAAAGGTTTATTACCTTACCGACCACATGACGACCACCACACACACACACACACACACACACACACACACACACACACACACACACACACACACACACACACACACACACACACACACACACACACACACACCACACACACACACACACACCACACACACACACCACACACACACACACACACACACACACACACACACACACACACACACACACACACACACACACACACACCACACACACCGGGACGGAGGGGGGTGGGGGGGTCCAGTGTTTACTAAATGAAGACCAACAGCTCATCACATTTCTAACACATTATGATGTTATGATGAAAATCCCGTTCAACTCTTACCTTGTTCTTTTCAGTTGGACCGACCCCGGAGCGCGTGCGCACACACACACACACACTCACACACACACACAGATAGGGCCACTAGAATGAAGTGTCTGGATAGAAGAAAAGAAGAAAAGAAGAAAGACGGACGGACAGACAGGCGCGCTCACGTGACGCCCTCGGTGTAGTTCGAGGCAACCCGACCGCTAGTACTACTTCCCCGTTGGATAAAGTCACGTGACTCGCGGCTCACGTGACTTTTACGGGGGGGGGGGGCCGTCCTACATCCATGGGGCCGTCACTACCCGGCATTAAAGGGGAAACCACAGGAACGCCTCTATTAAATGGGGGTTTAAAGGGGCCACAATTAATATAAAATAAATATAAACATAAATAAGGATATAATTAAATGCTTAAATAAATTCATAAATATCTAATGATATAATTATTTGATCAAAACATGATTGCATGATTGAGAATTATGCAATTATTTGATGGATGCAGCAACATTAACATTCTAATTTAAATCACAGCATGAAAGACATTTAAAACTGTAAAACGGGCGTCTATAGACTATTCATATTAGCACACAGGTAAACAAAATATACTCCTTATTCGACTGAATTTGGGGATTTTAACTCATGTACAGGTCTATTTATGTTCAACTAATACGAGACATTTTAAACATTATCCTCAAAACATTTTAAGATCCTTAATACTATCCCGACCCCGCGATCACAAAAATGTTTATTTAATTTTGACATTTCTACGAGCAAACGTTGAATACTAAACAGAGCTTTATACCAGTTTCTAGGCAAGTTAAAGCAACCCCATAGTCGCTCCAGGTTAATTAACAGCGAACCTCAAGGGTTGTAACGTAATCTGCTTTCATCAACAACTACTCCTAAAACAATTGAAAGATCCACATTGGAATCAGAAGAGAAGTCACCATACATGGCCAAACACAAAAGTGTGACACACCTAAACTGATCAGTAAGACGACAATAGCATTTACAAAAATCGTTTATTTTGGTGTAAAAGGACAGAAATGACAGATAAAACAACTTCAGGAAATATACAATATGACAAAACAAAAAATGTAATGGAGGGTCATTGCTTAACAACTGCGGAGAGATATGGGTGAGCTGTAGTCAATTCATTAATAATCATCAACACATGACAAGAAAGAAGGAAATCTAACATTGGTTCATACGTCACTGGCCATACATCACTACAGATATTTAGTTTGCCTACATGTCCTCGAGACTACATTACAAAGCGGAGAGCTGGAAAACACGGATACAATTCTCAACAGCATATCGTTAACAGTTTTGCATTCAAAATAACGTTGAGACCCTAAATAAAAAATAAAAAGAAATAAAGACTACTAGGGTGAATTTATCATTGCCGGCAGTTTTGAAAGACATTACTGTCCTTTGCACTAAATATTATACCAGATCATTTAGACATTAAACGACAAATCTTCCCACCCCCCCCCACAAAAAAAAGAACATACCAACCACACTGTTGTGTGTTCCAAGCATAAGGGCATTAGTTAATAGCTCATGGACTTCTTTCCTGAACAGTATCCGATAGATGAAGCACACATTGACTCAACTCTCATCTTTTCACTAAAAGTCATACAACTGAGCTAAACCAGTGTCCAGGACGATGATTGCTCATAACTTTTATTATGATCCTAAACATCCCTCCTCTTGTCTCCAATCCCTGCTGATCCATCTACTAGAAATCACTCTACAAGCTGTAGAACTTCAAGCTTCTGTCCATTCCTGCAGATGTCAAGAACCGGGCGTTCTCTCCGAAGGCAACCCCAGTCACTAGGCCTGTGTGGTCTTCATTTGGAAGAGACAAATCCACAATACAAATTAAATCAGGATTGTTTTTTAAAATACGCTATAAAACTGAGGGTGGCGATGGCTTCTCCCACTGAGGCCCTTACCTGAGAAGTTGAGCACCTCTGACCACTGTTTGCAGATGTACACACGGATGTCAGTTCCTCCCACAGCCAGGTAGGTTCCACTCTGGTCAAACACCAGGGATTTCACCTGAAACACAGAGGGTTATTTATTTAGAACTTTTTCCTTCAACATAATCAAATACTACTTTTTGGCAAAGCTTCATGGTGCTTAACGCTGCTGCCGTGCCAGTGTGCCACCAAAAGATCTGTGGTCACACACCTCATAGTTGTTGTCCAGAGCAATGGTCTTGAAATTCTTCAGTTTCCTCAGATCCCACAACTTCACAGAGCTATCCTGAGCACCTGGAGGGAGAAGAGCGGCAGAACCAAGAGTTCATAGCACTGGAATATATAGCTGCATATAAACACCAGCTTCATGTCTTTTATTGGTTTTAAAATGTGGTTCTACATTTTTTACATAATGGAGTAACCTGACCCACACCATCTCACGTAAAGCTTCTAAACCCCAGGGCCTAATGTACTATTCATGTTTGCTGCCTAGAGTACGCACCTGTGGCCAGGTAGTATCCATTCTCAGAGAAGGCAATGGAGGTGACGGGGCCAGAGTGTCCGGGGAAGTTGGCCACGTTGGTACGCTCCTTCAGATCCCAGATCTTGATCTGAGAGTCGGCCGTTCCGGTACCAAAGATGAGACCGTCCGGGTGGAACTGGGCGCAGGTCAGGGCTGGATGAAGGAGGGAAATAAAGAGGTTACAGCTAGAACTGGAACCATAGAGTAGGCGTCGTCTACTGCGCGGGGAAGTAACATCGCGTACCACAACCAGCACTCTCGTCGGTGACTTTGGTGAGGACTCTGCCGGTCTGAACGTCGGAGAAGGCCCAGTACTGCAGAAGAAGTCAACGGTGAGTAAAAGGGAGACTTGACCCCAACATTAAAGCCACCGTTAAACCAATTTCTGTAACGTGCCTGATCCTCAGAGGAGCTGAGCAGGTAGTCCCCGGTGGCGTGAAGGGACAGTCCGGTCACCGCGGCCTCGTGGGCACGCACCACCTGTACGCAGTTGCCGTCGGTGACGGACCACACGCGGATGGTGCTGTCGGGAGACGCTGAGAACACCACAGACTGGTGGGGTAGGGGGTAAAACCAAAAAAAGGGATTGGGAGAAGGGAAAGCGGATGGATTAAAGTGATTTACCAAGAAAATAAGGGTGACTTGGCCGCATCGAAGGCGTGTTCTCAATGCCAGGCATGGGGATGTTTACCTGGGATGGATGGTAGATGACGGACGTGACCTTCTTGGTGTGACCCTTGAGGGTGGCCACAATCTGCTCCTCCTTCTTGTCAAACACCACAACGTTCTTATCAGCTCCACCTGGAGTAGAGGACAAGCAAACCACAGATTGGTTAGTGTTGTATGAGATAAACCAATACTGGGGTTTGTGGGGGGGGGGGGGGGGTAGATGAATAGTGAGCCGACCCACTTACCGGTGAGCACTTTGTTGGTGTCGGAGGGACACAGGTCCAGAGCCAGGATTCCGGGCACACTGGCACTGTGCAGACCCTGAGAGCAGAGAGGGGAGGAAAATATATTACCGTTGGACGACGAGAAAATAACGCACACTGCAGTTGTAGCTGACCACATGATCAACATGAGCAAAAAATGTATAAGAATCTAAATAAACAAGCAGTACTCACAGCGTGGGAGGCCACTTGGCGATATTTACTCAGATCCTCATGCCTGACCAGCTCCTCTGGCACGGTCTTTCCTCTCTGCAAAGGAGCGAAGACAAAAATGTATATTACAACTGTAGGTGCACGCACACATACACAACAGAATTATAAACCTCAAATATGCGTGAATAGGTTGCATTATTGACATTAGCTGGATGGTTACCTTCTTTCTCTCCGTGGTGAGGACCGTGGCTTTGTCTTGGAGCTGACAAAAACAAAAAATGTGAAAACGTCAGGAAACCCGTAAGAATGCACCGATAACACTTTTTCACCCTGGATATCGATTCTGATCCATGAACTTAGAGTATCAGCGTCCAGCAATCCGCTACCGATATGCAATTTGCATGCATTGCAAATTGCCACATCACGGGTGGATAACTCAAGTTTAAAGTACTTCCAAACAGCAGACATAGCACTTGATTGAAGTGATTGCCGTTTAGCGATCTTTTGCGGGTTTTTTTACGGCTATTTAAAGTTAAGGTTTACAATGATGATGTGTCACTGTTTTATATGAAGCTACGGTTTGTTAATGCTTTTAATTTCTTACATTCATAATGACCAATTTTCAATGAATTAAATTTTTTTTTTTACATTTCCCTCCTGATATGGCATTTCAGACCACCATCGGGTCTGACACAGCGTATAGGATGAGGGCATACCAAGAAATCAGTATAAGGAATTACACTGAAGACCTTTAATTATAACTTGTTCATCCCATACCTTCACTAGATTAATGTAGACGATGCTTACCTTCTGGATGATCTCTGGGGTCATTCCAACCTGTTCACTGACCTCCATAGGCTCTCCACCAGCACCCTGGGGGACAAGAGTGCAAGGTAAGACACAATCATAAGCATACTGATTGGTTTGTCAAACACAGAACACATAACTGGCCAGCAGCTCACCACAGCAGCAGGCTGAGAGGTGGGAACAGCTTGTGGTGCAACCAATCCAGCTTGGGGTTTGAGTGTGGCCAGAGCTGTGAACAAACAAGCACAAACACATCTCACATTAAAAAAAAAAAAGCACTTCCAACCAACCAGGCACAAAGTGGAAAACAGTTTACGTACTACACATCGACAGTCTCGTAAAGCTGTCTTGTCTAGGCCAATGACTAAATAACATGATAGTGCTGGAGATTAGAACATCAAAAACAAACACCCTACCCTCTCGGGCAGCAGTAACCTCTTTGGTGAGGCGAGCGATGACTCTGCAGGCGGCGTCGTGCTGGTACAGAGCATGGGACAGCTCTTGGCGGGTGGTTTGCAGCTGCTGCCTCAGGGTGAAACTGTGCAGCATCACAGCGTCCTGGGATAGAGTATAGAGGTTGAGTATACCAGGACGCATGGGGGCATAACTAAGACAATACAACCCTTGGTGAATAAACAGCCCTTCTTACTCACCCACTCATCTTGGAGAGACTTGAGAATGGCTGGGATACTTGTTGATGACGGCGCCTTCGGTCGGATAGGATGCGATACTTGGGTAAAAAAATATACAAGTTACAGTGGATCAAGCTTCAAATATGCACTATACGTCGTGACGTCACCCGGCGGCCCACCGTGGGTTACCTTTGATGTCTATGAGTTGTTCCTCGGAGAGGGGCTGGCCATTCATCGGGTCGGTCCCGTTCTCCGCGATGTATTTTTCGATCAACCTCCGTTCGAACACATTGTTCGACACGGGGGAGACGCACGGGTGCTCCGGGACCTCGTTGGAAACTGCAAAAAGGGCAGCGAAGCGTTAGTGACGACGATTCTGTGAGCCGCGGTTACAATGAGGCGATGCGTGGCGGCGGCTGACCTAGCCGAATTAGCTCTGTAGCTAGCATATAGCGGGCTCCCTAAAGCTCCATTGAATAGACATAACCAACGCGTCCACTTACTTGCGCAAACCAAAGACATTTTCCAACCGTTAATGTGTCACCCGTCACAAAAAAAGGTACGCTTTGTGTATATATCTATATATATATCGTTGGATATTCTAACTATGAACTACTTTGTTATGCAGAAGTTAGAAGTAGCACGCTGTCTTTTCATTGCCGCTACAAAACCCACTGCATGCTGGGATGACTATGGCGGTCCGACGAGTTCTTCGTGTAGTGTTCGAAGCACACGGGCGTTCTACTGCCACCTACTGGTTGACATTAGCAACGACATGGAGGCACTTCAGACTTGTTTCCAGCCCAGGTCCGACTTGCTTGAGCGCTGTAATGAAGTTAATTAGTATAATGGTATTTGATAACATATGGTAATGGTATTTGGAAACCAATTTCACTGCGTGCGCGTGTATGCATGTGACCAATAAAGACGATTCAATCCTCCAGATTTCGATCATATTAAGCAACAAGACAGATTATTTTATCATTTAATGTAGTCCATAAATACACGATCATATACACATATTGCACAGACAAAACACTTTTGTTGATTAAAGACAAAAAAATAAATACGTTTTTTGGAAAATGATGTTGCGGCTACATAAAAGTATTTTTGGTGGAGTTTGTGGGGTGTTTATTCAAGTGTCGTTTGCAGTCATCTATACTATCTCGAGTACTAAAATAATGCAATATGTCAGCACACACACACACAACACAACACATGCACAAAACAGTAAACACTTAACACTTGGATGGTCGACCTGAGAAGAGGCTTTGCTATAGTTGATAAATAAAAAATAAAAGTATACCATTATCCAAAGTCCCTTTAAAAAAACAGACCATTACATGAAATTGAACAGAAAAAATACATTGGATATGTTTGAAGTTAGAAGGATGTCAAAGGCACAGGTAGCCACAGTACACAGGAACAGCATGTTGAACGAGCAACATGCACAGCACAGTTTATAGGTGCGTTATGTTTCCTAGGAATGGTGTTCTCTCCAGATGCTTCCCTATGAGAAATTCAGCTTGTCTGAAGTGTAGACCGTGCTGTCTTCGGTTGTTTCACTATCCAGTGGGAGGGCAGAGAAGTCAGCCTTCACTCTACTCCTCCTGTCCTTGTTGATTTGGAACTGAACACAGTCTTCGGAGGTGTGGAGGCAGTTTGGCGCCCCAGGCATAGAAAATGAATTATTCTGCTCTGTATAAAAGGATTTCTGCAAAAATAGAATAATTGTTTGTTTAATTTATAAAAATGCAGCTGGCCCGACTGATCCCCATTCAGCATGAGTGGTGAGGTGTTATGGATTCACTGTGTGAGTTATGCCTTGTTTCCCTTTTTCGTTACGGAGATATTGTACCGAAGAGAAACATTTGCTCGAGTGGATGAAGCTTTCAAAAGTGGATTTTTACAGTAGCCAATCTACCTGGTGTTGATTTGAAACATTTACGGATACTTTTTTACAGTTTACTACTGCAGACAGAGTTTGTGTTTGCTGTTAATAGCCAATTACAGGCTAACGGATCGCGGATCTGAACATGATTGGCCAAAACAATAGAATGAGAAACAGCCCTTTCACCTATATTTGAGATTGTCTGCTTTGTGAGACTAAAAGTAGACTATACTAACAATTGCATTGGAATCTCCCAATTTTACATTTTATTGGCATACCTTACCCTGGGATAAACACAATATAACAATACATTATGGCAGGCAGTTTTAGCATTTATTAAACCTTTTACTAGTTACTTCTTACTAGAAACAACAATCAATACATACTAGTACTAATTAGATACTAGTAACTCATTTAATAGTGACTATAGCAACCAATTTGGTTTGCACTAGTAACAAACTAGATTCTAGTACTTCAAAAGTCAGTCAAAAGTAGATTACATATTATAGATAGGTATATATTGTTCTACATATTGTTGCATATTGTTTGCAAACTTATTGTACTTTTTTCCTTACACTTTTGCCTGAATTATTGTACTACTTGTTAGAAATGAAATGCACTTTTTACTTCAGGTGAAGAGTTGTTCTCTTACTTATCTTTGTTGAAACACTACTGTAAGTCGCTTTGGATAAAGCGTCTGCTAAATGACTGTAATGTAGTACTTATTTATTAGAAACGTTTGGAAAACAGCCTTCAATAAACAGTGAAGAAGGGGAAGACAGACAAGACAATATGTCAGATGTTATCAAACAAATTAGCAGGAAATGCAGAGAGGACTTGCAACAAGGAGTCTCTTGTGCAACACATTTTAGGGATGAATCTCTGGAGAATCTAGGAGGAAACTGCTGGTTGATTGTGCCTCAGACATCTTTCCCCATCAATGGCGGGCAGAAGACTGTTAGCATTAGGCCTACTCCGGAAACTGACTTATTTCTTTAAACACTAGTCACTTATCTGCGTGAGACTTAACTCAATTTTGAAGTTACTGGTTGTTATATATACGTTCTTAATTAGAATTGACTTTTATTTGTCACTTTTTATTCTTCCTAGCTAGTAAATATTGTATAAGTACTCGGACTTGTGTATTCTATTTTCAGATATCCATTTTAAATATTCACTAGTCACTATTTTAGCGAAATCACATATTTTCATAAAGTCATACAGTATATTTTGAAATACTATAAACCTCCAGCTTTGGCTAGTCATGATCAATTGACAGGTATTTAAAAATATACGACAGGTAATGCAGAAAATGTCTTCAAATCTTAATTTGGAATATAAACTACTTACTACTTAATGCTCCTGGTCACCTAGCAATAACTTACCCCAATAGTGGTAGGAGCAGGGTGAGTGGGCGTGTGGTCTGGCACGCCGGTTTCCCCCATGTCACCAGCTCTGGTGTTGCTTGGATACAATTGGGCGCCAAATGCTACTGCAGTATAACCCTGGAAGGAATGAACATACGCTGACGCCGTTTGTATACATATACAAGTCTGGAAATCTGCATTACAACATTGATCAATGTATTGGGATGTAAATATGTAAAGATCTGTGTACAATTCTGCTAAAAATAATTGACTCCCAATACAGGAGTCAATCAAAATATCAAAAAGGTATATTGTACTATTATATTAATAATTATTAATATAATATATATTATTATAGTGATGAATTGCAATTTCATGGTTAAAGCTTTACAGTACCAAACAATGAATTAGCTTTTTTCAGACCCCTGCTGGTTACCGTAGGAGCAGGACTGGCTATGGGGTTGGGCTTTCTCGGGGACCCGGGATGCTGTATGCGGGTGTACGATGGAGAGGGCTCATGGACCCCTGGGCTGTAATCCTGAGAGTAAACGATGGAGAGGTGAGACCGCTACAGGTGAGAGCGCGCGCGCGCGCACTCTCTCTCTCTCTCTCTCTCTGGACAGATAACACCAGTGGCTCAAGTGTCATTGTGTCCCCCCTGGGTCAGGTGTTATTGTGTCCCCCCCTGGGTCAGGTGTTATTGTGTCCCCCCTGGGTCAGGTAGGTCTTAAGGTGTTAAGAGACAGCAGGTTTCCTTTGTACCTGCTGCCATTCTATTGTTAAATGGAAGACAGTATTTGACTTGCTTACCGGACTCCTCCACTATACTTTCTCCTGCACTTTGAGCGTGATACTGAATCAACTCCCTACGTCTGGTAGCTTGTTGGTGTCTATCAGTGTTGGGGTGCTTTGTATGATTCCTTTTTTTTTGTATATCCTGGCCATACCTTACATGTCCATGTAAGGTACAATAAAGACACTTTGGCTCTTACCTGGACATTGATGGTGGGGGGGTTGGCGGGAGGGCTATTACCCAGCAAGCAGCAGATCTTTGACAGGCTGCAGTTGGGGTACCGCTTCCTGAACAGGAAGAGCCCCACCAATGCTAATAACATACCAAAGGGGACACTGGCGGACCTCAGCATGGCACGCAACTTGGCATATTTATCTGATCGTGCAATAAGAAAGACAGAAGAGAGAGAGGTGGGATACAAACCAAGCATCTGCATAGAAGCCGCCATGAGACGCCACCGTCACATAAAATACTCACCGATCACATTCAAAATGGTGGAGGACACCAGGTGACCACCGTGATCTCTGATGTAGTACACGCCGGCATGCTTGGTGCTCAGCCCTGAAATGATCACCCCGCTGGGCTGTCCGTACCCTACATCTACCGACACGCGGTTCAGGAAGTGGAAGTCGTTATCCAATACCTGGCCGTCCCGGACCAGCTGCACAGGGCCCCTGCGTGGCCTGGGGTCGTCGGGGGACTGGGCGGGGCTAAAAGTGAGCATGACGTCATGCACAGGGAGAAACAGGGGAAGGCTAACAGACTCTTTTGTGAAGCGGGTCACATTGAAGGCGTGGCCTGCGGGTGTGTCAATGTGCATCAACAATTTGGGAGGAGGATGAAAAAAGTGTGTGGGGGGGGGGGGGTAGAGAAGGGACGAGAAATGCGAGGGGATGTGAGGAGCACAAGAGGAAGGAATACAATTACAAGCCTGTAGCCTTGACATGAAATGATTTCATCCGTTTGTCTGTTTTACATTTTGCTGACCTTGGATGGTGAGTCTGGTGTGGGACATCAACTTTCCAGTCTTACTCCTCATAGTGTAGTTTCCCTGGTCGACTGGAGTCACTTTCCGAGCCACCCACATCTGCCCGTTGAGCTGCATCTGTCCACGGCCTCCCAGGCTCATTTCCGGGTTCCTCCGATCCCACAACATCACTGGTTTGGACTCGGGAGGAGACCCCAGGGAAGAGAATTCTAGCCAGAAGCCATCTTCAGGGATTCTGTGCTGAAAGTCCTCTCCATAGTTGACTCGGTAGGAATGCAAACATTCTAGAAGAAGGCCAAGGCAGAGACAAGGCATTTGTTAGGCCGAGGCTAGACCGGAAGAAAGATCCAACACCCTGCACAGGGAACGACATACAAGTAGGAGTGTGGTGCGACAGCGCAGTGTGGTGAGACAGCTGAGCGTGGTGGGACAGTTGTACCTGAGACAATCAGAGTAACCGTCTTGTAGGAAAAGACAGCAGTGACACCGATGGAGTAGCGTCCTGCGTCATTTAGGGTTACTTCTTTCAGAACCAAACTTTGGTCTTTGGTCCATTCAAATCGTGGATCCTTCACCTGAACATGCATCATACATCACTTAATGATTTGGCAAGACCTCACAACACTGTACGTAGTCATAGCTCGTCAAGGAATTGTACTTTTCAAATGTGCAACAGAAACTCAAACGTACCAAGGTTTTCTCTAAAATGATATGCGTTTGTCCAGGCGGAGACTTTGAGGTGAAACTCACAATTCTTGGCTGAATAAACTCATTTGGTCTGCCAGAATTGACTGGTAGACTAAACTCATTTCCCACACACACCGTCTGGGAATCTGTAGAGATTAGGTGACATGATGGTCATAGATATCTCCATAAATGGTTGGTCACATTATTCATACCACAATGTGCGTGTATTGTTCACTTACCATGCAGGAAAGCTGTTGTAAAAAAAAGAAAAAAAGAAATGTACACATCATTGAACTGATCGTTGGTCGTTGGTTTCAGTGTAATATTGCCAGCTATTAGTAAGTGTAATTAGCCTCAACAATCAGAAATCCACAAAACAACATGCTCAACTTAATTTGCATTTTAAATTAGCCATTTACAGAGTCAATATTTGATAGAGATGAATTGCGTGACACAATTGCGTGACATTGCGTGACAATGTATATAGCATTTTTGGACATTTCAGCAATTTTGCATGTGAATTTTTTTAATTTATTCCTTATTTGTAAATCACAAACTACATTTGTTTTGTGGATTTTGATACATTGATTAGACTAATCTGAGTCATTGGATGTATGGACTAGGTTTAGGAATAGGCTATATATGCGTACCCGAGAAGAGGGGTGGTAGAGTGACCAGCGCCCGTAGAAGAGCCCACAGGTGCATGTTGGATGGCTGTTACTAGAATTCTAAAGAAATAAAAGGCCCCACGTTAGGCGAAGACACGGAGACACTTCCCCACCGTGGGGAAGTCCTGGTTATAGCTTCAATCTGTCGGTCTCCTGCTTTATGTTGCAACGTTGATGGCGGTATACAGAGGAAATCGTGCATCAAACAACCAAAAACATGTGCACCGACCAAGGCGCCACATTATATTCATGCATCCTGCGTTACTTATCCTCAGAACAACAAGGCAACGCCCAGAAAAAAAAAAATTGTACACACACGTGTGTTAATACAGTCATTAAATGTGCCCTCGGTTGCAAGTACTTGCTCTTAAAGCGCAGTGGTACGTACCTGCTCCAATGACTGAATTACGGCATCCTTGTCAAATCCTTGCCACAATGGAACGTATTGGTTTCATTGCGCATGTGCGGCTGAGCTTTGCTACGTAATCTTCAACAGCATCAACAAATCTCTCTCTCTCTCTCTCTCTCTCTCTCTCTCTCTCTCTCTCTCTCTCTCTCTCTCTCTCTCTCTCTCTCTCTCTCTCTCTCTCTCTCTCTCTCTCTCTCTCTCTCTCTCTCACACACACACACACGCATAGGATATTACATGTAATAATTAAAGCTGTTAAATGTATAGGATTCCTACACAAAAAACGCTTATATTAAGTAAGATACAATATATTGATTTGCCATTTGTAACAAGTACATTTGAATATGCTCACTCCTCATTCCCTGCCGCGGTATACATCTCCAAAGTGAAGCTCCTTTAGCAGTCAGGGTGCCCCTTCGGCATTCATATATTGGAATTTAACAGTTACGAATAATGGACAATGAAGGGGGGAGCATGTTGTTCCATGATATGAAAAACCATGGTTATGACGATGTACCACCACATGTGCCACCAGCAGGTGGCGGTAAGGAGCGGCAGCAGTTTTGTCATAGGAAGGTGAGAAGAAGAAGAAGAAGAGACGGCGCTAGACTGACTGGCCGAGCTACTAGGGCGTTGGACACCCACATTCTAAATCCGACCGTTCTCAAGCGTTCTTTATTTAGTTTCAACAACGACATTGTATTAAGTAATACAAATTATATTTCGATATATATCGATTTGGGGAAAAAAACGGACCGACCGCCCTTCACTCGCACATCGTATAGTGTGGCCGTGTGTGTGACCGATAGCGTTTGTTGTTGTTGTTGTGGTGGTGGTCTTTACGCCATGTATACTATGGAGATAAGTGTTTTGTTGGCCGCCTGCATTTGTTTAGGTGAGTAATTAGTAGTTGTCATTGTCTTAAGTTATCCCTCCATTTACTTCGAAAGAAGAACATAGGCTGCGTTAAAATTAAAAAATATATATATATTTTTTTACAAGTTGATCACGTTTATCTACTGAACTGACGTCCCTGAAGTATTCACACCCGGTCCTTGTGGGACCAGCTGTGCTACACGTAGAGAGTAGTGACCATATAAATGCCATTTTTGGCTTGTTTCTTTTTTTAGTTCTAATGTGACAACAATGTGCATCTGCATTATCTGTTGTGATGACTTGTACACCGATGGGTGATTGTGAAGGCCGCTGGTCAAGGTCCCGCCTCTGTTAAAGTTACCAAAGATCAGTCTGTGTAGTCCCCTGCCTACCTCGGAGCAGACCGAACATCAAGGTCTAAAGCCAGTACCTTCGTCAAGGGCATTTTAACACCATGCTGTTGTTGTTGTTGTTGTTTGCCTATACAGGACTCTCAATTGAAATAGATTATGTGTCCGTGCGTTATGGGGAAACTCATACGGTTAGAATACCCTACCGTGCAGAGTACCTGTACTTTGGCGTGTATCGTTCACTGAGCAGTCAGCGGTCAGTCCTGTGGACACGCAGCAAGCCCCTTGAAACCACACGGGGGCAGATCGAAGGCAGGACCTTTAGGATGGACAAAGTAACCCAAGCGGACAACGGAATTTACACCTTTGAAATGGCAGATGAAGAAGAGATTAAAAAATATAGCATCAGGGTGTCAAGTGAGTGTGCTTTCCTTGCAGTGATTTTATTGGCACTATTAATGTTGTTGACACCACGGGTATCACTATTCATTTAGTTAAATCACCATTTATGCTGTTGAACCCCGGGTATCATGGGCATTATTGCTGATCGCTACAGATGATCTTGGACCCCCACATTTATTTGTGACAGTATAACCATACTTTTCCAAATGAAATCTGTCTCCCTTTCAGATTTTGAAGAGACTTACACCATGGAGGGGGGTGACAAGCTATTCTTTGACTTCCCTCTGGATCCAAATGTGTGCCTTCTTGACTTCACCAACTCAGATGGAGACGAGATGAACATTTATATGAATGGCATGGTAACAGATTACTACTTTGGCCCAAGGCTGAAATTTCAGGATTCCACTAAGTCTCTTTTTAGCGTAGAAATCGAGGACCTCCAAGTGGGGGATTCTGGTGTTTATCAGGTCCGAGACCGCAAAGGCAACTTGGCCTTGGAGGTGTATGTTACGGTGACAGGTGAGTGGTCCACAACCTTCTATCTGTCCAGGAGGCCCCACCAGTCTTTAATGCAATGTCTCACCCATTTAGGATATTTGGCTTAAAGGGGTCATATTATACTATCAGGTGTGAGTGTGACTAGCTATCACAGGCGGGTTCAAAATTTTTATGTGACTAAAATAGTTTGTGTGGGAGTGTCCACCCAGACCCAGTTGATGGATAGATAAACCTACCAGTCTGTACAGTCCACTCGTTAGGCTAGTAGACTGATCTATCCATCATAGAGCGCTTGTGGAGACGATCTGCTAGTGTTGTACCTGTGGGAATCATCACTGTGTAACAACCGCCTTTATCAAGGGTTTGATGCTGCTGTAAACAGCTGGAAAGCTAACACACGGCAAATCTCTGCAGTATAGCATAATGCAGATCACTGATCATGGGGTTTGTTGTTCTTCTTTGCTTCGGTTATTAAGCGCAAATATTTGGATATTTGGTATATATTGGATCATTTTGCGTTTTGCGTAGATCTGTCTTAGAGTGGGTGGGAGGAGCCTTATATGAAGACGCTTTTATGCCATTGAAACTACATGTGCTAACTACTTCTACGATGATGCTGTCTAGCCTCGTCGGTATGGGTTAACGTCGGCATAGCGGTCGGCATCGTGTTTGCGGTGTTGACGTGCTGCTGCTGCACGAGGAGGTTCTGCTGTAAGAAGAGCTCTAAGAGCAGTGAGCCCGAGCCAGAGCAAACGGAGAGCCCCTCCGAACTCCGGGTAAACACAAATAATAATAATCCAGGTTTAATCTTTTCAAATGTCCACATATTTCTCATTCTGGAGGAATGGATGATGTTTGCTGTGTGTTTCTGAAAACCTGGCGTGTCTGGTGGCTCTCTATAGCAGCACAGTGTCGAGCCCAGTCTCCCACGGTACTCCTCTGAGCCCAGACCCAACCAGGCTTATGGGTATCAACCTGCCAAGCCTGCCCCAAGCGTAGAGGTACGGGCATCTCATGCATACAAACCAACCGCCAATGCTGCCTCTAGCTAGTTATCGGTTCTCTTGGCCCACCATGTTGACATGTTTATCTGTTTTTTATTCTAAGATGTACAGTCCTGCTTCCGTGCCCTTCACTGCCCCTCCTGCCCAGGTAAATGCAGAATCGGTACCTTCACACATACCTTGCTATTTCGTCTATAGCGTGTTTTGCTCTCATCCGGGTGACTGTTGCCGGCTCTTGGGGCTGTTGTTCGAACTGTTTCTGTTCTTTCCAGCAGGAAAAAAAATACTTCTTGAAAGATGGTCTGTATCCTCGGGGTTTGTTTGTTTGTTGTGTTTGTGTTATGTTACTCCACACACCTTCTTATCACGGCCTGTGGGTTTTCAGTCCGCCGCTGCAGAAGTCTACACCGCCGCTGCAGAAGTCTACCCCGCCGCTCCAGAAGTCTACCCGCCGCGCCAGAAGTCTACCCCCGCGCCAGAAGCCTCCGACTTCCCGTCCTCCGACAGCGAACCACGCTTTGAGATGAAGGGTTTCAACATGCCTCCGCCACTCTATTCTGAATGTGCCTCTGCGGCTGTGTACACGTCGGACAAACTCCACTTCAAGTTCCTCTAAGGACACTCAAGTACAATGCTAAACGCTTAGGGACGTGCATGTTAGAAAAACCTTTTTAAGTGACTATTTGATTAAAAAACACACACACACACATACACACACACACCAAGAAGTCACCTATTAGGGATTAATATGTCAAAATAATTAACTTTTGTCATCGTTGTGTTTGACATTTAGAATTTGACACTTTGATATATTAGCTGTGTAAAACCTATCCAGACTGTTGCCTCTTTGCCTCAACAGTAAGCGATTTTCCACTGTGCCTTGTTGAGATGTTTTTTGCTCTACCTCTTCTACACTTTGATTTTATAACTGATGAGGGGCCACTGCAATTGTTAAGACAAATTGCAAACTAAGCTCATTTTTAGGGATTATTTTGGTTAGTCCCTGAACACAGCTGTTACAGGGTTTTTTAAATTAGATAAATACAGCAAACATCAAGACGGCAGATCGTTCACGGGTAAACTCCTTGCTGACTTAAGTATTCCTTGAGTACTTTGTGGTGCAATGACCATATCATATGCAGATGTTTTGTTTCTTCAAACCAAAATATTCACTGACATTCAGGGAGGGCCTTCACTTTCAAAGGGTGAGTAAACCCCACAATTCAGCTGAAAGGTGTTTTGTTTATGTATGACATTTCTGTGTACGTTTAAAAAAAAAAATCTAGAAACCTATCGATACTTCCAGTGGTAGTTTTTGATTAGCTGCACACCTTTGCTCGAGCGAATGTGGACGTGGGGTTGACCACGCCCCTCATACTCCTATGGAACCCAATGTGTGTGTGTGTGTGTGCTCGGATCAAATAAAGTTTTATCTTGAATGTAGAAGTTATGTTACAACAGGGTTTACTTACCATTGAAACACAGTTCAGTGAATCAATGTGGAGTTCTGTGGTAGCTGCAGTTACACTTGATGCATGGTTTGTCTTGCGGTGCCTACAGTTTAGTCATAAAGCCTCAAGCCTTATGTTGAATTAAAAAACTGTATTACGTGCAAAGTCTATTTTGCACTTAAACATGTTATACATACTTTGCATTTTTTTTTCACATGTAAAATTTGAAAATACTTTCAGTGTCATATGGTGTGTGATTGTAATGACTACTCTATGCTATTCTCTCCCATATATTTGTGGAGACTACTAATGTAAAACAGTTAAGATAATATATCAAACACCGTCTGTGTATGTTTACGTAAATAAAAGCCATGTCAGTCAAGATGTCTTGTCACTGCACTATAGAAGCTGGGTACTGGAACCTGTGACCCCATCCTCTCTAAGAGGCTAGTACTGGACCTTAAATGTAAGCTAAACTGGACCTTAAAAAGCAAGGCTCTCTACTATTTATATTTAAATCTGATTTATGTTGAATAGTAATAGATTATTAATATTAGTCAAGGTTTTGTTTATGCTGCTATTCATCCACAGGCAGTGCGATTACTGAACTGCTAGTGAGTGCTGCCACTATCAAGATCATAATATTGTCATTCACATTACACTATCATACTTTGCTGGACTTTCTGGACTCATCAGTTATATTTTTGCCCAATTCAAAACATGTAAATATCCTCAGTCACTATATTGTTGTTTTTATGTTCATTTTTATTGTAATAGTTATTTTTGTATTTGTTTTAAAAATACATAAAATAAATATTAGAAAGTACACATGCGGGAGGGAACGGGGAGTAAGCATTCCATTGTACTTGTTGCAAATGGCCAATAAAACATCTTGTAAAAGGGGATTCGAGTAGACAACTGCATGGTGAAATAAGTTTCATAGTAAAAAATAAATGTTGGTGTTTAGCGTGTTTCTGAAATAGTATGTGATGCTGTTATTTTACATCAAGCATCCTAAAAAAAACAGCCATCAGAAAATATTGAGAGCCTATATACTCACATATTATGCAAGTTTTATATATAACAATACTCACTATCCAGCACCTTCCGGCTGGGACTCGTAACACCCTAGCTACTCCACTATCCTGCACCCCCCCCTTCCTTCGCCTGGAGATATGACACGGGCCAACAGAAACAAGTCTTCCCATAAACTGCTTTATTCCCCATAATTATCCAACACACACACACAGATGCACACTGACAAAACCACCAATATTACCGATAACTTAACCATCAACCCCCCCCTCACCTCCCCCCACCAGCCACCCACAACACTCCCCCATGGCCGGTTCTACTCGTCCCCCTTCCTTCGTTCCAGTGCTTTCAGCCGCCCCTCCAGGTGACTCAGGCGGGTCTCCACCGCCACAGTCTTTTCGGAGCAGGGGAAGGCCACGCCCAGCAGGACGCAGCCCAGCACCAGGCCGGCCAATCGAATGGCTGTGGTGTCGGCGCCGGTGGCGCCGTCGCTCACGATCAGGCCGAAGAGCCAGAATGCCGCCACGGTCTTCAGCATCCAGAAGACCCGCCTCACAATGCCGATGAACAGGCGCAGGAGCACGGTCAGCAGCCAGTAGCCAATGAGAGCCAGCAGCCCCCACTGGGCCACGGCGGCCACGCCCTCTGGAGTGAAGCGGGGGAAGGAGAGCGGGACTGTGGACGGGGGGGACGGGGGGGGGGGGGGGACGGGGGGGGGGACGGGGGGGGGGGGGGAGAGAGACAGACAAACATGGCTCAGTTGGGTTTTTTTGCTTCCTATTTTCAGGGCAAAATCCAAACCCTCTGCAATGCTGTCTCGCACCTTATTCCAAATGTTTGTTTAGCACACGCTTTCATCCCAAGAGAATTACTGGAAATTCAGATGACATGGCGTTAATGAGCAGGTATTGGGTAGGCCTAAACAATTAATCATAATATTATCTAAATCGGCTGTCTGCAGTATCCAAATCGCAGGAGCTGCAATTTTTGGATACAGGGAAAATATAACTTACATTTACAGTCGTATGTCATACATATACTGTAGTGCTGCAGAGATGCCCAGGTCTACACATTGTTTTCTCCAGATGGGCTTGTGTTTTACCAAACGTTTGTTTGGTACAGACCCTAACGAATGTCCCGTCATGATAGTATTCATCATGTACTATTTGTTTAGTGAAAATGAAATTTGCGATGCAAAAAAAAAAATGACCATTCCAACTTATCATATTGCAATCGCAATATCCGCCAAAAATAGCAATATGATTTAGTTACTATATCGTTCAGCTCTAGTTCCTAACCCTGGGGGGTGAGGAACCGTGCTCAAGGATGTGTATGCTGGGGACACTGGGGATCGAACCCAGAGTAGCTTTTGGCTGAGAGTCGAAAACCCCGAGCCACTTTACTCTCCTGTCCCCATGAAGTCTGTGATTAAACGTTCAAAAATACAACCAGGAGACGTGTAGTTTTGGCTGCCAGATGCAAGGCAATGTGTCGTCACCTGTGCTGCTGATCGAACTACAGCAACACTACAGTACTAGTGAATACCGAATTACACAGAATAATAGTAACACATTTTGTTGACGCATGCACGATGAAGTAATAGATTTCCCATTCATTATTTAAAGACCATTTCTGCAGCGTCTGTCATAAACATTACCTGGCCGTGGAGCACCGTGGACAGAAAAAGGACACACACACACACACACACACACACACACACACACACACACACACACACACACACACACACACACACACACACACACACACACACACACACACACACACACACACACACACACACACACACACACACACACACACACACACACACACACACACACACACACACACACAGTAACCCACCATCAATCCCTGTGACCCTGAGAATTTCTGTGACGTACACAGCGATGACATTCAGGCCGCTGGCTGCTCCTTCGGCCAGGAATCGGATGACCATCTGCACAAACTGGAAGTAAAAAAAATGAATGCTGAAGTTGAAAAGCCCATTTCCTCTTGGCTGTGTGACCACACAACAAAGATCCCCCACATAGGTCACAAGACAAGGGTGTAACATCCAACAAGACATTACACCTAGTATTGTGTGGCAAAACAAAAACACAGACAAGATCTCAGGGAAACGTGGAACACCGCAGTCACATGGAATTGGCTTTGACAATGAGGTGCCTTCAAAGATATGATTCACACACACTTGAATTGAATCTTTCTGTATATAACTGAGAGACAGCTGCTGTTGGACGGAACACATGCTTTAACTAACTGGAGGAGAAGGAGGCTCATGCACTTGCACTCCACTGGCCCTCCCGAATTCCTCAACTCATCCTCGATCATGTTACCGTCGGTTGGAAGGTTCAAGAATGCATCTGCGCACTAACTGACTCAACCAGAGCAGTTGAACCCACTTACAAGCCTGCAACAGAAGAGCCATGTCAGGGCTATTTAGCTGGCACTCGCAAAACTGGCAAAAACATGCATGCATGCATGCGTGTGTTCATGTAAGGCCAGGCTTCCTGGTCTGACAAAATGCTGCTCTACTGCTTTCCGATTGGTCAGGTCAAACCCTCTGCATATGGCCTAAGCCCAGCTCGCTTGGCTGAGGTCAAGGGTAGACACACAAGACAGACCTATCTCTTCTGCACCTGTTGCCAACACACAAGTGCCACACAGAGCACTGTTGAGTAGGTCAGGAACAAGAGAAACACACACATCTGTCACTTTATCTTTGTCACCCTGTATGTGTAAAATAAATAAATAAAAGGCTTATATTCAATAATAGGCTTCTATCCAATCTCTATTTAATGCAATGATGCCTTCTCTACACAAAGACGGTGTTGTGTCTAACCCTCTAGAGCAAACCACACGCAAGCCAAAAATAAATCTAGAAACGTGAATAAGACATGACAGACTTTACAAACTAGGACGAAAAACAAGGTCACAGGGGGACTTTGTCTGAAGGGCCATGCCAGGACAGGTTAGATTAAGGGGTTGGGCAGTCATGCTTTCAAACAAGCAGGTTTTCATTCCATTCCATCCGTACGCCCACATAGATTACACGATTGCAACACTTGCAAGCTGCAGAAAGGGAGGCATCATCCATTGGAATCAGCAAGCACTGTGATTGGTTCAGCCAAAAGAAAAAAACTGCCATTTGTAAGTCCCATGAATGAATGCCTGCCCTTGCTATAGCTAGGTTAGACCACAGGGTTCGATACCATACCATTATATTGGGAGGACACCCGGTTGAGTTTCTTACCATTGCCACGGTATAGAAGTTCTCCTGACCGAGCACTGACTCTAGATACAACACGGCACGCTGAGGGGAAGGAAGGAGAACCCACAGGAGGAGTGTGGGAGCAGGGGGTGCATGGATATAAGCAGACATGGAATTAAGGCAAGGGGAGAGATGGGGAGAATCAGGGGAGGAGGGGGGTGGGGGGGAGATTATCGAGTCGCAGGACCAGAACACAAGGGGGTGAATTGGGAGGTGGTGGTGGGGAAGTGTAAGAAAACGGGAAGAAAGGAAGGTGAGACAGGAAGAAAGGAAGGTGAGTCACGAAGTGAGGTTGGAAGAGGTCAAATGAGTTATTACCCACACGATTAAGCACTGTTCAAGGATAGTGGAGGAGCAGCCTTAAGAGAGGAAAGTTAGATTAAGAATATAAAAAAAAAAAAGATAAGAGTCAGAAACCCCATTCCATTAGGTGTAGTTTACCGACTACCGGTATGCACGTCTGGTATGACCCCTGTCTGGTATGACCCCTGTCCCCCACCCCTTACCTCCATGACGGATTCGATCACATTGGTTCCTACGACGTTGTCCACGTATTGGCGGAGGTCCCTGCAGGTGCCTGTGATCAGGGTGAGGAGGTTGACCGGGGGCGAGGCGCCTGGCGAGGAGCGGCCCTCCCTCGACACGCTCTGACCCGAGCAGCCGGACGCCACGCAGAGCACCACAATCACACACGTAGACACGCGCCAGGCCGCCGCGCGACGGGCAATCATCGCGGGATTCGCCATTCTTTGGTAATTTTTTTTGAATAAAAAATAGAAAATACGTATAAAAACAAATCCGGGACGTAATCCACCGCAGTGTGTGAGCAGCTCCTCTCCGATGCGCTTCTGAAACAGGTCATAAATCACACTGATTGAAGAAAATGGCTTCTGTTGACAGCAGCGGTCTCAACAAAGAGTCCGCCTTATCCTGTGCTATAACACAATAACCGGTTACAGTGTATAATAATAACACAATATGACATTGTACCTGAAGTATATGATACAAGAAACAAGATCGCCTCGACTAAAAAGCCTTAACATCGAATGCGCATAGCATGTGGCCCTTATTACTACTACTCCATCAGGTCAAAAGAGGATCTAGTTTAGATTTTATTTTAAACTTTGGCAACATTACAAGCAGGCTATCTAATTGTGGAGTAGGCCTAACGGCGTCAACAGCCCTCTAATAATATATATCGGCTCTATTTGGTAATGCGCTCCACAAACCAAATTAGACGGGCTCTCTCATTCATGGAAGCTAACCTAACGTCCAAAAAATGGACAACGAATCAAAACGTCAAAAAAACGTAAAGTAGCGTAAACAGTAGCGCAACGACGCGATGACGTAACACCGACCACCGCGCGGCGGGATCCTAATCACTAAAAACGCTGACGACCGCACATTTCCGATTGTTTATCTACCCAATTAAAGGCAGTAAAGCAATATTACCAGGGATTCTTCTGCATAACCATCCAATATAGCGGCTGCTTCTTCTGTGGCTCTCCCTTCCCGTCCTTCCTCCTTCCTTGCTTGAAAAGAAATCCTCCTACCCTACTGGTGGAGTCAGGGAGACCGCCCCGATGGGAGGGGGTTGGGGGTGCGGTGACGTCTTGGAAGGAGGTGTGTTGTGCAGCTCAGTGACAGGATCAAGAAAGATTTGTGGACATTGTCATTTCAGATCAACCGTTGAGGTTAAACCCGCAGGTCGATTGAAAAAAAATAAATAAATAAAAAAGACCCATTATCAGAATACCAAATGCAAGAGAAATCAACCACTGAAGCACTGAAATAAGCCATATACATACATGAGCCAGCATCCCACAGTTTGGATGGCAGTTTAATAACAAGCAGAGCAGCATTTACGCAGCCGTCAATTGCAGACATCCTGACAACATTGAGACCGGAAAAGGCAGTTTGTTTTTTTCAAATGATTAAAAAAAAAAAACATCAGCGTAGACACTAAATGCAATAACAAATTGTACATGTATCACTACAGTGGGAGCAACGTTTTAATGGTAAGTACACTACTGATCTTATGTATCGAACGTCAGTCGACTTCTCTCACAGGCGTACATATGTTACACACATGTAAAACACACACACCACCACCACCACTTCCGTTCTGGACCTATAGTCACAGTATCTAAGTAACTGTGTTGCAACCTCCTCGTGTCCAGCAGGCTTACATTTGGACTATCTGACCGTAGAAATGCCCCATTCAGTCAATAAAATCATAATAATATTAACATCACAATCCAGGAAGGAACAGTCAACTTTGACATCTTTTTCCACACACACACACACACACACACACACACACACACACACACACACACACACACACACACACACACACACACACACACACACACACACACACACACACACACACACACACACACACACACACACACACACACACACACACACACACGGTGCTCTTCTAGCCAATGTAGATGCGGTGGAAGTCGTTGGCGCCGAACGGGGCGTTGCATTTGGGACACTTCCTCTGGCGCGTGTCGTAGCGCGTCTTCACGCACTCGAAGCAGAACACGTGGAAGCACTTGGTCAGCACGGCATCCTTCACCCGGGAGTTGCAGCACGGACACGTGAGGCGTGCCTGTGGAGACCAGGGAGACGCACACGGGTGAACCCGCCGCCCATCATCTCCGCATGACACACATCCTGAGGAACAACGCTGACCAATTTTATTCTAAATGTGCCAGGAATGTGCCGCTACTAATTGTTCATTCATCAGTATTAAATATGGCCGATTATCAACCTTAACTCCATTTAGTATCTGCATTTCGGGATATAATGTGGAAAAACCACCTTATCTCTCTAGCCATCTATTAGAGAGATAGTGTGGGGAAACAACCTTATCTCTATCCATCCATTAGAGATATAGTGTTCAGACTCCCACTTAACTCCCCACCGAAGCATTTGCAAATAAAGCCGTCCGTGGATCCTGATGTTGATAAATAATACTGTAACGTTTCCTCTGGTCGCGGCGTCACACACTCCCACCTTGTACTCATTGATTTCCTCGTTGAGGATGTCGTCTCCGTTGCTGATTTTCTCGGCCGGTTTCTTGGCCTTCTCGATCTTTCTCCGCAGCTTGGAGATGTCCTCCTTCAGTGACACATGTCAGTTAGTAAATAAAACAACAAACAAGCCCTTGGTGGGAAGCGCTCACTCCACCAACGGCTTGGAGGTAGTTTCCAGTTAGTAACAAAACAGCACTTGAGACAAAACCCTGAAGGTGCATACATTCAGATACAACATCTCTTTTTCAAAGATGTCCCGGGCTAGCTAGGCAGCAGCAGAAGGTCATTACATAAAATACGACAGACAACAGAAAAAGTTACATTTTTTTTTTTTAATGACTGATTTATAAACACTAAGCTGGACACTAAGTCACTTTTTTGTAAAATGTTCAAAGTCGATTTGTATGAAAGCCCTTTCCCTAAACACTAACCCAGTTGGCTATTAAATACAACTGTTCCAATAGACAAGGGGGCATGAGGCGATTCTGGTTGTGATCAAAGAGAGGCAAACAGATATGGCAACATATTTCAGAAATTAGAAAATGTCACCCACCCACCCAAACTCATGTTTAAATTCAATATTATAATGCTAAATCTTCCTTGAAATGAATGAATCATAACTAATCCAAATAAGTGTGTGCATGCGTGTGTGTGTGCGTACCTGCGCACGGCGGGAGTTGAAGGACTCCTTCTCCCGGGAGATGCTGTTCTCCACTACCTCCTCACGGACCAGACTGAGCCTCTGTTGCACCTGCTCCAGCTGGGTGCGCACCTCCTCGGACAGCAGCGCAGACTCCTGTGCCTATACCACATAGAGATATTTAGGAATACAGACATGTGGCATACATCAGACTTCAGAATACATATTCACAGAAACGTCATTAAACAGAAACCCAAGAGAAAGGTGACAACACCGGTCATGGTTATCAAACCATCGTAACCGTCTTTCCTGGCTGTTGTCGTCAGACGTACTTCCTTGTACCGATTCTGCCGAACAGCATTTAGCGTGAGCACACATGCCACGGGTGTAGCACTTTGGTCTTATGGAATCAGTGTGCGTACATCAGAGATGTGGACAACATAACAGCGGATCCAAGTACTTTATAAAAGTCTTAACACAAAAACCAAAGTGCTATATTGCTATTGTCTACATTTGTGGCAGGCATGTTCACGCTGGATGCTCTTTGGCCGAATCAGCACATGGAAGTACTTTGCCAAATGATATTTAAGCAAACAGCCAAAATATGCTGGGGACATGAACACAGCAATTACGAAGGCAGAATCCGCCAGAGTACTGCCTTCACTTAAACACACAATTGCGAAAGAAAGGGGAATCTTGGTAAGAAACGTTGAAAGTTTCCTGTCAACGTCTTTATGCAGTATTTGCTCAATGCCAATCAGTATGGGCTAAACATATCGGAATTGGATGCTTTATTATCAACGGCTGTATGTTAGGGTTAGCATCCCAGGTGCTAACGTGTAGGTGCATAGATCCAAGGTGGGGGTCAGTAGTGTGTGCAACCTACCTTGCGTTTGTTCATGTCCAGGGCCTGTGTTCGCAGGGCCAGCTCCCTCTCTGCAGTACTGATGGTGCCCTGCAGGAGGCGCTCCTTCTCCTCTAGCTTGCGCACCACCTGCAGCTGGGCGTCTACCTGGTGGGAGGAGGAAGAGGAGGAGGAGGCCAATCAGATCAGCAGCAAAGTAACCAATGAGGACAAGAAAATGGCAGCGGGTAGGAAGTGAGAGCATGCAAAACGTAACACACTTATACAAACAAAGTGTGTATAAGTGTGTATTGTGACAACACTTAATATTTTCATATCCAATCTCCTTTTGGATTTGTTGGATTGTTTTCATTCTAGGTTAAATATTGGGAGTTTTTATTTTAATTGTATATAGTGTTTTAAAAAAAATCCTACTGCAGGAGGGAATGGGGAGTAAGCATTCTATTGTACTTGCAAATGGCCAATAAAACATCTTGTAACATTAATTAACCAACGCCCTACACAAGTGGTCTCACCTGGGTTTTGAGCGTGAGCAGCTGGTCGGCCAGCTCTTCCTTCTCCTCCTTGAGCAGCTTGTGGATCTGGTTGGACTTGATGCGCTCGCTCATCAGCTTGAAGTTGGCGTCGTCCTTCTCCCGCAGCTGCTGCATCAGCCTGATGTTCTGCTCCTGCATGTCCTCGAAGGCCTGGCCCGTCACGTCCATCTCGCTCAGCAGCGCGTCCTCCTCCTGAGAGTGAGTGAGTGTGTGTCAGAGGGGTCAAGACTAACCAAAACTGCACTGAAGCCGTGAACTGCGGCAGAAAACATTGCTTGTTGTTGTTTGGGTCAATGCACAGAGTGCTGATTTATAAGCCAAGTCAGAGGCACCAGATATAATAACGCGTGTCACACCAGAGGGAGACTTGTTTAACAAAAATAAAAAATAAAATAAAAAAAGGGAATTATAAGCTTATATACGTTTGTAAATAAAGACGGGCTAAGTGGCCGCTTACCTGCTTGGCTATGGAGAGCTTCTTGTTGAGGATGTCCATCTGCTCCTCAACAGAGCGAATCTTTCTCAGGGCCTCCTCGTCTGCCATTTTCTTGCCCTCCCTCCTCTCCCTCTCCTCCAAGTCCCGGAGCCGCTGTCTCAGCTCCTCCACCTGCGAGGAGAGGGGAGAAGATGCTTATGTAATAATTACACAACTAAGAGACATCTATTGAGGCAAATCATTGTTGCAAGCATATGTTGTACCCTTCATGTGGAAAATGTAAAAATGATACAAAGCATTAAACAGCAATATTAAAAGGTGCAATATGCACAATTTGCGTTTGCAAATCACCCAGTTCGTGTCTGCATGTCAGAATGGGTTTGAATTCCGTTTTTTATGTGCTCCACTACCTCTGACTTGGCCTTCTTCTCAGCAGCCATGAGTTGCACTTTGTCCCGCTGCTCCTTGGGTGCTGATCGGTACATGTCCAGCAGCAACTTCATCTCCCTCTGGGACTCCTGGGCTTTCCTGCAACAACCATCATCACCATGTCTATCATCACCATCATCATCACCCTCTTCACCAGCATCCTCCTCATCACCACCTTCATCATTATCCTCAGAAAAAGCCGGCTGTCCTTTCTAACAGGACAACAAAGTGATTTGATGTGATGTGATGAACCCACTTGAGCTCGGTGCGGACGGTCTTCAGCTGCTCGACTTCCTTCCGCTTTGGCACACCGCCAACCGAGGGGCGTTCCCCGCCGGCTACCTCCTCTGATTGGCTGTTGCTGCCGCCCGGCTTGTCCCTCTCCTCCTTGCCGCCGCGTGTCGTCCTCTCTCGCTCCTTCTCTCTCTCGCGTTCTCTCTCTTCTTTCTTCACGCCCTCCTTCTTCTCCTCCTTCTTGTCCTCTTTCTCCTCATCCTTTACGGGCAGGTCGCCGTCCGCCCCGGGCTCTGTCTTCACCGAAACACCTGAAGAAGCACAACGTTTCTTACTATGACATTCCTTACAGTTCATCTTATCAGTTAGCTTTTGTCCAAGTAATGTAACTTATGCATATCTTAGTTATTACAAGTAACTACATTTAGAAATTTTCCTGGACCATCTTGGAAATAAGGAGGACTAGCAAGGTGTGACTTATATACATTCATCGTGATTTACAGCTGTAGGTTTTTACCAGTGCTGCCGGGTGTGGCGGAGCCATTGTCCGATTCCGTCTTGACTGCGGTGTCGCCTGGGGTGACGGTGGCTGAAGGAGAGACAGTCTCTTCCTTCACGTCCATCTCTGTGCTCGACTGGGACTGGAGGACGCCGCTGCCCTTGGCGGTGCGGACCTGTCGCAGACCCCACCATTGAGACTTCCCCAGAGAGGACAGGCAGTATGGCTATGACTAGACTAGACTAGAGGACCCGGTCGCTACTCACCTGGTTGAGTTCAGTTTGTGTCTCCCTTAGTCTCAGCTTGAACTTCACCACCTCTCCCTTCATCTGCTGGTTGTGGTTCTGCAGGGTGCTGATCAGGTGGCGCATCTCTTTGTTGATCGGGCCTAGGGAAGAGAGAAGGCGAAGGAGATGGTTAGTTGAGGGACAGAAGGAAAGACCGATAAAATCCAGGAGAGAAAGACATGGATGGGTTCTTTCTCATAAATGTAAGTGTGTGTGTGTGAGATCTACCTGCTTGCTCATTGGCGGCGAGGGTCTGCTCGAACTCGATGCGCAGCATCTCGTACTCCTTTCTGACCTGGGCCAGCGTGTCCTCCAGCTGAAACACCTCCGTGCGGACCTTTCTCTGGAGTGCCACCTCGTCATTCTGCCGGCGGACGGCCACACATCAGCGCCATTTCAGAGACAAAGACCACTTCATGACAGTCCTACTAAGGCTGGCCAAAGCACACTGCGATTATGTTTACCCAATACCTCAACATTTTTTATGTGATAATAGGGTATTGTATCACCATGAAATTAAGTTTTATAGTCTAAATTAATTGAGATGACAAGTAAAAAGAGGGTTGAAACATCAGAGCGAAAGATACTATACATTACATCTCGATATACTTATATAATTATCCTCAGTTAGACTAGTGTCGGAATGGTGTTTTGAATTCTCATCAGCATATCGTGTATAATTCCCAATAATTATGATTATACATTTTTCCACATGACCCAGCCCTATGTGGTAATAATGTGGGGTACTGCACTATTACTGTATGGGACATCCTTTGGTAAACCATGGGTAGTATTATGATATATCAGTAGTTATTATTCCTCTTATCCAGCTACAGCAGCCTTATACATGCACATGCAAGTGAAAACACTGAGCTGCACATTCAACCCATGACTATATTATGATGACATCCAGTATTTTATTACTGTATAGATATGTATTGAATCAACCAATGGCTGGCTGGCTGGCTGGCTGGCTGGCACACACACACACACACACACACACACACACACACACACACACACACACACACACACACACACACACACACACACACACACACACACACACACACACACACACACACACACACACACACACACACACACACACACACACACACACACACACACACACACACCTCCATGTGTTCCAGCTGGCGGAGGCGGGCTGTTCGGGTGGTGTTGAGGCGGCTGCGCGTCTCGTCCAGCTGGCCCTTGAGGACCAGTGACTCGTTGTAGAGCACAGAGAACTGGGACTGCAGACAGCGGTACTCCGAGCTCTCCTTGACCACGCCCTCCGCCCGGCTCAGCAGCTCCACCTACAGAGACAGGGGTTAGTTAGGGGTGGTATGTCTAAACAAAACTGCTTTCAACAATGGGTCACTCAGTCCATGCGTCTTACGCAGAGGTTTGTTTTGGTTTATACAAACAGATATATCGTATATATGCATATCGTTGTTTCAATCGTCACTAGAGGCTACTAATGAGAGCAGCGTTACTATATAATACAAATGCTTTATTACAAAAACGATCAATTCATTTTATCCTGACCCCAACTCTGTTTTTAATAATCTCTTCTACATAATGCCATTATTTATGCAGTTTGCCTTCTTCTTCCATATTAAAACAAACAAATGTATTGGATTCCGTGATGTTTTAGGAAACCTATGGTTGAAGGAATTACAATATTTGTTTCTAAGAATAGGCAGATTTTATATTCAGAATGGAAAATGATATACGTATGTATGTAAACGTGTACGAATCTCATATATTCTTCCACTAATCAAACCAAATTTCACAGAATCATTTGAAATGATCGCTGGTGTATCGCGATCGGATCCCATGGAGGAGGAGGTATGCATATCCCTAACTATTTGTCGGTAAACCCTATGAGGGAGTGCTTGTGGGCTGTGGGCTTGCTGTACCTTCATGTTGTTGTTGTCATTGTTGACGTTGTGCAGGTCCAGCTCCAGCTTCTGCAGCTCACTGAGGCGATTATCCGCCAGCTCCCGGTTCTCCTCCAGCTCGCTGTTCATCTCCTCGAACTGAAGGGAGAGATAAGCGGTGGTTGTGGTGGTGACTGTGGTCAGCAAGAGTCACAGACTCCAGATTTAACATTGATCCCAAGACACCATGGTACCTTTCGCTTGTTGATGGTGATGGTCCCACACACACTGCTGGCCTCCCCGCACACCTTGTAGCCTTTACTGTTCACCTGCACAGTGTAAGCACCAACAAATGGTTTAGGAAGACCTAGGAAGATGATGACAAGTAAAAAAGGCCTCCCTGATCCCAGCTTCTGAAAGACCACAATGCATGACTCACCCTCTCCAGGATCTCACTCAGGCGGGCGTTCAGGCGGTTCTCTCTCCGGCGAATCTTCTCCATGTCCCACTGGAGCTCCTCAATGAGGCCCTGGAGCTCGCTGACCCGTGTGTCTGCCTTGGCTGCTGCACGTCCCAGGGATCGGGACTGGTGAAAGGGATGGGATGAGAGAATAAGAATGTCACAGTTGTTCACAGTGGCTCTTTAAAGTTGCATATATATATATATATTTATATATATTTTATTGCCAATGTAGGACATTGTGTTATAAACCTCAGTGGTCATTTGACTGTGTTTCTGTTGGAGATCTTCTGTCAGTTGGCGCAGTCTGTCATTTTCATTGGTCAGCAGGGTGTTGAGCTGACAGGCCACCTGCCATACAGGGCCCCCTGGAAAGACACTGCTATTAAGAGGCCTGCTAACTCCTGGGGATAATGAATACGATCACTTATGAAAACCTCTATGCATTATCAACAGAATAAAGCATTAAGGTTTAAATGTTGCATTACAATTAGCATAGTAGCAGCAAACTCTAAGCAGCTTCAGTGTCACTTTCATCTATACTGTATGATACACATACACTCATAGAATGGTGTATGTGTTGAAATACACAGGTTTCAGACCCTTCTTTAAAGTCTGATCTGGTTCAAGGCCCTGCCCTCGCCTCACCGGCTCCAGAGTCTGGCTCCTCCTTGAGGCGCTCCACGGTGCTCTTCAGCCCCTCGTAGATCTCCACCACGCGGGTCACCTGCTTCTGGCTGGACTCCAGCCTCTCCTGCAGCTCTGCCTCCATCTCCTCAGTGCTGCTGCTGGCCAACGTGGCCAAGAAGGAGGTAGCCGTCTCTCCCTGGTGGCCTTTGGTCCCAACAGAATGGTAGAAGTGCACGCACACAGTGTGACATGGCATGGTACGCACACCCTTTTCACCCAATATTTTTGGACACTTTTGTTCTAAGCCCCAATATTAACCAAATACCTTATTCTACAAAGCCGTGCCTCTTACAGCAGATTATTGCCACCAATCCTACATCTGCTTACATTCAAATTGTCTTTTTAGCTCACACTGACATGCTGAACAGTAAATCATCATTGATCACATAGTCAACCGTTAGCTAAAGTAAGCAGCAACCCAAGGTGGCAACACGTTTTGTCATGAAACTGCAACTGCTTGGCCTGTGTGTCCCCGGTTCATATCTCTCTGTACCTCTGTCCTTAGCTCGCTCCTGATTTGAGTCTCCGTCGGGCTCCGGGGTTCCCGGCTTCAGCCTCTGTCCCTCTGCTGCTGGGGATTTCTCAGGCTCCTTATCTGATTGGTCGCAGCGCCTGGCTGTCAGTTGCACATTCTCATCGAACTGAAATCAGGAAATCAAAGAGGACCGTCACATTGGCAGCCATGCTACGTGGATCTGTGGCTATGTGGTCTGAGGTGCATTGGTTTTGTTTACCTGGTTCCAGTATCTATTGAGGATGAGTAAACTAGCATCATCTGTGGCCTGACGAGTCTCCAGTCTTTCAACACGCTCTCGCAGCTCATCCTCAATCACCTACAACAAACAAACAAGTTTCAGATTACAATGTTCTTCAAATCCAATGCCACTGTCGTCATATGGTATGTGAAGAGAAGCATTGTTTACCTGTCTTTGATCAAGGGCTTCTCCAAGCTTGCGGTTTTTAACCTGAAGGGCTCTGATGTCTTGTTCCTCCTGAAAAGAGATGTTTCAAACATGACGTGTGGAAATAGGTTAAGGGTGGGGATGGTACAAAAGGACAGGCTTAGACCCTAGACCCCTTAACCATGTGTCAGGAAATGGGGGGGGGGGGGGGACGGACGGACGGACGACGACTTACCAAGTTTGACACCCCTCCGAGTTTGATGACAGTTTCAACGGCGGTACTCCCCCCAGCCGCGGTGCTGAGCCCGGGGCCTGCATCCTCTCCTCCGTCTCGGTCCCTCCTCTTCTCCGGAGGCGCTCCTCCCGACGACGAGCCGCCGGTCTCACAGGGACGTTTCTGTCCGGACATCCTTAAGACCGCTCGCCTAAAGTCAATTGAGATTGGAGGTTGTTTTTTAGAGACAAAAGCGGTACTTACCGTACAAGAGATTAGTTTCTGACATACTTCAGTTTAGTGGTCGTGTCGGAAACGTCCATTCAAGTAGTAAGTAAGGAGGTGGGGTGCTGAGGTGTAAACAGCTCTCACTCCATGTTATACACACATTATTTTTTTAATAGTATTAGCTCTTAGCTAGAACTAGCTAGTTTGTGTTTAAAATTATTCCTAGTTCTACTGAAAAAAACACAAACTTTCCCAGCTTGTTTATTTGATTAAACGTCTAAGTTGATCAAAGGTCGACATTCACTCTTACCGTTGAAGACTAAATGTTGTATTTACTGAATCTATGGGAGAATGATGTTGAGTGAAGTGTTTATGTTACGGCTTTTTGGGACGATGTCCGGAAACGGAAGTGTCTGTCTTTCTCTTAGGCGGTCAAACTCCAACTGTCATGTGTCATACCGCCACCTATAGGACAGGAGAGTAGGCGCATACATGTTTATACATAACATACATTAAATGTGTCCCCGGAGCCAAGGCTGCAGCCGCTATCGATACAACCACCTATGAATTCCTATTAATTAATCAGATTTTTGTATCAAATAACGACAACGTGCCTTGCAGCAGATAACATGGATCCACCAGTAGTAGCAACGATAAACCAAGTCTTCACTCAATACAAATGAGGAGGGACAACAGGCTTTATTTTATCCAGAAAGTATTAAGTAACTGTAATTTACAAATAAAAGATGTGATCCACATTATAAAATATATGTTAACACTCCCAAGGCTAGGCCTTTATGTAACTTGGAAAATGTCTCATGAAGACATACAAGTATATATATATAATTAAAAACATGAAAAGTATTTGACAATTTGAGATAGAAAACAAAATATGCATTCTTCTGGGCGTTTCTTCCAGACCTGTGGTGCCAGGGCTGAACTCTGACCAAGAGAGGCTCAATGCTCATGGGGTCCAGGGTCCAAATCGGGCAAAGGTTGTCTCATTCATGCGCTCCCTTGTCTGCCTATCCTACCTCCTCACTGGCAGACGTGCAGCAGTCAGCGCATGCCTGCTGGGGCTAGAAGAGAAGACCCTGAGAGGTCTTTGAACCAGGATCAATACTGTTTATGAACGTCACGCTGAAGTCATTCCACATATTTGAACTGAGTTAATTTCTCCCTTCTTTGGACTTTGAGAAATAAAACTATATTTTATGCTACACAAAGTGCTAAATCTGCAGAAGAGTCTATCCGATAATCTTACATGTTAAATGTGAATGACAATTCAATATTATTCAATCTAATGTGTCTAATGTTCAGGACTGTTGTGTTGTATTGTTACCTCTTGCGTACTGTGTCTATGTACTGTGATTAAAAATACGCCCATCGTCTGAGAAAATGAATCATACTGATAAGTTACTATAAATGACGTCCTAAATGCATGCAATACAATAACATAGTAGGCTTCGTCCTGTTGTGTAGTAGTGTAGATAAGACCTTATCAGGGCCATATATCTTCTATTGCTGACCTGTGAGTTAATATTGTCACAAATGAGTTGCCTTTTATATAGCGCTATTCATTTGCTTTACAAGTCCTGCCTCACATTCACCCATTTATACCCACATTCATCCACTGACGGTGGAGTCAGCCATGCAAGGAGGCAGCCAGCACGTCAGGAGCAGTGGGTGTCTTGCTCAAGGACACCTCCACAGTTTTTGCTAGAAGGAGCATGATAATTGAACCAGCAACCTTAATAAGTAATGCAAAGTAATATGCAATTCATTAGTATTTACAACTAATACATACTTTTTTAATTTAGATAAAACTAGACCAATATAGATGAGAGCAAGGGGAAAACCTCAAACAAAAAACATTGCAAAACTGCAACGTGGCAATGCATCAACCGTCTCGATTTAAATTGGGACACGTCCTAAATATATATATATATATATATATATATATATATATATATATATATATATATATATATGCAACTGTTTATCCGATCAGGTCGTATCCCTAAAGAAATTCAAGGCTTAGTCAAAACATGTACACTTTTTCAGGGCATGTTTAAATCATCCCTTCGGGTTGTGAGAGGTCAAAGTCCACAATCGATCATTAATACGTAGACCACGCCCAGTATATAGGCCTGGACCAATTGCATCATCCGGGCCATCGCACGCCTCTGCACACTGGGCGCCTCCCTGGTCTGGACTGCTCCCAGTCAATAAATACCACTTGGTTTCGTTCCTTCGACCTCCTCAGTTGTTGTGTGGTTACTACCAGGGAAGCCGTCTGCAGCATCAACTTTGACATCAACTACTGCCAAGTAAGACCACTTCAAATGTTCTCAACGTATCACTTCGAACGTTCTACTTCGATAGTACAGCGAACCCATGTGTGTTCAACGCATAGTGTACATATGCTTATTTAATTGTCTTTATTGTTTTTGACTAATGTAACACTTGTGAACATCGGGGCTGAAATGGTTCAAGTGTCTTCTGACGCTGAACTTGACCTGGATGTGTGTGCACTGCTTGTGTTCTGGTGAACCATCTGTAGCTGTCCTGATGGGGTATATCACGTTTAAAGGCCTGGTTCGTTCATAAAGCTGAACTGGACCTTAAACGGTACCGGGCTGTAGGCATGTACTTGACATAATGAAACACCTTGATGGATACTTGGATAACGTGCGATGAACCTCGACGTCTTATCTTTCAAACTTCTCCTTGATTTATCTTCTATCTTTTTTGTTGTTCCTTTTCTGTTCTCAGAATGACCCACCAGTTCCCGTCCCTGTCCCCGGAGCAGAAGAAGGAGCTCTCCGACATTGCTCTGAAGATCGTTGCTCCTGGAAAAGGGATTCTGGCTGCAGATGAATCCACAGGTAAGCTGCAGGGCCGTCCAAACCCGGAAGTGGACACGCACACACACGCGTATTAAAAAGTTACGTGGAGATTCATCTTCCAATGTTTTAAATCTTTTTTGATTCTTTTGATTTTTTTTCTCGACGTGAAGGCACTATGGGAAAGCGCCTCCAAAAGATCAACGTGGAGAACACCGAGGAGAACCGTCGCTACTTCCGCGATCTGCTCTTCTCCGTGGAGCCCATCGCCGAGAGCGTCGGCGGCGTCATCTGCTTCCATGAGACTCTGTACCAGAAGGCGGACAGCGGCAAGCTCTTCCCCCAAGTCATCAAGGACAAGGGGATCGTTGTGGGCATCAAGGTAAACACTAGGGGGCCGTAAGTTTACTTCTTCTGAAGTCTCCGGCCGTCCGTCCCCAAAGTGGTCTTAGCGAGAACCCATTTTAACCATGAGTTATTCATTGATTTGTATGTCTTGCATCAGGTCGATAAAGGCACCGCTGCTCTGAACGGAACGGATGGTGAAACCACCACACAGGGTACGTATTGTGAACTTATTCTGCTTTTCAATGTTGCATATTGTTAATTTTATGTAATTGTCAACATTGCCCAATACTAAAGAGTGCATCCTGAACAAGTGGCAATGACAGCATAAAAAAGGCATCTTTAAAAAAAAAAAAAAAGTGTGCATTTCCCTGCAGGTCTCGATGGTCTTTCAGAACGCTGTGCCCAGTACAAGAAGGACGGCTGCGACTTCGCCAAGTGGAGGTCTGTGCTCAAGATCTCAGACAGCTGCCCCTCGGCTCTTGCCATCGCAGAAAATGCCAACGTGCTGGCCAGATACGCCAGCATCTGCCAGCAGGTTTGTTCTTTAGAGTCTTCCTAATGTATCCCGTCCACATTCAAAATGCTGCACCTCCATGTGGACTTTAATGAAAATAACATGAACCTTGATTCACCAGAACGGCTTGGTGCCCATTGTGGAACCAGAGATCCTGCCTGATGGAGACCATGATCTGAAGCGCTGCCAGTACGTCACAGAGCAGGTCTGACACTTAAATAAATATTAAACATCCACTCGGTAGTTGGATTTTCTTGCGTTTTTAATAATGACAAACTATTTAAAAATTTGTTTCCTAGGTTTTGGCTGCCGTTTACAAGGCACTGTCCGACCACCATGTGTACCTGGAGGGCACTCTGCTCAAGCCCAACATGGTGACCGCTGGGCACGCCTGCACCAAGAAGTTCACCCCTCAGGAGGTAGCCATGGCAACAGTGACAGCTCTGAGGAGGACCGTCCCATCCGCGGTACCCGGTAAGGCATTTTAAGACTCTAATACTAGGGCGTTGCACTGCAAACTTTGGGGGTTTGTTGAATGTCAATGCATGGGGAATGCAAGGTTAACCGCGTGCGCCCGGTTCTTCCCAGGCGTCTGCTTCCTGTCTGGAGGCCAGAGTGAGGAGGAAGCCTCCCTAAACCTGAACGCCATCAACCAGGTGCCCATGCTCCGCCCCTGGAAGCTGACGTTCTCCTACGGTCGTGCACTCCAGGCTTCTGCCCTCGCCGCCTGGCAGGGCAAGACGGCCAACAAGGCTGCTGCACAGGAAGCTTTCGGCACCAGGGCCAAGGTTAGCCTGGGGGGGGGGCATGATGATGATAATGTAAACAGTCTAAGCATTGTTGATGTACCAATGCTTATCTTGGTGTTAAGTAACACAATGCAGAGTTTGTGAGAATATGACACTTTGTCCAGGGCCTTTGCCCTGACGTTGCCCAACAGGCTGGGCTGATGATTAACGCCGACTCTTGACTTCGTCCCTTGTTGTTCCCCAGATCAATAGCCTGGCCTCAAAAGGAGAATACAAGCCCAGCGGCTCAGCGGACCAGTCCTCTATGAAGTCTCTGTACACGGCAAGCTACGTTTATTAAACATTTAAAAACCACAGAAAAAAAGAAATAAAGACGGACCAAATACTCATTTGACCTTTATGTTACCCAAGTGACTCAAATAAAATGTGACTAATTATGAACCAAATGTTTGTATGGTTTTTATTTTTTATTTTGGTGAATTTAAAAGCTTTGCAATTTGAACACGCAGTGTTGCCTGTTCCGTAAAATTGTCCAGGAAAACATTTGATTGGGCTCAGTGTTGTCCTTCATAAGTAGGTTGACGGGGGAGGGGGGGGTTCCTTTATGCCTGGCTGGCTAGGTGTTTCTGGTATCTCTTCTTTACCTTTTTAACTTCTCTGTAAAGAGGGTGGAAAAGCCTCAAGAGGATTTGTAGATTGTGCTCGTGATGCCTCTTCCACTGCTGACCGAGACCAGGTGTCCTGCAGCGACAGAGTTGGAATGTTATCAGATCGCATGTTTGAAACTACTATAGCAGACCATAGTGGTGCAATGGCCTAGCCTTGTGGATTTGGCACATGGTGTCTCATCTGGGCCGGCAACATCCATGGCAGTGGTGCCATTGTAGTCCAGGTTGACTCCAGCTTGGTGCCACGCATTGAGCAACTGGTAGTCTCCAACAACCATGTGAAGGAATGCAATCTCTTAAAGGAATAGGTTTTTTTAACCAGGTTTTTACCTTTTGTTGTTATGTAAGTGATAAATTTGCCTCTTTTTACCAGCATTCAAGTTGAGCAAAAAACACCAGATATTTAACTATGGTTCTAATGCCTTTTAGAAATACGGCAAAATATGCTGTGTACAATTAGACATTTCTAAACCGTAAGGCTGACTCATCCTAGTACAATGGATGGATGTTTGTTTACTGAATGGGGTGGGTGAGCAACTAACTTGATCAGATCTACTGCCATCGTCACTGGCTCCAGAGCCAGTGTCACACCTCTGGAAACCAGGTTCCTGATTACACTATATACTGCGGATTGCAAACAGTGTTTAGCGATGTACATTACATGTTAGTAATGGCCAGATGATGAGGCGTTTGTCCATGACCATGCTACTGTTGTCACAGGCCTTGTGTATAAAGGGTTTGTTCAGGTCTACATTCTCTCTATACTGCCAGCCATAGAAACACACACAAACACACATGCGATATGAAGAAAATGCTGCTCAACTTCATTTCCCGATGAGATGCCAAACAACGGCACAAAGCATTGTTTCTTCCATGCCCTCCTGACTCTTGGCTCTAGCCCAACTGAGTTTCAACACTTATGGCCTACCGACTACAGAAATAGTCTGTTTCGGGTTTCAGCCTCAACTAGTTTTGCGGGTCCTTGTTTGGAATCAAGGTTTTATTGCGTGTGTAAGACACAGACAGATTAACACATTGTGTCTAAAGTGAACTAGCTATCACCGAGGTGGTTGGACGTATTGTTTCTATCAGGTAGCCACTCTGCTGACATGGAAAAACATGGATTGCATTGATACACTATTGTGGACCACGAACAAACGAGTTAATTGTTACATGTCACGTGTCATGGCTGGTATGATGTGCTGGACAATGACCTGTAAAAAAAAAAATATTAACAATAACGATGTTATTGGTAGACAATTTTACTATTCATATGTACACGTTCATACACCATTGGTGTGTAAACGTGCTAAGGGTACATAGGCCTTTATGTTTGGAACATGCTAAGGCAAATTAATAAGCAATTAACTACAGAGTAGGCTTATATTTTACTTGGCAATTTATAGGACAATAAATGGAGTCTACCTGGGGGATGGTGGATTTCAGAGCTCTGTGTGACCGTAGACTGAAAGATGAGAAGTGCAAACACACAAGGAACTCCTCAACAATATGACATCAATACACGGAACTGGTACCTGGATGATGAACAGGTGGCAGTATAGCTCAGGAGGTAGAGCGGTCGCCTCACAACCGAAAGGTCGCTGGTTCGATCCCCCGGCTCCTCCTAGCAAATACTGTCGAGGTGTCCTTGACCCTTGACCCTAAACTGCTCCTGGCGTGCTGGCTGTCTCCTTGCATGCTCCGCCGTCGGTGTATGAATGGGTGATGTGAGGCATGACTTGTAAAGCGCTTTGGATAAAAGCGCTATATAAAAGCCGGCATTATTATTATGAACAGAAATTATTTTTACTGAGCAGAAGTCATTATTTTTGTATTTCTACAGACATTCACCCACTCTCCCTCAATCATCCACTCTGGTTTGTTTTTGGTTTAAATGTGTGTTTATGACCATAACTCACAAATTGATTGATTATGGAATAATAATGTGGCTAATATCACAAATACTGTATTCTGTAGCACACCGACAGTATTATTCCCAGGAGTGTAACCACATACATGGCCAAACACACCGTCACCTGGGAAAGAAAGGTTGTTGTCAAATAGGCAATATATACTGTATATATATTGTTCTGAGCATCTGCCAAATGATTATAATGAATATGTCAACAACCAAAATGGAACATGCCATTTTCTTGGAGAGATGTACTACAGTGTAAATGGAAAGAATTCCAGAGATGAGAAACTATGGGAAAAAGTTAGAAACTCAAAATTCAGAATGTAAGTATTATGTAGCATGAACTGTGACCATAATGACCACCACACCAATGACCTAACCTTCAATCCGGAAGTCACATTTAAACCTAAACCAAAAGTCCCTACAGAACTTAAATGAGAACACAGCTTTGATCAGTTAACAGCAGATCGGCATAGTATATGGTGTGATGTATCAGAGCTCCCTGCCAGAAGGGAATATAGACAGGGGAGACACCAACAGGTTGAAAACCCATCAAGAACTCAGCACAGCCCATCAAAACCACAATCTGAGGAGGAGGAGGAGGACACAAGAGAGGGTGATCAGACAATGGTTCCCTTAATCTATACTCAACATTGTATTGGTTCAACCCACGTCACCACTTAGCCCAGCTGGGTTGGGTTGCTTTTTAGGACATACCCCAAGAGTGCATATCTCTCCATGGAGGAATCAATGCAGAGGCTTACTACCCTTCAGTACCATATTGACGCTTGCCTCCTGCTGTCCTATCTCGGCCTGTGGGATCATCTCGGATGTGGCCATAGCTTCTTATGTTCAGAAAACCCCCGTATTGGGAAGAAGAGACACATACATACATACAACACATGTAATCAAACCAGATGTTTCAGCTGTCTTCGGGGCAGAAAGAATGCATTCCCACTTAACCCTTTCACTCCCTGCAAATAATCACTGGACAACATAAACCCTTTAAAGGTTTTGCCGGGGTACAAACATTATAAGCATGCTTATAAACATTATAAACATGAGATGACCCACCTTCTTTGTGTTTTTCTTCTTTTTTTGTCAGTGGCAAAAATAATTGTGGACATAGATTTTATAGATTTGTTATTTTTCTGTTAAAAGAGGAAACATGTTTATAAGAGAACGATAGACGTGAGCTGAGCTCCCAGTCCAATGCAGTCATTGTTAAATGTATTTAACACACTCAAAACACTCAAGCATTTTACCTAACAAATCGACACCCTAGAATTTTCTTTTAAACATTTTCTATTAAAATGGTGACTCGGCCTCAATCGCCAACACCTTTCCGCACCATGTCTTCTATCACGTCTTCTATACGTGTATTTAGAGCCTTTATTTTACATTATCGGGGCGGTCCGTCCGTCTCTTTTTGATAGACAAGGCTTGGAGCAAATTAACAGCAATGAACTGCTGCCCCCGGCCCCCCACCTCTGCTCAATATATCCTATAATAATAATACATCACCATCAATGTCTTCGACAATTTTCAATATGTTGGATATATTATAATATGTATTTATACAGGTATGTAGGCAACTTGTGTCGTATCACTAAGAATAAGAGGCGGACCTGAAGGACTAATTAGAATAAGAGACAGACGAGAATAAGACCAAACATGAGACATTGTTTTAGATCAAGGCGGTGGGCCAGGTCCTTTATTGTCATGTCCAATGTATATTCATACAAGAAGGTACAGCGTGGTGTTGGAGCAGTGGGTGGGCGGGGCTTAGCAGCGCTCCTGTTCTCCAGCCACCAGCTGAGCCCTGCTGGAGGGCTGGCGGTTCAGGCTGACATTCGCCCACGTGTCTGAGCCGCGGTCAGCCGTCAGCAGAGGCATCGCGCCTATGTCTGCTGACATACAATCAGCTATATCATACAATCATCAATCAATCATCAATAATCAATCATCTATACCATGCAATCATCAAGCAATCATCAATAATCAATCATCTATATCCTACAGTCATCAATCATCAACAATCAATCATCTATATCATACAATCATCAATCAATCATCAATAATCAATCATCTATACCATGCAATCATCAATCAATCATCAATAATCAATCAACTATATCATACAGTCATCAATCAATCATCAATAATCAATCAACTATATCATACAATCATCAATCAATCATCAATAATCAAATATATATTTCATACAGTCATCAATCAATCATCAATAATACATAATCTATATCATACAATCACCTATATCATACAATCAACAATCAATCATCAATAATCAATCATACATATCATACAATCATCAATCAATCATCAATAATCAACCCAGCACAATGGGTACAGGACAACTTTTTTTCAATCCATATTTAGACCACATGTGACTGTATTAGTCCCCTTGGCCGGGGACATATCATAACATTACAGTACAACATAACAGTCATAACATGAAGGTGCCTTTATCTATTTTGAAATACTTTATTTAAATGAAAGTACTATTGAGTGTTGCATAATTATCAGTGTAATTATTATTATTATTATTACATGCATTTATTTCATGCATTGATATGAATATTATGCCACCAGACTGGGATACTAATGCCCTCCACAGACTACACAAATTCAAAGTCGTCCGACCCTCGCTTGTCAGTTTACGCGACACAACTCGCTGTCCTGGAACACCGTGTGGCTTTGGAGTATTTGTGGCGTCAAACTACAAGACCCTTCTTGGGCTCTCATTGGCTGTAGCTCGCTAGGATAGGATGGGATGTCGATAGGATGTGGAGTCGCCGACAGGCCCAGACAATACATTCATCGGGCACTCGGCCAGACGTCCGCAAGCTTTTAGGATTTGGTGTTGTAGTTCACACATAACGACGACTGTGACCTACTCCCGAGCGCAGAGCGACCGCCGGATTTACAACGATTTTGCTGCCATCCCCGAAATCGGTCGTCGAGTGCCCGATTGGGCTTAAAATTGTGTATTGTGAACATGGCATTACTTTCTCACTACTATGTTGTTTTTGTGAAGACTTACTTTAACCAGTGAGGCTTACAGTGTATCACCATTGTATAAAAGTGTATAGTGAAGTATAAAAACATATCTTTTCACAGGAGACTCTGCATAGTATTCACGGGGCTAGTGCTGCTGTGGCCATCAGACGCGGTCTGGCTGTAAATCTAGAAGAGGACATCAGAGGCGTTACCTTACCTGTTTTTCGTGTAATGTTTGTCACCTGTGTTCCATGTATTTAAAGAGGTCATATTATACTACAAACAGTCTGTAATGGCTAATCACATTCACACCTGGTAATATGACCCCTTTAACTTCCTTAGTTGCTGCCCCAGTTAGTTGGTTCCTTGTTTGTGTTGATTTCTCCAGATGGGTTCAACTCCCAGTGCAAGCTGTGGCATGTTGCTTATTTGTTTGTTTACCCTCAAAACTTGAAGAACACACTATGTGAGACTGTATGACTGAACATGTATTCAGAATCATGTGTTTCTCATAATGGCCTTAAAACACTTGACACTTGTGTAGAGAACTCCTCTACCTCCCTCCCAGGAGAACTAAATATTTTTTTTGCTCGGTTCGACGTGAACGACTGCCCGTCGAAGCCAGCGCCGCCTGAGGAGACCAGCCTGCTGAACATCTCGGAGGCGGATGTGCGCTGCACCTTCAAGCGGTTGAACATCCGTAAGGCGACAGGCCCCGACGACATCCCTGGCCGCGTCCTCTGAGCATACAAGGAGGAGGTTGGATCGCTGGAGCAGTGGTGCCAGGAGAACAGACTCGCCCTCAACGTCAAGAAGACCATGGAGCTGATCGTGGACTACAGGAAGCAGAGAGGAGAGCACAGCCCTATCTCCATCGACGGTGTTGCAGTAGAGAGGGTCAGCAGCTTCAAGTTCCTCGGCGTTCACATCTCCGAGGACCTCACATGGTCCACGCACACCACACACGTGGTGAAAAGGGCCCAACAACGCCTGTATTTCCTCAGGCGTCTGAGGAAATTCAGCATGGGCCCCCGCATCCTGAGAACATTCTATACCGGCATCATCGAGAGTGTTCTTACAGGGTGGATCACCGCCTGGTACGGGAACTGCACCGCACTGGAGCGCAGAGCGCTTCAAAGGGTGGTGCGGACGGCCCAGTATATGGTTGGAGGTGAGCTCCCCTCCCTCCTGGATATATACAACCAGCGGTGCGTGGCCAAGGCCAAACGCATCATAAAGACATTGCCCACCCCAGCCACGATCTGTACTCACTGTTACCGTCAGACAGGCGATACCGCAGTATCAAGTGCTGTACAAATAGACTTAGAGATAGCTTCCACAGTGAGGCCATCAGGCTGCTGAACAAGGGTGTATAGCATATATGTACACAATGTATATTTTATTACATTGATTTATATATATACTGTATATTGCTCTTTTTTGTGCTAATATATTGCATTTTATATATGCACTTTTATATTTTTATATATTTAACTTTATACAGTTTGTACTTTTTACGTCTTTTTTATTCTATTATTTTTATTTTTATAATTGCCCATAAGATTTTCACCCATTGCTTATACTTGTATAACTTTGATGTGACAATACACTTGACTTGACTTGATCATTGGAAAGCTAACGGTTGTCTCGTTTCTTTGTTGCCAATAGACCATTTGTTGCTCTGATCATTCTCACTCTTCTCTTTGTAAGGTTGAACCCAGGCTGGTTTCTATGGAACATCTGATTAAGTAAGAACTGTCCTCTGAACCCTGGGATGGTTCCCCAACATGTCTCCATGACACCAGCAACCTGCTTCAAGGTCCACTTACTGTTTCGAGTCTCCACCTTCAACTCTGGATGCTCCACCTTGTTAAATGATCTGTTATTTTCTGTGAAACTTGCCTAGCTCAGAGTTTGCGACCATTGGGGTAGCTTAGTTGTAAAAGTAGTCAAACGATGGAACTGTGAGTTTTTGTCACTCAAATTTTGATGATTCGGTTGTTGTTTTTTGGTGGTGGGGATTATACACTGTTATATCATATCAGATCATCATCCTTGGGATGTTGTGTCATGTGACAGGAAGTTGCATGGTCATGTCAAGTGACAGTTATAGACACAGTTGTTTAAAGAGGAATTGTGAACTTATGGCGCCGTTTATTGTACAATATACAAACTGTAAAAAAATATGTCATTTATTTACATTTTAATTGAGTTTATTCAAAGTTTGTGTTGGTTTAACCACTTTTAAATTAATAAAAAAATTAAAACCAATTCAATTAAAACCAAAAATAAAATAAAACCAAAATATTAATAAATTAAACCAAAATAAAAACTACTGTTCTGCTAATATTCATGAATTATACTTAAAAGAGGATCTGAGACTTAAATCATCTCATATAATTAGTAAATAAACACGGAGTTCAAGGGTTCCCATTAATAAATCAATCAATGTCAACACATGGCCTTGCTTGGATAGTCAGCAACAAGGTGCTGCACACTTTGTCCACAGATGGCGCTGTTTCATCAATGTTTTCGCCTACAAGACTTGAAAGTCTACTTGGCGGTTAGGGTTAGTACCGTAATTGGGTAATTGTTACCGTAAATGCATCTCACAATTATGTTGATTTAGGTCATACCACAGACTGTATCTGTCGAATACCTATACAAATGACCTGTATGGGTAAATATTGAGGTAGAATACAGACATTCTGCATGAATTTGTCCTTACATTTAGCTAATACAATAGAGAAGGGAACGTGACCCTTTAATGTTAATACAAAATAACTGATTTTAACAATATGTGGATGTGAATATTGTTTATAATAGGCATGTCTTTTCTTTAGGCATGTATTTATTGTAGAAATATAGTAACAGTCAAGTTGAATACCAGCATTAAACCAACATGACATCACCAAAGCCCCAACAAGTCACAACCACGTAGGATTTTAAATAATTTTAAATGTTATATTGTAAAATAAAATGTACCTTTTATTGAACAAACTGCAGATGAAAACATTCTCAGAACACATTGTGTCCAAACCATTTAGAAGGAAGCACGTGAAACCAGTCCTGCCTAAATTACTGTAAAACCTCACACTAAACCCTGACCCTAACCCTTTACACTAAACCCTGACCCTGACCCTTACCCTCACACTAAACCCTGACCCTAACACTAAACCCTAACACTAACACTAAACCCTGACCCTTACCCTAACACTTAAACCTAACACTAAACCCTGACCCTGACCCTTACCCTCACACTAAACCCTGACCTTAACCCTAACACTAAACCCTGACCCTAACACTAAACCCTGACCCTTACCCTAACACTAAACCCTGACCCTAACACTAAACCCTAACACTAAACCCTGACCCTGACACTAAACCCTAACACTAAACCCTGACCCTAACACTTAAACCTAACACTAAACCCTGACCCTAACACTAAACCCTGACCCTGACCCTTACCCTAACACTAAACCCTGACCCTTACCCTCACACTAAACCCTAACACTAAACCCTACCCTACACACTTATCCATCCTAACATCCACCCATCAGCTTGACTGGGATATGCACCTACCCCTGGTTCTCATGGCATGCCACTCTGCGGTCCAGGACTCTACCCCGTGCACACCCGCCCTCCTCATGTTGGGCAGAGAAATGAGGACCCCTGCAGAGCTGGCCTTTGGACGACCCCCAGATGCAACATCTGCATCTGCAGGACCTGACTACACCAGATAGTTGCAGAATCGCATGGACACCGCACATAAATACGCCCGGAGGCAAAGTTATGTGCAGGTGTGCGGCAGAAGAGGAATTATGACATTTGTGCTAGAGGGCGACACTTTGCAGCTGGGGAGCTAGTTTGGGCAGGTGCGAAAGAAGGGCAGGTGTCCTAAACTGGACAGCTACTGGGTGGGACCATGTGTAGTCCTGGAGCGGGTAGGGGAGGTAGTCTATCGGGTGCAGTTTCCTATGCAGGGGCACAAAGTGGCGCTGCATCGTGACGACTAGCGCCCTACATGGTCTCTGCATCACCTCAGGTGCCTGGGGGGAAGCCCTGGTTTCCTGCTGCAACATCTTCTGAGGGAGGGGGGGTAGCAGCCAGCCCCAACAACGCAGCAGGAGAGGCCCAATCTGCTTCCCCAACACCAACCAGAGGCAAGGGGGGACCAGCCAGGGGATGCAACACCCACAGGGCGGCCAAGGAGGCGGAGGAGAGCTCCACTGAAGTTCAAAGACTTTGTCCTCGGGATCGAGGACTTTAATAAGGGGGGGGAAGGGGGGTAGTGTAGTGTGTCAGTGTTAAGTCATTTAGTTACTAGACAGTTTAGTACAGTTGTACAGTTTATTTAGGCACTGCTGTTGGGGCGAGAGGGGGAGAGACCGCCCCTTCCGGGGGCGTGTGTGTGTTCCGGGGTCGCGAGGAGTACGAAAGTGTCAGTTGGTTTGAGTGTGGGAAAAGATCAATAAAGTTCTGGTTCTGTAAGGCGTGGCTGTGGGCAACAACAGTCGGGAATATAGACAACGTTTGTACCTTGGAGTTATCTGTGATCTCTAATAGCGGCGAACACTACAATATGATTAGCCGTTGCAGTTCTGTATTCATTTCAGACAATGTTTTAAATAAATGATATAGCACAGTGTGCAAGCAAAGGATGTGTGTCTGGGAGCGTCTTTATATGAGTGCATGTTGGTCGGGGGGGCCTGAAGAAGTTTAGGAACCACTGTTCTATCTAGGGGAACCACTGTTCTATCTAATGACAATGCCCCCCCCTGTAAAAGTGAAGGTCATCCTTGTTATTTGATTGGCCATTTGTAACAAGTACATATGAATGCTTACTCCCCATTCCCTCCCGCAGTATACATCTCCTTTAAAACAACACCATAACAATTAAAATGATATATACAATACAAATAAACAAGGGTTTTAGTCAAGTCATGTGGCTTCGCACTTCGCACTTATCAGAAAAATCTTGCATTTTATTTAGTCTTGATTTGTAAATGTACATTTTACTGTTCTCTTTCTTAGTTTGCTTTATTTTCTCAACAACCAGACACACAGTTAACAGTGATTCACATTTGTTTTTGTTGTTGAATGTATTAAAAGTGATTCTAAAGTTGAGCAAATCAATGCAAATGTATTTGCGTTGATTTGCTTCTTTATTTGATTTTATTTTCAGTTTGCATGCCTTCCGTAGAAGAGACGCAAGGAGTTGTGGGTAATGAAGTTCCTATCTGGTTGTTACTGTCAGATGAAGACATAAAAATGCTTTTTGAATGGCAACTTCCATCTTCATAGAATGCCTGCTGCGAAAACCAAACTTAATTGAACAACTGCAGCCTCATTGCCCCTCCGCCTTGCTCAACGCAATGCTGCCACATTTTTGGAATATATTTGATTAGATGGTCAACAGTCTTGTACACTGACAATCAATTTGAATCGAATCTAATACGTACGGGTCTCGATCGCAGAAGTCTACATACCACAATGTGTGGATACAATTTGACAAGGAAAGATAAAAGAACAGTGTCAATATTGGATTTGGTTTTCTGCCGGAGTGCACCGAGAGACGCTGCAGGAACGGCATTGGATAGCGACGTCGCTCCTTTCCAACTTGACACTAATAAGCCTTATGATCTAACGAGGGGGGCGTTGGGGTGATATTATATACATCCTAGTGTGCCATCTAGTGACTAAACATGGTATTAAAAAAGTTGTTATTTTCTTTTGCAAAATTGCAGATTATAACACTAGATAGTACTTTATTATATTATATATATAATATTAATCCCAGACAGGATTATGCTTCAAACAACTGTGGATGTGTGGTTAACAGAGGTTTGGTGTGGAATTACTATTAATATATTACTATACTATTACTATACTAATAATTATATTACTGCCAATTTGCGCTATACATATTGTTGTGTATTGTATATACCTACGTATTACTGTAATAATACTGTAAATTGTGCAATTCATCTATCAATACATTTAGATTTCATTTAGAGTTGATTTAGTTATATTTAGTTTATACTAGTTTAGCTTAGTTTAGTTTGTTGTTATTTCGTTTTTAGCTTTAGGTATTAGTATATTTTGTGTGCATTTATTCCCCCTGTTTCAACTGTTCACCTTAATTTCCCTCGGGATAAATAAAGTTATCTTGAATCTTGAATGCCCTATCTTGCAGGGAGGCGGGGTCCTGGACATGACTGTTGCCACCTGAAAAGCTAAAGATAAGTGGGATTTTTTTGTTGTATTCTTTAAAACAGAACGGAAATGGCTTAAAGAACCACATTTAATTTATATACATCAATACAACGTAATCAGAACCATACCAAAAATGTTTTTAGGCGTCTACGATTTAGGCGTCTACAAACCCCCCCAACCAGTCACAGACACGCTGTGTCTGTTCCCCCAACAAGCTATAATATGTGTTGAAGTAACAGTGTGGCAAGATGGGCATGGCCAAGCCACCAGCTATAGGCCAAGCCACCAGCTATAGGCCAAGCCACCAGCTATAGGCCAAGCCACCAGCTATAGGGTAAGGTATCAGCTATAGGCCAAGCCACCAGCTATAGGCCAAGCCACCAGCTATAGGGTAAGGTATCAGCTGTAGGCCAAGGCATAAGCTGTAGGTCTAAGCATCAGCTATAGAGTCAGCATTATCTATAGGCTGATGCCTTGGCCATGCCCACCGGCAAGGTAGACACGGTCACTTCTCTAATATCCCAAAGACCAAACACTCTGATGTTCTGGGTATACTTACTTGGCGGACCATTTTACCTTTAGGTCAAATGGCCCAAAAAAGCGTTGCAATTGGAATTGCAACTGTAATACGATACAAAATGACCTTTAGCTGATGGGATTTCAACAGCTTGCCTTTTGCTCTACATACTCTCGATACATAAGCAACAAGTTTGAGCCTTTCAACAGGTAGGTATCACTTCTGGATTGCTACCTTTTACCTTGTGAAAATACTAGATCATGAAAGTGTGCTGCACACTTTCTTCCGGAACAGTCAGATAAGACGTTAGGTTGAGCAGGTCACCCCGACCTGAGCAGAATTGAAGCGAGGGCAGTTTGGTGATCTATTATTTCGCAGACAGATGTTCTTTTGGAATGTCAATGTCAATAACTTGTCTATACTCTTGTGTTAAGGCACAAGTATGCAAAAGGCCAGAGAGAGAGAAGGGATGGGGACTAAGGCGCACAAGTATGGCAAGTTATTTTCATTAGTTCGCCAAGCCTTCTTTATGGGACACTCTGTTCTTGGGCTGGACATCAAAGGAACAGATTAAACGCAAATTCCCTTCACCAGGCTCGCACGCAGATCTCGCCCAGTTCCGCAAAAGCTGCCCGCAGTGTCGATTAGTGTCTTATTGACTGAGTCAATGCTTGGCCACTCAGAGTTCATATAGTGTGTTGTCATGCTTTGGACATATACTCTATTCTGAATATGTCCAGTCCTAGGCCTTTGACTAATTGGGAATTATCCCACTTTAATTCATGGCACATTTCAAGCAGGTTGTTTCCAAAGTAGTTTATTTCATTGAGATCTTATACAGATACAATACATCAATAGAAAATGTTAAAAACAGCAGTGCATTTCATTAAATACTTGAGCTTATTACTAAAACCTGCTTGATACAGATAGAATAACATTAATAACAATGTCATATACATCATCAAATGGATCAACTTCACAGATGGGTAATGTGCCGCTGGCTTGAACTGCACATCAGCGAAAAGCTGCATCTGTAGACTCACTGCGCCTGTCAACCAGCACACGAGATGGAGTTCATGGCCTGCTTCTTATTGAATAGTAAATCGTAATTATTAGGCATTTTCTTACCGTGTGCTGAGAGGGTAGGTGGTGCACCAGGAGATGGGCAGCTCTTTGCCGTATCTCTCCTTCGCCATTACACTGGACGGCTTTGAGTAGCGAGACACCGTTCTGCTTCACAAACTCCTCCGCCGCCTGAGGACAATTGGTGGTCCAGAGATTAATTCATACACAGTGAACACTGCAAATCATACATGCTACACATTACATTCAAAGAGTAACTTAACACTCAACCCAAACGGCACGGACACTAGCAAACACAAATCATGTATTTCAATTGGTGCCGAGTCAAGTTGAATCAATCAGGAACCTTACAAGCAACAACCCATTGTCACCAGAGGTGGCGCTGTTGCTGGGCTTTTGACATTTGGCTGCTGAAGGTACAAGATACAAGATATTTTTATTGGCCAATTGCAACAGGTACATTGGAATGCTTACTCCCCATTCCCTCCCGCAGTATACATCTCCAGAACAATACCATAAAAATAAAAATATATACAATAAAAATAATCCAAAAAAGAGCAGCAAAGTGTTAAATTGCATATCTTTTTACAAACGCTTTGGTGCATCAAAGGTGCTTGAACTTACTTGTGGGCAACCCGATACGAGCATGAAGAAGACCTCCAGGCTCAGCACCACGATGCCCGGCTCAGACAGCCTGAGAGTAGCACAGAGGGAGGCCACTACCCCCGACTGGGCTAGCCGGGAGCAGAATGTGTTCGACTTGTGGGCAACGTTGCCCAGAACCCGTAGGATCTGAAACAACAAGAGGGCATTTAGGGTAGTGAACATCAAATGTATGCTTTTGTATTATGTATTATGTGTGGGTTGGGGGGGGGCTGTAGATTATATAGGTTGCATGTACACTCATACATAAATCTATCTTCGTCTGTACTCACCATTGTGTTGATTCCTTGAGAGCAAGGCAGGAGCTGGAGCAGCTCAGGAACCAAGTTAAGATCCAGCAGAGCAGCGCAGAGCTCACTGGAGTCAGCTGTGTGTGTATGAGACAGACAGCGTATTCAGTGTATTAAAACACACAAAATATCGGTGTATGTCTGCCTGACCTTAATGTTACCCATGTTGAATGGTACATTTAACATGGATTTTCAGATAATGTTCTTGACATCGACACGGAGTACAATTTCACAAAATCAAAACAAGGGCAGTCCCAAATGTCCTACAATGATACTGCCACTGATCTTCTTCTCCATGCTCCCCGTTTGACCATCTCTGTCCTGTCACCTCCAGGCCGCACGCCCAACCCCATCTGCCCCCTGGTTGTGGGACTCAGTTTGTACTGAGAGATGGAGCCTCAGAGCGCAAAGGGAGAAAAGGCCAACTCCCAGAGGACCTCCTTAACTGTCAATCTCTCCTCCTCCTCCTCCTCCTCTCCTCCTCCTCCCCTAAATATCAGAGCGGTGTCGTGTCTTATAATTGAGGCATGACCACGGTGGGTGGGGGGGGGGGGGGGTTTAACTCACCTGTTAGGTTGTTGAGGACCCAGATGCTCTCCCTGGCCAGGGCGGGATGGGAAGGATGATAGGCCCGAGCAAGGGCACACAAAGCGGACAGGAGGTGGAGGTCACCCACTTGGGAGCTCAGTTCCTCCGTGGGTCCAGATGAGAGCAGATTGCCCACAGACCGCAAAAGTGGCCAGACTAACTAGGAAAAAAATAAAAATGAAGGTCAAGATTACTAAATAAGTGAGTACATGAGCCACATCCTAATTTGAGAGATCTTATGATTTGTAATTTTGCCACATTGTAAGAGGCTTAGTTCAGATTCAATGTGTGACAAGCTGCATGGGAGCTGATCAAATAGTAGGATTATTTGTATCCTCACCAGTTCCATGCCCTCTTCTTTGTTGCCTTGAGAAACAGCACCTCCTAGGGAAACCAATAGGGAACTGCACCTTGAGAGGGCACCCTCAGCTCTCAGGGACGACTTGTCCATGGTACTATGAGTTAAGAAAAACAACAGCATATTTAAACAAAACAATATAATAAACAACTGGATCACTACTAGAAATACAAATGTAGCTTTATAAAAGACCAAAAGGGTAACAAGGGTAGAGAACCCAACCTGCAGATGAGGTAGTGAAGACACCACGCACACTCGATAGCTGGAGCCAGGCCGAACTGGGGGTCAGGGGTCAGCACGGACAGCAGAAGGGAGGGCAATCCGGACGCCAGGATCATTCTGAAGTACAGGACCAGGAACACCTTGAGTGACACTGGGCCTTTTTAGTTGTTTATTTTTTATGTCCCAGAATGCATTGTAAAGTATTGCTACTGGAGGGGCTACTACAGGACTTACGGTATTATCGTCTCTGCTGCATCCTTAGCCTGAAGCAGCTGAGACAGAGTGAACCCTACAGCTTCCACTATGGCGAGGTTGTGACGCTGGCTCTACAGACACACACACACACTAAAGGCTAACTGAACACACTAAACCCTGAGCTAAAAATACAAAAATCTGTTAAAATATCTGTTAAATGATAAACTTTTGGGCTAGTTTCTAGTAAAACATGAATGACAATATTTTGAACAGCCATAACATGCTCTCCAATGGTAACGGACTGCTTTGATATAGCGCATTTATTACAAGTCATGCCTCACATTCACTCGTTCATACACACCACCGACGGTGGAGTGAGCCATGCAAGGGGACGGCAACTCAGGAGCAGTTAGGGTGTCTTGCTCAAGGACACACTTTTTATTTTTGCTACAGCTACGGGGGGATCGAACCAGCAACCTTCCAGTTGTCGAGCAGCTATACTGCCGCATTCTCCACAACATACTCGTACTACTTTACCTCCATGCAATTCTTGAGGGCAGGTATGATCCCCTGGGCCAATAGTTTGTCTCTTACAACATCGCTGTCTGGACACAGATTCCCCAGTGTGTAGAGACACAGCTCCTGTGGACACACACACACAATAAACCAAAAGACAGTTCAGACAATAATCACAACGGTATTAATATTCTGCCCTTTGTGTGTGTGGTCACTGACGGTGAACTTGGTGCTTTGGCCGGACAAGTAGGTGAGCAGGTAGGGGGTGGCAGGCAGACAGGCCTGGGTCACATTGGGCTGGTGAGACTGGGAGAGCTCATGGAGACAGTGGACGGCCAGCAGACGCCACTGAGCCTGAGAGCCACTCAGGAGCCCTACTAGTAGATGCATGCTGTTCTCCTGCCTAGTAACACACACACACACACACACACACGTGTGTTTGCTTACATTTGCTTACACACACAGGTAGGTTTTTTTTGCCATGCAGATCGGAAGGAGCTCATACTTTGTGAACATGGTTTGTGCCGTTGGGTTTCGGAGAGTTTTGATCAGAGCTTTCAAGTGATGTTCTTTCCCCGGTCCGCCGTGCTGGAGTTGGAGGACTAAATTAACCACCTGGTCACAAAACAACGGGAAGAAAACGGTGAGATCGCGTCCATACGTTCCAACGAATACAAATCAAACCAATATATCAATATATCAGTAGGATAACACACCTGGTCCCCTGGATTTGCGTCCATCGGCGTTTGGGGTTCGTCCCCATCTTCGCTCAGCAGGAGTCTCTTGCTCACCAGCTGTTGGTCCTTTCGAGCTTGCCGCAATACTACAGTCGAAGGCATCCATCCCTTGTCATTATCATGTCATCATTAGCTCTACACTCAGTTATACCTTCACCTTCTGACTGGAACGGTGAACGTTGGAGGCGAATGTACTCCACCTACCTTTTTCGTGTCCTCTCCTCTTTAACTTTAACTCTTCCGAGCTGCGGCCCTGCGGGACCGCTTTGTGCCGCACTGAGCTCAACCTCCACATGTCAGGAGCACGAAACACACTTTAATGGGTCAAATACATGTGAATAACACTACTTTATAATAACACAGTTCCACGGTTGGCCGTTTCATAGGTCAACTTCTTCTGCTCGTGAATGCGCCTCAAAGGAACGACATCGCCCCCTGGCGGACATATGATGTATATACGACTGACAATGAAATTTGAGGAGCTTTTTTTAAATAAAATGTCGTTTATTTTCATGGGTTAAGAAATGATCATACAATTAATAATGGCACATCTTGTATTCATGCTGCTACTGTCACTTTAAAATGCTTTTTGCATACTTTAACACGTGTATATAATCCATCACTTTATTGTTATTTTCATTGTGTACAGCATAGCATTCCATTGTAATTGTTGCCTATGGCAAATAAAAATCTTCAGTCTTGAATCTCCATTGTATATTTAAAAAATGAGGTAATAAAACATGCATTCCACAGAGACTACATGGACATGATTTATGGATAAATGGTATGATACACGAGTATATAACACCATTGTTCTACCTTTCTAACTTGAGGGTTTCTATGTAGGAGCACCACAGCATAAAATATGGGCATAACTCGCACCATGTGGCCTACAAAACAGATTTAATCACAATCAAGGTCATTTTAACCTATGCCAGGCTAACGTAAAGTACAGGAAAGTTCACAACAACTAACAATTATGAAGTATTAAAAAGAGTAGAAAAATAAAATGTATTTTTTGTTACAGTATTTCATGTTGCCCATTAGGTCCATAAAAAAGGTCTGTATAAAAAAGGTCCCCGTGTACCGTTCGCCTCGCTGGGGGGGCTAAATTGATGTGACTAAAAAAGACAAACGCAATGATTACAAGATATCTCATAACAGATATTGTTTAAATATAAAACCCCTATAAACCGGTCTCTTGTTTTTTGCTTGAAATCAATATTGGAACAACCTCAAATTAATACCCGTTAGAATTAGTAGGTTGCGATGTTGTTCACGCTGGAGTCCCACACAGCGATGGCGGCTTTATCTTTGGTCTTCTTCTTTTTGCCTTCTGTTGAAACAATAAATACTGATGTTACAGTGGAGTCAAAACTAATGATTTGGTTATATATATATATATCTATAAAAAATAAAATGAATATGCAAAACAATACCTGGTTGTGCGGCGATGGGGGACGGTCGACCTTTGCCGACCTTAGTCTTCGCTGCTTTTAGCACATCATCAGGCTGTTTTTTTTTGGTTTTCTTGACATCATTGCTCGTCTTCGGGTCATCGGAAGCGCCTTTCTTGCGCTTCACAGGCTTTGCAGGTGGTTTACTGCCCTTTTCCCCCTCCGCTTTCTTATCCGCCGGCTGGCCGTCACCAGAATGGCTCTTCTTCCTTCTTTTAGGTCCCGTTTGGGCACCGTCCTTTGCCACGGCGGGTGTCGCTGGGTCTTTTCTTTTAGCCTTGGTAGGTGTGGTGGGTTCCTTTTTCACCATGACGGGGTCGGGGGTTTGTAGGGACGCAGTGGGCTTCTTTTTAGCCCTGGGTTTGGCCGTCTTCGCCACCTGTCCGTTTGGTTTGCCAGCCGACGTGTCCTGTTGGGGCGTTGGAGGAGCAGCACTCACCCTGGGTTTGGCCCGGGACGTCCGGACCCGTGGCTTCTTGTCGTGGGCTACATCCAGAGCGTCTATGCTTTGCATCTTGGCCTCATCCTCCACTGTGTGGACAAAGCAGGCATGGTTTCAAAATGAGACACACACACACACACTACTCTTCTTACTCAAAACAATAATTACACCCACTATCTCAAACAGACACCTCACCTGACAGATTCAAAACCAGTCGTTTCCACTTCTCTATGTCGAGACTGCAGTCCGAGTCAGAACTATCGTTCTGAGCAGGAATCGGGGGCTCACTCCACAATATGGCCTCTTTCCCTGCACGTTTCTTTTGCCCCTTCTTGGCGGGTGTCTCCGTGGGCTCTGTGTCAATACACTTCCTCTTAGTCTCCTGAGGTTATGGAAAGAATTGATTTGCCTTTATCTGCATTAGCCATCAAATGCGTTTTTCAGACATACTTTTGTTATTTTTACCTTTTTTGTTTTTTTCAGGGGTGCGACCTTCCCCTTCACGGCCACACTGGTCCTCTTCGCCGTGTCTAGGAGGGACGCAAACAGGACCATGTTTTGATGGAGAAATTTGATTGAGCATCCATGACAAAAATAAAACATCAATATCACAAACCTGTGACCACAGGTGCAGCTGGAGCTGCAAGGACAGCGCTCTTCCTTTTCCTGCTGGCTTTGGGCTTCGGACCAGAAGAGGCAACTGCCGAGCCAGGAAGCACTCTGGACCTCTGTTGAGCAAATAGAGGAAAAAGGAATCAAAACACACACACACACACACACACACACACACACACACACACACACACACACACACACACACACACACACACACACACACACACACACACACACACACACACACACACACACACACACACACACACACACACACACACACACACACACACACACACACACACACACACACACACACACACACACACACACACACACGTTACCGGAGCTTTCTTCCCACCATCTTCGCTGGTGCTCGGCGCTCTATCCTTTTTGCTGGTCTTGGTCTTCGGGACAGCCTTGGCTTTGGCTTCCTTGGCTTCAGGCATCGCTGTAGATGGTGGTTTTGGTGTTGGCGCCATCTGCAGGACAAATACTATTAACAACAACAAACCTCCATGTGTAATGAATGGCCATTTAATGATTTGTGTGTTCATCTAAACTTCCCACTTTGAACGACCAGACTACTTACTGCTGCTGGACGTTTTAAAAATATTGGGGCTATTTTGGCGAGTGTGAAGGGGGTCCTGGTGGCGGCTAAAATGGCTTTTCCTGGTGTGTTTTTTACAGGCGTGCCGGGGATCACGTCATCATCGTCGCTACTGCTGCAACTATACGACGACTCTGCCTGGGCTGGTGGAGGCCCACCAGGGGTGGAGGCGCGTGCATTGCCTGCTAGCGTCGGCTGCTGCTGCTGTTGCCCTGTCCCACGTTGCGAAGGTGGTAGCAGCGTTGAAATCTGTAGGAGTTCAGAAAGCGGTTGAAAGATACTGTATGGAAACAAGAAGTCCAAAATAAAAGGTCTACAAAATATTAAGGATAAAAAAATTAAAAAAAGAATAAATACAAATCGATTCATGCAAGATCGCCATTATTTGCTTCAGCAATACATTTTTAAAGACAGATATTTCAATATAATCTTAAGAGGAAGCGAATAGTAAAATATTTTATTTCTTATTTTTGAGCTTTCGCTGAAGTTAAATAATATTAAGTTTTTAAGACCTTTGAATGCCTCATGCATCCATTTTTCATTGCAAGTACCGGTAAATACCACCCTTTTTTTATTAAGTGGTCTTTCGTGTCGCTAATACACATTGTGTGTAGTATCGAATTGTGAGGTCCCTGCAAGCAAAGAGCTTCAAAAACATAATACACCACCAAAATGCACCACCCACCCTATTAAATTCACTGCCATCACCATGTGGCTTCTTAGTGACCGGAGCAGATAGAGACCCAGGTCTCCCAAGGGTGGGGGTCTTGGTGGGGGTGGACAACGTTTTAACCGGTGTCTTTACCAGCTTGGGTGTGGTGGGAGGAGCCTCATCCTCGCTGTCAGAGGACTCCGTCTCACTAGAACTTTCTGCAGCTTGGGCCGGTGTGGCGACGGCAGGAGGAGGAGGGGCCTTTCTATTGGCTGACGACGACGTCGCCGCCGCCTGTTGGTTGCCAGGTAGTGATTTTGAGACGGGCCGAGGTGTGGAGGGTTTGGACCGAGTGGGGCCTGGGGTTTCAGGGGTGGGGGTCTTGGTGGAAGTAGAAGCGGCGCCCGCGGCTGCCTTCACAGGCTTGGCAGTGGCGATGGCGATGGCCGTTGCCTTGGCAGGGGGCTTCGGCTTCTATCGTTTCCCAGGTTGGGAGGCGGGCAGAATGAATACAAATGAGAATTAAGGCATGTATTTAGAAGCCTAAAAATTAAATCAAATAATAATAATCCCTAATAATCCCATACTTTCTTTACACCGGTCACGTTCACCGAGTTTTATTCAGCGGAGCATTGTAAGGAACTCACCCGAGTAGTTTCCTCGTTGCTCTCCGAAGACGTTTCACTGCTGTCACTGTCTGGCTTCCTGGCGACTGCAGCTGGAGCAGCAGATCCAGACTCGGGTCTCCCAGGGGTGGGGGTCTTGGTGGGGGTGGACAACGTTTTAACCGGTGTCTTTACAGGCTTGGGTGTGGTGGGAGGAGCCTCATCCTCGCTGTCGGAGGACTCCGTCTCACTAGAACTATCTGCAGCTTGGGCCGGTGTGGCGATGGCAGGAGGAGGAGGAGGGGCCTTTCTATTGGCTGAGGGTGTTGCTGCTTGTGGGTTCCCAGGTAGGGATTTTGAGACGGGATGAGGTGCAGTTTCCACGTCGCTCTCTAAAGACGTTCCACTGCTGTCACTGTCTGGCTTCCTGCTGACTGCAGCTGGAGTCTTAACAGGTGTGGCCCAAGCCACTAGAGTCTTCTGGGTCAAAGATGTGGATAAAACCTTCTTAGCCCTGGGCGTGGGAGTGACAGGAGCAGCCGGGATGGAGGCAGCGATGGCTCCATCGTCGCTTTTATCACTAGAATCACTACTGGACTCTGCAGAGGGTTTTGACCTAGTGGGGCCTGGGGTTACAGGGGTGGGGGTCTTGGTGGGGGTGGACAATGTTTTAACCGGTGTCTTTACAGGCTGGAGTGTGGTGGGAGGAGCCTCATCGTCGCTGTCGGAGGACTCCGTCTCACTAGAACTATCTGCAGCTTGGGCCGGTGTGGCGGAGGCAGCAGGAGGAGGAGGAGGAGGAGGGGTCTTTCTATTGGCTGATAGTGTCGCTGCTTGCTGGTTACCAAGCAGTGATTTTGAGATGTGCAGCGAGGTCTTTATGGAGACAAAGACAATCAGTCAATGAAAAACAACCACAAGTTGAGATTGACAGTATAAATTACAAAAATATACTTACTGTAGGTTATATTAAATAAATGTTTGATTTGAAGAAGAATCCGGACAAAAACCATATGTATCCACAGATGGCGACAGCACATGACCAAACAACACATCTACGGAAACGTTCCACCTATCTCTACCACAGTCGCTCAATGAAGAGTGCGTTTTGCTGGCCACTGCGGTCATGCAAAAGAACAGATCGTGTCCGATGTAATATGTTGGAGACTTCCGTGTCCTAATAGAGGTCATAGACCTCTTAATTATATTGATACCATTAGTAGGGACACGGAATATGAAATTGAGGACCTACCTACCAAAATGAGGGACAAAGATTACTGGCGCGGCATTGTGAATGCAATCTCGGTTGCGGCCGCTCTATAATGATCCACAGATACGGTTAATACATATTCAAAGGTATAATACCTATTAGTAGGTCAATGTCAACATAGTCAACTCCTCACCTCTGCAGTTTCCTCATCGCTCTCTGAAGACGTTTCACTGTTGTCACTGTCTGGCTTCCTGGTGACTGCAGCTGGAGTCTTAGTAGGTGTGGCCGCCGCCACTAGAGTCTTCGTGGTTGAAGAGGAGGCTAAAACCAGTTTTCTCTTGGATGTGGGAGTGACAGGAGCAGCCGGGGTGGATGTAGCGATGGCTCCATCATCACTTTCATCACTAGACTCAGTACTGGACGCAGCAGAGGGTTTGGACCTAGTGGGGCCTGTGGTTACAGGGGTGGGGGTCTTGGTGGGGGTGGACGACGTTTTAACCGGTGTCTTTACAGGCTTGGGTGTGGTGGGAGGAGCCTCATCGTCGCTGTCGGAGGACTCCGACTCACTAGAACTATCTGCAGGTTGGGCCGGTGTGGCGACGGCAGGAGGAGGAGGGGCCTTTCTATTGGCTGACGGTGTCACCGCCGGTTGGTTACCAAGCAGTGATTTTGAGATATGCAGCGAGGTCTTTATGGAGACAAAGACAATCAGTCAATGAAGCCCGCTGGACATTGACGGTATCAATTACAAAAGAAAGATACACTTACTGTATGTTATATTAAATAAATGTTTGATTTGAAGAAGAAGAAGAAGAAGAAGAAAAAGAAGAATCCAGACAAAAAACACATGTATCCACATCCACAGATACTGTTAATACATATTCAAAAGGTATAATACCTATTAGTAAGTCAATGTCAACATAGTCAACTCCTCACCTCTGCAGTTTCCTCATCGCTCTCTGAAGACGTTTCACTGTTGTCACTGTCTGGCTTCCTGGTGACTGCAGCTGGAGTCTTAGTAGGTGTGGCCGCCGCCACTAGAGTCTTCGTGGTTGAAGAGGAGGCTAAAACCAGTTTTCTCTTGGATGTGGGAGTGACAGGAGCAGCCGGGGTGGATGTAGCGATGGCTCCATCATCACTTTCATCACTAGACTCAGTACTGGACGCAGCAGAGGGTTTGGACCTAGTGGGGCCTGGGGTTACAGGGGTGGGGGTCTTGGTGGGGGTGGACGACGTTTTAACCGGTGTCTTTACAGGCTTGGGTGTGGTGGGAGGAGCCTCATCGTCGCTGTCGGAGGACTCCGTCTCACTAGAACTATCTGCAGCTTGGGCCGGTGTGGCGACGGCAGGAGGAGGAGGAGGAGGAGGGGCCTTTCTATTGGCTGACGGTGTCACCGCCTGTTGGTTCCCAGGTAGGGATTTTGAGACGGGATGAGGTGCAGTTTCCTCGTCGCTCTCTGAAGATGTTCCACTGCTATCACTGTCTGGCTTCCTGGTGACTGCAGCTGGAGTCTTAACGGGTGTGGCCACAGCCAGAAGAGTCTTCTTGGTTGACCTTTTGGTGACCTTCTGCGTTTGTCTGGTGGCACCATCATCGCTTTCATCACTACTGGATGCAGCAGAAGGTTTGGACCTAGTGGGGCCTGAGGTTACAGCGGAGGGGGTCTTGGTGAGTGTAGAAACGGCCTTCACTGGTGGTCTTACAGCCTTGGGAGTAGTGGTGGTCTTTGCTGGTGGCTTCCGTCTCTGTTGTTTTCCACATTGGGAAAAACCACCAGTTAGGAATGAACAGAGATTGCTCAAATTAATTGAAAGAGCCCTCCTTGTGACACTGGTTATGAGGTTTTATGGAACACAATACAGTGGAACTCACCGCTGTAGCTTCCCCATCGCTCTCTGAAGCTGTATCACTGCAGTCACTGTCCGATTTTCTGGTAACGGTAGTTTTAACTGCGTTTAAACGAGCCCCCACTGGCGTTTGTATGGACGATGTCCTCGGTTTCTGGAGGGGCAGAAAAAAAACGGCAGTGAGAATATTTAAGGATGGATGGTAGCTTCTCCTTTCTGATCTCATGTAGAAGGCGCAAAATTGATTATTACTATTTTAAGCAGCTACTACTCTCAAACAACTGCTAAAGGACTATTTAAAAAGACACTGTTTTTATATTTACATTGCAACCCCTTATTATTTTGTAGTCAGGGGTTTTGGCCGATATTAGACATAAAAACAATATAGAATTACATTTCTTAAACACTTTTAGCAATGACCTATGGCTTTCAAAACATGTAAAAAAGACCATGAAACCGTTTTTCCATTGTAATTATACATTAAATATCAAAACGGACACTCAAAATGAAATGCTCCGATTGATATTGGCTTATTTTGGGTTGGTATGTTTGCTCAAAAGATGTGCTTTTTCTCAAAGTGCCGCATCACAACACATGAGACGCACTGGGTTGGACCTGCCCACGGGAACAACAAACATGTCGGAGCGTGCTTTCGTGTCTACCTTTCTTGTTTTAAGAGCACTCCATGTGAAATAACTCTACAACACTTTCTGTGTGTGTGATGTGTCACACACACACATTCACCCATCTTGAAGCGTCACCTGTGGAAGTAGACTCTGGCTGAACAGTTCACTCTCCTCCTCCTCCTCCTCCTCCTCCTCCTCAGCTGAGGAACCTCCCGCCCCGTCCTGCTTAGGTGCAGTTGGAACCGACCTTTTCTGGGAAACCACTATTTGATCAGCTTTGGAGGCCAATGGTGTTTTCTGGAGGGAGCACAACGTCAACTAGACTCACAAGAGACACATGGGGCATATTGCATTGCCATATCGAGCATCATTTCATCGTGTCATGTAGAGGTCGGGTGAATGTGCAGTGCAACAAATGCTCACTTTGTGTACAGTGTCTTCACCACTTTCAGAATGCCCAGTACTGTCCCCTCCTGCAGGCTTGCCCAAGCGGACAAGACCTACATAACACAACAAATAAAAGTTTCACGTCAAAAAAAAGCTTGACTGCTGAAGTGCAACATTGCACGTGAACAGTCACATGTTTTAATAATAGCTAAACATTGGCTTGCTGTTGCTTGTCAAAGTAGTGGTATTACCTTTAGCGAATGTCACTCCTTCAGAATCCGAGGTCTCGCTGCTGCTCTCCGGGTCAGCTTTCCGTTCGCTTGTCAGCCCGGTGGACGTGTTCTCATTGCTATTACCCAATGAAACATGACCACGAAGTCACCATGTGTGTTAGTTTCATGGTTTTGAATGGGGTTGATTAACGGGGGGGGGGTGCAGGGCTATATAGATAAGGAGTGTATAGGGTAATCGTACTCACTCCAACCATGAATTATAAATATCCATTAAGGACGCCGAAAGCGCCGGATCCCCCTGTAATGCAAACACAAACACCTTTGGTAGGACTATAGGCTCTCAAAAGAAACAAAAGTGAGTCCAATGAATTGATATTGACCTGTGGTGCATGCTTGCCGAGCTCATCCGCGACTTTTTCAAAGCCGTTCTCCTTTAAATGACGACAGATCAATGTGATCAAAGTGCCGCGCTTTGACACGCGCTCGGACATCTTCAACACAAGACGCGACAGATTTAATCAAATAAAAAAACACAACAGAAAGAACTACAATCGCCACACATGCGATCCTCCACCATGACCATGCGCGTTGGAGGAGGGCCTGCCAGTGCGTGACCTTTAAACTATGAATGTTCTTCCGCTTTGGTTGAACGAAATGCACCATGGGACGTGTAGTTCAGACGTCACAATCAACCCGCAACCATGGCAACAACCCCTTCAGCAGGCCAAGAGGCTTTCGTATCCAATGCAAGCATCCTTTGGTAAGCCTCCTACAAAACAGCAATATACACATTTAGCTGTATTAATTATTCTAGCAATAATGTATCCCTTCCATATAGTTATTTTCAAGCTAAATATTACTCCATTCTATTCTATTATATTATATATAGATATAAGTATTCATGGGCTTCTTACAGGGGATTCCTGGGCTGGATTATAAGAGGGTTATAGGTCAAGGTTGCGATGTGCAACATTTTTTGTGTGAGCAGGGGTCTGGTGTCAGATCTGAGATCTGAAATGGTGTTTTGAGACGTTGGGTAAGCACGGGGGGGGGGGGTCAGCAGGAGCGAAGGCAGTGAAAGGGCCCTATTCATGGCTGCGGAACCAGGAAAGGAAAGCAAAGCGTATTCCAGTCTGTCGAGACTATTCAGTGGGGCTCACCGAGCCTGATTTCACCCACTGTTCCTCAGGCAAACACACCAGACCAAATACACAAATGCACATTTGCACCCATTCAAAACAGACACCTCTCTCTCTCTCACACACACACACACACACACACACACACACACACACACACACACACACGTGCGCACACACACACACACACACACACACACACACACACACACACACACACACACACACACACACACACACACACACACACACACACACACACACACACACACACACACACAACCTTTTAGGTGGGTTGGATACTGGGCTTAAATAAACTAGCGTTCATGCTCAAGGTGTTGATGGAACAGACCTCCAACAGTTTTTAGGGAATGAAAACAGTTTGTAAAATAGGAAATAATTCCTCAGTTTACAAAAAAATGTAATATAGTGTATTATTTACATAAAAAAATAATAATAATTTAACACAAACATTACAACATAATGAATTTAATATAAATGTTGCAAAAATAATAACGTGAGCATACTAAAGCTGTATACAGTCTCTGGGTCAGGAAAGGACGATTGAAACTGAAGCCCACGAATGAGTTGAACAGTTCCTCTGGCGGGAATGGCCTTCAACAGCCCAGCGGGCCTGGTCTGTTTGTACAGGTTAACCGTGTAAATGGCACTCTGTTTCACTGGAAATTAAATCCACTTTACATTCCACAGATTTAGCTGCTCACGTCTTTGCTCACGCTGCACGATATTATGCAATATTATGTTGATATGTACCCAGATGTGTTACTACGAGGGAGCTCTAATGTGTCGTACATATATATATGGTACATATTTTGTCAACTGTTGTTGTGCAGTGCTGATACATATTGCACTATAATTCATCATGGTTTCAATTGGTTGATTCACCAAACCTGCCTGACCACACGTTCAACACACTACACATTACCGGTTAATATTTACCATATCATTGAATTACCACGAGTAGTTTGTTGCACTATACATATTCACTATTGATATTGCTATCAAAGTATATAGCATGTTTTACATAGCTTCTTCCTTTAGTTTATGCTTGTTGCCTTAACCATGTATTCATTGTGTCAGAATATAACATATAATAACACAAATAATTGTGCAATTAATGGATGGTTCCCTCAATATTTACAACCATTTTTTGTCTTTTAATCTAAACATCTCCTGAAACTACAGCTAACTTAACACAAAATCCAACATATCGTGGCGATTGTCTCTGGGTTCATCTCCAGATCGATCTCGTGTGCTCCTAATGAAACGTTCTGCCAGGCCTTCTCTCCCAGGTGCTGTGCGTTAAGAAGCTGTTGCTACAACAAGGAGCCAAGTCAAACACGGCTCAAGGGCCAAAGCGAGCTGTGGGGCCCCGCAAACCTGGCCGCGCTTCAGAGATCCCTCTTGGAAGACACGGTGAGTACACTGAAGAGCTGCTGTATTGGATATAGAGAGAGAGAGAGAGAGAGAGAGAGAGAGAGAGAGAGAGAGAGAGAGAGAGAGAGAGAGAGAGAGAGAGAGAGAGAGAGAGAGAGAGAGAGAGAGAGGTAGACTACTAGCATGGCAGGACACTGAGGACATATTAATTTGGCTCTCTGTCAAGCGAGAGAAATAAAGCCTCCATCCCGTCTCGCTCAGATTAGAAAGTTGGGGAACAAGGTGAAAGGGGGTGGGGGTTGGGGTTGGGGTGGGGGTTGGGGTGGGGTGGGGTGCAACGGGGAGGTTTACTGGCAGGCCTGCCTTGATTAAAAAGGAGTTAGTGTTCTCAGTGGAGGAGAGTGGCCGTATTCAATAACAGCACCACCTTCTCAGCCAAAGCCAACATCTGTTGTGGACCAACACAGAGCACCACCACCACCACCCTTTCAGCACCACACACACACACACACACACACACACACACACACACACACACACACACACACACACACACACACACACACACACACACACACACACACACACACACACACACACACACACACACACACACACACACACACTTCCCCACCACTCCAGACTTGCCTTTTTGACACATTGCTGCTTTTGAAGTCAGCTATGTAAATGAGCAGTACCCACTACCTGGGAGTCAGGTCAAAATAAGTGGCAGACCAATGTTGCCTGTGCCTGTCAGTACGTGTTTGCATTGCAATCAAACATGTTTTTGACAAGTTGTTTGATGTGTCACACAAACAAAGGTGATCTTGTTTACTTTTATTGATTTAAACTATCCATTAAATGCCACAGATTGAGTCAATTGTAATACCTCCTCAAACCCCTAAAGCCAATTTATATATGCATGTTTTAAGTTCTGTTGATAAAAATTCTGGAATCATCTTCGGTTGACAGGTCAGTCAAAACGAAATGTTAATTTGTTAGAATTTCAATAAGCTTCACAGAAATGAACTTTAACTTTAACTTCTATTTGAGTCATGCTATTCCTGGGTCTAAGTGGCTGCTAGAATGCTTCTAAAGTTTAATCTTTTATTTACAGATCATTTTGACGTTCTGTCAGCATCTCAATATAACATATTGAGGAGATATTATTATTTGTAATTGTATAAACATTGTAAAGCCACTGAAGGGTCTATTTATGTTATATTTGTTTACTTTGTAAGTGTAATAAAATTAGTGGCTGGTTTTAAACCAGATACCATTTGGCAATGGAACAGCTTTTTCCAACATTTGGCTTGATTTTGCTCTGTGTGTGTGTGTGTGTGTGTGTGTGTGTTTGCGCTGTGATGTTTGCTCTTGGTACTTTTGTTGCCTGGGCGGTCGACAGTCAACTGTGCATTCCACAGTTACGACCAACACTTCCCAAAGTCACCATCTTTTCTTGTAACAACGCTATTACCTCCCTGCCTCCCTGCCTCCATTCGGGGGGCGTCAGTTTAGCTCAGGAGGTAAACGCGGTCGCCTCACAACCGGAAGGTTGTGAGGTCCTCCTAGCAAAAGCTGTCGAGGTGTCCTTGAGCATGACACCCTAACCCTAACTGCTCCTGACGTGCTGGCTGTCTCCTTGCACGGCTGACTCCGCCGTCGGTGGTTGAATGTGTGTATGAATGGGTGAATGTGAGACTTGATATGTAAAGCGCTCTGAGTAACCATTGGTTAGAAAAGCGCGATATAAATGTCTATTTACCATTCGACCCCTACCTAACACTACATCTAAATATGGGGGATGGAATCCTCTTTATTGGTCACATGTACACAGTGAAATTTGTTTCTCTGCATTTAACCCATCCTAGTAACCCACTGCTCCTAGTATTAGGAGCAGTGGGCAGCTATTGTATATACAGCTGCCCGGGCAGCAGTGTAGGGGTCTGGTGCCTTGCTCAAGGGCACCTCGGCAGTGCCCAGGTGTTTCGGGGACTTGAACCGGCGACCTTCCGGTTCCCAAGCCAAGTCCCAACAGACTGAGCTACTGCCGCCCTTTACATGCTGGGAGTGTGCAATAATAATAATAATAATAACAATAACAATAACAATAATAATATTAATATTCAAAATAATAATAATAATAATAATAATAATAATAACATGGGATGAATGGGTTTCTCAGTCATGCCTCTCCTTCTAGGAAAAGGCTGTAAGTAAACAGGAGGGTGTTACCCTCAGATGGCCCACACTCCTCCCATGTCCCCGGCTCTAGGCTGCTGCCGCTGACCCGAAGAGACATGCCTCCGCTGCTGGGTAAACATCCAGGGCCACAACTCTGTGCCCCTAAATGGGGGCTTGCACTTCCTCTGGCTAACCGACGACCTCTATGCTAACACGGTTGTATTAAATCCATCCTCTCTGCCAGCCAACGGTGGTGAAAGTCTCTATGTACCATAATAATAGCCCAATAAACGCCCAAGCATTTAGGCCGCACCGGGCCCACTGTGGCCCACTGTGGGCCAGAGAGCTGTTTACAAATCAATAAGGTGGGTTTTCTGGTGTGCATATGATCAAACATTTTGTTTAGCTCTTTTACTAATTAACTCTTGAGTCCAAGTCCAACTACAGATACACGTCATTGGTGAAGCATAGGGGTGACCGCCTACTAACCAAGTATCAAAGCATCAAAGATGCCTGTGGAAAAACTGTAGATTTTGGGGGATCAAACCCAGTACCTTTTGGCTGTAAAGGAACAGGCGTACAGTAGGAACTCTGGCCTCTCATACGCCTATTGTATTGTAGTGTAGTGAATAAAGCTGCCTGGTTATGGTTATGGTTTGGGTCTCTGTGTGTTTCTCAAGGGGCTCTTTGTCGTCTGTCAGGAGACGTTATCAGCATCCTTTCCTCCGCTCTCTCTTGAAGCCTGTGTGGAAGCACTCATGAAAACAGCAGGAATAGTGAAAGAGGGGTCTGTGAACCCAGCAAAGAGGAATTGGGGAACACTGTCTATGATTGTGTCTATGGGGGCCCCAGAGCGGGCCCCAAGAAGAAAAACACCCCCCCCCCCCTACACACACACACACACACACACACACCTCCCAAGTGAAAAGGGGACATACAATATGTGTGTGGAAATAGACACACATGGGGTCGAACGTTTTGTAGGCCTAATACGTGTGTGTGCGTGTGTAGGGGAGGGGGGGGGGGGGGGGTGGGAGTATAATTTCACAAGCCTATCGGGTTAATTCATTCGCACTCCAGAAGTGCAGACGTTTACTACAGTCAGGAGAGTGGGGAAGTGGCTGAGGGGGCTCTTCTCATTTCAGGGACTCTGGGATAGGCAGTCGGGCGACCGATAGATAAACTGAAATGTTTTGAAACATTGCTGAGACGTTTGACACATTTCATCAATATGAGGACACCCGGGGTGATTTTCCTTAACGGGATGCAGCGTTGCGCATCATCTTGAGTTTCAGCGAGGCGTCCAGAAAGTGATCACTACGCGTTGAGTATTCTTTGTGTTAAGCGTTTTTATCCATTTCATTATGACTTTTTGACACTATTTGGAAAGTCTAAGAAAAAGGGTTAGTGGGTCGAACGAGGGGATGGCGACGCCAGCGCTGAGCGCGTTCTCCGCGATGAGTCTCCTCAGCCTCGGTTACCTGACGTGGGACTGGAAGAGCCCGAATCAAGCGGAGAACCCATCCGCCAACACGTTGCCCGGAGCGCATCCGCCACACGTCATATTTATCATGACTGACGACCAGGGATTCAACGATATCGGCTATCACAACTCCGACATCAAGACACCCACCCTGGACAAACTGGCGGCGGACGGAGTGAAGCTGGAGAATTACTACATCCAGCCCATCTGCACCCCGTCCCGCAGCCAACTTCTGACCGGCAGGTACAAACATTCCGTCTCTTGGACTTTCGATATTGTTCTTTAACCGTAATCCTTATCCCTATAGCTATCTTTCACCTCTCAACCAGTCTTAGTTTTAAACCGTCTGGTTTGTGTTTGTAGTTCCCTGTCCAGAGATGCTCTAGTATATGATTTGCTTACCTGTTGCCTGCATGGAGTCCTCATGTCATTCTTCTTCTTCTTCTTCTTCTTCTTCTTCTTCTTCTTCTTCTTCTTCTTCTTCTTCTTCTTCTTCTTCTTCTTCCCCTTATGTTTTTCTTCTTCATCTTTTAGGTATCAAATCCATACAGGCTTACAGCATTCCATCATCCGGCCCCGCCAGCCCAACTGCCTGCCATTGGACCAGGTGACCCTCCCCCAGAGGCTCCAGGCGCTGGGCTACTCCACCCACATGGTGGGCAAGTGGCACCTGGGCTTCTACAAGAAGGAGTGCCTCCCCACGCGCCGCGGCTTCGACACCTACTTCGGCTCGCTGACGGGCAGCGTCAACTACTACACGTACAGGGCCTGCGACGGGCCCGGCGTGTGCGGCTTCGACCTCCACGAGGGCGAGACGGTGGCCTGGGGCCAGGAGGGAAAGTACTCCACCCACCTGTACACCCAGAGGGTCCGCAAGATCCTGGCCGCGCACGACCCCCGCGGCCCGCCCCTCTTCATCTACCTCTCCTTCCAAGCCGTGCACACGCCCCTGCAGTGCCCCCGGGAGTACCTCTACCCGTACCGGGACGTGGGCAACGTGCCCCGCCGGAAGTACGCCGCTATGGTGTCGGCGGTGGACGAGGCGGTGCGCAACGTGACCTACGCCCTCCGCAAGTATGGCTTCTACCAGAACAGCGTCGTCGTCTTCTCCACCGACAACGGTGGTCAGCCGCTGTCCGGCGGCAGTAACTGGCCGCTCCGAGGCCGCAAGGGGACCTACTGGGAGGGCGGGGTGCGGGGGCTGGGCTTCGTCCACAGCCCCCTGCTCAGGCGGAAGAGGAGGGTCAGCGCGGCCCTGGTTCACATCACCGACTGGTACCCCACGCTGGTGAGGCTGGCGGGGGGCAACGCGTCCGCAGCGGAGGGGCTGGACGGCTACGACGTGTGGCCGACCATCAGCGAGGGAAAGGAGTCCCCGCGCTCGGAGATCCTGCACAACATCGACCCGCTGTACAACCCGGCGCGCTCTGGCTCGCTGCAAAGGGGTTTCGGCATCTGGGACACGGCGGTCCAGGCGTCCATCCGCGCCGGGGACTGGAAGCTCCTCACGGGGGACCCCGGGTACGGGGACTGGACGCCGCCGCCCGTGCTTCCTAGCTTCCCCGGAGGCTGGTGGGGCTTGGAGCGCCACACGCAGCCTAGGAAGTCCGTGTGGCTGTTCAACATCTCCGGGGACCCGTATGAGCGCTTCGACGTGGCGGAGCAGAGGCCCGATGTGGTCAAGCGACTGTTGGCCAGACTGGCGTACTACAACCGCACGGCGGTACCCGTGCGGTACCCCCTGGAGGACCCGCGGGCCCATCCCGACCTCAACGGAGGAGCCTGGGGACCCTGGTTTGGGGACGGAGAGGAGGACACGTGGGACGGCGTCTCCCGCAGACGGACCAAGGACAGGAAAGAGACCCTGCAAATGGCCAAAACGAAATCTTTCTTTAGGAGACTCAACTCTAGAATGATGTCCAACCGGATATAGCTGAACAAACAGGCAGAGCTATTCAACACCGGATCACTGAATAGGGAGTTTGGACACTATTTCAAAGAACACTGGCCAGAATGGCTGACACTAAATTATATTTGTTATTTGTTATATAGTGTTTGTGTTTGTTGTGTATGGTAACCTGGGAATGACATTGGGTAGTAGGATATAATATTTCATTAACCCATATCATGACTATGTCAATAAAAAACAAGAAAATATAATTTAACAGAAGAAAAGAGCAATTATTAATTAAATACTTGACAATAAATTGTTATTCATCTTTCTAGCAGAAAACATAGTTTGTTCGAACAACTATCGTCATTATTCTATATTCTTGTGTACCATTTGTTCAAAGAGGAAGAAAGAGGAAGCACACAAAAATCATTGACACATCAACACAAAAGTTAAATTAAAGGGATAATTGACTAGCTTTCAATCAGGTTTGGACCATTTCAATGTGGGTAGTATGCAATGATTAGATTAGATAAGATTAGATTAGATAAGATTAGATTATAATGTATTGTCATTGTACAGCACAAGTACAGTACAGCTACTGTATACCTAGTCTACTAGGTATAGTACAGTTATATAATTACTTATTGAGTATGTATGAGATATGTGCATAATAATATGTATATATATATATACAGGTAAGTATACAAGTATTTAACAAGTAGTGATCAGGGGTATGCAATTATGAAGAACAGGATAATATATATAAATGTATACACAGCAGGTAGTGAGCAGGGATATGCAGTTGAATCAACAGTTGAAGATTAAAATATAAACGGCAGGTACAGTAAAAATGTTAAAATGTACACGCCATCATACAGGTATGCTATCAATAAATATGTAAACTACTGTATAGGTAGAGGTTGGTAGTTATGATTATAGTGCAAGGCAGTTGAAGACATTGATGGTGATATTATTATAATTATAAAATATATTGAGCAGAGGTGGGGGGGGGGGGCTGTCATCGTGGTACAAAGTTTTCGAGAGATGACAGCTGAGGGGAAGAAGCTGTTCCTAAGCCTGCTTGACTTGGAACAGAGGTTTCTATAGCGCCTCCGCGAGGGGAGGAGGGCAAACAGTCCATGGTTGGGGTGAGAGGTGTCTTTGACAATTTGTTGTGCCTTCCTCAGACACCATTTATGGTGGGTAGTGTTCATTGCAGGGAGGGCTAATCTCTGCAGCGCTTTCCGGTCGGAAACAGTGCAGTTGCCATACCACACTGTGATGCAGTTGGTGAGTATGCTTTCGATGGCACACCAGAATCTGAGGGGACAGGTGGGCTTTCCTCAGTCTCCTCAGGAAGAAGAGATGCTGGTAAGCCTTCTTGAGTGTTCTTCATTGAGGCAGTGTTGAGGGACCAAGAGAGGTCCTCGGAGATGTGGACCCCCAGGAATTTGTAGCTGTAGACACGCTTGACCTCCGCTCTGTTGATGAGGATGGGGGCATGTGCGCCAGCTCTGGTCTTCCTCCACAATGAGCTCCTTGGTCTTCTTGGCATTGAGGGCCAGGTTGTTGTCAGCGCACCACACCACCAGGTGCTGGACCTCCTCCCTGTAGGCTGCCTCATCGTTGTTTTTGATGAGGCCCACCACCGTTGTGTCATCTGCAAACTTGATGATGGTGTTTGTACCATGTACAGGAGTGCAGTCTTGGGTGAAGAGAGGAGGAGTAGAGCAGAGGGCTCAGGACACAGCCCTGGGGAACGCCGGTGTTCAGGGTGAGGGTGGAGGAGGTGAGATTGGCTAATCTGACAAACTGGGGTCTGTTGGTTAGGAAGTCTAATAACCAAACAGTTAATGTCAAGATTCTTGGTTTTCATGAGGTCACCAAGTTTGAAGATTTGGAGGGGATGATGATGGTGTTAAATGTTGGGCTGAAGTCGATGAACAGCATTCTCATGTGGGTGTTGCTCTCATCCAGGTGGGAGTGGAGGGCTGAGGAAATGGCGTCCTCAGTGCTCCTGTTCTCACGGTAGGCACATTGGTGTTTATCCAGTGAGGGTGAGAGGCCAGATTTGAGGTGAGCCAGGACCAGCCTCTCCAAGCACTTCATGATGATGGGGGTGAGTGCAGCAGGGCAGAAGTCGCTTAGGCTCGCTGCAGAGGAGAGTTTTGCCACTGGCACAATGGAGGTGGTTTTAAATCACGCTGGGACAACTGCCTGAGCTAGTGACATGTTGAAAATGTCAGTAAGGACCTCGGTCAGCTGCTCAGCGCAGTTCCTGAGCACGCGACCGGGGAGGCCATCAGGACCAGCTGCCTTATGGGCATTTGTTCTGCTCAGTGCCGCAAGCACGTCCGTGGGGGAGAGGGGGAGGAGTTGGTGGTCAGCGGGGAGAGTAGCCCTGATGGGCAGTTCGGGGTTGTCCCGGTCGAAGCGGGCATAACAATGATTGATCTCGTCAGGGAGGGATGAGTCAGTGGTTGGGGGGGAGTTGTTGGAGGGTTTGTAGTCCATAATGCTAAATTCCCCATTCATTTTACCTGCATTCAGTTTTGCAAATTTGATTCCATTTTTCGATTTTTGTTGCGCCTTTCTACTGCATAGTCAGACCCGTTTTATGAAAGGCCTTACTTTCCAGCATAAGAATACTTATTTTAGTAGTGGCGGCCGGCCATGGCACAAAAGGGACTAGAGGACAACAAGTATCTGGAAGTAATGGTTTCAAGATGTTACAGAATTTAGAAAAAATTCAAGAATAGATCTGTAGCCTTGTGAGACTATCCTGATCTCACAAGTTCACATTCTGTTTCTCTCTGCCGATCCTGATATTCGATATTCATTGCGAAACGCAAACGTGATTATCCGGATGGTCCCACAATGCTAATTAAAAAATAACATTGAATAATTTATCCTTAAATCCTATAGGCTATAATAAAATGTATGTATTTATATTTATTTACTAATTGATGTATTAGAATTTGCTTTGCTTATCACCGAAGTAATAAGGGTAAACATTCTGGTTATAAAATACAATAATAAAACCAATTACAAATTGTTTTACAAAGGAATTACAAAATCTCAGGTAACCTGATTAAATGCTACATAATTAGGCAATACTGCCCCACAGAGGGTAAACACAGTAACTACAGCTGTGGTAAATAAAAACAATCTTTGGATTTAACCAATCTAGAATGTATGTAATGAAATACGTGAAAAGAAAGGCCTATCGTCTATTTATGAATGTATAGGCCTGTATATATATTTTGAGGTGCTTTTTCATGACTCCGGCCTGCCAAAGCAAGTCCTCTAGTCTACGCTCATAAGGGAGGCCAGAAGAAACGGTACAAAGACAACCTTAAGAACTACAGACTGAAACATCATCGCAAATGTGATGGTGGTGCTACCGCTCAGAAATTCACCACAAATGCACTAAAAGAGCCAATACCTTATGAGGATGAAGACATACAACCTTGAGGGTTCAAACACCAACTATCCAGGTGGGGGTAGAACCCTGAACCTTTCGGAGTCCTACACCCTGACCACTACACTATCGATGTAGGCCTAAACAACTAGATGGAATTACCATTCAATCTGAGTTTATTTACTACCAAATGGATATTATGACAGTGTTAATATGAATTCATAATAAATGTCCTCAATTGTTCGTATAGGAGTTTTGGCTACTTGCACGAAGCTTTGTGAAGTACTTCCGACTGCAAATAATACGGCTCAGCCTGTTCCGGTGTATTTGTTTACTTCGAACTAGCTAGCTACAGCTCCTGGGGTAATATTTCGCCATGAATTCCCAGAAGAAAATACGTGTTCAAAAACAGGAGAAGAAATACTCTGAACATTGTTGTGTTCCGCTTTGTTTGGCATCATCAAAATGGGCTTTCCAACCCATCCGGACCTGAGAAGAACCCGACACGGACATCAGATTCTATAACAGGTAACGCTAGACCGAAGTTGTGCTTTTCAGCTAACTGTTTGACATCGACCAAAGTAAACATCAGTTAAACTATAAAGAATCCTATCGTAAGTCTTAATAAAAAAAGGTTAATGTGCCCACTGCTTGACCTGTGTCAAGTTATTACAGCTAACATTATTTTGGTGACCGTGTATGATTGTATTTACTTCGTTAATTAATGACTGACATGATGTATGTGTCTTCTTGTAAATACATTTCCAAGCTATGACCACCTGATGGCGTTTTGGGGTTTGATTGAGCCTTCAATTTACAAAATGGTTTGGGTCTCCAGAGCCAAGAGCCTCCAGAGCACGTCCATCCACGGTAGGTTATGGTCTGAGCTGCTCTGTAGTAACAGAGGGTGGGATGCCATTGCATTTACAGAAGGCTACACTAAAGGACTCAGCCCGCTTTAAATACACCAGTGCATTACAGCAACTCAGTTTTTCCCCATGGTATGGTACACATAACCATTATAAAACATTTAGCCAAACAAGAGCACAGCCTTACTAGTTTATAACTTAAAGCAGTAACCTTTTTTTTAACCTTCCAGAGACAGCTGCTCCAGCCAATCGACAAGTTCTTTATTTTCCTCGTCTTCCTGTCAGTTGGTTTGAAGGAGAGGTACCCGGCGCATTGATTCAACATACACCAGTCCACAGTGAGCCGCACTATTGCAACATGGACAACTTTTCTAGCCACTGCACTGGGGTCTCAATGCATCTGGCTCACACCTGCAGAAGTGCAAGCTTACCTCCCTAAGGAATTCAGAGATTTCCCAGACACCCAGGTCATCTTGGACTGCACTGACCTCAGGACATCATCTTGACCTCTCAAGTGGCATGCCTGTTAAGGCATGGGTTAAGTAAAGCATTGGTTCAACACCAGGTTTTTGTAATTAGGGTCTGAGACTAAGACCGAGGTCATCGAAGACCCTATTGAAATCGGTATTTTTAGGGTCTGAGACTAAGACCGAGGTCGTCGAAGACCCTATTGAAATCGGTATTTTAGCGCACTTTTGACCCCCGCAACATATGTGAAAACTCACCAAATTTTGCACGCGCGTCAGAAATGTTGCAACTTAGAAGTGTAATTTCTTCCGGAACTTTGCGTCAAAAATTGCGTAGACCACGCCCACGTCCGTTTTTAACGTTAAGTCCACAACACTTTAACTTTCACGTAAACGAACGAAACTCGGTACGCATATCTAGGGTGCGGAGACAAACAAAAAACGCTCTTGGAGGGAAATACAATTACGTACAGGAAGTCGGGCATTTTGAATTCGGCGTTTTCCATCCTCCGCACTTTAACGAACTCCTCCTAGGGACTTTATCCGACAGACTCCAAATTTGTCGGGTAGCGTCTCGAGACATGGGCGACCTAAAGTTATCAACAGAATCTTTTTCTTTCGCACGGCGTAGCCGTGATTGGGCGCCAAATTTCGCCTTCGCTCGATGCTAGGCCATCCCTCGCCATGGAACACCATGTTGTCTTAACTCAATGGAAAATCGTCCAAACGGCACCAGACTTCGGATGACAGTCAACGGTCCGGCCCTCGACACCTCAATATGACAATAGTGAGTTTTCCTCAAAAGCGGTTGCCATAACTCAGACCCGTTCAACGCTGCTTGCAGCTTTAATTTAATTTATTGAATTTAGTTTATTCCAGTGGCAGATCATTTTATTAAACATTCTGTAAATCTTATGTACACAAACATTATCAAAGTAAGCAAACTGTCACGGTTACGGTGGTTGATAGGGGCGTGGCCAAGCCGCGGGCTTTGGCGGCGCACACACTAGTGATGGGAATTCCGGCTCTTTTGAGTGAGCCGGCTCATTTGGCTCGGCTCACCAAGAAGAGCCGGCTCTTTCGGCTCTCAAACGGCTCTTCTATTTTACCACATATACCTTTTATAATTCAATCAAATGTTGCCCTATTTTTACTAATTATTTATATGTGTACACATATATCACTTAAATTATTCAATACATCCTTTGTACTGAAGTATTCAAAAGTAAAAATTAAAATTTTAATATAAATGATTTGCTGTGGCCAATTGTTTTCATTGCATTTACAGACCCTTGTAACTCTGATACCACCCAATGAATGCACTGACTTGCTTGTAGAACCACGCTACACAAAGCAGATAGCAACACCTAGAACAACTTAAACATAGACATTTAAAAAAGGACAGCTACTGTTTTTTTGTATATTTGACATTTGTATTTAAACAAAAAGCCCTAACAAAACAGCAGGGCTCTATTTCAGTATAAAAAAAAGTGCCTGTGGAGGTGGTTTGTGGACCCTGCTCTATATGAGAGCTTCATGTTGCAAATTCTGCATTCTGCCTTTGTGTTTGCACAATTGTTAAAATGCAGCCAAATGCTGCTTCTTTTCCTACTTTCACTCATCTTATTAGCGCGACGCAGACACATCCCCGTGTGTTCTCCTCTCCCTCGGTTAGCAACCAGCACTGAGCACGCGCCGCCCCTCCCTCCTTATTACATTTACATTTACATTTAGGGCATTTGGCAGACGCTTTTATCCAAAGCGACTTACAAGGTGTACATTAGTTGAAGCAGACAATAGCATAACACTGGGGTACGTAAACATAAAAATAGAGCAGTTCACAAGTATTCATTTTAACAAGATGAATAACACAATTTCGTACTGCTAGGTCACCTGCTTAAGTAGCTGTGATAAGAGCGTGTTATCAACATTAAGGATATACACTTGCTAACATATACAACATGCTAAGAGCTATTAATGTCAGGACTTAAATGTCAGGACCTTATCTATCCTCTCGTGATGCACAGCATGCGCGTGACATTCAGTCACTGCCGTACGCGGAGCACCCGTCACAAATCAATAACGGCTCGTTCGCGGGTGCGAGCCGGCTCCCGTCGTTCACTAAAAAGAGCGCGACCGACACATCACTAGCACACACACACTGATAATGATAATCACCGCACCTGGAGGTATATATACCCTGGCGTCCTGTTACTTCGGGGCTAGGTAGTACTTACTACTTTGTACATTTTGGACGGAATCGTTACGCCGATGTCCCGGTATCCAGATTCATCGCCTCACTCGCCGGTCTAATACCTGTCGCTACTCCGACTTCCCGGTATCCGGAACCCCTGGCCCGTCCCCGATCACTCTCTTGTCTTTTGCAATAAAGCTTCACGTTACCGCTTCATTGTGTCTTGGTCTGCGTTCTGGGTCCCACCAAACTATCCCCGTTGTGACACAAACTGTAAAATTTGTATGTCGAATGTAAAGCCTTTTGTATAGATTTATAAAAATGAACATTGTAACACATATCATATTGAACTATTGTAACATATTGGCAAAAAAAACCATGATTGAATAATGTATTCTAGTAATATTTTGTCATTCCAATCTTTCATTGAAGAACCTGGGTTTTGCTCATGTTCATTTCTCAAAGACTGGTATCCTGGCATGTATATGTAGAAAAATAAATCAGCTTTTTCGCTAATTGATATTTGCACTTGCAATGCCACTATGATTGCGCAAAACAGTGCCTGCCACACAGGAGCATTGGCTGTGCGTCAACACCACTGAATCACAAAGTGTAATCTAAGAAGAAAAATAAAAAATAAATCTGCTTCATGGAAAAGACCAAGTAGGTTATTATGAGTAGAACAGTTATTGTTACTGAAACATGCTCTTAGATGATGCCTACCCTTGCTTAGCTTTACATTCTCTCCCTACTCAAACAAACTTGAATAACCTTCCTTGATAACTATTATGCCTTAGATGGTGTATATTAGCAGTGTTAACTTATGTAAATATGTTATATAACAGCCCCATCCGTGCACTGGAGGAGGTTTGGTTTCTTGCACAGACGGGGCACACATCAACATACTCCCCAACCTCTCATTCCATGAAGGGCCACCAGAATCTCTGCTTAATGGCGTACATAGTTCTTTTCACCCTAGGTGATGGCAAGTGAGCAGCGAGGTGTGAGCCCAATGGACCACCTGTGGACGCAAGGCAACAGGAACAAACAGGTGATTCATGGGACAACCACTAGGGGTAGGGCTCTCACCATTAGCTTGCTTCACCTTGGATTCTATCTGTCAAGTTACCGCTCCTACCACACGGTGCAGTGGCAGGATGAGCTCAGGTTCCTTGGCAGCAGGCTCGGGGTCAAACAGACGAGACAGGGCGTCGGACATGGTATTCTGGGACACTGGCCTATAAGACAAGACAAACTCAAAACGGTTAAAAAACAAGGTCCATCTAGCTTGGCTAGATTGGAGTCCGGAACCGTGAGTATAAGGGCGGTGGTGAATCTCTCCTTGAGCTGAGTGAAGGACTCCTCGGCTTGGGGAGACCACAGGAAAGGAGCTTGGGGAGATGTGAGAACGTGAAGAGGTGAAGCAATTGTGCTGAAGTTTCTGATAAACCGCCTGTAAAAGTTGGCGAAGCCCAGGAACTGCTTCTTGCGGTTATCAGGTGTCGGCCACTGAGCCACAGTGCTAACTTTAGCCGGGTCCATCTGTATCAGACCTGGGGCTATGATGAAGCCAAGGAAAAAACACAGAGTCGGCATGAAATTCACTCTTTTCATTTTCCAGCAGGCGCTGGAGAACCTAACGTACATGTTTACGTGAGTCTTTATCAGGTGAAAAGATCTGAATATCGTCTCAATAGACAAACACAAACTGATTAAGAAATTCCCTAAGAACATCATTAATCATGGCCTGGAAGACAGCCCGAACGGCATTACAAGGTACTCATAATGACCAGATCAGGTGTATTGAATCCTGTTTTTCATTCATCTCCATCTCTGATGCGGACAAGATGATAGGCATTTCTAAGGTCTAGCTTAGTGAAAATCTTGGCTTGTTGCAATTGCTCAAAAGCAGTTGACATGAGGGGTAAGGGGTACCCATTATTATATTATTATTTTTTTTAATTTGCATGACTTTATTCTTTTTTTAAATGTTTTTATTGAAGGACAAACAGAGTCATATAATGTTACAATTAAAGCATGTAATTTTCCTTCAATTTGTTTTTATTCCCTCAGAGCTAACCCACCCATCCCATCCCCTCCCCTCCCACCCCTACCTTGAAAAACCATAACAATATACATTCAACCCATAAAGTCAATCATTCCACACAGAGAAAGAAAAATAATAATAATAATTAAAGGTGCTGAAAACAAATAACATTAAGAAACAACATGACAGAATACAAAGACCATACAAATAAAATACAAATTCTTAAAAAAAATTTCCCATGATAGTTTTGTTTTAGTAATTGTATGAGTATATATTCAGTGTCATGAGATGATTATATATTTTGGAAATTATACTATTTTGGCTACGCAAAATCTCCAGACAATCCTCCCAAAGTAATTTGGGGGGTACATGTGGAAAATGTGGAAATTGGGCTTTAACAAAGTGCCTAACTTGAAAATACCGAAAAAGGTCATGTCCAGACAGGGAGTATTTTTCCTTAAGGCTTTGAAAGCTAGAAAAGACATTACAGTCATAGAGGTCATTAATAGACTTGAGTCCTTTTCTATCCCATAATAGTAAAGCACAGTCAATCACTGAGGGAGGGAACACATGGTTGTTTGAAAGCGGGGCAAGTGCAGATGGGGCTTTACATTTAAAATGCCGCCGGAATTTAAACCAGATTTTGAAGGTAGAAAGAACTATCGGGTTGGATGTATACTTAGAAGGGGACATTGGTAGAGACGAACATATTAAAGCTGGAAGTGATGATGATCGGCAGGACTTGGCCTCCAGCAGACACCAGTTAGTCTGATGTTCATCCAGAACGTCAGCTTGTGAATATTTGCTGCCCAATAATAATACAGAAAATGATGTAGGGCCAGCCCACCTAGAGACCGATTCCCCTGGAGCACCGCTCTGCCAATCCTAGGAACCTTGTTGCCCCATATAAAGGATGTGATAGCGTTGTTTATGGAACAAAAGAAAGATTTTGGTATAAAAAAGGGGGAGACATGGAAAAAAGTAAAGAAATTTAGGCAAGGTATTCATTTTCACACATAGTATTTTACCGACCAGTGAGAGAGGCAAATTATTCCATCTCTGAAAGTCAAGCTTCACCTGGGCGAGCAGAGGTGTCAAATTTGCCTTAAAAAGTGAATCCAGAGTGCGGGTTATATTAATTCCAAGATATTTGAATCCAGATTTGGTCAGAGTGAAAAGTCTATTCGTTAGCTGGAGCCGTAGAGCAGATGCGTTTTGACTTGATCTTTCTTTGCATTGCTTGACGTGAAAAGGCTTAACGTAACTAAGAGTTACAAAACCGCGATCTCAACTTATCTCAACTTAAATCCAACCATTATGGACGTTATGTGACATTAAGTGTTTTCCTCATTGAGCCAGTAAGGAAAAGTCTTAACGCAGCTTTATGAGAGGAAAACACTTAATGTAACATAACTTCCGTAATAGTATGATTTAGGTTTTGATATTTTGACAGGTGAAAGTGCTAATGACAAGACATGCCAGAGACATTTGGTGAGTATTGATCGCTGTTTTGGAACTTAAGTCAAGCCTTTTCACATGAAGCATTTTAGACAGTCCCTTTCATCGATAGCCTGTGTATGGTGGTGCTGTGTTGTGCTGTTACTTCCCTACATGGACAGTGCTTTGACAACTATGATCAACTTGTAAATTGGCTGTGACAATCTTATCTGCCTAAATGAGATAACGCATAAAGTGACCTCTGTGACCTCTGTGACGTCTGACTAGAACAACCACATTTTCGCTGGTCTACAGAAGGTCCAGTTGTGATAGACAGTTCGCCACTGATATATATATATATATATATATATAAGGGAGTGAGTGATGTTGCCAGTAGGGGCGTTCATGTGCTATTTTGGTGCTTGGGAATTGCCGTAGTTCCTGTTCCTGTGGTTCCACAGCCACCGTAGTTTATGTTCCGTTTTGTGTTTCGATGGGGACATTTCCCGAGCGCTGTACTACTGCAAATACTTTGTTTAAGTTATTTATATAATTGTGTGTGTTATTATTTATATTTAACACCGGTTTTAAGTGTGTTTATTTGTATGACTGAACCGAATATGTTAATTTAAGTCTGCTTACCCACATCATCACATTTCACAGGGGCTGGTGTCTCAATCCATATGGTGTTGTTGTCTCTATGAACTATGCACTATGCTCTATGCTCTATGCACCCACTGCACTACCTACTACTACTACACCCACTACCCACTGACATCGTTTTTTGTTATTTATTCTTTTTATCGTGACTATCTTTGTTCAGGAAGTTAGCAGCACGTTCATTTATGACTTTTGCACACTTCTGGAGATCAGATTGACAGTCGCTCGCCGCCTACCAGAGTTTTTTCATTCTTTCGACTCGGACGTCCCGCCCAAAGTCACAGCTGGATTATCTCCGACCATCTTGGGCACGATTACACGCAAGCGTCGCAGGAAGAAGCGAGGGAAGCGAGCCGGCTTTGTTGGTCGTCAGGCTGAGATGTCGGAGGTGAGCTCCCCTCCCTCCTGGATATATACAACCAGCGGTGCGTGGCCAAGGCCAAAGGCATCATAAAAGACATTGCCCACCCCAGCCACGAACTGTATTCACTTTTACCATCAGGCAGGCGATACCGCAGTATCAAGTGCCGTACAAATAGACTCAGAGATAGCTTCCACAGTCAGGCCATCAGGCTGCTGAACAGTGGCGGCCGGTGACATCCGAAGTAGGAGGGGCGCAGGGGTAAAAAATGTTTTTTTTAAATCATATATGCTGTGCAATACCGGATTTGCCCAGACGGTGGCGCCATTTCACCATGTAAACGACCGAGAGGGCTAATTAAAAATAAAAAACTATACATAATATAAACCTCACCGTTACTCATTCTACTCTGTATTGTATATATGTATATTGACTGAACATTCCTTTACTTACTGCTTAATTTCTTTTTTTACTTACTTTATTTTTACTGTATGTAGCACAATCAATCAGTATTCTGTATTTTGTTGTGACAAATAATAAACAAACTTGAAACTTATGGTGAAAGAACATTTATTATATGGTGCCTAGTAGAAAATAAACATAAGAAAAAAATATGGTCTTATATTAGAAAGACTACCCAGTGTGCCATCAAAAATAATACCTAAATATGGTCTTACATTCGATTGTGCAAAAGTAATTAGAACAAAATAGAAGATAATAAAATAGACCTGATACAAGTCCTGAGATAAAATGCAATACAATGTTAAGCTTACAAATTAAAAGGTACTGGGTCCTATGTACACTACACTACTATACAATATACAGTTTAATCTATGTACCTATGCTATACTAACTATACAAGAACCACTTAGCAAACCAGGTTCTGGAAAACGACCGAATATATAGCCTTCCTCTGTCTGTTGCTGGTTGCTGAATGCTGATGTCAGGCTGATGAGGTCCAAACTCTTTCACTCTGAGTTTTTCTTGCAGTGTTCGTCTTTCAAATGGTGTTGCTTTGAGGGATTTGACAGAATTCTCCATGGTAGCTAGTGTAATGGCTGTGTCCTGTACAGAACAAAAAAAGAACAAACTTGCAACATGAGGTCTCTCCCACACACACGGGTCTCAATCTCCTCTCCTCAGACAGCAAGACGCGAACTGACTCATTAACAAATGCTTCTGAATTTAACTAATTAAATAGAATACAAATGCTTAATACATTCGACCACAGCATATATTAGCAGACAAACACACAGAGGACCCTGTAGCTAGCATTGGGGAAGCACGTGTCCACGATAAACTTACAAAACCCCAATCCACACCGTTTACATACAAATGACACAAGCTGCATGTTTATACAGCAAGACCAACATTTCTTATCCCCTTTACTTTACGTTTACATCGTCCAGACGAGACGCGAACTGAGAGCAGAGCAGTACAGGCTTTACAAATAAGGTTCAACTAGGCTATGAATTGCGCATGCGTGACTGGTTTTCTTTGCTCACGCATTCACGCATGCGCCACTCAATTTGCTCACGCATGCGCCACTCAATTTGAGTGGCGCATGCGTGACTGGTTTCTTTGTTCGGGCGCAATGAAATGCGCTCCCAGAGATCGTATTCAGGACCCTTGATAGGCTACATTTAATTGCTTGATCCATCTTCATTGGCCGTTTGCGCTCTTTTTCTGTGCCGATATATTGCATTTTATAAATTGCATTTTATTTTTATTCTATTCTATTCAGTTTTTATTCTATTTTGTCTTATTTTTCTAACTGCTCTGTCGTCAGGTATTGCACACAATATTTTCACTCACTGCTTTATACTTGTGTAAACTGTGAAGTGATAATAAATTTGACTTGACTTGACTTGACACTGAACGGGGCACGCTCGCCTGGGGTCCAACCTCTGGCGAGTAAACCATCGCTGGAGTCGGCCCCGCCGCTGGATCCTGAAACACATAGATTGTTATCCTTTCTTACCTTGCTGAAAGGAATTAGAGAAAGAGTGCCGCTCGGCGCGGCCTCTTGTACACGATGCCGTGTGGAATGTGGGCGGGGCCCACGTACATTGCTGAAATTTTCAGTGCACACAATGCGCACACGGGACAAGCCCATAAGGCAAAGCCTAGACGGCATAGCCTATATGAAATAGAACAGGCTGGCACTACGGCAAATCACAAGCACCAAAATTGCACATGAACGCCCTCTACTGGCAACATTACCCACTCCCTTACATATAAATGAATAAATAATTAAATAAATATATATATATATATCAGTGGTGAACCGTGTCTATCACAACTGGACCTTCTGTAGTTCATCATAGTTGGTACAGCATTGTCCATGTAGTGAAGTAACAGCACAACACAGCACCACCACACAAAGGCTATGGATGAATGACTGTACTGGTACTGTACTGTAGCTACATGGTCACACACCATTAGGGCCTCCTCCACTCAGATAGGACTATTAGGTTTCATAGACAAATGGCTGCCAAACAACCACACCTTCGTAACAATTACCAATGCAAAGAAAGATCAAGTCAAAACTCTCAATTTAAATGCACAACAATGCTTAACAAACTCAAGACAGCCATTTACTAATCATTCAACAAGTGTGTGGAAACAAAAGGTGTAGGTGCTTAAGCCATTAATTGAAGCTGCACTTCGCAGTAAAGAATGGTCTCTTGTATCAGGTAGTCAAGAGTAATGTTAAGGTAACTGAGCAACTCCTAGTGCCCCAACCTCCTCGCTTCACAGTTCTGCAGTTGGCGCACACTCACTTACTGGGGGCCCATTTAGGGGTAGAGAAAACTAAGGAAAGAGTATTGCAAAGGTTATTCTGGCCGGGAGTTCACAAGGAGGTAGAAAACTACTGTGAGAACCTCGGTATACCACCCCCAGACAGGATTAGTGGAGAGGTTCAACGAGACTCTCAAAGCCATGCTGAGGAAGGCCATCGACAAGGATAGAAGAAATTGGGACCAGTCCCCTGGTCCCCCCCCCTTCTGTTTGTGGTAAGAAAAGTCCCTCAGTCGTCCACTGGTTTCTCACCCTTTGACCTTTTGTACTCCCACAAACCCAGGGGTCTTCTGGCCAAGGAGACTTGGGAGGAACAACCATGTCCTCATCGGACCATGATTGAACATGTGAGGGCGATGAGGGACCGGATGGCAGTGGTAATTCCAATTGTGAAGGAGCACATAGAGAAAGCGCAGAGAGACTAATGTGCAACTTATAACAGAGCAGCCCAAGCCAGAGAGTTCAAACCAGGAGATAGAGTGCTAGGGCTGGTCCCCACAGTGGAACGCAAATTCCTGGTGACTTGGCAGGGACCTTATGAAGTAATTGCAAAGGTGGGGGAAGTAAACTACAAAGTAGGGCAACCAGGGAGGACAAAATGTGAGCAGATTTACCATGTTAACCTACTAAAGAAATGGCATGATCGAGAAGCACTTTTCACTTGTCTGCCCCCTAGAGAGCCAAAAGAGTCAGCCCGGAACGAAGTGCAGTTTGGTCCAGACCTGGCGCATCACCAACTACAGCAAGCGAAGGAGCTAATAGAGGGAAATCAGGATGTGTTTTCATCCCTCCCGGGCTGCACCCACGTGGTGGAACATGAAATCCGCACCCAGCCAGGAAAAACGTTGTACCAACAGCTGTATTGTGTACCAGATTACCAGATAATTGAAGGGGAGGTAAGAAAAATGTTGGAGTTGAATGTCATTGAAGAGTCGAAGAGTGCCTGGTACAGCCCCATCATCCTGGTAGAAAAACCTGACAACACAATACGTTTTTGTAATGATTTTAGGAAAGTGAATGAAGTGTCTGAATTTGATGCCTATCCCATGCCTTGTGTTGATGAGCTAATCAAAAGTCTTGGTTCTTAAACACCCTGGATCTAACTAATGGGTATTGGCAGGTTCCCTTGTCTGGAGACTCAAAGGAAAAGACAGCCTTTGCCACTCCGGGGGGCCTGTGGCAGTACAGAATGCTTCCTTTCGGGTTATGCGGAGCGCCCGCTACCTTCCAGCGCCTGATGGATCAGGTACTTAAGCCTCATAAAGAGTATACCTCCGCTGGATGGCTAAAAATAAAGAGACAAACAGCAGAGTAACTAGATGGTTTTTAGTGCTCCAACTGTTTAACTTCACTGTCATTCACAGGCCGGGATGGCGCCATGGAAACGTGGATGCCCTGTCCCGACGTGATGCCTTCTGGTGTTCCTTTACCCTGCCCATGGCGTCAGGCCCGGGGAGAGGGATGTGTGTCATCACGAGGGGACAGGTTATAGAGGGGTGCTATATTCCCCTGGTAGACCAGCTGAAATTGCCACTGGTCCACAAACTACATCTCCCAGTATGCCCCACAACTCTGACAGGTGTAGGTGCTTAAGCCATTAATTGAAGCTGCACTGGGAAAACAGACAAAAGCCCAGACTCTCAGGAGAAGAGGGAACCAGGAGCACATGGCTGAAAGGAGGTGGAGACACTTGTAGAAAAGCCTCAAAAGAGAAGGAAAGTCAAATTTTTGTTTGATGAACTGTGCTTGGGGGAATTGCCCTTTGTGAGGAAATAAAGCCTATTTTTATTTAAACTTTACTATTTTGACCTGTTTTATCTGGAACTCTGCCCAACACTAGCCCGCTGAGACGGCCTCTCATGATGTTACACCCGTCATAAAGCTGATCACTGCTTTTCAGATCGTAACAACATCATCTTCACCTGTTGCCATTTTGATGTTAAAAAACAATAAAACTTCAAATTAATTGCCACGTAGCACTAAGCTATAGCTGTACCGAGCACCTGCAGCTCCCGATATGTAGCTCCCGATTCCCGATCGTCGTAGTTCCTCTCAGCTGGTGTCAGTCGCCGAGAGAAAAGGGAACAAGGGTGGAGATTCTTGTCGTCAGCAGACCGCTGTGACAGGATGGCTCCTACCCCCACGTCAGAGGTCCAGGACTTGGAGGATGGGAGCGGAAGTAAACCAGGCCTTGAGTCCCTGAAAGGCCTCCTCAGTCAAGGGGGACCACCAGAACAAAACCTTGGTGGAGGTGAGGGCCGTGAGTGGAGCAGCTATTGTGCTGTAGCCGTGGATGGACCTCTGATAAAAGTTGGATAAACCAAGGAAGCGTTGCAGCTGCTTGCGGGACTCAGGAGCAGGCCAGGATGTAACTGCAGAAACCTTGATGGGGTCCATCTGCATGCTCCCATGTCCCATAATATACCCGAGGAAAAAGACAGGAGGAACTGAAGTCGCACTTCTCTGTCTTCACAAAAAGTGAGTTTTTGAGGAGGCGCTGGAGGACTTCCTGGACGTGGTGTAAATTCTTCCTCCTGTTCTTCGAGAAGATCAGGATGTCGTCTAGATAAACAAATACGTGTTTGTTCAACATGTCCCTTAACACGTCGTTTGCCAATGCCTGGAACACTGCTGGGGCGTTGGTAAGACCGAACGACATCACCAAATACTCGTAATGACCGGTGGATGTGTTAAAGGCCGTCTTCCACTTCCAGGATATCAGTATGAGCGGGTAACAGTTCTTTAACTTGATGTAATAAGGCCCCTGTAGTCTATGCAGGCAATAGTGACTTGTCCTTCTTCTCCACAAAGAAGAACCCCGCTCCAGCCTGTTATGATGAGGGACGAATGATTCCGGCTGCCGGAGAGTCGCTGATATAAGCCTCCATGGCCTTTCTCTCTAGTGCAGAAAGGGAATACAGGTGGTCCTTCGCGGGCGACGTACCAGGGTGGAGGTCAATGGCGCAGTAGTAAGGGTGGTTGGGGGGCAGGGATGTCGCCTAGGCCTTGCTGAACAGCTCCTGGAAGTCGTGGTATTCAACCGGTACCCCGGCCAGGTCCACAGCAGGGGAGGAACAAACTAAGCGGTAGGGCGCGGCGGCTTGCTTTAGGCAGACCTGATGGCAGGATGGGCTCCACCCCACAATGGCTCCCGTGGCCCAGTCAATGTTGGGGTTCTGGCGGCGGGCTACCAGGGGTAGCCCAGGATAAGGAGGAGCTGAGGGGGACGCAGGATGTGAAACTGGATGGTCTCATGGTGGTTACCAGATATGCGGACCAGCGTGGTCTGATGGGATACGGTCCCCAGAAGATGACCATCCAGGGCGTTTGACGGAACGGGGCATGGCAAGGGAATGTTACTGATGCCCAACTGCAGAGCGAGGTTCTTCTCGATGATGTTGACATCGGCACCAGAGTCTATGAAGGTAGATGGTATGAGCAGCAGTATGTGTGAGATATGAGCATAATAATAGGTATATCTATCTACAGGATAAATATATATAAATGTATATACAGCAGGTAGTGAGCAGGGGTATGCAGTTATATCAACAAATATATACGGCAGGTACAGTAAAAATGTACACATTTACAGGTCAGGGTTTCCACTAGGATTTTTTGTGTGTCTGGAAGTGTCTGGAAAGAATTTATACTTACCGGTCATGTTTCAATAACAGTCTATGTTAGTCCAACTATAATGTACACGTAGGTTGACGAAAGAATAACAACAACCTCAAATCAGTTGACTATTTAATGAACAACAGAAACAATAAAGCAAAACAAACAGGAACTATTGAGTAAAATGCTACGCTAAAATGTAGGCTATTACAAAACACCTGTAACATCTGTAACAAAAGGCTACATGGCATCGAATTTACCTTGTAGGCTACCAGGTAACTTGAGATGAAATTGAACGTGTCCAAGGTGTCTTTGTAGCTTGCAATACGCATAAGCCGCGCCACTCTCTCCTCCTCCAGACGACTCTGCAGTGATGTCACACGATTCTTCAGGGAGAAGCCCCTCTCTGCTGGCATGCTTGACACGGGCAGAACAAAGGTCATTTTAGCCAACGTAGCCATGTCAGGGTACAGCTTGCTTAACTCATAAATTAGCACTTTGCAAGCTGTCGCAAAAGTTATACCTCCATAGCCGTGGAGCCGCTGTCATCACTGCCACTGCATCTCGTCGGGCGTACTTCACATCAATGAGAGGTGCGGCAGCTGATTCAGTCACTTCATGGCCAAAATGGGCAATGAAGTTTTGTATGAGCATTATTACCGGACTTTTTGACTGGCAGGTTTTGAATTTACCGTTTTTTTTATCAATTTTACCATCTAAAAAACTGTAATTACCGGAAACCCTGTTACAGGTATGTTGTCAATAAATATGTAAACTATAGGTAGAGGGAGGTAGTTCTGAATACAGTGCAAGGCAGTCGAAGACATTGATGGGGATATATTATTATTATAGGATATATTGAGCAGAGGTGGAGGCCGGGGGGGGCGGCAGCAGGGGGCGGGCAGTTGGGATTGGGCACCTGGGGGGGTTGCCGCAAGGGGGGGGGGGGGAGTTGTCGTGGTGCAGAGTTTAGAGAGATTACAGCTGAGGGGAAAAAGCTGTTCCTAAGCCTGCTTGACTTGGAACAAAGGTTTCTATAGCGCCTCCTGGAGAGGAGGAGAGAAAACAGTCCATGGTTGGGGGGAGAGGGTCTTTCACTATTTGTTGTGCCTTCCTCAGATGCTGTTTGTGGTGGTTGGTGTTTATTGCAGGGAGGGGTAATCCAACAATGTGTTGGGCTTTCGATGGCACACCAGTAAAGGTTCACCAGAATCTGAGGAGACAGATGGGCTTTCCTCAGTCTCCTCAGGAAGAAGAGATGCTGGTGAGCCTTCTTTACCAGTGAGGCAGTATTGATGGACCAGGAGAGGTCCTCGGAGATGTGGACCCCCAGGAATTTGAAGCTAGAGACACGCTCGACCTCCGCTCCGTTGATGAGGATGGGGGCGTGTGCGCAAGTCCACAATGAGCTCTTTGGTCTTCTTGGTGTTGAGGGCCAGGTTGTTGTACCACGCCACCAGGTGCTGGACCTCGTCCCTGTAGGCTGCCTCATTGTTGTTTTTGATGACGCCCACCGGCAAAGTTGATGATGGTGTTTGTACCATGTACAGGAGTGCAGTTGTGGGTGAAGAGGAAGTAGAGGACAGGCTCAGCACTCAGCCTTGTGAAACGCCAGTGTTTAGGGTGAGGGTGGAGGAGGTGAGATGGTTTAACCGGACTGACTGGGGTCTGTTGGTTAGGAAGTCTAATAACCAGTTACAAACTGAGGGGTTGATGTCAAGGTTCTTGGTTTTCATGAGGTCACCAAGTTTGAAGATGAGTTTGGAGGGGATGATGGTGTTGATTGCTGAGCTGAAGTCAATGAACAGCATTCTCACGTGGGTGTTGCTCTCATCCAGGTGGGAGAGAGAGCGGAGTGAAGAGCTGAGGAAATGGCGTCTTCCATGCTCCTGTTCTCTGACAGGCCAGATTTGAGGTGAGCCAGGGGGTGAGTGCAACAGGGCGGAAGTCGTTGAGGCTCACTTCAGAGGAGTGTTTTGGCACTGGCACAATGGAGGTGGTTTTAAAGCACACTGGGACAACTGCCTGAGCTAGTGACAAGTGGAAAATGTCAGTAAGGACCTCGGTCAGCTGCTCAGCGCAGTTCCTGAGCATGTGACCGGGGAGGCCATCAGCCTTATGCGCATTTGTTCTGCTCAGTGCCGCACGCACGTCTGTGGGGGATAGGGTGAGGGGTTGGTGGCCAACGGGGAGAGTAGCCCGGGTGGGCCGTGCGGGGTTGTTCTGGTCCTAGCGAGCAAAACAATTATTGAGTTTGTCAGGGAGAGATGAGTCGGTGGTTGGGGGCGAGTTGTTGGAGGGTTTATAATCCGTGATGGCCTGGATGCCCTGCCACATGTGTCAGGGATCAGAGTTGTTGAAGTGGTCTTTAACCCTTCGCTTGTGTTTGAGCTTGGCCTGCTTGATGGCCTTTTTCAGATTTGCCCTGGCTAAACAGTAGGCCAGTGCATCGCCAGACCTAAAAGCAGCGAGAAATCTCCGACAACGCTCTCTGACGTGTTGCTCAATGGCACCCGACTTCCGTTGCTACCGTCTCCGCGCCAGAACGTGACGATCCACCCGCGACGCCAACTCAATAAGTCTCTCCAGCGACGTAGGCAAATCGAAGGAGACCAACTCGTCCTTGATGTAATCAGCCAGACCTGCGAGAAAAATGTCACACTGTGCGGCCGCGTTCCAGTCACTCAGACGAGCTCAGGTTCGGAAGTCAGTGGTGTAGTCCTTGACCGAACGGGTACCCTGACTCAACTTAGAAATTCCCCCTGAGGAGTCAGGGCCCAGAGAAACCACTCCAAATTTCTGTAGCTCTGCGGAAAAATCCCGGAAGGATGAACAAGCCGGCATCTGTCGCTCCCTCTCAGCTGTTCCCCATAACTGCGCTTTACCTGTCAGGTGGTTGATGGTAAACGCCACCTTCGCAGCCTCGGAGGCGAAGGTGTGCAGCTGCAGGGCGAATAGGATAGAGCAGTTTGTAATGAACGGGTTACAGCCATCCACATCTCCGGCATAGCACTCCAGGGTCCCTATCCGGGGCTCCGCTACGGCTCCCCGTGGTGCCGGCGCTGAAGCGGACGGTGCGGAGGACCGTCTGCTCTAGTGCCGCGACCGACAGGGGTCCGGTGGTGTGGTGGTGTGTGATGGGTTTATTGTGGCCAGATTGTTCTGTTACGGATTAAGTTAGGATCCAAATGCAGCACACGCGACACAAAGGACAGTTTGTAATATTATTCAGTATTCACAACTCAAACCAGACAGAGGCAGGCAGAGGCGTGGTTGGGGACAGGCAGCAGGTCGGGAACCGGGCAGGGCAGACGAACCAGGCAGCGTAGTCGGGGACAGGCAGACAGGCGAGGCAGGCATGTCGGTGGCAGGCAAGGTTGGTAAGTTACCCCAGTTACGCATTTGCTTGGACGTTCTAAAAAGTTCCATTACTGCTCAGTGTAAAGAAACAGCGTACAGAAATATAGCTAGCTGAATCACTGAATGCACAAAATAGAGGGAATACGTGTCTAAATTCACACGTCACATGACTGTTACCACCAGATTCTCCTCTTCACCCTTGAGGGGATGGGTGTCTCGGGCTCTGCTCTCTCCTTGTTTGCATCCTACCTGGCGGGTCGCTCCTACCAGGTGGCACTGGGAGGGTCTGTGTCAAAACCACGCCGACTGACTACTGGGGTTCCACAAGGATCGGTCCTGGGTCCTCTTCTCTTCTCCCTCTACACAACGTCCATTGGTCCTGTTATCCACCCCCATTACTTATCCTACCACTGCTATGCTGACGACACCCAACTGGTCTTGTCGTTTCCCCCCTCGGACACGCAAGTGGAAACACGCATTGCCGCTTGCTTAGCAGACATCTCAAAGTGGATGTCGATGCACCACCTAAAGCTCAACCTGGACAAGACTAGGGTTAGTCCGCACCGAGACCTGGTTGTCACCATTGAGGATGATGTGTTGACGCCTACTCGGACTGCAAGGAATCTGGGTGTGACCCTGGACAACCAACTGTCGTTCTCGGCAAACATTGCATCGGTGACACGCTCCTGCAGATTCCTCCTCTACAACATGAGGAGGATTCTGCCTTTTCTCCCTGAAAAGGCTGCGCAGGTGCTCATCCAGGCTCTTGTCATCTCCCGGCTGGACTACTGCAACTCCCTCCTTGCTGGCACCCCGGCATTTGCCATCAGGCCCCTGGAGCTCATTCAGAAAGCTGCAGCTCGCCTGGTGTTCAACCGCCCCAAGCACTCCCACACATCTACCCTTCGACTCTACACTGGCTACCTGTAGCTGCTCGCATCCAATTCAAGACCTTGGTGCTAGCCTACAAGGCAGTAAAAGATACTGCCATCCATCCTACCTCCAGGCAATGGTCAAGGCCAACATCCCAACCCGTCCACTTCGCTCTGCTTCTTCGGGCCGTCTGCTTGCCCCCTCACTTAGGGACCCGTGTGGCCGATCTACGCTGATGATTATTGTGACGTTCGGCTTGATTATTGTGTCATATATGTGTGTAATTGTGAAACCTCAATCCTCAATCAGGAAGACAGTTAAAAATGTCAGGAGGTGGTGGTGGCTCCTCCCTAATGATCCTCTTTAACAGCCATTGGTGCCATGGCTTCTAGCACTGGAGTAGTAGTAGTAGTAGTAGTAGTAGTAGCAGTAGTAGTAGTAGTAGTAGTAGTAGTAGTAGTAGTAGTAGTAGTAGTAGTAGTAGTAGTAGGAGGAGGCGGGATGGAACCTTTAGGGTTCAAACACCAACTATCCAGGTGGGGGCAGAACGCTGAACCTCTCAGAGTCAATCACCCTGACCACCACACTATCAATGTAGGCCTACAAGGCTAGATTAGAATTTCAATTCAATCTAGCCTTTGCATCATGATTTGAATTGCATGTTAGAAGATTGCCGAGTCTGCACTAAAAAAACTGTAACCTAATAAGGTTATGGCTATTTTAGTAAAACTGTGGTGAATGCAAATATTGCAGACCTTTAACTAAACGTACTTCCTCTTATTGGCTCATGTGAATTAGACTTGAGCAGTGGAACTCAACGGAGACAACACAGGCAAAATGCTCTACAGGGCTGCTGTGCTTGTGTTCCTGTTTGGAGTGACCGACGGTGAGATTCTTATGACATTACTCTATTGGATCATAATGTGTTTAGTATCATTTATTTTTCAGCTAAGGCATTCTATGAGTTAAAAAAAGTAGTTGTTTTTCAACATGTGTAGGGTTAAAAGTTAAGTATTTTTGCTGGTATGTTTATATATTTGGGGTCAAATCAAATTCAGTACATTCTGTTTAGATCCTAAATCAGCACTCAGCCTTCCCCACACTGTGAGATCACACGTGTGTTGCAGCAGAACATAACTGCATCACCAGACATTATCAAGATGTGTATTTTAATTGTTTAATGAAGATACAATACTGTATGTTTTTTAACATTTAACATGTTGTAGAACAAGGCCCCCCTGCGGATATTTCATTGTAAATGTCAATCCCTTGTTATAGTAATAGTAACAAGAGAGTCCCTATAGTGCTGGTGAGAGAGTGATCTGTGAGTCTGAGAGAGATATATGTCCCGTGTGGTTTTACTCAACGCCCAGGTGTGAAGCTCTTCTGCAACGCGACCAGGCCCCATGGGGACGTGAACGTCCCCCAGTGCTTCGGACCTCTTGGAGGAGCTGTGGAGGTCCAGCTCGTCACTCCGTTCTTACAAGGCAATCAAGTCACACTGAAGAAAAATGAAAACTTACTATTCTCCCGAGATATTGAAAGAACAATTCAAGTAGAGAACTATTCATTTGATCTGAGCACTGGAATATTTACTGTGAAGGACATCAAAAGGACAGATGACGCTGAATATTCCATTGAGATATATAATAAGAATGGACATTCAACAGCCTTGGGAAATTATAATTTGTTTGTTCAAGGTGAGTAACAATATTACTATTTTGATAACATTCTTGCGCAACAGGATTACACATTCGAGGGAAATGGCATGTTTACCTCATTATGGATTAATTAGACACTGACTGACATCTGACATAAACTTCCAGAAACACTGTTGGCTGTCAAGCTCAGTGTCAATATTATTGGTAATATCGCATGCAATTTTGTAGGCCTACTAAATTAATGTTGTTTATATACTACTTAACTTTACTTTAGGGCTGAGGGAGAAGTTTCTCTTTACACTGCTACTGCGCAAGTTCTAAGTTATGATATATTATGAGACCCAATGGTTTTAAGTCCATCCTACTGTCACATTGTAAGACTCAACTCATCAGTTGGTTGCCCTTAGCACCGGTCTCCTCTCCCCTCCTGTCCTTGGAGTGTCTGGCCAGCGGAGAGCAGAGGGTGTCCTGTTCCGCCGAGGGGGACGCACTCCGCTACGGATGGAGTCTAGATGGAAACCGGACGGCTAGCCACATCACTCTGAAGCTGGGCCTGTCAGGAGTGATCAAATGCTCAGTCAGCAACGACGTCAGCAACGCAACGGCAAGCACAACCGTGTCTGTGTGTGTCGGTGAGTGAAAGATACAAGGACATAAATGGGGCACTATCCGTTGATTCATCACATGAACCGTAACTACCATTGTCTCTCCTAGGCTTCATTTATGTAAATTGCACATCAAATGGGACCTCTATATCACAGTGGGTGCATAGAGACAACAACACCTTATGCATTGAGACAACGGAACCGGAGGAACCAGGAAATGTCAATAAAACGGGTAAGCAGACTCAATTAATAGTATAACCTTTATGTTAATGAGACGTGAAGATAATGATGACAGTCTGCTCACCTGTTAATATATAAATATACGTATAATTAAATATATGTTTGTCAGGGAGTGAAAAATACGAGAGAAATGAATGAACTTGCCGTTGATTCATCACATGACTTATAACACTACCATTGTCTCTCATAGGCTTCATTTATGTAAATTGCACTTCAAATGGGACCTCTATATCACAGTGGGTGCATAGAGACAACAACACCGTATGCATTGAGACACCAGCCCAATATGTGGGTTAGCAGACTAGCCCATACACACACCCGTATGCACACACACACACACACACACACACACACACACACACACACACACACACACACACACACACACACACACACACACACACACACACACACACACACACACACACACACACACACACACACACACACACACACACACACACACACACTATACATACTGTATATACTGTATTCATATATAAACATACATACATATATATATATATATATATGTATGTATGTTCATATGCCGTCAGTGATAAATGGATTTTAGCAACCATTGTGAATGAGGTTTGAAAATAATGAAGTAAGTCTGCTTTCCTATTAACATATATGTGTATAAATGTATATAACTATATAGATGTTTGTCCTCTGTCCGCCATACTTTTTTCCCAGAGCTCATCTTTATAATAATAGCTGGTTCTCTGGCAGCGATAGCGCTGCTGCTAACAGTTGCATTGGGAGTCTACTGCGCGCGAAGGATGAAAACCTCGAAAGGTACAACATGGCGGGCTCTTTGATACATACTACATTAAGTAGAGTCTAATGTTGCGTAACAATGTGGAGTATAGTCACTGTTACGCTGTTATGGAATGGAATGGAACACTGTCATATTTTGGGAGATGATAGATATAGCAACACTTCTTCCTCTTCTCTTGGGTTAAAACTGTTTGGCGTTCTGCTCTGTTGGTTCCTCCTTTTAGCTCCGCTCGTTCATTCGTCACTTGCACCTCTCCTCTCTCCCCTCCAGACACCACAGAAGCAGAAGCGGAGGATGTGACTTACGCAAACGTCTCTGCACTACAGGCTCAGGGAAGGCAGCGAGTTCAGAGGCCGACGGAAGTGAAGGCCGCCACGGCTCCGGGCTTCAGGCAGCAGACGGTTGAAACTAACATGGAGTGTTTGTACTCTCAGCCCCGAAAGACCAGACCCTAACAGCTGGAAACACACACGTCTGGTGATGTGGAGACGGCGATCGAGCCAGAGTGCCAGCGGCCCCGTTGGACCTTCTGAGCTGCCAGGAAGACTTCCGTCTTCCAGCGTCTAAAAGGCCACTTTCATTGAACCCCTGATGTTTCTGATGTTTATTCTGTGGGGACATTCATGAGGACGTTTTGGCTGAACCTACATTGGACTTAGTGCACTATCATCATCACCTTCATGTCAATTATTGTATTTATTATTTAGTTATTGGACATGTTAACCATTTTACTATTATTTTTTAAATCTTCTTACATGAAAAGAAAAACGCAGGTGAAGTTGCTTGGATTAAGGTGTATAAAATATGTTCTACGGTTCATTTTAACATTAACAACCAGTAAAACACAGAGGTCATGTCATATGGTACCTTTTTGATACCGGGGCTTTGAAGGTTTACAGTTGTGTCATAAAGAAAACAACTAACTTTATGATCCATGTTTCTCTGTTATGGTCTTCCATTTTGAACCCAGTGAAACATTAACATCAGATGTTGGGCTATGAAAAGAGTTTGCTAACTCATATCCTGATAGTCATTTAACAGTGGGACGGAGATGCGTTCTGCTGAAGCCGCTGGTTACATTAAGGTCATACAAAGTACATTACATTCACTTCTCTTTCTATGGAAGTACTTCCTCTTTCATGTTATCTCTCTCTCATATATATATATATACATATATACACAGGGGGCGTCGCAAAAGGGTAGGCAAAGTAGGCAATTGCCTGGGGCCCCGAGCTGGAAGGGGGGCCCCCAAGGACGACAGATTATATTTCCCCCCCGCGCGCTTAATGATGTTCGCGACCCCCCCCCCCTTCCTAAAATGCAACCAATCAGATATTTTTCTGGGTTACTGGGAAGAATATCCGTCAACCAAAGTATTCTCTGTTCTTGAGCGAATGCTTTGGCCCTAAACTGAATGAGAGCGTACGTTTGGATTGACAATTTGATCAACCAATCATATATTGGTATGTAGCCAATGGGCGTATTCTTTCAGATTTCCCCACAGTTCCATAGTGCGTTAGAAGGTCTAATTCACTGGCTCGAGACAGAGGATCTAGCTTAGTGCTACGTAGGTTTTTTTCTACGTAGGTTTTTTTTACGTCGAAATGGCAACAGGTGAAGATGATGTTGTTGCAGAATTGTTGTTAGTACCCTTTTCAAGACGACCATTCAGTGAAAAGATGGACATTATAAACTTGTTTTAACAACCCCGTCATCAGTGGAAAGGACATTTTCCGCCCTCAAACGGATAAAAACATGCGAGGAACAGAACAGGACGACTCACTGCATTAGCTTCCATAGCTATTGAATGGCAACTTCTTTTGGATCTGAAAAGCAGTGATCAGCTTTATGACCGGGTTATCGATCCATCCAGAAGGACAGGAGAATGGATTTGGTCTTTAAGTGATTGGTGAGTGAGACAAAATGTTCTTTGCTGGTTTTGGCTCAGTGTTGCGTCTCGTTGAGCTGGTTGTTGCATTTTGTTTCCACACACTTGTTGAATGATTCGTTAATGGCTGTCTTGGGTTTGTTAAGCATTGTTGTGCATTTGAATTGAGAGTTTTGACTTGATCTTTCTTTGCATCGCTTAACGTGAAAAGACTTAACGTAACTAAGAGTTTCAAAACCGCGATCAATAATCACCAAATTTCTCTGGCATATGTCTTGTCATTAGCGCTCACCTAACAAAATATCTTAAATCGTACTATTACAGAATGCTACAGAATGTCCAGTTGTGATAGACACGGTTCGCCACTGGTATATATATATATCAGTGGTGAAGCGTCAGGGCCTTCAAGGTATTCAGAGAAGACCCTGGAACTCTCAGATGAAACAAAACAAATTGAATTAATTGTATTAATAAAATGTAATACAATTTTATCAAATTTTATCAAATTTAAATAAAATGAATAAATGAGAATGGTATCTGAGTTGTTGATCTGTTATATTACAGTTACGTTGATTTGTTTGTCTTTCTCGGGCCATGCACGACGCATTTGAGTGGTTTTGTGTTGGAAAAACAATGCAACCAATCAGATATTTTTCTAGGTTGCTGGGAAGAATATCCTTCAACCAAAGTATTCCCGATGACTTTGGCCCAGACTGAATGAGAGCGTACGTTTGGATTGATAATTTGATCAACCAATCATATAGTGATTTGTAGCCAATGGGCGTATTCTTTCAGATTTCCCCACAGCTCAATAGGGAGCTAGAAGGTATACTGGCTGGAGCGAGAGGGGATCTAGCGTAGTGCTACGTTGTTTCTACATAGAATTTTACGTAAAAATGGCGAAGGCGAAGATGATGGGCTGTTACTTCACTACATGGACACTGCTTTACCAACTATGGTACACTTGGAAATTGGCTGCGACAAACTTATCTGCCTAAATGAGATAAGGCATAAAGTGACTGCAGTCTACAGCAGGGGTTCCCAAAGTGGGGGTCGCGGGACCCCGAGGGGGGTCGCGAGATGATTTCAGAATCCTCTTGATGTGACCCATGAGGTTTATTTATTTTTTATTTTATTATTATTATTTTTTATTTATTTATTATAATTTGTATTATTATTATTATTGTTAATAATAACGTGAGTGACAAATAAAGGAATTCTGATTCCCACAGATTCACGACATCATCATTGAAAAA
>CM051001.1:32294265-32336765 GCA_027704905.1 Muraenolepis orangiensis
TTTAAACCATGTTGCCCAATAAATGTTCTAGCTTTGCTGTACTGAAACAAAGCGTATTCTGAAGTGCCATTGAACCCCAGAGACGCTGGGCTCCAATGCATTTTAATGAGTCGTCCTCCAACGGGCTTCTATGAGAAATAAATCACGTTAAACTAAGACAACCTGCGAGAAATGATTGCTGAACAAAACTAGCCGTAAAATGTAACACTTTATAGCCCAAAATATTGAGTTTGGAATAAGAGACCTTATGCAATATTACATATTTAATGGACAAACGTTTTTCTGATTATACAAGCATGGCGAATAAAAACCGGATCTTGTATGCACACCGCTTCGGCATTATTCCTGGCGCGCGCGCTCATCTCACTCTCTCTCACACACACACACGCACAAACACACACACACACACACACACACCACACACACACACACACACACACACACACAACACACACACACACGGTGCTGCTGCCCCTCACACACACACACACACACACACACACACACACCACACACACACACACACACACACACACACACACACACACACCACACACACACACACACACACACACCCACACACACACCACACACACACACACACACACACACCCACACGGTGCTGCTGCCCCTCACACACACAGGCTTCAAATCAAGGCTCACAGGCTTCTCTCCCACACACACGGCGCTGCCCCTCACACACAGGCTGTTTTCGTCATTTTTACAACAAATACACACTTGCAACTGATAACACTGGCAATGATTTTATATGTATTACTATTCAAATATATTCGATGGAGCAAGTCACATATGAGGTGGTCTCGAAAATCCTTGAAAGTAAAAAGTGGATTTTATTCAGCTTTTTTCCACGGACCACCTGCAGTACCTCCTCGGACCACCAGTGGTCCGCGGACCATTACATTTACATTTAGGGCATTTGGCAGACGCTTTTATCCAAAGCGACTTACAAGGTGTACATTAGTTGAAGCAGACAATAGCATAACACTGGGGTACGCAAACATATAAATACAGCAGTTCACAAGTATTCATATTGACAAGATGAATAACACAATTTCGTACTGCTAGGTCACCTGCTTAAGTAGCTGTGATAAGAGCGTGTTAACAACATTAAGGACATACACTTGCTAACATATACAACATGCTAAGAGCTATTAATGTCAGGACTTAAGCAAGTTTAGGGGTTTCACAAAGGAGAGTCCAGGTGGACTCTGAACAGGTGGGTCTTGAGTCTCTTGCGGAAGCTGGCGAGGGACTCTGCCGTCCTGACATGAGACGGGAGTTCATTCCACCACTGTGGGGCCAGAGCCGTGAAGAGCTGGGTCTTGGACGAGCGATGTTTGGTTGACCTTAGTGAAGGTCGAACAAGTCGCCTGGCAGAAGTTGAGCGGAGCGCTCTGGCTGGGATGTAGGGTTTGACCAACGCCTGGAGGTAGGCCGGGGCAGTTCCATTGACTGCCCTAAAGGTCAGCACCAGAGTCTTGAATTTGATGCGAGCATTTACCGGAAGCCAGTGGACAACAGTTTGAGAACCGCTGTAAATCTAGGGTCTTCTCTGAATACCTTGAAAGCCCTGACGCTTCACACTGCGAGGAACAGAACAGGACAATCTCGACTCACTGCATTAGCCTCCATAGCTAAGGCAATTTATTTTGGATCTGAAAAGCAGTGATCAAAATTCATCCAGAAGAACAGGAGAATGGATTTTGTCTTTAAGTGAACATCATTGGTGAGTTTGTCTTTGCTGGTTTTGCCTCAGTGTTGCATCTTGTTGAGGTAGTTGCATTTGTTTCCACACACTTGTTGAATGATTAGTTAATGGCTGTCTTGAGTTTGTTAAGCATTGTTGTGCATTTAAATTGAGAGTTCTACAGAAGGTCCAGTTGTGATAGACACGGCTCGCCACTGGTATATATATATATAATCAGGGTTTCCGCTAGGATTTTTTCTTGCCGGTCAAGTGTCACCTAGATTGACGAAAGAATGACAAAGACCTCAAATCAATTAGACTATTTAATGAACAACAAAACGAACAAGATTGAGCAAAAATCTAGGCTATTTCAAACACCTGTAACATCTGTAGTCCGTTTTAACATAGGCTACATGGCATCAAATTGTAGGCTGTAGGCTACCACGCAACTTTTTGCTTTCTCCTTAATTTCATTGCGGCAAAGTCCTCTGCTGTCCTCTCAAAGTCCTTCAAGCTCCCGATTCCCGATGTTGTAGTTCTCTCAGCTGGTGTTCGCCGCCGAGAGAAAAAGGTACAAGGGTGGAGCTTCTTGTCGTCGGCAAACCGCTGTGACAGGATGGCTCCTACCCCCACGTCGGAGGTGTCCACCTCCACCACAAACTGTCTCTCAGGGACTTGGAGGATGGGAGCGGAGAAAAAACGGGGCCTTGAGTCCCTGAAAGGCCTCCTCAGCCGGGGAGGACCACCAGAATGAAATCTTGGTGGAGGTGAGGGCCGTGAGCGGAGCAGCTACCGTGCTGTAGCCGTGGATGAACCTCCGATAAAGTTAGAGAAACCAAGGAAGCGTTGCAGCTGTTTGCGGGACTCATATGATGTCATTAGGCCCCTGTAGTCTATGCAGGGCCTGAGAGACTTGTCCTTCTTCTCCACGAAGAAGAACCACGCTCCAGCCTGTGATGATGAGGGACGAATGATTCCGGCCGCCAGAGAGTCGCTGATATAAGTCTCCATGGCCTTTCTCTCTGGTGCGGACAGGGAATACAGGTGGCCCTTCGGGGGCGACGTACCAGGGTGGAGGTTAATGGCACAGTTGTAAGGGCGGTGGGGGGGGGGGGGTAGGGGGGGTAGGGATGTTGCCTTGGCCTTGCTGAACACCTCCTGGAAGTCGGGGTATTCAATCGGTACCCCGGGCCAGGTCTAAAGCAATGGAGGAACAATTGGAGCGCTGGGGCACGGCGGCTTGCTTTAGGCAGACCTGATGGCAGGATGAGCTCTACCCCACAATGGCTCCCCTGGCCCAGTCGATGTTGGGGTTGTGGCGGCGGAGCCAGGGGTAGCCCAGGATAAGGGGGCGCTGAGGGGACCGCAGGATGTGAAACTGGATGGTCTCATGGTGGTTACCGGATATGAGCATGGTCGGATGGGAGAGGGTCCCCAGAAGATGACCATCCAGGGCATTTGCTGGAATGGGGCATGGCAAAGGAACGTGACCGATGCCCAACTGCAGAGCGAGGTTCGGCACCAGAGTCTATGAAGGTCGCGATGGTATGAGCAGCAGTATGTGTGAGATATGAGCATAATATTTGGTATATACAGTATATATATATATACAGGTAAGTCAAGTCAAGTCAAGTTTATTGTCACTTCACAGTTTATACAAGTATAAGCAATGAGTGAAAATCATATGTGCAATACCCGACGACAGACAGCAGTTATAAAAAACAGAATAGGATAAAAATAGGTAAAAAAGTACTAAATTGTATAAGTTAAATATATAAAAATGCAGTCAGAATAATAATATGTCAGAAAAAGAGCAGAGAGGAGAGGGCTCAGCACGCATCCCTTGAGAGTCAGTGGCTCTGAGGTGGTGCTGCCCATCCTCACCACCTGGCAGTGGTCCGACAGGAGGTCCAGTATCCAGCTGCACATGGATGGGGGCACACCTAGACCTCTAAGCTTGGTGTCGAGCTTGGCAGGAACTATCGTGTTCATGTCGAACCGAGCAAAAAAAGTATTTAGCTCTCCTGGGAGGGAGGTAGAGGAGTTCTCTACACAACTGGTTCTCCCTCTGAAGTTCGTTATCATCTGTAACCCCTGCCACATACCCCTTGCGTCATAAGTAAGTATTTAACGGGTAGTGATCAGGGGTATGCAATTCTGAAAAACAGGATAATATATATAAATGTATATACAGCAGGTAGTGAGCAGGGAAGACAGTTCTATCAACAGTTGAAGATTCAAATATATACGGCAGGTACAGTAAAAATGTACACATTTACAGGTCAGGGTTTCCACTAGGATTTTTTCTTGCCGGTCTGGAAAAAAAGTGTCTATGTTACAAACGCTATAATGTACTATAATGTACACCTAGGTTGAAGAAAGAATGAAGACGACCTCAAATCAGTTTGACTATTTAATGAACAACAGAAACAACTAAGCAAAACCAACAGGAACAGGAATCGTGACCCCTCTCTTCCGCGATCTCCACTGTCTTCCGGTAAATGCTCGCATCAAGTTCAAGACTCTGGTGCTGACCTTTAAGGCAGTCAATGGAACTGCCCCAGCCTACCTCCAGGCGTTGGTCAAGCCCTACATCCCAGACAGAGCGCTCCGCTCAACTTCTGCCAGGCGACTTGTTCGACCTTCACGGCTCTGGCTCCACAGTGGTGGAATGAACTCCCGTCTCATGTCAGGACGGCAGAGTCCCTCGCCAGCTTCCACAAGAGACTCAAGACCCACCTGTTCAGAGTCCACCTGGACTCTCCATGAACCCTCCTTCTCCTTTGTGAACCCCTAACTTGCTTATGTCCTGACATTAATAGCTCTTAGCATGTTGTATATTCTAGCAAGTGTATATCCTTAATGTTGATAACACGCTCAAATCACAGCTACTTAAGCAGGTGACCTGGCAGTACGAAATTGTGTTATTCATCTTGTTAATATGAATGCATGTGAACTGCTCTATTTTTATGTTCGCGTACCTCAGCGTTATGCTATTGTCTGCTTCAACAAATGTACACCTTGTAAGTCGCTTTGGATTAAAGCGTCTGCCAAATGCCCTAAATGTAAATGTAAATGTAAATGTAACTATTGAGCAAATTGCTCCGTTAAAATGTAGGCTATTACAAAACACCTGTAATCTGTAGCCCGTTTAACAAAAGGCTATATGGCATCAAATTGACCTTGTAAGCTACCAGGTAACTTTCTCCTTATTTTCATTGCGGCAAAGTATTACAAGGTGTAATATATTACGAGGCGTATTACAAGGTGTCTTTGCAGCTTGTAATACGCATAAGCCGCGTCACTCTCTCCTCCTCCAGACGACTCTGCAGTGATGTCACACGATTCTTCAGCCCCTCTCTGCTGGCACGCTTGACATGGGCAGAACACAGGCAATTTGAGCCAGTGTAGCCATGTCAGGGTACAGCTTGCTTAACTCATAAATGAGCCCTTTGCAAGCTGTCGAAAAAGTTAGAACCCAATAGCTGTGGAGTCACTGCCACTGCATCTTGTCGGGCGCGCTTGACATCAATGAGAGGTGCGGCAGCTGATTCAGTCACTTCATGGCCAAAATGGGCAATGAAGTTTTGTATAAGCATTATTAACGGACATTTTTTTGGCATGTTTTGAATTTACCATTTTTACCAGCTAAAAAACGGTAATTACCGGAAACCCTGTTACAGGTATGTTATCAATAAATATGTAAACTATAGGTAGAGGTAGGTAGTTGTGATTACAGTACAAGGCAGTCGAAGACATTGATGGTGATGTATTATTATTATAGGATATATTGAGCAGAGATGGGGGGCCGGGGGTGGCGGCAGCAGGGGGCGGGGGCAGGGGGGAATGCTGTCATCGTGGTGCAGAGTTTAGAGAGATGACAGCTGAGGGGAAAAAACTGTTCCTAATCCTGCTTGACTTGGAACAAAGGTTTCTATAGTGCCTCCTGGAGGGGAGGAGGGAAAACAGTCCATGGTTGGGGTCTTTCAGTATTTGTTGTGCCTTCTTCAGACACCGTTTGTGGTGGTTGGTGTTTATTGCAGGGAGGGGTAAACCAACAATGCGTTTTGCGGTTTTCACCACCCTCTGCAGCGCTTTCCGGTCGGAAACAGCACAGTTGCCATACCACACTGTGATGCAGTGAGTATGCTTTCGATGGCACACCGGTAAATGTTCACCAAAATCTGAGGGGACAGATGGGCTTTCCTCAGTCTCCTCAGGAAGAAGAGACGCGGGTGAGCCTTTTTTACCAGTGAGGCAGTATTGAGGGACCTGGAGAGGTCCTCGGAGATGTGGACCGCCAGGAATTTGAAGCTGAATTTTGTCAGTATTCACAAACTCGAACCAGACAGAGGCAGGCAGAGGCGTAGTCGGGAACAGGCAGCAGGTCGGGAACCAGGCAGGGCAGATGAACCAGGCTGGGACAGGTAGAGGCTTAGTCGGGGACAGGCAGCAGGTCGGAAACCGGGCAGGGCAGACAAACCAGGCAGGGACAGGCAGAGGCGTAGTCAGGGACAGGCAGACAGGCGAGGCAGGCATGTCGGTGGCAGGCAGGGTCGGTAACAGGAATCAGTTTGGGTAAACGCTAGAGAATCCTTGTCATCAGGAACAATCTGGAAAAGTGTGAGTGTGCGGGGGTAGGCTTAAATAGGAACGTTGATTATAATGTGCTGCAGGTGTAGGCATAGGTGGAGTTTGACATTTGCGCTTGGGGGGGGGGGGGGAAATAATTTTTACATAGTACATAGTCCCAAATATAGAAAAGAGCGCATTTAGGCCAAGCCAACACCTGAGGGTGGGGGGGACAATAGATCGCTCTCAATTGACTTAGCATTGAGGCAAAGTGCCTCCTTTTTCCATTTTTGACTGATAACAAAAAACTGAAACATGCCTAAAAGCTGCTTTGTGACAGGATACTCAACCAACAATATGAAGAACCCAGAACTACATTTTTACAAACTGCCAAACCAAAACATTTTATTATTTACCTTGTTGGTAGTGCATTATGTCACACAACAGCTTTTAGACATTTTTCTGTTTTTTATTAGAAAACGAAAATGACCAGGAGGCACCGTCTCACAATACAAAGTCAATGGAGAGTGATGAAATGCTTCCCCCCCCCCCCCCCCCCCGGTGGGCGTGGCTTTCACATTATGACTCTATTGCGTGGCGTACTACGCCAACTGAAGACACTAACTGAAGACACTTGTGCATCTAGCCCATCAAATCAGTTCTTGACCACTTATACAATGCACGGTATTGGTCTTTCACACATGAGTACACCACCGAACACAACTGAAGCGCACTGGCAACCATAATGTTAAACTCTGAAAAGTGAAATATCAATTTGTTTTTATTAAACAGTTAGGCTTTCATTTTCCATGTACCCTTTTAAAACATTTAGTGTATGCATAAACACATTTTGTGGTAGATTGAAAATTCTGAAATAGGCACTCACTGTCCAATTTATAGCACGCACATAATTAGAAAAGGCTCAGTGTTGTCACAGTAGGTTTGTAAATATTAATAACCAGTGTCCTACTTAGTGCAGAAGTAAACGCCTTTTTTTGCATCCCGCATTTGCTTGGACGTTCTAAAAGGTCCATTACTGCTCAGTGTACAGAAACAGCGTACAGAAACATAGCTATCTGAATCATTAAATGCACAAAATAGAGGGAATACGGTTACCACCAGATTCTCCTCTCCACCCTTGAGGGGATGGGTGTCTCGGGCTCTGTTCTCTCCTTGTTTGCATCCTACCTGACGGGTCGCTCCTACGAGGTGGCACTGGGACTGTGTCAGAACCACACCGACTGACTGCTGGGGTTCCCTAAGGATCAGTCCTGGGTCCTCTTCTCTTCTCCCTCTACACAACGTCCCTTGGTCTTGTTATGGATTACTGCAACTCCCTCCTTGCTGGCGCCCCGGCATTTGCCATCAGGCCCTTGGAGCTCATTCAGAAAGCTGCAGCTCGCCTGGTGTTCAACCGCCCCAAGTACTCCCACACATCTACCCTCCTTTCGGACTCTACACTGGCTACCTGTAGCTGCTCGCATCCAGTTCAAGACCTTGGTGCTAGCCTACAAGGTAGTAAAAGGTACTGCTCCATCCAACCTCCCGGCAATGGTCAAGGCCTACGTCCCAACCCGTCCACTTCGCTCGGCTTCTTCGGGCCGTCTGCTTGCCCCCTCGCTTAGGGGCCCGTGTGGCCGATCTACGCGGTCACGGCATTTTCTCCGTCCTGTGGCCCCAATTTGGTGGAACAAACTCCCCACCGATGTCACGACTGCAGAGTCACTCCCCATCTTCTGCCGCAGGCTGAAAACCCATCTCTTCAGGACACACTTCCCGGATCCTTCCTCGTAGCGCTAAGTCAATTATCTAAGTAGATTACATATTATAGATAGGTAGATATTGTTCTAGATATTGTTGTATATTGTTTACCAACTTATTGTACTTTACCCTTACACTTTTGCCTGAATTATTGTATTTCTACCTGAGCACTGGTTCAGTTATTGGAGACTTGTTAGAAATTGAATGCATTTTTGACTTCTGGTGACGAGTTGTTCTCTTACCTTCCTTTGTTGAAACACACTATTGTAAGTCGCTTTGGATAAAAGCATCTGCTCAATGACTGTAATGTAATGTAATGTAATGTTCAAAAATGAACTGATTTAAAACAAAACGTAATATAATTGAGATGTTTGTGTTAGAATCATTTTATTTTTTTACATATATAAAAATATTTGGATATCTATATACAAGAAATATTTGGATTGGAACTATTTTAGACTCTATTTTAGACTAGATTCAGTAACTCATATCGGCCACTAGGGGGGGCAATGCCCCTGCCCTCCCACAAACGCCGCCTATGGGGTTGGCGAGAAGTAATGAGGGTTGATGCTGCCCTCTGGTGTAGGCAGGGTGAATAACAATTGTGACACTCTTTTTGATTGCTACACTTTTGCCAGGCTCCCCATCGCTTGACCTGTGTGTGTGTGTGTGTGTGTGTGTGTGTGTGTGTGTGTGTGTGTGTGTGTGTGTGTGTGTGTGTGTGTGTGTGTGTGTGTGTGTGTGTGTGTGGTGTGTGTGTGTGTGTGTGTGTGTGTGTGTGTGTGTGTGTGTGTGTGTGTGTGTGTGTGTGTGTGTGTGTGTGTGTGTGTGTGTGTGTGTGTGTGTGTGTGTGTGTGTGTGATGGCTGGTTTATTTAAAACGTGGGTCTTGATTATTCTTACGTTCGACTTGATTATTGTGTCATATATGTGTGTAATTTTTGAAGCTCAATCCTCAATCAGGAGGACAGTTAAAATTGTCAGGAGGAGGGGGGGTGGTGGGGGTGGTGGTGGTGGGGGTGGTGGTGGTGGTGGTGGCTCCTCCCTAATGATCCACTTTAACAGCCATTGGTACCATGGCTTCTAGCACTGGAGTAGTAGTAGTAGTAGTAGTAGTAGTAGTAGTGGTAGTGGTAGTGGTAGTGGTAGTAGTAGTAGTGGTAGTAGTAGTAGTAGTAGTAGTAGTAGTAGTAGTAGTAGTGGTAGTAGTAGTAGTAATAGTGGTAGTGGTAGTGGTGGTGGTAGTAGTAGTAGTAGTAGTAGTAGTGGTAGTGGTGGTAGTAGTAGCAGCAGTAGTGGTAGTAGTAGTAGTAGTAGTAGTAGTAGTAGTAGTAGTAGTAGTAGTAGTAGTAGCAGCAGTAGTAGTAGTAGTAGTAGTAGTAGTAGTAGTAGTAGTAGTAGTAGTGGTAGTGGTAGTGGTGGTGGTAGTAGTAGTAGTAGTAGTAGTAGTAGTAGTGGTAGTGGTGGTAGTAGTAGCAGCAGTAGTGGTAGTAGTAGTAGTAGTAGTAGTAGTAGTAGTAGTAGTAGTAGTAGTAGTAGCAGCAGTAGTAGTAGTAGTAGTAGTAGTAGTAGTAGTAGTAGTGGTAGTGGTAGTGGTGGTGGTAGTAGTAGTAGTAGTAGTAGTAGTAGTGGTAGTGGTGGTAGTAGTAGCAGCAGTAGTGGTAGTAGTAGTAGTAGTAGTAGTAGTAGTAGTAGTAGTAGTAGCAGTAGTAGTAGTAGTAGTAGTAGTAGTAGTGGTAGTGGTAGTAGTAGTAGTAGTAGTGGTAGTGGTAGTGGTGGTGGTAGTAGTAGTAGTAGTAGTAGTAGTAGTAGTAGTAGTAGTGGTAGTGGTGGTAGTAGTAGCAGCAGTAGTAGTAGTAGTGGTAGTGGTAGTAGTAGTAGTAGTAGTAGTAGTAGTAGTAGTAGTAGTAGTAGTAGCAGCAGTAGTAGTAGTAGTGGTAGTGGTAGTAGTAGTGGTAGTGGTAGTGGTAGTAGAAGTAGTAGTAGTGGTAGTAGTAGTAGTAGTAGTAGTAGTAGGAGGAGGCGGGAGGGAACCTTTAGGGTTCAAACACCAACTATCCAGGTGGGGGCAGAACGCTGACCCTCTCAGAGTCAATCACCCTGACCACCACACTATCAATGTAGGCCTACAATACTATATTTAAATTTGTATTCAATCTAGCCTTTGCATCTTATTCTTATTACATGAGCAAATTCAAATGATTCACAGATATTATGACAGTGTTGATATGAATTCATATGAAATGTCCTAATTTGTTCGTATAGGAGTTTGAATTGCATGTTAGAAGATTGCCGAGTCTGCCCTAACCAGTACTGGTAACACCTCTCATCCTAATAAGGTTATGGCCCTTTTAGTAAAACTGTGGTGAATACAAATATTGCAGACCTTTAACTAAGCGTACTTCCTCTTCTTGGCTCATGTGAATATAGGCTCCAGCAGTGGAACTCAACGGAGACAACACAGGCAAAATGCTCTACAGGGCGGCTGTGCTTGTATTCCTGGTTGGAGTGACCGACGGTGAGATTCTTATGACATTACTCTATTGGGTCATAATGGGTTTAATATCATTTATTTTTCAGTTATGGCATTCTATGAGTTAAACAAAAGGAACAAAAAACAAGTAGTTGTTTTTCAACATGTGTAGGGTTAAAAGTAAAGTATTTTTGTTGGTATGTTTATATTAGGGCTGTCAAAATTAACGCGTTAACGCATGTGAGATTTTAACGCGCACTATTTTTTTAAACTCAGACTAATCATAGTATCCGGATTAGACGGCTCCTGCCTCAGTATTTCCAGCGCGCATGTGCACCTGTGAATGAGTTGAGAGGCGGGCGTTAAACTAACAGGATGATGAGGAGACGCACCGCAGAGCGCTGGGCGGAACATTTCACTTTAAAACATCGTGCTCGCAATATAATGGCGGTAGCAAATAAACGTTCTTCTGAGCATATGCCCTGTAAAGCACACATCATACAGAGGGCCGTTGCTCTCTCCCTCCGCGACTGTGGATGTGATGGGGCTTTAGCAAATTGCCGTAAAATAGTTGGACATTTCAAACACAGTCCTGCAAACACAAGGGAGCTGAAAGTCCGACAGCAAGCCTCTCATGGGCAGAAGGAGGAGCCACTAAGCTAAGGGCAATACTAAGCTCTCCCTGAGACCTTTTGGCTTAGAAAAACTAAAGTGAAAAGTAAGAAATAAAATAATACAAATCTTGATCTTTAACTGCTTTTAGCATTTCATTCTTCCATACCTGCATTTGTTTTGCCACCCGCAAAAAACAAAACTACAAGAAAATGTTTATTTTAAACTTTAAAAAATCTGTGATTAATCTGATTAATCACAGAATTTTTTTGTGATTAATCAGACTATTGTTGATCTATTGACAGCACTAGTTTATATATTTGGGGTCAATTCAATTCAATTGTTTAGATCCTAAATGAGTACTCAGCCTTCCCCACACTGTGAGATCACACGTGTGTTACAGCAGAACATAACAGCATTACGGACATTATCAAGAGTGTATTTTAATTGTTTAATGAAGAAGGGAAATTACGTCAATCAAATCGAACAATAATACAATATTGTATGTTTTTTAACATTTAACATGTGGTACAACAATGCCCCCCTGCGGATATTTCATTCTAAATGTCAATCCCTTGTTATAGTAATAGTAACAAGAGAGTCCCTATAGTGCTGGTGAGAGAGTGATCTGTGAGTCTGAGAGAGATATATGTCCCGTGTGGTTTTACTCAACGCCCAGGTGTGAAGGTCCTCTGCAACGCGACCAGGCCCCATGGGGACGTGAACGTCCCCCAGTGCTTCGGACCTCTTGGAGGAGCTGTGGAGGTCCAGCTCGTCACTCCGTTATCACAAGGCTATAGAGTCACACTGAAGAAAAATGAAAACTTCCTATTCTCCCGAGATATTGAAAGAACAATTCAAGTAGAGGACTATTCATTTGATCTGAGCACTGGAATATTTACTGTGAAGGACATCAAAAGGACAGATGACGCTGAATATTACATTGAGATACATAATGACAATGGACGTTTAATAGCCGTGGGAAATTATAATTTGTCCGTTCAAGGTGAGTAACTATATTACTATTTTGATAACATTCTTGCGCAACAGGATTACCCATTCGAGGGAAACGGCATGTTTACCTCATTATGGATTAATTAGACACTGACTGACATCTGACATAAACGACAGAAACACTGCTGGCTGTCAAGCTCAGTGTCAATATTATTGGTAATATTGCATGCAATTCGATAATTCTGTAGGCCTACTATATGAATGTTGTTGATATACTCCTTTAATTGTCCCTGTGCGGATATATAATTAATGTTGTCAACATTTGATATAAAGAGAGGTCTGTGTGGCCTTTTAGAAATGTTCTTTATTACTTAACTTTACTTTAGTGCTGAGGGAGAAGTTTCTCTTTACACTGCTACTGCACACGTTCTAAGTTAGGATATATTATGAGACCCAATGGTTTTATGTCCATTCTACTGTCACATTGTAAGACTCAACTCATCAGTTGTTTGCCCTTAGCACCGGTCTCCTCTCCCCTCCCGTCCTTGGAGTGTCTGGCCAGCGGAGAGCAGAGGGTGTCCTGTTCCGCCAAGGGGGACGCACTCCGCTACGGATGGAGTCTAGATGGAAACCCGCTGGTGGTCACGCATCTCCTCTCTGGAAGCGGTGCCACTAGCCAGATCACTCTGAAGCTGGGCTGGTCGGGAGTGATCAAATGCTCGGTCAGCAACGACGTCAGCATCTCCACGGCAAGCAAAACCGTGTCTGCGTGTGTCGGTGAGTGAAAGATACAAGGACATAAATGGGGCACTATCCGTTGATTCATCACATGACCCGTAACTACCATTGTCTCTCATAGGCTTCATTTATGTAAATTGCACATCAAATGGGATCTCTATATCACAGTGGGTGCATAGAGACAACAACACCTTATGCATTGAGACACCAGCACCTGAGGAACCAGGAAATGTCAATAAGACGGGTAGGCGGACTAAATGAATAGTATAACCATTATGTTAATGAGACGCGAAGATAATGATGACAGTCTGCTCACCTGTTAATATATAAATATACGTATAATTAAATATATGTTTGTCAGGGAGTGAAAAATACGAGAGAAATTAATGAAAGGAAGTTGGCTTCACTAGCTGTTGATTCATCACATGACTTATAACACTACCATTGTCTCTCATAGGCTTCATTTATGTAAATTGCACATCAAATGGGACCTCTATATCACAGTGGGTGCATAGAGACAACAACACCTTATGCATTGAGATACCAGCACCTGTAAAACGTGAATATGTGGGTAAGCAGACTAGCCCATACACACACCCGTGCACGCAGACACACACACACACACACACACACACACACACACACACACACACACACACACACACAGTCACACACACACACACACACACACACACACACACACACAGTAAATACTGTATATAATGTATACACATACATATATATATATATATATATATATATGTAGTCAGTGATAAAGGGATTTTAGCAACCATTGTTGCTAAACTTACTCTTACCAAGTACGTCTGCTTTCCTATTAACATATATGTGTATAAATGTATATAACTATATAGATGTTTGTCCTCTGTCTGCCATACTTTTTTCCCAGAGCTCATCTATATAATAATAAATGGTTTTCGGGCAGCGATAGCGCTGCTGCTAACAGTTGCATTGGGAGTCTACTGCGCGCGAAGGAAGAAAACCTCGAAAGGTACAACATGGCGGGCTCTTTGCTACATACTACATTATGTAGAGTCTAATGTTGCGTAACCATGTGAGTACAGTCACTGTTACGCTGTTATGGAATGGAACACTGTCATATTTTGGGAGGTGAGACATTGCAACACCTCTTGGGTTAAAACTACGTTCTGCTCTCTCAGTTCCTCCTTTTTTCTCCTCTCGGTTGAAACTAACGTGGACTGTTTGTACTCTCAGCCCCGAAGGACCAGACCCTAACAGCTGGAAACACACACGTCTGGTGATGTGGAGACGGCGATCGAGCCAGAGTGCCAGCGGCCCCGTTGGACCTTCTGAGCTGCCAGGAAGACTTCCGTCTTCCAGCGTCTAAAAGGCCACTTTCATTGAACCCCTGTTTCTGATGTTTATTCTGTGGGGACATTCATGAGGACGTTTTGGCTGAACCTACATTGGACTTAGTGCACTATCATCAGCACCTTCATCAAGTCAAGTCAAGTTTATTGTCACTTCACAGTTTACAGTTTAGTATAAAGCAGTGATGTGAAAATCTTGTGTGCAATACCCGACGACAGACAGCAGTTATAAAATAAAATAAGATAAAATAAAAATAGATAAAAATAGAATAAAAAATTGAATAAAGAATATAATAATAAAAATAAAAAATGCAATTTATAAAATGCAAAAATCAGCACAGAAAAGAGCAATATATATATATAAATCAATGTAATAAAATATACATTGTTATATGTTATACGCCCTTGTTCAGCAGCCTGATGGCCTGACTGTGGAAGCTAATGTCAATTATTGTATTTAATATTTAGTTATTAGACTTCTTAACCATTTTACTAATATTTGTTTAATCTTCTAACATGAAAAGAAACAAATTAACTGAGCAGTTATGAATAAATCATGCTGAAAGCTGTATTCCTTAAAACCAGTCACGCAGGTGAAGGTGCTTGGATTAAGGTGTATAACATAGTGTATCAAATATGTTCTACGGTTCATTTTAACATTAACAACCATGTTTCTCTGTTATGGTCCTCCATTTTGAACCCAGTGAAACATTGACAGCAGATGTTGGGCTATGAAAAGAATTTGCTAACTCATATCCTGATAGTCATTTAACAGTAGGACGTAGATGCGTTCTGCTGACACTTCTCATTTTTATGGTAATGTAGCGGGTAGGGTGGTTGAGACCGGAAGCACAGCATGAAGGCCGGCCCACTGCCACTGATTGTTTGATTCGCGCTTGCCTTTAAAAGGTGTCTGACGTACACAGGAGGACAATAGTGCGTTTTGTGTTTTGAAGAGTGAGCCGCTTGGAGTTAAGCTGTGCGATCAGGAGAACCTCGGCCTGGCGTCTGTGTGCGTATGGTGACCAGTAAATGGTATGCGCGGTTACAAGTCTACAGTAACCAGTGGAGCGAGTAGTGATTCCTCACGGGTTTGCAGCAACAAGCAGCGCTGACGCTGACAAGAGTGTGCTCAACTATTAGACATCTATACGGTGGAACTTCATTGGCTTTATAGCTTTGAATTCAGGCTGTCCTCAAAACCGAGGATTGTCTTCGTCTGTCCAACTAGCCACTGTTTTTCCTGGGTTTAATCATTCTGTTGTTTTTATCTATTTGTTCGAATATACGTATGTGTGTGTCTCGGAACCTTGCCACAACTGTGTTGCGACCTGGAGCTCGGTGGGCCTGGGCTGACGGCCTGCTACGTTTAGCCTACTAGTTCACACGTTTGTTTTGTTTGTTTGTTTTGTCTGTCTTTCTTTGTTTGTTAGGCAAGTAGTATAACTCTGGCCTTGGGCATTGTGCAATATTTCTCGTTGGGGCGGTGCTCCGTTTGCAGTGTTTACCAGTTTGTAGTGTGAAACGCCGTGTGCGTGTACGGCCTATTTTGGTGTGAAGTCTCATAGCGTTGAAGTGTGTGTGCACTCTAACTATTTATTCAACCTTATTTCGCTATACTATTTATTGGACTTTTAACACTGACTTATTATGTGATTGTGGTGCCGTGACTTATTTATTGCAGCATTTTGCACACCTGTGGGAAATAATTGCTTGTGCTGATTGCCAACTGTGTATTTGTGCCTACTGTTTTAATAAAATTGTATTTTGATTACATCAGTCCCATCCTTGTTCCTTTATTGGACATAACCTGTTTAGATAGCTTTAAGGGTAGCGCTGTTTGGAGCGCTGTTTGGGTTTCCTAGCTTAATTATATAAATTGTGAATAAGGGCGCCCCCTGGGGGTCACAGTAATACTTCCTCTTTGATGTTATCTCTCATATATACACAAATATATACATACAAATATATTTATATGTAACCCTGTCTCCAGTGGCGGCCGGTGACATCCGAAGTAGGAGGGGCGCAGGGGTAAAACATTTTTTTTAATCATATCTGCTGTGCAATACCGGATTTGCCCAGACGGTGGCGCCATTTCACCATGTAAACGACCGAGAGGGCTAATTAAAAATAAAAAACTATACATAATATAAACCTCACCGTTACTCATTCTACTCTGTATTGTATATATGTATATTGACTGAACATTCCTTTACTTACTGCTTAATTTCTTTTTTTACTTTATTTTTACTGTATGTAGCACAATCAATCAGTATTCTGTATTTTGTTGTGACAAATAATAAACAAACTTGAAACTTATGGTGAAAGAACATTTATTATATGGTGCCTAGTAGAAAATAAACATAAGAAAAAAATATGGTCTTATATTAGAAAGACTACCCAGTGTGCCATCAAAAATAATACCTAAATATGGTCTTACATTCGATTGTGCAAAAGTAATTAGAACAAAATAGAAGATAATAAAATAGACCTGATACAAGTCCTGAGATAAAATGCAATACAATGTTAAGCTTACAAATTAAAAAGGTACTGGGTCCTATGTACACTACACTACTATACAATATACAGTTTAATCTATGTACCTATGCTATACTAACTATACAAGAACCACTTAGCAAACCAGGTTCTGGAAAACGACCGAATATATAGCCTTCCTCTGTCTGTTGCTGGTTGCTGAATGGTGGTGGCTCCTCCCTAATGATCCACTTTAACAGCCATTGGTACCATGGCTTCTAGCACTGGAGTAGTAGTAGTAGTAGTAGTAGTAGTAGTAGTGGTAGTGGTAGTGGTAGTGGTAGTAGTAGTAGTGGTAGTAGTAGTAGTAGTAGTAGTAGTAGTAGTAGTAGTAGTGGTAGTAGTAGTAGTAATAGTGGTAGTGGTAGTGGTGGTGGTAGTAGTAGTAGTAGTAGTAGTAGTGGTAGTGGTGGTAGTAGTAGCAGCAGTAGTGGTAGTAGTAGTAGTAGTAGTAGTAGTAGTAGTAGTAGTAGTAGTAGTAGTAGCAGCAGTAGTAGTAGTAGTAGTAGTAGTAGTAGTAGTAGTAGTAGTAGTAGTAGTGGTAGTGGTAGTGGTGGTGGTAGTAGTAGTAGTAGTAGTAGTAGTAGTAGTGGTAGTGGTGGTAGTAGTAGCAGCAGTAGTGGTAGTAGTAGTAGTAGTAGTAGTAGTAGTAGTAGTAGTAGTAGTAGTAGTAGCAGCAGTAGTAGTAGTAGTAGTAGTAGTAGTAGTAGTAGTGGTAGTGGTAGTGGTGGTGGTAGTAGTAGTAGTAGTAGTAGTAGTAGTAGTGGTAGTGGTGGTAGTAGTAGCAGCAGTAGTGGTAGTAGTAGTAGTAGTAGTAGTAGTAGTAGTAGTAGTAGTAGCAGTAGTAGTAGTAGTAGTAGTAGTAGTAGTGGTAGTGGTAGTAGTAGTAGTAGTAGTGGTAGTGGTAGTGGTGGTGGTAGTAGTAGTAGTAGTAGTAGTAGTAGTAGTAGTAGTAGTGGTAGTGGTGGTAGTAGTAGCAGCAGTAGTAGTAGTAGTGGTAGTGGTAGTAGTAGTAGTAGTAGTAGTAGTAGTAGTAGTAGTAGTAGTAGTAGCAGCAGTAGTAGTAGTAGTGGTAGTGGTAGTAGTAGTGGTAGTGGTAGTGGTAGTAGAAGTAGTAGTAGTGGTAGTAGTAGTAGTAGTAGTAGTAGTAGGAGGAGGCGGGAGGGAACCTTTAGGGTTCAAACACCAACTATCCAGGTGGGGGCAGAACGCTGACCCTCTCAGAGTCAATCACCCTGACCACCACACTATCAATGTAGGCCTACAATACTATATTTAAATTTGTATTCAATCTAGCCTTTGCATCTTATTCTTATTACATGAGCAAATTCAAATGATTCACAGATATTATGACAGTGTTGATATGAATTCATATGAAATGTCCTAATTTGTTCGTATAGGAGTTTGAATTGCATGTTAGAAGATTGCCGAGTCTGCCCTAACCAGTACTGGTAACACCTCTCATCCTAATAAGGTTATGGCCCTTTTAGTAAAACTGTGGTGAATACAAATATTGCAGACCTTTAACTAAGCGTACTTCCTCTTCTTGGCTCATGTGAATATAGGCTCCAGCAGTGGAACTCAACGGAGACAACACAGGCAAAATGCTCTACAGGGCGGCTGTGCTTGTATTCCTGGTTGGAGTGACCGACGGTGAGATTCTTATGACATTACTCTATTGGGTCATAATGGGTTTAATATCATTTATTTTTCAGTTATGGCATTCTATGAGTTAAACAAAAGGAACAAAAAACAAGTAGTTGTTTTTCAACATGTGTAGGGTTAAAAGTAAAGTATTTTTGTTGGTATGTTTATATTAGGGCTGTCAAAATTAACGCGTTAACGCATGTGAGATTTTAACGCGCACTATTTTTTTAAACTCAGACTAATCATAGTATCCGGATTAGACGGCTCCTGCCTCAGTATTTCCAGCGCGCATGTGCACCTGTGAATGAGTTGAGAGGCGGGCGTTAAACTAACAGGATGATGAGGAGACGCACCGCAGAGCGCTGGGCGGAACATTTCACTTTAAAACATCGTGCTCGCAATATAATGGCGGTAGCAAATAAACGTTCTTCTGAGCATATGCCCTGTAAAGCACACATCATACAGAGGGCCGTTGCTCTCTCCCTCCGCGACTGTGGATGTGATGGGGCTTTAGCAAATTGCCGTAAAATAGTTGGACATTTCAAACACAGTCCTGCAAACACAAGGGAGCTGAAAGTCCGACAGCAAGCCTCTCATGGGCAGAAGGAGGAGCCACTAAGCTAAGGGCAATACTAAGCTCTCCCTGAGACCTTTTGGCTTAGAAAAACTAAAGTGAAAAGTAAGAAATAAAATAATACAAATCTTGATCTTTAACTGCTTTTAGCATTTCATTCTTCCATACCTGCATTTGTTTTGCCACCCGCAAAAAACAAAACTACAAGAAAATGTTTATTTTAAACTTTAAAAAATCTGTGATTAATCTGATTAATCACAGAATTTTTTTGTGATTAATCAGACTATTGTTGATCTATTGACAGCACTAGTTTATATATTTGGGGTCAATTCAATTCAATTGTTTAGATCCTAAATGAGTACTCAGCCTTCCCCACACTGTGAGATCACACGTGTGTTACAGCAGAACATAACAGCATTACGGACATTATCAAGAGTGTATTTTAATTGTTTAATGAAGAAGGGAAATTACGTCAATCAAATCGAACAATAATACAATATTGTATGTTTTTTAACATTTAACATGTGGTACAACAATGCCCCCCTGCGGATATTTCATTCTAAATGTCAATCCCTTGTTATAGTAATAGTAACAAGAGAGTCCCTATAGTGCTGGTGAGAGAGTGATCTGTGAGTCTGAGAGAGATATATGTCCCGTGTGGTTTTACTCAACGCCCAGGTGTGAAGGTCCTCTGCAACGCGACCAGGCCCCATGGGGACGTGAACGTCCCCCAGTGCTTCGGACCTCTTGGAGGAGCTGTGGAGGTCCAGCTCGTCACTCCGTTATCACAAGGCTATAGAGTCACACTGAAGAAAAATGAAAACTTCCTATTCTCCCGAGATATTGAAAGAACAATTCAAGTAGAGGACTATTCATTTGATCTGAGCACTGGAATATTTACTGTGAAGGACATCAAAAGGACAGATGACGCTGAATATTACATTGAGATACATAATGACAATGGACGTTTAATAGCCGTGGGAAATTATAATTTGTCCGTTCAAGGTGAGTAACTATATTACTATTTTGATAACATTCTTGCGCAACAGGATTACCCATTCGAGGGAAACGGCATGTTTACCTCATTATGGATTAATTAGACACTGACTGACATCTGACATAAACGACAGAAACACTGCTGGCTGTCAAGCTCAGTGTCAATATTATTGGTAATATTGCATGCAATTCGATAATTCTGTAGGCCTACTATATGAATGTTGTTGATATACTCCTTTAATTGTCCCTGTGCGGATATATAATTAATGTTGTCAACATTTGATATAAAGAGAGGTCTGTGTGGCCTTTTAGAAATGTTCTTTATTACTTAACTTTACTTTAGTGCTGAGGGAGAAGTTTCTCTTTACACTGCTACTGCACACGTTCTAAGTTAGGATATATTATGAGACCCAATGGTTTTATGTCCATTCTACTGTCACATTGTAAGACTCAACTCATCAGTTGTTTGCCCTTAGCACCGGTCTCCTCTCCCCTCCCGTCCTTGGAGTGTCTGGCCAGCGGAGAGCAGAGGGTGTCCTGTTCCGCCAAGGGGGACGCACTCCGCTACGGATGGAGTCTAGATGGAAACCCGCTGGTGGTCACGCATCTCCTCTCTGGAAGCGGTGCCACTAGCCAGATCACTCTGAAGCTGGGCTGGTCGGGAGTGATCAAATGCTCGGTCAGCAACGACGTCAGCATCTCCACGGCAAGCAAAACCGTGTCTGCGTGTGTCGGTGAGTGAAAGATACAAGGACATAAATGGGGCACTATCCGTTGATTCATCACATGACCCGTAACTACCATTGTCTCTCATAGGCTTCATTTATGTAAATTGCACATCAAATGGGATCTCTATATCACAGTGGGTGCATAGAGACAACAACACCTTATGCATTGAGACACCAGCACCTGAGGAACCAGGAAATGTCAATAAGACGGGTAGGCGGACTAAATGAATAGTATAACCATTATGTTAATGAGACGCGAAGATAATGATGACAGTCTGCTCACCTGTTAATATATAAATATACGTATAATTAAATATATGTTTGTCAGGGAGTGAAAAATACGAGAGAAATTAATGAAAGGAAGTTGGCTTCACTAGCTGTTGATTCATCACATGACTTATAACACTACCATTGTCTCTCATAGGCTTCATTTATGTAAATTGCACATCAAATGGGACCTCTATATCACAGTGGGTGCATAGAGACAACAACACCTTATGCATTGAGATACCAGCACCTGTAAAACGTGAATATGTGGGTAAGCAGACTAGCCCATACACACACCCGTGCACGCAGACACACACACACACACACACACACACACACACACACACACACACACACACACACACACAGTCACACACACACACACACACACACACACACACACACACAGTAAATACTGTATATAATGTATACACATACATGTATATATATATATATATATATATGTAGTCAGTGATAAAGGGATTTTAGCAACCATTGTTGCTAAACTTACTCTTACCAAGTACGTCTGCTTTCCTATTAACATATATGTGTATAAATGTATATAACTATATAGATGTTTGTCCTCTGTCTGCCATACTTTTTTCCCAGAGCTCATCTATATAATAATAAATGGTTTTCGGGCAGCGATAGCGCTGCTGCTAACAGTTGCATTGGGAGTCTACTGCGCGCGAAGGAAGAAAACCTCGAAAGGTACAACATGGCGGGCTCTTTGCTACATACTACATTATGTAGAGTCTAATGTTGCGTAACCATGTGAGTACAGTCACTGTTACGCTGTTATGGAATGGAACACTGTCATATTTTGGGAGGTGAGACATTGCAACACCTCTTGGGTTAAAACTACGTTCTGCTCTCTCAGTTCCTCCTTTTTTCTCCTCTCGGTTGAAACTAACGTGGACTGTTTGTACTCTCAGCCCCGAAGGACCAGACCCTAACAGCTGGAAACACACACGTCTGGTGATGTGGAGACGGCGATCGAGCCAGAGTGCCAGCGGCCCCGTTGGACCTTCTGAGCTGCCAGGAAGACTTCCGTCTTCCAGCGTCTAAAAGGCCACTTTCATTGAACCCCTGTTTCTGATGTTTATTCTGTGGGGACATTCATGAGGACGTTTTGGCTGAACCTACATTGGACTTAGTGCACTATCATCAGCACCTTCATCAAGTCAAGTCAAGTTTATTGTCACTTCACAGTTTACAGTTTAGTATAAAGCAGTGATGTGAAAATCTTGTGTGCAATACCCGACGACAGACAGCAGTTATAAAATAAAATAAGATAAAATAAAAATAGATAAAAATAGAATAAAAAATTGAATAAAGAATATAATAATAAAAATAAAAAATGCAATTTATAAAATGCAAAAATCAGCACAGAAAAGAGCAATATATATATATAAATCAATGTAATAAAATATACATTGTTATATGTTATACGCCCTTGTTCAGCAGCCTGATGGCCTGACTGTGGAAGCTAATGTCAATTATTGTATTTAATATTTAGTTATTAGACTTCTTAACCATTTTACTAATATTTGTTTAATCTTCTAACATGAAAAGAAACAAATTAACTGAGCAGTTATGAATAAATCATGCTGAAAGCTGTATTCCTTAAAACCAGTCACGCAGGTGAAGGTGCTTGGATTAAGGTGTATAACATAGTGTATCAAATATGTTCTACGGTTCATTTTAACATTAACAACCATGTTTCTCTGTTATGGTCCTCCATTTTGAACCCAGTGAAACATTGACAGCAGATGTTGGGCTATGAAAAGAATTTGCTAACTCATATCCTGATAGTCATTTAACAGTAGGACGTAGATGCGTTCTGCTGACACTTCTCATTTTTATGGTAATGTAGCGGGTAGGGTGGTTGAGACCGGAAGCACAGCATGAAGGCCGGCCCACTGCCACTGATTGTTTGATTCGCGCTTGCCTTTAAAAGGTGTCTGACGTACACAGGAGGACAATAGTGCGTTTTGTGTTTTGAAGAGTGAGCCGCTTGGAGTTAAGCTGTGCGATCAGGAGAACCTCGGCCTGGCGTCTGTGTGCGTATGGTGACCAGTAAATGGTATGCGCGGTTACAAGTCTACAGTAACCAGTGGAGCGAGTAGTGATTCCTCACGGGTTTGCAGCAACAAGCAGCGCTGACGCTGACAAGAGTGTGCTCAACTATTAGACATCTATACGGTGGAACTTCATTGGCTTTATAGCTTTGAATTCAGGCTGTCCTCAAAACCGAGGATTGTCTTCGTCTGTCCAACTAGCCACTGTTTTTCCTGGGTTTAATCATTCTGTTGTTTTTATCTATTTGTTCGAATATACGTATGTGTGTGTCTCGGAACCTTGCCACAACTGTGTTGCGACCTGGAGCTCGGTGGGCCTGGGCTGACGGCCTGCTACGTTTAGCCTACTAGTTCACACGTTTGTTTTGTTTGTTTGTTTTGTCTGTCTTTCTTTGTTTGTTAGGCAAGTAGTATAACTCTGGCCTTGGGCATTGTGCAATATTTCTCGTTGGGGCGGTGCTCCGTTTGCAGTGTTTACCAGTTTGTAGTGTGAAACGCCGTGTGCGTGTACGGCCTATTTTGGTGTGAAGTCTCATAGCGTTGAAGTGTGTGTGCACTCTAACTATTTATTCAACCTTATTTCGCTATACTATTTATTGGACTTTTAACACTGACTTATTATGTGATTGTGGTGCCGTGACTTATTTATTGCAGCATTTTGCACACCTGTGGGAAATAATTGCTTGTGCTGATTGCCAACTGTGTATTTGTGCCTACTGTTTTAATAAAATTGTATTTTGATTACATCAGTCCCATCCTTGTTCCTTTATTGGACATAACCTGTTTAGATAGCTTTAAGGGTAGCGCTGTTTGGAGCGCTGTTTGGGTTTCCTAGCTTAATTATATAAATTGTGAATAAGGGCGCCCCCTGGGGGTCACAGTAATACTTCCTCTTTGATGTTATCTCTCATATATACACAAATATATACATACAAATATATTTATATGTAACCCTGTCTCCAGTGGCGGCCGGTGACATCCGAAGTAGGAGGGGCGCAGGGGTAAAACATTTTTTTTAATCATATCTGCTGTGCAATACCGGATTTGCCCAGACGGTGGCGCCATTTCACCATGTAAACGACCGAGAGGGCTAATTAAAAATAAAAAACTATACATAATATAAACCTCACCGTTACTCATTCTACTCTGTATTGTATATATGTATATTGACTGAACATTCCTTTACTTACTGCTTAATTTCTTTTTTTACTTTCTTTTTACTGTATGTAGCACAATCAATCAGTATTCTGTATTTTGTTGTGACAAATAATAAACAAACTTGAAACTTATGGTGAAAGAACATTTATTATATGGTGCCTAGTAGAAAATAAACATAAGAAAAAAATATGGTCTTATATTAGAAAGACTACCCAGTGTGCCATCAAAAATAATACCTAAATATGGTCTTACATTCGATTGTGCAAAAGTAATTAGAACAAAATAGAAGATAATAAAATAGACCTGATACAAGTCCTGAGATAAAATGCAATACAATGTTAAGCTTACAAATTAAAAAGGTACTGGGTCCTATGTACACTACACTACTATACAATATACAGTTTAATCTATGTACCTATGCTATACTAACTATACAAGAACCACTTAGCAAACCAGGTTCTGGAAAACGACCGAATATATAGCCTTCCTCTGTCTGTTGCTGGTTGCTGAATGCTGATGTCAGGCTGATGAGGTCCAAACTCTTTCACTCTTGAGTTTTTCTTGCAGTGTTCGTCTTTCAAATGGTGTTGCTTTGAGGGATTTGACAGAATTGTCCATGGTAGCTAGTGTAATGGCTGTGTCCTGTACAGAACAAAAAAAGAACAAACTTGCAACATGAGGTCTCTCCCACACACACGGGTCTCAATCTCCTCTCCTCAGACAGCAAGACGCAGCAAGAACTGACTCATTAACAAATGCTTCTGAATTTAACTAATTAAATAGAATACAAATGCTTAATCCATTCGACCACAGCATATATTAGCAGACAAACACACGGAGGACCCTGTAGCTAGCATTGGGGAAGCACGTGTCCACGATAAACTTACAAAACCCCAATCCACACCGTTTACATACAAATGACACAAGCTGCATGTTTATACAGCAAGACCAACATTTCTTATCCCCTTTACTTTACGTTTACATCGTCCACAATAACAATAAATGTAAAACTATAATCGGGACAAAAACAAACAACAACGTACCTCTCCTCAGACAGCAAGACGCGAACTGAGAGCAGAGCAGTACAGGCTTTACAAATAAGGTTAAACTAGGCTATGAATTGCGCATGCGTGACTGGTTTTCTTTGCTCACGCATTCACGCATGCGCCACTCAATTTGCTCACGCATGCGCCACTCAATTTGAGTCGCGCATGCGTGACTGGTTTCCTTGTTCGGGCGCAATGAAATGCGCTCCCAGAGATCGTATTCAGGACCCTTGATAGGCTACATTTGCCTATCAAATTTGGTACCTACCTCAAAACCTTGACCCTTGATAGGCTACATTGCCTATCAAATTTGGTACCTACCTCCAAACCTGGGCGCACTGCCGTGCGCCCAGGTTTGGAGGTAGGTACCAAATTTCTATGAGAGTGACGTCAATGACAAACGAGGGGGGAGAATAGCACGCACAACAATGATTTATATTTGCTATATTAACGTTATTGTGCATTTTAAACACAAACATACATAAAATGAGCAATTATTATTCATTTTAAACATGTTTAGTTTATTTTTTTATTTATTTTTTTTCCTCTCTCAACCAGGTGGGGCGGCGCCCCTGCGCCCCTATGGACGAGCCGCCACTGCCTGTCTCTCAGACGGCGAGCCCCAGCGAAGAATCTGCGTTGTGTAATGGGTTGATGTCATAGGTGGAGTTTACGGGGGCAGGGGGGGCATTACCCCCCCAAGTGGCCGAAATGTGTTACTGAATGAGTCTAAAATCAAGTCTACAATAGTTCCAATCCAAATATTTCTTGTATATAGATCTCCAAATGTTTTAATAGATGTAATAAAATACAATTATTCTAACACCAAAATCTTAATTATATTATGTTTTGTTTTAAATCAATTCATTGAAGAACAGTCACGTGACATGTGATGTTTGAAGTTAGACACGCCTCTATTTTGTGCACGTAGCGATTGGGCTAGCTATGTTTCTGTATGCTGTTTCTGTACGCTGAGCAGTAATGGGTATTCGGCGATTTTTAGATCGTCCAGGCATATGTGGGACGCGTTTACTTCTGCACTAAGTAGGACACTGGTTATAAATATTTAAAAACCTACTGTAACAACCCTGAGCATTTTCTTATTTTGTGCCTGCTATAAGTTGGACCCTGAGTGCTTATTTAACCGTTTTTAATGTAACATGAAATGTGTTTTGTGTACACTAAATGTTTTAAAAGGGTATATGGAAAATGAAAGCCTAACTGTTTAATAAAATCAAATTGATATTTTAATTTATTTTAAAGAGGTCAGAAACGGATTTGATGCGCTGTGTTGTTTGGCTTTATGGCAGCTTAAGTGTCTTCCGTTACTGTATGCGTAGTACGCCACGCAAATAGTGATGTTTCTTGTTTCCCATAAATGACGTAATTTCCATGCCATTTTCCGGTTGGCAAAAGGTCCTTGTTATTGGTATATTTTACATGGAAAGCACGGCGTGCTCGAAAAAATTGGCTCAATCAAGTCGCTATAGATATTCTTCTAAACAAACGTATTGTAGCGATGCGGTAATGGGTTGCTGTGTGTGTCAGTCAGCCGTCCCCTGTCTCTCAGCCAATCACAGAGCTGCGCAGTCGTGTGCGGGCTGTGATTGGCTGAGCAGAGGGGGATGGCTTGCTGGTGTGTGACGTTGAACTGGCGGCGTGCCTGCGTGATATTAGTGTGTCTTAATAAAGTTGGTCATTCAACCTGTGTTCTGTAACCTGCGTGCAACGTTCTGCTGATAACAACAAGTGAATAAAAGAACCGAGCACGTCAGTGCACGTCACTCGCCTTTTTGTGGACAGTAGTGGTGAAGGGTCGGCTTCACTTCCAGACCGATTCATAAACCAGGTCATTAAAGAATGGCAAAATAAGCCCACTCTTTGGCCAGATTTGAGCTTTGGTGATAATAACACCTGATCGACACGTTAGGGAGAGACACGAAGGAGTCTCTCAAGGCTTTACAATCACTGGAAGCTGATCAGTTTTTACTTAGTGGTCACTTTAAACCGCTATTTAACCGTTATTTCATGCAAAATGCATTTTATTATGAGTTTTCGAACGGTTTAAGAGTGCAGAGAACTGAGATAATTCGTAGACATTGAATATAGCATTGAATTGAATATAGCAAACTGTCCTCAAAAGTTTATAAACATGAACATAATCGTTACCCAATAAATGCTGACCTGACAGGAAGATGTACATATCATCCATCAGTCACTTTATTGTTATTTTTTATTGTGTACAGTATCTTAATAGTAGGCCTTTAGTGTTTTAGAAAATCACTATTACTTATAATACTGCGGGAGGGAACGGGGAGTAAGCGTATATTGGCTGTGACGTCACGAGAACACGCTATAGAGTCATAATCTGGAAGCCACGCCCACCGGGGGGGGAACATTAAATCTCTCTCCATTGACTGAAACATGTCTAAAAGCTGTTGTGTGACATGATGCTCTACCAACAAGGTAAATCATATTTTTTTCGGTTCGGCAGTTTGTTCAAATGCATCCTGTCACAAAACAGCTTTTAGGCATGTTTCAGTTTTTTGTTAGAAGTCAAAAATGACAAGGAGGCATCTTCCCGCAATGCAAAGTCAATGGAGAGCGATCTATTGCCCCCCCCCACCCCCGGTGTGGGCCTGGCCTAAATGCGGTATGACTATAGTTCTTTTCAAAATAATCTTTGCCCCCCCAGCGCAAATGTCAAACTCTGCCTATGGTTGATGTGTGCCAGGGCCAGGAGGATAGACAGGGAACTCCAATGGTAGTTGAGGCAGAGCAAACGTCTCTCATTTATTGTCTTCGAAACACAAAACGGAACATCCAGTTAGCGATGCCACGTGCAACTAGCTCGCCCATAAAGTAGCTCAAACACATTAAACATAATTTCAACATTAAATTAACATATTCGGTTCAGTCATACAAATAAACACACTTAAAACCCGACGTGTTAAATACAAATAATAACACACATAATGATATAAATAACTTAAACAAAGTACTTGCAGCAGTACAGCGCTCGGGAAACGTCCGTACCAGAGCCATAGAGATAATAGAGACACTCCCATAGAAGCCCGTTGGGAGGAGGGATATCGGTCCAGCTTCCGGGTTATGGAGACTGCAATAGTTCACGTGGTTGGACCGCGTTCATTTCTACTGCGTGTCACTCATTTCAGCGGTAGGATAATGAACCTGATGTACCTGATGCTTATGTGCGTCCATACTGGCTACCTGGGAGTTTACAGCGGTAACCGTGACCGCTGATTACATTCCCCCACAAGCCAACACGGACACAGCGCTGAAGGAACTGTACGGGGCTATCAGCGAACAGGAGTCAGCACACCCCGAGGCTGCTCTCATTGTGGCGGGGGACTTCAACAAGGCGAACCTGAAGAAGGTTCTCCCGAAGTTCTACCAACACATAACGAGCAACACACGGGGCGAGTGGATCCTCGACCACTGCTACACCCCCTTCCGTGATGGCTACAAGGCCCTCCTCCACCCACCATTCGGCAAATCAGACCACCGCTCTATCCAGCTGCTCCCCGCCTATAGGCAGAGACTGATGCAGCAACCGATCACTGTGAGGGAGGTCCAATGCTGGTTGGACCAATCGGACTCTATGCTGCGGGATTGTATTGATCGCGCTGACTGGCACATGTTCCGCCTTTGGCTCCGGGAATACGGAGGAATATACTACAGCCCGTTACAACCTCCGTAAGACCATCGTCACTGCCAAGCGGGAGTATAAGGACAGAGAGGAAGATAAATTCAAGAGCCACGATGCAAGGGGTATGTGGCAGGGGCTGCAGACGATAACGAACTTCAGAGGGAGAACCAGTTGTGTAGAGAACCTCTACCTCCCTCCCAGGAGAGCTAAATACTTTTTTTGCTCGGTTCGACGTGAACGGCAGCCCGCCGAAGCCAGCGCCGCCTGAGGAGACCAGCCTGCTGAGCATCTCTGAGGCGGATGTGCGCCGCACCTTCAAGCGGCTGAACATCCGTAAGGCGGCAGGCCCCAACGACATCCCGGGCTGCGTCCTCAGAGCATGCGCAGACCAGTTGGCAGGAGTCTTTGCAGACATCTTCAACCTCTCCCTGTCCCAGGCTGTTGTCCCCGCGGTCTTCAAGATGTCCACCATCGTGCCTGTCCCTAAACAACCCAAGGTAACATGCCTGAATGACTATAGACCTGTAGCCCTCACCTCGATTGTCAGCAAATGCTTCGAGAGGTTGGTCAAGGACTTTATTTGCTCCGTGTTACCTGCCACGCTGGACCCATGGCAATTTGCATATCGTCAAAATAGATCCACGGACGACGCAATTGCCATGGCCCTCCACACTGCCCTTTCCCACCTGGAGGGAAAGAACTGTTATGTGCAAATGCTGTTTGTGGACTACAGCTCAGCGTTCAACACGATAGTTCCTGCCAAGCTCGACACCAAGCTTAGAGGTCTAGGCGTGCCCCCATCCACGTGCAGCTGGATACTGGACCTCCTGTCGGACCACCGCCAGGTGGTGAGGATGGGCAGCACCACCTCAGAGCCACTGACCCTCAACACGGGAACCCCCCAGGGATGCGTGCTGAGCCCTCTCCTCTACTCCCTCTACACCCACGACTGCATGGCTATGCACAGCTCCAACGTCATCATCAAGTTTGCTGACGACACGACAGTGATGGGCCTGATCGCCTGCGACGACGAGGCAGCCGATGTCCGGAGGTCGGCCGATGTCCGACCTCCTCCCTACAGGGAGGAGGTCGGATCGCAGGAGCGGTGGTGCCAGGAGAACAGCCTCACCCTCAACGTCAAGAAGACCAAGGAGCTGATCGTGGACTCCAGGAAGAAGAGGGGAGAGCACAGCCCTATCTCCATCGACGGTGTTGCAGTAGAGAGGGTCAGCAGCTTCAAGTTCCTCGGCGTGCACATCTCCGAGGACCACACATGGTCCACGCACACCACACACGTGGTGAAAGTGCCCAACAACGCCTGTATTTCCTCAGGCGTCTGAAGAAATTCAGCATGGCCCCTGCATCCTGAGAACATTCTATAACGGCACTATCGAGAGTGTTCTTACAGGGTGTATCACCGCCTGGTACGGGAACTGCACCACACTCGAGCGCAGAGCGCTTCAAAGGGTGGTGCGGATGGCCCAGTATATCGTTGGAGGTGAGCTCCCCTCCCTCCTGGATATATACAATCAGCGGTGCGTGGCCAAGGCCAAACGCATCATAAAAGACATTGCCCACCCCAGCCACGAACTGTACACACTTTTACCGTCAGGCAGTGCCGTACAAATTATTTTTATAACTGATCTGTCGTCGGGTATTGCACATAAGATTTTCACATCACTGCTTTATACTTGTTTAGACTGTGAAGTGACAATAAACTTGACTTGACTTGACTTGAAATAACGGCATTTTTTTTTAACGATTGAATGTGCTTCCCGTCGTTGATACAGTATATACTGTTATTTATTTGTAAGTGTTCGGTGTAACTATTTCATTTTAATATTGTTATTCTGACCGAGCTTCCAGTGCCATGATGCTTATGTTAATGTTAGATCTGTGAACTCTTTGCCAGATGAGGAGGCTAACTTAATGAAAATGTTCATGAAATGCACTAATGAATTTCAGACAAATCACATGAAGTTATTGAAGTAGGGCAACATAACATATTAGGTTGCTTGACCAACTGGTGTTATTTAGTTGATACGCTGGACCTGACGTTAATTAGTCAGCTCATGTAGCCTACATTACTTTGAGAGACCAGAGCCATCGCAATATATGTGACCTCCTGAGGGACAAAAACCTGCCTAAAAACCCTTAGAATTATATCTTTAAAATGCTATTAATAAATACAATAAGTTAGAAATACTATTATATGAACACATGTATGTGTGTGTATACGTATGTATGTATATGAAGATAGATAGATAGATAGAGATAGATAGATAGATAGATAGATAGATAGATAGATAGATAGATAGATAGATAGATAGATAGATAGATAGATAGATAGATAGATAGATAGATAGATAGATAGATAGATCAATTCTTTATTGATCCTGAGAGAAATTTAGGCATGTGTGGATGTATATGTACGTATGTGTAACTATTGTTTTATATATTGGTCTCATTGTCATTTTTTGTATTATTGTATTGTACGTACACTTAATTTACTTGTTGCGCTTTGGCAATACTGTAACATACTATGGTCATGCTAATAAAGCCGTTTGAATTATAATTTTGAATATTTCTTATCAGCAATATTGGTAATCAAGTAAGCAAAGATGGAAACCATTTGCACAAAAGAAAAATTAAGAATTGATTTAACATCTATGGTAAGGGAAGAAAATGTCACAGATTAGGTTTGGACCCAAATGCAGCACACAGACACCAGACAGGTGGTGTGTGTGTGTGTGTGTGTGTGTGTGTGTGTGTGTGTGTGTGTGTGTGTGTGTGTGTGTGTGTGTGTGTGTGTGTGTGTGTGTGTGTGTGTGTGTGTGTGTGTGTGTGTGTGTGTGTGTGTGTGTGTGTGTGTGTGTGTGTGTGTGTGGTGTGTGTGTGTCCTCAATCAGGAGGACAGTTAAAATTGTCAGGAGGAGGGGGGGGGGGGTGGTGGTGGTGGTGGTGGTGGTGGTGGTGGTGGTGGCTCCTCCCTAATGATCCACTTTAACAGCCATTGGTGCCATGGCTTCTAGCACTGGAGTAGTAGTAGTAGTAGTAGTAGTAGTAGTAGTAGTAGTAGTAGTAGTAGTAGTAGTAGTAGTAGTAGTAGTAGTAGTTGTAGTAGTAGTAGTAGTAGTAGTAGTAGTAGTAGTAGTAGTAGTAGTAGTAGTAGTAGTAGTAGTAGTAGTAGTAGTAGGAGGAGGAGGCGGGATGGAACCTTTAGGGTTCAAACACCAACTATCCAGGTGGGGGCAGAACGCTGACCCTCTCAGAGTCAATCACCCTGACCACCACACTATCAATGTAGGCCTACAAGGCTAGATTAGAATTGTAATTCAATCTAGCCTATGCATCTTATTCTTATTACATGAGCAAATTCAAATGATTCATGGATATTATGACAGTGTTGATATGAATTCATATGAAATGTCCTAATTTGTTCGTATAGGAGTTTGAATTGCATGTTAGAAGATTGCCGAGTCTGCACTAAAAAACCAGTACTGGTAATGCCTCTCATCCAATAAGGTTATGGCCCTTTAAGTAAAACTGTGGTGAATATTGCAGACCTTTAACTAAGCGTACTTCCTCTTATTGGCTCATGTGAATATAGGCTCCAGCAGTGGAACTCAACGGAGACAACACAGGCAAAATGCTCTACAGGGCGGCTGTGCTTGTGTTCCTGGTTGGAGTGACCGACGGTGAGATTCTTATGACATTACTCTATTGGGTCATAATGGGTTTAATATCATTTATTTTTCAGCTATGGCATTCTATGAGTTAAAAAAAAGTAGTTGTTAAAGTAGTGTTAAAAGTAAAGTCTTTTTGCTGGTATGTTTATATATTTGGGGTCAATTCAAATTCAGTACATTCTGTTTAGATCCTAAATCAGTACTCAGCCTTCCCCACACTGTGAGATCACACGTGTGTTACAGCAGAACATAACAGCATTACGGACATTATCAAGAGTGTATTTTAATTGTTTAATGAAGAAGGGAAATTACGTCAATCAAATCGAACAATAATACAATATTGTATGTTTTTTAACATTTAACATGTTGTAGAACAATGCCCCCCTGCGGATATTTCATTCTAAATGTCAATCCCTTGTTATAGTAATAGTAACAAGAGAGTCCCTATAGTGCTGGTGAGAGAGTGATCTGTGAGTCTGAGAGAGATATATGTCCCGTGTGGTTTTACTCAACGCCCAGGTGTGAAGGTCTTCTGCAACGCGACCAGGCCCCATGGGGACGTGAACGTCACCCAGTGCTTCGGACCTCTTGGAGGAGCTGTGGAGGTCCAGCTCGTCACTCCGTTCTCACAAGGCTATCAAGTCACGCTGAAAAAAAGGATGAAACATCCTATTCTACGAGATAATAAAGTACAATTCAAGTAGGGAACTATTCATTTGATCTGAGCACTGGAATATTTACTGTGAAGGACATCAAAAGGACAGATGACGCTGAATATTCCATTGAGATATATAATGACAATGGAACGTTCAATAGCCGTGGGAATTTGTTCTTTGTCCGTTCAAGGTGAGTAACTATATTACTATTTCGGTAACATTCTTGCGCAACAGGATTACACATTCGAGGGAAACGGCATGTTTACCTCATTATGGATTAATTAGACACTGACTGACATCTGACATAAGCTTCCAGAAACACTGCTGGCTGTCAAGCTCAGTGTCAATATTATTGGTAATATCACATGCAATTCTGTAGGCCTACTATATGAATGTTGTTGATATACTCCTTTAATTGTCCCTGTGCTCCTGTATAATTAATGTTGTCAACATTTGATTTAAAGAGAGGTCTGTGTGGCCTTTTAGAAATGTTCTTTATTACTTAACTTTACTTTAGTGCTGAGGGAGAAGTTTCTCTTTACACTGCTACTGCACACGTTCTAGGTTAGGATATATTATGAGACCCAATGGTTTTATGTCCATCCTAATGTCACATTGTAAGACTCAACTCATCAGTTGGTTGCCCTTAGCACCGGTCTCCTCTCCCCTCCTGTCCTTGGAGTGTCTGGCCAGCGGAGAGCAGAGGGTGTCCTGTTCCGCCAAGGGGGACGCACTCCGCTACGGATGGAGTCTAGATGGAAACCAGACAGCTAGCCACATGACTCTGAAGCTGGGCTGGTCGGGAGTGATCGAATGCTCAGTCAGCAACGACGTCAGCAACGCAACGGCAAGCACAAACGTGTCTGTGTGTGTCGGTGAGTGAAAGATACAAGGACATAAATGGGGCACTATCCGTTGATTCATCACATGAACCGTAACTACCATTGTCTCTCATAGGCTTCATTTCTGTAAATTGCACATCAAATGGGACCTCTATATCACAGTGGGTGCATAGAGACAACAACACCTTATGCATTGAGACGCCAGCACCTGAGGAACCAGGAAATGTCAATAAGACGGGTAGGCGGACTAAATGAATAGTATAACCATTATGTTAATGAGACACGAAGATAATGATGACAGTCTGCTCACCTGTTAATATATAAATATACGTATAATTAAATATATGTTTGTCAGGGAGTGAAAAATACGAGAGAAATTAATGAAAGGAACTTGGCTTCACTAGCCGTTGATTCATCACATGACTTATAACACTACCATTGTCTCTCATAGGCTTCATTTATGTAAATTGCACATCAAATGGGACCTCTATATCACAGTGGGTGCATAGAGACAACAACACCTTATGCATTGAGACAACACAAGCCCAAGATGTGGGTAAGCAGACTAGCCCATACACACACCCGTGCACGCAGACACACACACACACACACACACACACACACACACACACACACACACACACACACACACACACACACACACACACACTTTTTAGCAACCATTGTTGCTAAACTTACTCTTACCAAGTAAGTCTGCTTTCCTATTAATACTGTATATATGTGTATAAATGTATATAACTATATAGATGTTTGTCCTCTGTCTGCAATACTTTTTTCCCAGAGCTCATCTATATAATAATAGCTGGTTCTCTGGCAGCGATAGCGCTGCTGCTAACAGTTGCATTGGGAGTCTACTGCGCGCGAAGGAAGAAAACCTCGAAAGGTACAAAATGGCGGGCTCTTTGCTACATACTACATTATGGAGTGTCTAATGTTGCGTGACAATGTGGAGTACAGTCACTGTTACACTGTAATGGAATGGAATGGAAAAAACATATTTTGGGAGGTGATAGATATTGCAACACGTCTTCCTCTTCTCTTGGGTTAAAACTGCTCTTTGGCGTTCTGCTCTGTCGGTTCCTCCTTTTTGCTCCGCTCGTTCATTGGTCACTTGCACCTCTCCTCTCTCCCCTCCAGACACCACAGAAGCAGAAGCGGAGGACGTGACTTACGCAGACGTCTCTGTGCTACAGGCTCAGGGAAGGCAGCGAGTTCAGAGGCCGACGGAAGTGGAGTACGGACATGTGAAGGCCGCCACGGCTCCGGGCTTCAGGCAGCAGACGGTTGAAACCAACGTGGACTACTGTTTGTACTCTCAGCCCCGAAAGACCAGACCCTAACAGCTGGAAACACACACGTCTGGTGATGTGGAGACGGCGATCGAGCCAGAGTGCCAGCGGCCCCGTTGGACCTTCTGAGCTGCCAGGAAGACTTCCGTCTTCCAGCGTCTAAAAGGCCACTTTCATTGATCCCCTGTTTCTGATGTTTATTCTGTGGGGACATTCATGAGGACGTTTTGGCTGAACCACATTGGACTTAGTGCACTATCATCAGGGGCGTTGCAACAGTGGCAAAGTAGGCAATTGCCTGGGGCCCCGAGCTGGAAGGGGGCCCTCGAGGACGACAGATTATATCCCCCCCCCCAACCGCACGGTTAATGTTGTTCGCGATCTTTTAACTTCTCGATCGCGATAACCCCCCCCCCCCCCCCCCCCCGTTGGACTTCTCGATCACGATCACGATGTTGCCGCTCTGTAATTTCGAGGCTCTGTAATAAACACTCTTTAATTTCGAAGGGGCCCCCCCCCACCCAAAATAAGCCGATTTTGCCTAGGGCCCCCAGAAACCCTAGAAACGCCCCTGACTATCATCATCACCTTCATGTAAATTATTGTATATATTATTTAGTTATTAGACTTATTAACCGTTTTACTATTATTTTTTTAATCTTCTTACATGAAAAGAAAAAAAAGAAAAACAGCTATGAACAAATCATTCCGAAAGCTGTATTCCTTAAAACCAGTCACGCAGGTGAAGTTGCTTGGATTAAGGTGTATAAAATATGTTCTACGGTTCATTTTAACACCACTAAAACACAGAAGTCATGTCATATGGTACCTTTTTGATACCGGGGCTTTGAAGGTTGACAGCTGTGTCATAAAGAAAACAACTAACTTTATGATCCATGTTCTCTGTTATTGTCTTCCATTTTGAACCCAGTGAAACATTGACAGCAATGAAAAGAGTTTGCTAACTCATGTCCTGATAGTCATCAAACAGTGAGATGTAGATGCTTTCTACTGAAACCGCTGGTTACATTAAGGTGTCACTTCTCATTTCTATTTTAGTACTTCCTCTTTCATGATATCTATCTCTCTCATATATATATGTTTCGTAGGAAATCCTACATATCAACCCGGTGCGCATGCGCAAACTTCTGAAGCTATGACGTCAAGCACAGTCACGTGTCCTTGTATTCTCGGTGGAAAATATCGTAGATAGATAGATAGTTTCGGCATTATAATATGTTTTGATAACACTTCTAGCGAGAAATGTGTGTTTTACTCTCACACGCTTTGTTCAGTGAATTTATACGATCTTTGGTTTTTGAGTTATTACGAAGATTTGTTCCGGTTTCTATCGTTGCTATGGACGCTGATATCATTCCCTCCTTATTGTTCTGGTACGTTTATGATTTAAGTTAATTTTTACGTGTATTACTAATCCATCAGATTGCAGCAGCACTGAGCTGCACCGCCTCGTTCGGAAACCACATCATATGTTAAAATATATATATAATGTAGAGCCTATGAATGGGAGTTGGAGGCGGCGTGTTTAGTATGGAACTTTATTTTCCATTAGGTTTGACAAAAAGGAAGAACATCTGCTACCTGCTACTGTCAAGCTACAACAACACGGTACGCTCCCTAACCGGTCCGTGGTGCACCACACACTATATACAACGGTGAATTATGTCCCATAATCAGGGCTGCAAACTTGTCACCTTTCGGCGAAATTCGCCGTTTTGAAACCAAAATAGGTCGTTTGTGTGGTTTGTGTAGATCTGCAATAAAAATATTTGGGGGGGGTCATCTGCGACTGCGAGTTTGGGTCTTGAGATGGATTGAGATTAATGACAGCTCCCGGGCGCAGATGACACTCCTCCCGCGAGCTGTCATCTCAATCCATCATGACAGCTAGCGCGCGAGCTGAGCTGTGCGCGCGAGTCTTCCTGTCGGCTTTCTAGGAACTCCGCTTCTCGGACTTCACTGCGCCGGAGTCGATAGCCGTAAAACCTAGCTACAGGAAGCTACCTACGAGCCTACAGTCTGTCGCAGAACGTGGAACACGCTCTCAAGGTAAGCTATCTGTTATTTCAGTTATTATGATATAATATAGCTTTTTATTGCCATTGTGTATGAAATGTGCTATACAAATCAGAGGTGGATTAGAAGTACTCCTTTCTCATACGTTTTCTAAATGTTCAACAGGGAACTGCTGCTAACAAATTGTTTCTATTTTCCCTTTAGAAATCATCTGGATGAAAAAGGAAGGTGTGCCGCAAGAAGTGTCAGAGTCACTGTCTTCTGCCTTTCTCTTTACTTTTACAGAATAGTAAAACTGTCTTTACCCTTGAAATGAGAAGTACGTGTGAGGAAGTGAATGTTACCGAGACATTTTGACCCAGACAGCAGGGAAATGATTATTGTGTTGCTGCAAGCTGTGAAGGGCACAGTAGCATCGCTCACATTTCAGTCCCAATCCAACATGAAGGCCTGTTTTTCTATTATTTCATGAAGCAACGATTCAACAAGTATGATTGTGCAGTCACGTTAATGCTGATTCCTCTCAGAGAGGACATGGCACTCTTTCAAAGTAGAGCACAAGCAGTAAAGTGTGCTGCTGATGTCTCTGTAAAATGGCTAAATTAGACAATTATAGTGTTGAAAAAAGGCTACCGCTAACTGAGTTTACACCGTCCACTGATGTGTGTTAATGATATTTTCTGCAACACATTGAATTATTCCTCCTGACACACTCATTGCAAGACCACTTTGTCTTCTCACTCTTAATAGTGTTGTGTTTCAGTGCAGAGGTTTAAAATGCTCCCCTTTCTTAAATGAAAAAGTGAATTCTTGGCAGAAAGAAGAATTTCCCTTTCTGTTTGTGGCGCTAAAAAAGTTAGCACCTGTGATATGACTCAACTCTATAGTTGCAAATTGTGTTAGATAGTGGTACGGCTCTACAAAATAAATGCATTGTTATATTACAAATGGAAATTCTGTGTTTTTCTTATTATTACCACTGCTTGTTTTGTTGTTCTGATTGCTAAAATTGCCTGTAAATCCACATTTTAAAGCTGATAATTCAAAAAAATCTTCCGGGGTGGGGCTGACCCCCGGACCCCCTTAGGGGGTTCGAACCTTGTCACCTTTTTTATCCATGATGAGTTTGCACCCCTGCATAATGTTCCACCACAATAAACCACATTATTAAGACAAATAGATCGAGGGACGAGACCCGGATGTGTGTAAAGAACTACAATTTGCAGCGTGCTGTGTCACACGTTTTGTAGTTCTAATTGGTTTTCCCAATTATGTGAAATTGAGACCAGGAATCTTGCTATCTTATAGGGTTTACTGGTCGAGAAGCACACTGGCGTGGTCAGATTTGATCTTTCGTATTTGTAAGAGGGTGAAATCATGTTTTTTACAGGTTGTGACCCTGCTGAGTGACGCCCCCAATTGTTTTGCCCTTGCTTATGGTAGTAGAGGTCAAGATGACCCATGTCTGTAGCACGTTTTTTGGCTTCCCTGTAAGCCTTCAAAGGTGGCACAGGTTCCAGGTTCAAAGTGCACCCCTGAGAAGCAGGAACCCCCCACACCTTTCATACTGACACATGTTACTCTCTAGGTCAAGACCTTTCCAATGACGTCTATGGTTGTCATACAACTAAGTTTAATTTTCACCTTGCTCCAAGACAAGGCTATACGCAGAAAGTCGGCCATGTTGCGTTGTGTTCTCGCTGCAGTGGGACGCGCATGCGCACTGATTGCTGTACGATTTCGTAGGATTTTCTACGAAATTAACGCGCATGCGCACAATTGCTGCAAGTACGATTTCCTACGAAACAGAGTGCACAGTTTTCATGAGTTTTCCGGTTCATGAGAATGCGTTGCACACACACACACACACACACACACACACACACACACACACACACACACACACACACACACACAAACACAGTGGCGGCTTGTGGTCTTTGAAATGGGGGAAGCTCAGTTTCTGCCCCTTCACACTTTCTCGAAAGTGACACCAGATGACACACGATAAAGGAAATGTTCAAATTCGGCTCTGAGCGTAAACACATCGGGCCGTTGGTGAGGGCATCTTAAGCCATCGTATGACCGCCGGTGGAGTCTCTCAGGCTCCGGCAGCAACTTCGTGAGCGGTGGCAAAATCTTTGGCATGCCAAAAAATTGCCGAAGGACTTGAGAAGTTTCGATTTCGAATGAATTTGTGTGTCCATTTTGCCCTTCGTAAGGCCATCATGAGGGCATCTTTCTTTACTTCGTGTGATCATCGGTGCCATCGGGCATTTTTGCCATGTCATGGTAACGTGGACATATAAAAGGAGACCTCCTAGACCTTTCAGACCACTGAGGAGACCTGGAACCCTCTGGGGACCGCTCTGGTCTATGTCTACAGTCCTGTGTCCTCAGTTGTTATATATATATATAGATTTTGTCTATTCTGTACCCATGTTCACAAAGGGATGCAGTGTTATTATTGTACCACTGTGAGGCACTGAAGCGTTACGCGCTAAGTAAGGACGCAGGCTTGCGTCGTATGTTAATGAGGGGGGGTTCACCTGACGCACATGTTCAGATGGTGTGTGTGGGTGTGTGGTGTGTGTGTGTGTGTGTGTGTGTGTGGTGTGTGTGTGTGTGTGTGTGTGTGTGTGTGGTGTGTGTGTGTGGTGTGTGTGTGTGTGTGTGTGTGTGTGTGTGTGTGTGTGTGTGTGTGTGTGTGTGTGTTCTACGTTAGCTCGACTGAGCGTAAGGATGTACCAGTGGAGCAGAGGAGAGTAAACCACATGACCAAGGGCTAAACGGTTCATCGTCTCCGTCCCAACTATTTCTCTCCGAGTATGAACGTATGAGGAAGCTCCCATCCTTAACGTCAACACCCTGCCTTGGGTGGCATGTTAAAGTTGAATTCAATTTGAAATAAAGTTTAAATGTACTGTGTGTTCTGCTGCCTATAATCTCCGATCAGCAATTGAATATCCCACTGTCGGCCGAAGGTTTCGTACCATCGGGAGGTCACGTGACGCCTTCGTGACCGAGTTCGAACGCATCGTACTCTCAATACGACGTCGTGTGGCCTTCGTGTGTCCTGCGGGGATAAACTACTATAACAATTCACATCTTCGTGTTGCCTTCGTGTGTGGTTGGGGTGCCTTCGTGTGTGGTCCGGGTGCCTTCGTGTGTGGTTCGGGTGCCTTCGTGTGTGGTTCGGGTGCCTTCGTGTGTGGTTCGGGTGCCTTCGTGGTGTGGTTCGGGTGCCTTCGTGTGTGGTTCGGGTGCCTTCGTGTGTGGTTCAGGTGCCTTCGTGTGTGGTTCGGGTGCCTTCGTGTGTGGTTCAGGTGCCTTCGTGTGTGGTCGGGGTGCCTTCGTGTGTGGTTCAGGTGCCTTCGTGTGTGGTCGGGGTGCCTTCGTGTGTGGTTCAGGTGCCTTCGTGTGTGGGGTGTGTGTGTGGGGTGCCTTCGTGTGTGGTTGGGGTGCCTTCGTGTGTGGTTCGGGTGCCTTCGTGTGTGGTTGGGGTGCCATCGTGTGAGCTTCTGTAGGCATCGTACTTGCTTTGGCGGTCGATTGGCTGTTGACCAAGTTCGGGGCCAACTTCGCGCAAAATTCTAAATTCCATATTCGTGTGTCCATCTGGTGTCACTTTTGGGACAGTGTGACGGGGGCTTTAGGCCGATGTCATAAAATTGTGTGTGTGTGTGTGTGTGTGTGTGTGTGTGTGTGTGTGTGTGTGTGTGTGTGTGTGTGTGTGTGTGTGTGTGTGTGTGTGTGTGTGTGTGTGTGTGTGTGTGTGTGTGTGTGTGTGTGTGTGTGTGTGTGTGTTCTACGTTAGCTCGACTGAGCGTAAGGATGTACCAGTGGAGCAGAGGAGAGTAAACCACATGACCAAGGGCTAAACGGTTCATCGTCTCCGTCCCAACTATTTCTCTCCGAGTATGAACGTATGAGGAAGCTGCCATCCTTAACGTCAACACCCTGTGGTTCGGGTGCCTTCGTGTGTGGTTATTGTTATTTATATGCAAATGTTCTCCTCCTTTTTGAAGTCTCTGGGAAACAATCCCAGTTTGTATGGTAAAAGAGGAAATGGTCCATTACCCTGAGTTGCGAGTGTATGACTTTGCTTGTTTGAAGTTCCTATCTGCACCTGCTGATGTAACTCAAATTGTTGCAGCAAAAATACTTCTGCTTGTATAGCTGAGAGACATTGCCATATCCAACTCCATGTCTTTAACCAAAACCCCCTAAGAAGTCACACTTCCCCCTGTTTCCCTGAACCTATAGCGTCAAAGAAACGACTCTTACTAAACTTAAAAGAAAGCCAGTAACAAACTCAAGAACTCTATATTTACAATTTTATTTACAGATGTACAAATAGAAACATTATTTTGCTAGCAAATAACACAGAATGAGCAGCAGCTTGTCTCACGACTTAACGTGCCAACACCCTGTATGGGTGGCCATGCAGGGTGAGCTGTAAGTCCGCTTTAATTCCTCCGACGCCGATGCCTATCATTTTGAAACGAGTCAAGAAAAACGTCCAGTCCAACCATTGACTCCCAGTGAAGCCGGGCGTCTGGACATGATGTTTTAAACCATGTTGCCCAATAAATGTCTAGCTTTGCTGTACTGAAACAAAGCGTATTCTGAAGTGCCATTGAACCCCAGAGACGCTGGGCTCCAATATGCATTTTAATGAGTCGTCCTCCAACGGGCTTCTATGAGAAATAAATCACGTTAAACTAAGACAACCTGCGAGAAATGATTGCTGAACAAAACTAGCCGTAAAATTGAACACTTTATAGCCCAAAATATTGATTTGGAATAAGAGACCTTATGCAATATTACATATTTAATGGACAAACTTTTTTAATGACATTTTAGAGGAGGCTGGGCTTCCCTTGTAGTCAGAGCAGTCGCCACTGATACACACACACATACATATATATATATATATATATATATATACCCACACGCACACATACACATACACACACACACACACACACACACACACATACATACATACATATATATATATATATATACATATATATATATATATATATATATATATATATATACCCACACGCACACATACACATACACACACACA
>CM051001.1:32341765-32359265 GCA_027704905.1 Muraenolepis orangiensis
TTAATTAAACCTCACAGTTCCCATCTGTGCATGTTTGTCTTGTTTAGCACATTGGGGGTTAAACTGGTATAGGCTACTTTGTGTCGGTTCACTTTTTGTATTGAACATTTGCAATTAATCTACATGGGAATACAAATTCAAGTCTGCCTACCCCCCAGCAGACCCCCCCCCCCCATGTAACCAGAGGCACCAGCTAGATACGATACCCATAGCATAATCACATCCCTGCTTAGGCCCAACTAGGCAGCCTGATATCCACTGCTACACCGGTGGGTCCAGGCAGGCAGCGTGAACCCTGACCCGGCAACAGATCCTTGCCTACTGCCTCTGTACCCCCGATGAAGAGAGGTTGGGTAAGAAGCTGTCCTTCCCTCCCTTCCCCACTCCTCTGGCTTTCAATTCTAGTAAATAGATGATTGTTTTTCAAATATGTGGAAAGTTGAGTCATGGTCACAAGCCTCAATATGATTATACATAACCTTGTTAACCCATGAGTTTGTATCTCCCGATGGAACGCCTGGGACAGGAAGCTCTACTTGAGTGATATTGGCAACGAGAGAGAGGGCGATATCTGTCTCTGTTTCATGTTTTGGATATTGCTTTGTAAAATTATTTGTCAAAACACTACATATTTATTCTTTGTTGTTGTTATTCTTGTGATGGTCTTATTCGTCTCGCTCCGGGCCCGGTTCACTGTGTTGCGGTAGACCTTCCAATAGACCTTCCAATAGACCTTCCAATTCATGACCCTATATACAAGCCGAGATTAAGTAAGTAAGCCTTTTGAAAATGTAATGGAATCTTATTGTATAGTGTCTTTCAGGGTCAATGCTTAGAATATCAGTTGGGTAAAGGAACTGATATCTGAGCTTTTTGTAGTTTGTATCGTAAACCTTTTAATTAAAACAAATTCAACAGTCTTAATCGAACGGTCGCCTGTAGCACATGAGAACGCCTGAGAACAATGACAGCATATAATCAAAATAGAAGCAAAACCAATGGAAACACATGAATGACTTCCTTCTCAGGCATCGTCAGGCAGGTCAGGCCTGTGTGAATCTAGCGTGTAGTTCTATCCACCTCTGACGTGTATTCACTACGGTGCCTTAAGAAGTGGTCAAATTGTTCTAGCATGTTCAGTACTCTTTTAAGGTGCTGTCGGTAATTTTGGAGAGTTGTAAAGAGAGAGAGAGCAGAAAATAGCAGAATAGAGCAATATATTGTAACTACCAACTACCAACTAACCACCCCAAAAACCTCCCTCCCTCTCTGCCATTGAGAAGTGTTGCATTTCGCACACTTAGAAGGTACAGGCCATGTGTGTTCTCTGAGATGACTCGGGAGCGGTCTGAAATCTAAATTGGCTCATTGATCAACTCGAAGCGGATATTCTCATAGCACATTTCACTCAGTAATAGCTGACAGATAGCCTAGACTAGGAAGCATGTTTTTGGGGTTAGCGAGGTAACTTCAAGTTTAACCCTGGGTTTCCACCTGCCCCCCGAGTTATGTTTGAGAGCATTCACACAATCAGATATCTTTAATATATAAAAATAATAAAGATAAACCCATCTAGCTATGACTGAACATGTTGACTGAACGAGTTGATAACCACCAGTGGGTCAGTGAAGCCAGCTAAGGGAAAGAGGTCCTGGTGTGTGTTTAACTTGCTTCGTAGCATAGATGCCAAGTTATTGTACTTTTACCTTATTGTACTTTAACCTGGACTTATTGTATTTTTAACTGAGCACTTGTTCAGTTCTTGTAGACTTGTTAGGATTAAAATTCACTTTTGACTTCTGGTGACGAGTTGTTCTCTCACCTTCCTTTGCTGAAACACACTATTGTAAGTCGCTTTGGATAAAAGCGTCTGCTAAATGACTGGAATGTAATGTAATGCAATGTAATGTGATGTAATGTAATGTAATGTAATGTAATGTGATGTAATGTAATGTGATGTAATGTAATGTGATGTAATGTGATATAATGTGATGTAATGTAATGTGATGTAATGTAATGTGATGTAATGTGATGTAATGTAATGTAATGTGATGTAATGTGATGTAATGTAATGTAATGTAGTGTGATGTAATGTAATGTAATGTGATGTAATGTAATGTAATGTAATGTAATGTGATGTGATGTAATGTGATGTGATGTAATGTAATGTGATGTAATGTAATGTAATGTAATGTGATGTGATGTAATGTAATGTGATGTAATGTAATGTAATGTGATGTGATGTAATGTAATGTGATGTGATGTAATGTAATGTAATGTGATGTGATGTAATGTAATGTGATGTGATGTAATGTAATGTGATGTAATGTGATGTAATGTAATGTAATGTGATGTAATGTAATGTAATGTGATGTAATGTGATGTAATGTGATGTAATGTAATGTGCCTCTGGCCCAAGTCAGGCTGCCTAAACTCTGGGGCCGGGTGAGGCTGCACACCTGCGGTGCATTGGCCAATCAAGGCCCACTCGGTAAACCAGCCATCACCACACACACACACACACTCAGAGAGGAGCCCCGACATGTCCGCATTCACCACCCGCTCTGCCTGCGTACACATTCTCAACCCTGCAAAAAAACTGGTTTACAACATACTACCAGTATCTTGGTCATCGTCGTCGGAGCCCTGAAAACGTATACTTACTGTTGTATATATATATATATATATATATACATGCATATATATGCAGAATTATATATATATATATATATACAGTATATATATATATATATATATATATATAATTCTGCACATATCTCATCCCTACTCTATATTATTATTTTATACCTGTTTTTAGTAGTCGTTTTTGACTGTTTTTACATATTACTTAAAAACTGTACATTATATATTACCATGCACTTTACAGCAACATTTTCAGTCTGGTTCGATTATTTTCGATGTACTGTACTTGTGCTGTGCAATGACAATACATTTTAATCTAATCTAATCTAAAAAGGCACTCAGGTGGCATGTAGTAGGTAGTAGGGTTAACTACCACAATGCTGTCTGCCACGTCCATCTTCATTTATCAGTGTTGGGCATGGTTGGGCATGGTCTCCCTTCCTTCCCTCTATCTATTCTCACGTTCCTCTGTTGGAGCCTCCAGAGGGCCCTGGCTGCCACACAGAGGGAGATAACCTCCAGCTCTATCTGCAGCAGGAAACACAAACACATGGCTAGGGTGCTTGGGTAGCTATGGGAACAGGCCCAATCAGAAAATGGTGGTGGTGGTGGTGGTGGTGGTGGTGGTGATCCTCTCCTCTGTGTAAATACGCTCCACTAGACAGGGGCCATTGTGTTAGAAGAGCAGTTAGGAGCCCAGGTCGTTGGGAGGGTTCTCACAGCTCCGGCAGGCCTTAATGAGTCAGCGGTAGACAGTAAACCAGTGTTGTAGGACATTGTGTTTGCTTTCAGCCTGAATATTCCAACATGCTTTGATGTTGCATTGGCAACACATGGCAAGGATCTTGAAATGATGACTGAGTAATGAATGTACCGTTTGGATGTGACCGCTTCTAAACTGCCCTATATGCGCTTTGATCCTAAGTCATGCCTCACATTCACCCATTCATACACACCTTCCATCGATGGCTTCATCCATGCAAGGTGACAGCCCGCACATCGGGAGCAGTTAGGGTTAGGGTGTCTTGCTCAGGGACACCTGGACACTTTGCTTTGGAGGCACCAGGGGATCGAACCGGGGATCGAACCAGCAACCTTCCGGTTGTCAGACGACGGCTCGACCTCCTGAGCTACTAGGTTCCTATCCAATGTGTCTCTTTACGGACAGTTTTTGTACATAAGGGGCATAGAGCCACATGTGTAGGGTTGTTTATAGTAGATAGTAAATAGTAGATAGCATAAAGTGTTGTTTATAGTATAATACTGTACAGTGAGAGTATAGTGTAGTATAGTATACTATTGTTGTTGAAATTCATAATGCGGGAGTGGACGGGGAGTAAGCGCTCCATTGTACTTGTTTGTTACACACAGCAAATAAAAAACATCTTGAATCTTGAACCAGGCTCTGTGTGGGTGGAGCAGGAAGTATGGAGAGACATCTGATGATCTCATAGGCTCATCATTGCTGATAAACAATTATATTGTGTGTGCGTGTCCATGGGTTTTTCTTTTATACAGTACATGCACATGACGATGGTCTTATAAAAGTTATTTAACGATCAGTGGACTTATTGTTTAAGCTAGCAGGCTCCCACGGTGTGAAATGGTCATTTGCTGCCAATAAATATAAACAGGTGTGTTTGACATTAACAGATAACAGATTCACAGATAAAGTCATTAAATAAAATTGAAATCAAAATAAAATACAAATCCAATTAGAAAATCCAATTTCTCTTGGGTGTTTTGGCCGGATTTCTAAACTGCCAAAAAAAATTCTGCTTATGTCCCACCTTCTAGCATGCTACCATTGGTCGGTCATGTAGGCTACAACTTAAGCCTTGCACGCAAACATTGGTCCAACCGCATCTCAATCATTACCCCCCTCCCCCCATGGCGTTATCTTGCAAGTGTCCTCATTTAAAAAAATAAATATATGGTCACCCTTGTTTCAGTGTCTTTGCAACTTCAGCGGCAATTAAACAATCATAACCATGTACACAACAGTAGACGCCCGCCTTAACAATGACGTTGACCAAAAATAGTCTCCTCCTTAAAGGGCCAAAAAGGCAATAACCAACACGCTGAAACCTCTTGCTTGCTGAGAGTTGTTTTTTGTTTTTGGTAAAAAAAAGTAGGCCATCTGGGCTGCCGTAGGACGCTGTCCTGTGTGTGTTATCCCCTCCTATCTAATAATAAGGCCTTCAGTGCACTCTCTAATTACTGTTAGTAAGGCCTTTACATTTACCATTCCAATTAAAAAGAGAGAGAGAGAGGGAGTGAGATAGAGAGAGAGAGAGAGAGAGAGAGAGAGAGAGAGAGAGAGAGAGAGAGAGAGAGAGAGAGAGAGAGAGAGAGAGAGAGAGAGAGTGAGAGAGGTTTGCATGTAGTTCAGTCCACCCTCCCTGCCCCCTCTGTGTCTCTCCCTCTGTGGCCCCAGTCTCAGGAACCCTACACTGTCAGAGAGAGAAAGGACCTTCGCTCAGCTGCTAGCTTATGTCCTGAATTTCAAGCCATCCACTCACAATGTGTGTGTAAGGAATGCATTCGGTAATTTTTTTTTGTTGCAAATTTGGGAACAGTAGAAGAAGTAGAAGTTTGCGAAAAGCGAGGCTTTCGGCCTCTAGTTAGTTTTGCCCCCTGGTTTATATCCTGGCTCACCTGAGCTGCTCAGTGAAGTTACTTTCTCTATTAAACTAACGTTCAAAGCCGGCTGTCATGAGCCTCTGCCAAAACATTGTATTTTTGTTCAGCTTGGCACACACACACACACACACACACACACACACACACACACACACACACACACACACACACACACACACACACACACATACACCCCCCCCCCCCATACACACACATAGACACACACACACACAGACTCACACACACACACACACACACACACATACACCCCCCCCCCATACACACACGCACACACACACACATACACCCCCCCCCCATACACACACATAGACACACACACACACACACACACACACACACACACACACACACACACACACACACACACACACACACACACAAACACATACACATACCACCCCCCCCAACACACACACACTCACACACTCACACACTCACACACTCACACTCACACACACACACACACACACACACATACACACACACACACGCATCAACACACGCACACACACACACACACACACACACACACACACTCACACACACACACTCTTTCCCTATGTTCACTCTTTCACTCTTTCCCTTTCTGTGGACTCACTCTCACATTTCTCTTCCTTTCATTGTGCTACTTTTTCTTTTCTTTTCTTTTGCGCTTTTCCTTTCTGTTTTGCTGGCTTAGATGCGGTCCAGCTCACAGTTGCCAGCGGAGACCCAGTTCCAACAGAGTGTCCGTTCGTACACCTCCCCCCCGCCCGAGCTCCACTGGCAGTCTCGCTAGTCTCCATTCAAAAACAAATCACTCCAGTCTGGGACCTCCACGGCTACCTAACAACAACAAGCAGAACTCGATCCGTGTTTTGAAGTCTCTCTCTCTCTCTCTCTCTCTCTCTCTCTCTCTCTCTCTCTCTCTCTCTCTCTCTCTCTCTCTCTCTCTCTCTCTCTCTCTCTCTCTCTCTCTCTCCAAACTATATCCCTCCTCCCTCCCTCCCACTGCATGGAGACTCATGGTGTGTTAAGTGTTGCTGCAGAGCCAGACCACGGGCATACTCCTCTGCCTCAGCGCTGAGTGAGTGTGTGTTTTGTGTGTATGTGTGTGTGTGTCGGTGTGTGTGTGTGTGTGTCTACAGATCCCTCTCTCTGTGTTATCCATTGTCCAGCGGGTTTCCCCCCCCCACACTCATTTGTTTACCTTATAAAACTCTTTGGAGGAAAAGTAAGTAGGTTTCATCATTTGTTGTTTGAGAAGAAGAGAAGAGGAGAGGATCCAACCCTCCACCCTCATCACCACCACCACCACCTGCAGGCCTGTGATCTGACTAAACAAACAACTGGACTCAGCAGGGTCCCTCTTCCGGCAAACTCCCAGGACGCTGGGGCTTAACCTCCCCGCCCTCCGAAGCCCCAACATCTGAGGGGATCTGCACAGCGCAACCAGCCGTCCCCGTGGAGAGGAGCAGCTCCTCCTGCCTCCTGAAGGAGTTCCACTGCTGCTCCGAGAACTTATCCCAACCCGGGGCTGTGTGAGAGACACCGACAGAGGGAGAGAGAGAAGGAGAGAGAGACTGACAGAAAGAGAGAGAGAGAGAGAGAGAGAGAGAGAGAGAGAGAGAGAGAGAGAGAGAGAGAGAGAGAGAGAGAGAGAGAGAGAGAGAGGGAGAGAGAGAGAGAGAGAGAGAGAGAGAGAGAGAGAGAGAGAGAGAGAGAGAGAGGAGAGAGAGAGAGAGAGAGAGAGAGAGAGAGAGAGAGAGAGAGAGAGAGAAAAGTGAGGGAGCACCACTCTTCTTCCACCGGAGAGACTCGACAATGCTGTAAGACCCGGACACTGAGAGACAGACAACCCCAGCAGGTAAGAGATGCTTTCACACCAGTATATTTGGGTATTTGTATCACAGGTGCCCCGGCAACGGTTGGCGGCAGGCACCTACCCCCAGGCTTAGTTGTGATAGATGGGCTCAAGTCGGCACACGACACCCACTGTGAAAAATGTAATTTCACAGCTGCCTGTCACAGGGACGATGCGCTCTGCAGCCAGCCAAGGTGCCAAAGGTATTCTCTGAAGATTAATTACTTTTGGAAAAAGTAGTTTTCAATAAGGGTACATTAATGAACCATTAATTAACATTAGATAAGGCAGCAATACGCATGATTATAAAACACCATTACCATGGACCATTGGTTAACTGTTAATGAACTTACTCAATGCTTATTACTGCACTAACTAATGTTAATTAACGGTTCATTAATGTACCCTTATTCTAAAGTGTTGCCAAGTTGTAACCCAACACTGTTACATTCCCTACAGCCTTGTTTTCCTCGTCTGTGTTTAAACTCCGTTTAAGACGCATTATTCTAAGTTGTTATCTCAAAAGTGTTGGTTCCCGTCTGCCGTTCAACAGAACGAGGGCATCCTGCTTTTTCTGCTTGTGACATTTCATGACATTTGCTCCACGCATACGTGGGATTGTGTACACACACACACACACACACACACACACACACACACACACACACACACACACACACACACACACACACACACACACACACACACACACACACACACACACCACCACCACCCACATTACAATGTGAAGGTGTGTAAGCAACCTGTTCAAACACCAATATGCTGATGCTGGGGTCACTCTTTTTTTGGGGGGTTGTTTGCTCATCTCTGTACACAAGAGAGCCTTGTCGTTCGCTGACCGCGCTTTTATCTCCACACTCACAGAATGCGTTTGACAAGGTGTCCTAGTGTGTGTGTGTGTGTGTGTGTGTGTGTGTGTGTGTGTGTGTGTGTGTGTGTGTGTGTGTGTGTGTGTGTGTGTCTGCCCACGCACACACACATGCACACACACAGCTTTACAGCATTGGTTGTTTGGATGCTATCCCCTTTGCAATGCTGCAACGCTAAAAGGGGGCGAGGGCGGGGGGGGTTGTTCTATTCAGTCCCCCTCCACAACATGACCTGTTGTCTCCTGCCTCCCTTATGTGACCCCTTGCAGAATCAATCTTCTCTACATAGCAGCGTAGGAGGGGGGGGGGGAGGGGGGGTGCACACCACCACAGTCCTTATCGCACTCCCCAATCACTCACTGTCAGCCAGGAAGCAAGCCTCTGGAGTCGGAAGGGACGGGTCTGTTTTTTATTTTTAGAGATGGCCACAGAAGGGATACATACCGGCTCGTCTGACTACGGGTTATTGGGGTTACTGGGCTTTTGCCGAGGTCATCGATGAGTGATCTCCCCACAAGCCCCGCCTCTCGCAAACCGCGGACGACGTGCGACGAGGTATGAATCACCGGGCCGCTATATGTTTGTCGGGTACCTCGGCTAGGCTGAGTGATGTCCCGGGAAGGTAGAGACACCCGCGGTGTAGACATGCGGGTTGATTCCGATCCAACAGATGTTGGCCACCTGACAGCAGGGGTGTGCTCCTCCGGTGGTCTGGAACCTGATGTTTCGGGTGCGCTGTGGAGAGCTCATTCGTGTGCCGTATTTATATGATACCTGCGACCTTGTCTCTTTAATCGGGATAATCTATGCGAGCGTCTCCTAGACAGATGTCTTGTTGTAATAAGAACACGTTTGCGATGTGTTCGTCGGGGGGCCCCTTTTGAAGTCGTAGGTTCTCATCGTTGTTTGGGAGGCGGCTGATATTTTTGGCCGACGACCGGATTTATGTCTCGCATGGATTCAGATCAGCCTGCTGGGAAGTTACATTCTTATCATACCAGCAAAGGCATAGGCCAGAGTCTGATCCCCCGTAAACATCAGATGCAAATCAGTGGCATCTCGTTTTGTGCAACACAGAGAGGATGTCTCATTCCTCCCTCATGACCCATCAGGGACTTTTACCCCTGATGGGTCATGAATCTGGTATGCAGCGTAGAGGAGCCTCTCCTCCCATGTGTGTGCCCCGCTGCCCGGGCCTAATCCCGCATCATCAGCTGTTTCCTCTTCGCTCTGCTGGCTCTCTCCTGCGCTCTCCCCGCTATGCCAGCCGCTATGGGGAAATGTGTTTCGCATTATGACCGTGCAGAAAACATGCGACTCCCCCCCCCTCCCCCCCCCCCCACGTCTCGCTCTCCAGCTCTGCAGGATCCCCATGTGCTCCGGGGCGCGGCAAGCGGTGACATTCCGGTGGGGATTTTTAAGAAGACACATTGCGCCCAAAGCTCCGGGATTTATTATCTCTTTAGACAACAAACACAGCTGTTGTCCAGGAACTCGTTCTGGACAGGCCAATGTCTGAGAGAGGGGGGGGGGGGGGGCTTGGAAGGCACTACGAGATACCAAAACACGATACAAAACGTTTTTTTGGTTCTCTTTTACAATGTAAAAGGGGGGAAAACACAAGACTGACTTCGCTACACAACTTTTGTACGGTGGAAAAACTTAACAGCGGGCCGAGAGGAGTGTTCGTTTAGAGATAGTCAATTATCCCCCGTGATTCATAATTCATCACTCATGCTTCAGGGCTGAGCTGTAACTTCCCCCCTCGGCCCATATAATACGCATCTCTTAAAGGGCACTATGCCTCGCTACTGCTGACCATTAGCCGCTGGTATGGGGTCATTCAAAGAGGTCTGGAAGAAGGAGCATTAAGCAGGGGGGGGGTGGTCAGGGACCAATGTCTGTGTGTTAAAAGCCCTTCCATCTCTCTTCTCGCTCTACCCCCCCCCCCCCTCCCCACCTCCCCACCTCCCCCCCCCCCCCCCCCACACACACACTCATACTGAACTGACAGCCAGCTGCAGCCCATCTCGAGAGGAGCAGGGGGAGGGGGAGGAGGGAGAGGAGGAGGAGGGGAAGGATGATTAGGAGGAGGAGGAGGGGGGGAGGAGGGGGAGGAGGGAGAGGAGGAGGAGAAGGAGGGGGAGGGGGATGATGAGGAGGAGGAGGAGGAGGAGGAGGAGGAGGAGGAGGAGGAGGAGGAGGAGGAGGAGGGGGAGGACATCACTCTCTACAAGTTAGCAGAAAATGGACTAGTTATTGACAATATTATTAGAGGAAAGTTCGATGTTATTTAATTTTGTTAACATTTTTATAGTTAATACATTTTCAATGTCTGGATATGTGTTTTTGTCAGGAAGTTTTAGTCTCAATAATATCGTTTCAGCAAAAAAAACCCTGCTGTCCGGGATCCAACTAAAACACTTCAGCGTCGAGGAAGTAAAAAAAAAACAAAATAACTCCAAAGGCAAATGAAAACACTCTTATAACAACTTAATGTAATGCAAACAACTGGGACTGAATGGAGTCCATTCATTTTCTTCTTTTTTGCCTGTGTGGTGTAATCTGAGCAACATTGAATACATGGTTTGAACTTAGAACTCGCTCACATGTAATACATGTAAACATGGGCCGGATCGTAGCAGAACAGGTTACGCATTCGGCCTTTCATCTTTGATGAATCCATTCTTCTCAGGTGTGTTTCATTCTTCATTGTGTGCAGTCGTAGTGACAGATAAGCCTTACTATAACGACAGAGGAGGAGCCTGCCAATCACACACCTCCTTCACAAACAAAGATGTCAGTGAACACAATAACAACACATAAGTGCAGTTAAGTGGAAATTCAGCTGTCATGTCAACTTCAGGAAACCTTGTAAACTATCGCCCACATTGTCCCTCCCCCCCTCTCCCCCCTCCCTCCCCCCCTCCCTCCCCCCTCCCTCCCCCCTCCCCTCCCTCCCTCCCTCCCCCACCCCCCTCCCTCCCCCCCTCCTCACCCTCCCTCCCCCTCTCCCCCTCTTTCATTTTCAAACAGTTTGTTTTTTTCTCTCATTCCTTCACACCCTTGGTGTGTTGTGTTTTGGTAATCCGCCGTGGAAAGCAAGCAGAATGTAAAAGCCGGCCTAGTTCTAATTGTGTTCAGCTGTGTCTTCTCTGTTTTTCCTCTCCCCCTCCCCCCTCTCTCCTTTTGATGGGATTTGTTGTGTGTGTGTGTGTGTGTGTGTGTGTGTGTATGTGTGTGTGTGTGTGTGTGGCAGGAGGGGTGGTGGGGGGGGTGGGGGGGGGTTTGTTTGTTGGTGCAGAGAGGTTGTGAAGATGTTTCTCACGAGTAAGTGTGTGTGTGTGTGTGCGTGTGTGTGTGTGTGTGTGTGTGTGTGTGTGTGTGTGTGTGTGTGTGTGTGTGTGTGTGTGTGTGTGTCTGCGTTTTGTGTGTGTGTGTGTCTGTGTTTTGTGTGTGTGTGTGTGTGTGTGTGTGTGTGTGTGTGTGTGTTTTGTGTATGTATGTGTGTGTGTGTGTGTTTTGTGTGTGTGTGTGTGTGTTTTGTGTGTGTGTGTGTGTGTGTGTGTTTTGTGTATGTGTGTCTGTGTTTTGTGTGTGTGTGTGTGTGTGTGTGTGTCTGTGTTTTGTGTATGTATGTGTGTGTGTGTGTGTGTGTGTGTGTGTGTGTGTGTGTGTGCGTGCGTGTGCGTGCGTGTCGGCTCCAGAGGGCCGTACCCCAGTGTGCTGGCCGTCCAGATGTTGGGGGTTAGTCTCTCAGGTATAGCAGATCCTCCCGGGACTCGGAACTCCTCCGTTTCCTCTGAGAAGTCCTCACCCCCGACTCACTCTGAAGCTCACTCTGAAGTTACCAGAACGCCATAACAACAACTCATGAACATAACTCCAATGTGAGCGGGGAGTCACCTCACATTTATTTATTTTTTGGACGATAACACTTTAACTCTCTGGCTGAGGTGTCGCATCGTCAGCGGCGGCACTAAGAGGTTGATCGGCTGCCTTCCAGCTATTTACTGTAAGCTGCATTAAGAATGGGGTATTAAAACCTGTATGTCTTACCCTATACGTCTAAGAGAGCCTATAAATCTATACATCTAATAATATATACATGACCTTTCAGAGCTTCGCCGGCAGGCCAATCTTTGATGTCCTTAGGTTCCAAAACGACTGGAAGAATTGCTTCATTAAACTGATTTTCAAACGCTTGCCACATCTTAGACTTTAGGTCTACAGCCGCCAATTTCACCCAGAATCCCTTTTGCATCCGCCTTGCCTTCACCACCATTTCACCACCGCCACAACAAGCAGTTTACAGCCGCTGTTCCCCGCACAGCCCCCCTGTACCCAGCCCACCAACCAGCGCTACTAAACAGCTTCACCATCCCTGGAAGGAGGGATCACCCACTCTGCCTTCCTTGTCAATATGTAATGGTAATGGACTACTTTTATATAGCGCTTTTATCCAAAGCGCTTTACAAGTCATGCCTCACATTCACCCATTCACACACCCATTCACCCACCGACGGCGGAGTCAGCCATGCAAGGAGACAGCCAGCAGGTCAGGAGCAGTTAGGGTTAGGGTGTCTTGTTGGAGCCGGGGATCGAACCAGCGACCGCTCTACCTCCTGAGCTATACTGCCGCCAGTATACAATAGAATATGCCGATCAGTAAGGGACTTTTTTCTTGCCCTTAGTGGGGGGGGAGGGGGGGCTAGGGTTAGTGTAGGGGGGGGGGGTGTCATAAATATATGGCCAGCGAAGCCCTTCGAGACTGTAGCTGTGATTAAGGGCTACACAAATAAGTGAGATGACTTGAGTTGACTCAACAGAACTGCAGTTTGGCTTTAGGGTGCTCAGGTTGCAGGATTACATCACTGTTGTCTTAGCGATATCAGCGATGCATGATGTACTTGGCTGGCAAGTCTGTGTGATGCAAATTGGCCCAAAGTGCGTTCTCTTTTTCCAAGAGGGTTAGAGTAATGAAGATAGACCAGAGAAATACAGACCAGGCACGGGTCGGTGTTATGCTGAGTCGGTTTATGGTCGGGGTTGGGAAGTCCCGGTGGGAAACGTGGCATCTCTGACCTCTGACCTACATGTGTAGGTTGAGCTGTCAGAAAAACATGGAGGCTCACGCTAACCTCTTGCATGTTGCGCTTCTTCATATTAGCTCGCTAACATACTTACAAATGTCCTCTTAAAACAGCTAATAAGAACATACACGTTTGCTTATATGGGTTTAACCAACCACTGAAATGGTATGCTGATTGGTCGGTGAAAATCAAAAATGTGTTTTACAATATTAGAAATGATTGGATGGCCATGTTGACATGACGTCAAATGTCATTGAGGCTTTACTGTAACTGAGAGTTGACGCCCTGTTTTATTTGATATTTCCTAGTAGGAAGTCTGAATTTCCCACCTCCCACCTCCCACCTGAGTTATAATTGAACCCAGCACTAATGATGGATTCTCGTCCTGGTTGTTCTATGTCATAACAAATATAACAGGTTCATGCATTTTAAAAGCACATCTATTCATCATCGCATTAACCGAGAAAAACTCAACCTTATTTATGGATATTTCCCACTTAAAAAGTCAACACTCTTCAGAGAAACTATAAAGAAAAAACACTCGATGGAACAAGATAACACATCATTCTCATCATTCTCCACAGTGTGTATTTTAGAGCGGTATTTTTATGGTTTTAACGGGTGAAAAAGGCAAGCTGCCTTTCATGGCTCTGCTCCCCGGCTGGGCTCTGGCCTCAGACAGAGATGGGACATTCTGGTCCGACCAGGAGTTTAAAGCACTCAACACACTCAGCGGCCCATCACTCAAGCATTTCCTGCGTAACATAGTCTTCTGGATGCTGAGGCGGGACGCCGATGACGTGTATGAGTGTATTCACAGCTCTGCCTGGCGGCGACCAGAAGGTTTGTCTCTGGGGACCGTGCTGCTCGGGGGGGGGGAGTGATATCTGAACTGAGGCCTTGTGGGTCATGTTTTTCCCACAACATCACAGGCCAAACTCCCACTGTGGTGTCGCAGTTTTCATGCGACCTATCATAGTGAGCAACCCTTTTGGATAGCTGGTATTTAGAGCACAAGCGCCCCACCGCATGGCCGATGGTCAACGTCTGACCTCCGTGCACATTGTAGTGAGTGAAGTCCACCGTTTATGGTGGCCGCCGACGGCGCTCCCGAAACATCCCTCTGTGAGCTTTGATGTGGTGCATGTGTGGAGCGTGCGTCGCATGCTTCATGTCTGCAGGTCCCCAGGCCTGTTTATCCACTGTCTGGCAGGAGGCTCTCCCACAGCGTTGTGGATGATGCCTCATACTCGCTTCTGGAGCTCATTCCGCTGAATTCCGGCCCGTGTGCACGATTGTTTCTGTTCGTTTTTCTTTATGATCTTCTGTTTGTAGCTTGTTATTGTGCTTGTTTTGTGTTCATTTCTTGTTATCTCTTCCTTTGAGTCTCTTCACTTTGATTCCTTTTGACAAGAGTACTCACCGTTTTCCTGCTACTTCCTGCTACTTTCCTGCTATGTTCTGACCTCTCGTTACTCTATGTTCTGACCTCTCGTTACTCTATGTTCTGACCTCTCGTTGCTCTATGTTCTGACCTCTCGTTGCTCTATGTTCTGACCTCTCGTTACTCTATGTTCTGACCTCTCGTTACTCTATGTTCTGACCTCTCGTTACTCTATGTTCTGACCTCTCGTTACTCTATGTTCTGACCTCTCGTTACTCTATGTTCTGACCTCTCGGTGCTCTATGTTCTGACCTCTCGTTGCTCTATGTTCTGACCTCTCGTTACTCTATGTTCTGACCTCTCGGTGCTCTATGTTCTGACCTCTCGTTACTCTATGTTCTGACCTCTCGTTACTCTATGTTCTGACCTCTCGTTACTCTATGTTCTGACCTATCGTTACTCTATGTTCTGACCTCTCGTTACTCTATGTTCTGACCTCTCGTTGCTCTATGTTCTGACCTCTCGTTACTCTATGTTCTGACCTCTCGTTACTCTATGTTCTGACCTCTCATTACTCTATGTTCTGACCTCTCGTTACTCTATGTTCTGACCTCTCGTTACTCTGTGTTCTGACCTATCGTTACTCTATGTTCTGACCTCTCGTTACTCTGTGTTCTGACCTCTCGTTACTCTAACTTCTGACCTCTCTGCGCTCTATGTTCTGACCTCTCGTTGCTCTAGGTTCTGGCTTCCCTTGACCCAGGGAGTGTGTTTGCGAGTGAGTGAATGAGTGAGTGAGTGTGTGTGTGAGTGAGTGAGGTCTGCTGTGTTGTCAGTGTGCCTCCTGCTCACGCCCCCACACAGGGCCAGGGAGTTCCTACACACAGGAAGTTGTCTCAGTACAGCTGCACACCAGCAGCCGTATTGCTCTCTGTTGCTATTTAATGCATTGTTATCACCCCTGTTTCTTTTAACCTCTCCTCCCATGGGAGGCAGGCTGTAAAACATCATTTGGCGTTGTTTGAGCCCCACCTCATGATGGACTACGCTGCCATTGCCAGATGTTTTAAATAAAACATGCAACTACCCTGATATCACTATAAAAACATAATCCCAATATACACCCACCCACACACACACAAACACACACACACACACACACACTCACACTCAAACACACACACTCACACAAACATTTATATATATATACATGGCATGCATGCATATAATCCCAGGAGGGTCGTATCTGGCTTACAGTCTGCTAAAGGAAGGCACATTTACATGCTACTGTCTTTCATGTATGGTGTGGTGTGTGTGGCGTGTGTGTGTGTGTGTGTGTGGTGGTGTGTGTGTGTGGTGTGTGTGTGTATGTGTCTGTGTGTGTGTGTGTGTGTGTGAGTGACTTGGTGACACGTTGAGTGTGCTGAGGGAAGTGTATAAACACAGGGAGGCGGGGGGGGGTCAGTCAGTCACCACATTCCCAGTGTCTCTGGGAAAACTCATGCAGTGGGAACCCAGTGTATCCCTCATGGTGAATATTGTGACATGTCCAGCATAAACAGTGATTCTGGAGACCCCCCCCCGAGACCCCGTCAGCATCCTCCTGTGTGTGTGTGTGTGTGTGTGTGTGTGTGTGTGTGTGTGTGTGTGTGTGTGTGTGTGTGTGTGTTGTGTGTGTGTGTGTGTGTGTGTGTGTGTGTGTTGTGTGTGTGTGTGTGTGTGTGTGTGTGTGTGTGTGTGTGTGTGTGTGTGTGTGTGTGTGTGTGTGTGTGTGTGTGTGTGTGTGTGTGTGTGTGTGTATCATCTCATTAGGCTCGGAGCATGTTTCAGAGTTTCGACGTAACTTCTCAGAACTGGAACTCGTGCGATTGCAATTGCCGCAGCATCACGAGTACAACAAAACTATGAACCAAACCTTTGTCATGTGCATTCATTCATTCATTCATTCATTCATCCATTCATCCATTCATTCATTCATTGCCCTAACAGCATAGAGCCGTATGAGTAGTATTAGTTACACCAAGTGGAATAACTTTGTGTAATAATTACTATCTGTTATAGTTTGCCACGGGATCAATCTGTTGCTTTTTACACAGAGATTTTAGATTTTAAAGAGAGCCGAAACTCATCACCCCTCCTCCCAAGTTACAACCTGCTACCCTGTCCTTCCATTGGTCGCTGGCTGGGCTACTGAAAGGCTGCCAAGCGGTTTTTTGGCAGATTCTCCAAGGGGGTTTATTGTTACATTGTCATTGTCAGTCCCGTGACCCTCTTAAGGGCCCATAAAGCCAAATAAAACGGCTTCCTCGTCTGGCACGCAGACCCCGGACCAGGGGAAGAGATGAGCAAAGACAAAACTATGTCCCGGGTGCAGAGGGCTAGCGCTACCTTCCGGGAACACAGTGACGGCTTGTCTTTGAGTCGTTGGCTAAAATGTCCTCCGGTCCAGACCGGTCTCTGGTCCCAGAGATGAATCCTGCTATCACCATCAGATGTCGTCACATCAGGTGTTTAGTCAAAGTCCGACGGGTGTTTAGTCCAAGTCCTCACTGTTTAATAGTCTTCACACCGCTTTACAACATCCCAGTGGAATATTCCCCCTCCCCCTCATCAAATTCATCAGCTTCAAATCCCAAATATAAAATTCACTTTACAAATGGAAAGAACAACACTGTAAGAAAAGAGTTGCTGCCACGTTTTGTATCAAAGCATTGTCCCTGACATACACTCGTACACGCATCCAGCACATTGTGGTGTTGTTGAGCTGACCACACGTGTCTCCGGCCCTTGGGTTTTATTTGTCTGTTGTAAACGGGGACTTGTCCTGGCTCCCGCTGGCAAGGGCCGACTAGCATTAGGCTGCGCAAGGATGGCCTCCTCGGTTGATAGAGGCTGACTGTATCGCCGCCACTTTGGTGACGACAACAAGTGACCTGTCGGGCCCCTGCCGTCGGCCCCTGCCGTCGGCCCTGCCGTCGGCCCC
>CM051001.1:32364265-32454265 GCA_027704905.1 Muraenolepis orangiensis
AATCGGACGCTTAAAGCTGCTGTAGGTATGATTCTATAGTTGTGAAAAGAGGGAGAGAGCAGAAAAGAGCTAGAAGAGAGCAAGATGTGCGAAGCCAAACAGACGAAAAAAGTCCCTGTGTCTCTGCCATTGAGAAGTGTTAATGACTGGCTGATGAGATGGTTTCACAGAGAGATGTCCTGATTGCCCAGAAATAAGCCGAGAGAGGTCTACAATTTGAAATGGTCTCAGAGCGGTCTCTCACAGAGCTGCCTCTGTGAGAGACCGCTCTGAGCATTCAACTCCAAACAGACATTGTCACAGAGCACTTCACTCACTTATAGCTGGCAGATACAAAAGACACACAATTAATAGCTTACCTACAGCACCTTTAATACAACAGTACCATGCATAGGTTAGATATTAACGGATTCATTCACTTATGAATCAAAAGTGCTGATTGTTCCCAAGGGGATGTCATTTTTTGGATTAGATTTAGATTGGATTAGATTAAAATGTATTTTCACTGCACAAGCACAGTACAGCGGAAATATGCTGGCATCTAAACCAGAGTGCAAATGTTGCAGTAAAGTGCATGGTAATATATAATGTACCGTGGTTAAATGGAATGTAAAAACAGTCTACTACAAACAGGTATAAAATATGTTATAGAGTAGGTATGAGATATGTAATGCAGTTGTATCAACAGGATACATATATATAAATGTGTATACAGCAGGTAGTGAGCAGGGGTGTGTAGTTATATCAACAATTGAAGATTAATATATATATATATACGGTAAGTACTGTAAAAATGAGCATGACTATCATACAGGTATGTAAACAATAAATGTGTAAACTATAGGTAGAGGCAGGGAGTTATGATTACAGTGCAAGGCCGTTGAAGACATTGGTGATCGTTTGCCATCGTTGGCAAGCTATCATGGAGGTTTGCTATGTGTTTGCACTTTGCAATGTCAAGGATAACGTTTGTCAAGCGTAATGCAATGCAAACAATACCCAAAGCCAGAGCCGCAGTTTGATTTCATATGACCGTTCCCATGTGTTGCACATCCTATTGGTTGAGCAAGCAGTTCTGTGCCCACTCACCGGCACTGTAATCCGTCCATAATTTGTCTCTTCCTCCTCTCTTCCTCCTCTTTGCCCTCTCCTTGTCTCTCTCCTTGTCTCTCTCCCTCTCTCTCCCTTTCTCTCCTCCTCCTCTCTCTCCCTCTCTTTCCCTTCTCTCTCTACCTCCTCTCTCTCCCTCCTCTCTCTTCCCTGTATCTCTCTGACTCTCTCTGTCTCTTCTGTCTCTCTCCCTCTCTCTCTCTCTCTCTCTCTCTCTCTCTCTCTTCCTCTCTCTCTCTCTCTCTCTCTCTCTCTCTCTCTCTCTCTCTCTCTCTCTCTCTCTCTCTCTCTCTCTCTCTCTCTCTCTCTCTCTCTCTCTCTCCTCTCTCTCTCTCTCTCTCTCTCTCTCTCTCTCTCTCTCTCTCTCTCTCTCTCTCTCTCTCTCTCTCTCTCTCTCTCCTGTTTCTCTCCCTCTTCCTCCCTCCTCTCTCTCTCCCTCCTCTATCTCCCTCTTGTTCCCTTCTCTATTTTCCTCCTCTTCCTCCCTCCTCTCTCTCCCCTCTCTCCATGCTCTATCTCCCTCCTCTTTCTCCCTCTCTCTCTGACTCTCTCTTTCCCCTTATCTCACTCACTCTCTCTCTCTCTCTCTCTCTCTCTCTCTCTCTCTCTCTCTCTCTCTCTCTCTCTCTCTCTCTCTCTCTCTCTCTCTCTCTCTCTCTCTCTCTCTCTCTCTCTCTCTCTCTCTCTCTCTCTCTCTCTCTCTCTCTCTCTCTCTCTCTCTCTCTCTCTCTCTCTCTCTCTCCCCAGTCCCTGAGACGCTCGACGCCTACGTCAACGCGTCCAAGACGGTGCTGAAGCAGGGCGAGCCGCTGACGGTGAACTGTACGGTCCACGGAGTTCAGCTGGTCTACTTCTCCTGGGACTACCCCACCTGGGAGGTGAGTGGGATCGGGGAGGGGGGAGCGGCGCTACAGCGAGACCCTTTGTTTTGACGTTCCACTCGGCAGCCCCCAAAAACCCACTCCCACGCCCCGCAAAACTGCATCAAGATGTGGAGACACACCTCATTTTTGTGCAGAAAATAAATAATAATCCACAGACACTCTCACGGACGCCCACTCACAGCACATGGTCTCCATCAGAATGGGGAGGGGTGGTGGCTATCTTGTTTGGCCCCGGGGATGTTTTTATTGTGTTATGGTTTCAATTGGTAAAAACAGCAAGGGCCATACCATTCGTTGTTGCTGTCAAGGAGTAGATCATTACAACTGGTGTCTCATAAGGTGTGGTCATGCGTTCCCCGTAATACATTCTGTTCCGTCTCTATTCAAAGCTATCCATGAAACTCTCAAGCCCAGCCAGTGTTGCAATACGGTCACTTTGATCCCATTCATCCACAGACATAGTGGGTGACAATTTGATTTACATGACACCGTTATAACACGTATTATAACATGTATAAAACATGTATTTTTTGCCATACAATGGAATGCTCACTACCTAGAACTAAACTTACACTATACAACACTAAACTATAACAATAACAATACTGTACACAATAACAAAGAACAATAAAGAGACTGAAGGATGATATGTACATGTGTTGAATTGTGCAAAAATGCATTTTAAAGCATTTAATAGTGCCAGTAATGCAGCAGCATCATCAATACAGTGCAGTACAGTGCAGTACAGTGCAGTACAGTGCAGAACAGTGCAGTAACTGTAACGAGTCCAGAAAGTCCAGCAAAAGTATGATAGCGTAATGTAATATGGAGGACAAGGTTATGATAGTGGCAGCACTCAGTACTCTGCACTTCAGTAGGCCCACTGCCTGTGGGTTAAAACCTTAACCCACACTAACCTGGTAGTCATTGTACGGATGCTTCGGGACGGGTGACCGGACCGTAGGGCGCGGGGGGGGGGAGAAGAGACGGTGCCCAGGGTGGTTGCGGTCCTTAGTGATGGAGATCATGTAGTGCATCATGTAGTGACAGAGTGTGGCAGATTCCCTCAACACTGAACGGACGGAGATCCGCGTCACACATCCATCCACGCCTTTGCCACGCCTCCTTCACCATCTTCCGTCTCTCTCTCGCTCTCTCTTCCTCCTCTTCCTCCTCCTCCTTCTCCTCCTCCCCCCTGGAAGGAGAGCCCCGGGGAGGAGCTGACGGCCGACCTGTCCCCCATGAGCGTGCGTTCCTGCCTGCTGTTCCCCCGCGTCACGCTGGCCCACGGGGGGAACTACCTCTGCAACGTGGACGAGGGCGTCCAGGGACACAGCTCCACCGCCGACGTCTACATCACGGTCCTCGGTGAGCAGCAGACGCATGTGCACAAAGAAGCAAAGAAACAAACACACACTCACACACACACACACACACACACACACACACATACACACACACACACACACACACACATACACACACGCACACACACACACACATACACACACACACACACACACACACATACACACACACACACACACACACACATACACACACGCACACACACACACACACGCACACACACACACACACACACACACATGCATACCCAAAGAAACCCCCACACACGTGCACATGCAAAGAAACACACACACACACACACACAGACACAAAGACACACAGGCAAGCATGCATGCACAAAGAAACTATACAAATGTGCAAAGAACCACATATAGAACATGTGGTGGTCCCAGAACATGTGGACACAGATACACACACACACACACACACACACACACATGACCACACACACATGGCCACACACAGACATAAGACATAACCGCATATCTATATGAAGGTACAGAGACATAAACACACACAGTAAAAACAAACTGTTGGGAGGGATTATTATTGTACCTTTAGCCAGTATGAGAATATGGGATTTATCTAAACTTTTTTATGCTTAGGTGAGAATGTTATCTTTGAGGTGGAAGATTTACATTTACATGGAATTGGATCCATTTCAATGGAAACAAACATAAACATTCTGTGTCTGAAATGACAAGTTGAAAAGTCTTCTTAGTGTTGTCTGGTGCCGGACGCTTAAAGTATTTAAAATGAAAAAGAGGTACATGCATTGATTTTAAATAAACATACAAGTGCAGTGGAGAGTTGCACCTTCAATTAGTAATGGAAGTTTAGCGTCTTGCAAGACAAATCCATCAAGAAGCCTGAGCAAGCACATTGAAGAACAAGAGACTCATCACACATACACACACACACACACACACACAAACACACAGGCACACGCACACACACAGGCACACGCAAACACACACACACGCTTACCAAGCTTACCCTATCGGCAGTGAGGTGTGCTATGTTTAAAGAAGCAGTGAAGTGTAGCCATGTCATAGAGACGGGCTGGGCAGGTTTTTGTGCTTTCTCTGTGGAAAACAGAAAACTGATCTTTGTCCGGACAAAGAAAACTGTGCCTACAGTTTCTTGTCTGATCAACAAGATCATTAGTCATCAAGAAAGTAGACCGGATTCCAAGCTGGTTAAACTTTCCTTAAATAAGGCGACTCTTATTGCTAATATTGGTCTGAAACACGTGAAAATCCAATCAATCCTTTGGCAAACACATGAATCATTGACCAAAAAAGCGTTTCTTTCCCCTCTTCTTCTTTCAGAGCGAGGCTTTGTGGACCTAAGGTCCGGCCACGGCCGCAACGTCTCGGCCCGGCTGCACGAGAACGTGGAGCTGAGGGTGGAGATCGAGGCCTACCCGCCTCCCAAGGTGCTCTGGAGCAAAGACGGCACCGCCATCAACGGGGAAAAGACCATCGTCACCAAGCAGGAGCGAGAGACCAGGTGGGACGCCGCCATCAGCCCAGGGTTCACTTAGAAGAGCCCACCCAGGAGCAGTAGCATATAGAATCAGTTTGATTTATACATAATCCATGGATAAGTTTTGGTTTGCTCAGTACATTTTGAGAGAAGATCCATTAAAGATTCCCTTCCGTTTAACACCATTGTGTTGTTCAATAGAGGCGGGTTCGAATGACTTTGAGTGGTGTTAAAAATGATGCGTTTTACAACCAATACAAACATCAAAACCGAATTACAGGTGCAATGAAAATAGAAAAAACCATCTGCCCTACAACTGAAATATTCCTTTAAATGTGGATAAATTTCATTCTAAACAGAGAAATAAAAAAATGGAGATAATGGTGTTCTCAAAAAGAAATGCGAGTCAGCAACTATGTTAAACGGTTTAACATATCCGTCAATCAGAATTAGCACAGGCCTGCAGTCACTCAGCAGCATGCGTCTGTCAGTCAACACGTGATCAATGCCAGAGAGCAGCTTGTCACGGGCCGGCCGCCATCACTCAGCAGCACACAGGAACTGCAAACATCCCGGCCCTCAACTCTCAAATGACACCAAGAAGGGAGAAGCAGAACAGATGCAGAGCACACACACATTAAAACATGTTAAACACCTACTGAACTGCTAGGAGTTCTGCCAATATCATAACATTGTCATCCAAATGACATTACACTATTATACTTTGCTGGACTTTCTGGACTCAATACAGTTTCTGCACTGTACTGCACTGTATTCATGATGCTGCTGCACTACTGGCACTTTAAAGTGCTTTTATATGCTTTTTGCACAATTCAACACATGTACATATCATCCTTCAGTCACTTTAGCTCCTTTTAGTGTGTATAGTTCTTTTTTTATAGTATTGTGTTTTAGAAATGTCCTACTGCGGGGATACTGGGGAGTAAGCATTCCATTGTACTTGCAAAGCAAATGCTAATAAAAATCTTGAATCTTGACTTTCAACCACAGAAAGTCATCAAAAGGAGCCCTTTTAAATGGTCTATAATAGTAATTGGTATGTTTGTGTGGTGTCCCCTGCCCCAGGTACGTCAGTATCCTGAGGTTGGTGAGGGTGAGAGTGGACCAGAAGGGCCTGTACAAGATCCGGGTGGCTAATGGAGACGACTCAGACGAAGTCATGTTTGAATTGGAGGTCCAAGGTGAGGATTTATGCTTGGAAATGTTTCATAACAAGCAAGTTAAACGGACGTTTCTACACTTGAATGTTCATGTTCTTACTGATGTAAGAAAAGTTACGATATTCAGTATTCTTTTTTTATACTTTTATTCATTTTGTTATTATTGTTTTATTATTCATATTCATATTATTATTAATAATAATTATACAAATAATAATAATATGTATTTTACAACCATACTTCAAATGCACACACACACACATTGTATTTGTATGTTTTTTATTATTATGTGTTTTCAGTGTATTCTTTCATTGTGCATATAAACATATTTAAAGTCATTCCTAGTTCAAAAATAAATAATCTATGGTAGGTTTTAAACACGTATATGCTATATATGCTATGTCTTGCATTGCAGGCCGTACAGAGAGAGACTCGCAGAACAGGTTGTCTAGCTTACGGAGCAGCTCAAATATTTGTTTATGTGTGTCTGCCAAGACTAACGGCTCAACATCATCTGCTGTGTTCAGTCCCCTCTCAGATCACAGACCTGACGGACCACCACCTCCCTGGGAAGAAACACCTGGTCACCTGCCTAGCAGAGGGGGTTCCAGCCCCGACCATACAGTGGTACAGCTGTGGCAGCATGTTGAAGTGAGTCACTACGGCGCTTTAGTGCCACTAGGGGGCCGACAAGAGACACTGCCGTCTGCCTGCGAGGACGCACTTCAATTAAATCCTGATCCTCATCTCCTTAAAACCCTCATGTCTTTCAAAGATTAACAGACTTCTGAGATATTAAACAAAAAAGTATTTTTTTATAAGAAAAGTATTTTATTATCATTTAGCATTACATTTTCAATGAATAAAATGAAAAATAAATTAATTCAAACTAAGTGAAAAGAAAATTTAAATATAAATGTTAAATGATTTGTTTATTTCTTTTTCATTCATTTAAAATGCAAAGATAAAACATTCTGAAGGCGAGTGCGTCCTTTCAGCTGCACCATGGCAGTAGTCCAAGAGGAGTGCCTGGAGAGGCCCTAGTGTGACAGCTCCATAACACGCCCATGCCCTGACCCCGGGTATCAATCAACGTGTGTGTCCCATCCCAGCTGCAGTAACCGGACTGCGGTCTGGCAGCGCCTGAACCTTGACCCCGAGACGCTGACCATTCAGACCAACGTCAGCTACAACTCCTCCCACATGGTCAACCAGGTTCGCAGTCAGGTGACCTTTCACAAGCCCCAGCAGGTCACCATGCGCTGCGAGGCCACCAATCCGGGAGGCCTCGACAAACGAGATGTCAAACTGGTGTCCAGCTGTAAGTGTCTTCGGCGGTCCTACGTCCTATCACTCAATTCAACGGATATCGATATCCAACGGATGTCTTATTGCTTTTATTTTATTTTATTGCGTGCATGCACCATTGTTACAGTACAAACATCCACACACCTCCATACAAGCTGCGTTTAGCTGTTGTTGTATAATGAGTGCGATGCCCTGCTGGTACATGATAATCACGCTGTAGCACACAGTGGGCAGCATGGGGCAGGCCGTGTTAATGCGCTCTCACGGTCCCTCACGCTCCCATCTCTCTGCGTGTGTTTCAGCACTCTTCTCCCAGGTAGCGGTGTTGGCTGCGGTGCTAGCTCTGGTGGTTATCATCATCATCTCCATCATCATCCTCATCGCAGTGTGGAGAAAGGTGACGCTTGCAAAAACAAAAACACATACCTGACGGTGACCCCCCCCCCCCCACACACACACCTGAATCGTAATTTTTACGATTTACCTCACTGCTTCACGTTTGTTGACGTTGTATTTGTTGTTGTTGTTTGTTCTCCGCGTTGCCAGAAGCCGCGGTACGAGATCAGATGGAAGGTGATAGAGTCTGTGAGCATGGACGGTCATGAGTACATTTACGTGGACCCCATACACCTTCCTTACGACCTGACCTGGGAAATGCCCAGGGACAACCTGGTGCTAGGTGAGACCAAGGGGGTCAAAATGAATGAATGAATGTACATGAAAGTCAATGAAAGTACATCGTACATGCTCATTTTCTTTGTATTCAGAAAACGTCTCAAATAACCTCACAAATACATAGTTTTAGATGATACATGCCTGATTTTTGATGCTCTGATGATTTCTGCTGTTCTTTTAATTCAGTTCATATTCCCGGCCTCCTGTGATGTGACACACACATTTCCTTTGCAGGTCGCACCCTTGGATCCGGGGCGTTCGGCAGGGTGGTGGAGGCCACTGCGTACGGTCTCGCTCACGCTCAGTCCAGCACTAAAGTGGCGGTGAAAATGTTGAAATGTAAGCGGTTCAATATAAAAAATTGAAAATGAAGAAAACAAAAACTAAGCATCCAGTTAAATCAAACATGTGAGGCAGCTGTGACATTGTGGGCTCAGTGTGTGTGTGTGTGTGTAAAGAACTCCCTGTATTGCTGTCAAATTCCGTGACACTACTGTTGTTCCTTACAGAGTGACCCCCCCCCCATTGCTCCATCCCCCTCACAACCCCCCTGCTCCATTGGCCTTTAATTGGCTTGCTAGCCCAGGCACTAGTTTGCCGGCCAACGTGTCATTGTGCAGTTTGGCAAGGCAGCAATGGGCCCCGCCGGTAACGATGGCTTCAGCTCATGTTTTGCGTCCCCCTATTCTCATACCTAGTTCTGAATGGCCCTCTTTCACCCTTCTCTCTATTCATGGGCTCAGTCAGACGTTTTTTGTTTTTGTTTGCATGCCTAGACTCTGGTCATCTGCAAGAGAAATGATGAAAGTGTTTCTTTAATCTCTCTCTCATCTCTCTCTCTCCTCTCTCTACTCTCACTCTCTCTCGCTCTCTCTCTCTCTCTCTCTCTCTCTCTCCTCTCTCTCTCTCTCTCTCTCTCTCTCTCTCTCTCTCTCTCTCTCTCTCTCTCTCTCTCTCTCTCTCTCTCTCTCTCTCTCTCTCTCTCTCTCTCTCTCTGTCCAGCCACGGCCAGGAGGAGTGAGACCCAGGCTCTGATGTCAGAGTTGAAGATCATGAGCCACCTGGGTCCTCACCTGAACATCGTCAACCTGTTGGGGGCCTGCACCAAACCAGGTGAGGATTCCTTCGCTCACTGTGGTCTACTACATAAAGTTTTAAAATATATTAAATACTATTTGTAATTGTACATATCTTATCTGAGGTAAGCGGTTAACGGAAGCTCTCCTCCAGTAACTTTACTCTTATTTAGACTTTTTTGGCTTTATTTATTTACTTATTTGTCCACCCGTCAGGGCCCCTGTACCTGGTGACGGAGTACTGTCGCTACGGCGACCTGGGAGACTACCTGCACAAGAACAAGCACAGCTTCCTTCAGTACCACGTGGAGAAGAACTCAATGGACTCTGGCTGCCGCATCTCACAGGGAAGCACTCCTACCAGTCAGAGGAAAGGGTAAGCATGGTGTACCCCCACACAGACATGCATACATACATACATACAGACATACATACATACACACATACATACATACATACATACATACATGCATACATGCATACATACATACACACATACATACATACATACATACATACATACATACATACATACATACACACATACATACATACATACATACATACATACACAACACATACACATACATACATACATACATACACACAGACACACATACATACATACATACATACATACATACACATGTACGTACACACAGACACACACTTCTTAGTCTTCATAACAGTGGACAGTTTTGTGCACCAAACCTGCCCGTTAAAATTGACTATCTTTCCCGAGATGATGGCTACTGATTTAGTCTGGTTTGCTACTCACTCACGTCTGGTCTCTCTCTCACATGGCCGTCTCCTCTGTCCCTGCAGCTACGTGTCGTTTGGCAGCGAGTGTGATGGGGGTTACATGGACATGAGCAAGGATGAGCCCTCGCTCTACATGCCCATGCAAGAACATATAGACAACATCAAGTATGCAGACATCCAGCCTTCCCCGTACGAGTCTCTGTATCAGCAGGATCTCTACCAACAGCAAGGTGTGTGTGCGTGTGTGTGTGTGTGTGTGTGTGTGTGTGTGTGTGTGTGTGTGTGTGTGTGTGGGGGGGGGGGGGGGTTGTGTGTGTGTGTGTGTGCGTGCGTGCGTGCGTGCGTGCGTGCGTGCGTGCGTGCGTGCGTGTGCGTGTGTGTGTGTGAGACCTGTGTGCGTTTGGAAAGTTGTTTTGTCAAACGTAATTGATGTCTGGCTCCTTCAGCAATGGGGCATTGTTTAAAGCTGTACGACCCGTTTGTTTCATTGAGCTCAATGAAAAACGGTGCAAGTCAACGGAACAGCTGCATGCTGTTCATTGGGATTCCAAAACATGTTTACAAAAGAACAGACAATGCCTTACCTTTTCCCCAATCGACTACTCTGCTCCACCTTGCCTCACTGGCACACCCTATCCCTAGTCAATATTTGACTACCACTTATGCAAGTAGTAATTATGCAAATTAGAACTTCATGGCTTTCGTGAGGTGATGATATTTAAGGTCTCTTACAATCGGGGAGTGTGGCCAGAACCCATCTCTGTCTTGTTGTTAGGGTTATATGAATCCACTAAATTGTAGCATGTAACTTAAGGAGGGGTGTGACTATTGACTCAATTGAAAAGTGATGTGATGTTTCATCACCGACCACTAATTACACTGAAACACCAACAGTGCGTGTGTAGCCCTCAACATTTGTTTACACATCCCTTGTCATGAGGTACAGTGTACTCCATGACAAGTCGGCAAGGAGCTGAGGAAATCCCCGACGAGACACGGTTCAACTGTAGAACACCTGTACCTGTTTCACTTTCCTTCAGCCCCCTTTCCGTTGATTCCAGTTCAAATAAGTTCAAATAAGTCGAGTCTTTGCGCATTTTAACGACTAGACAGACACTACAAGGACACGCCGAGCTTCATTCACAATTAGTGCCTTCTGTGTTCAGGGGGGAGTGGGATAGACTCGACCATGGTCATCAGTGACTCTCCCACACTCACCTACGACGACCTGCTGGGCTTCAGCTACCAGGTGGCCCAAGGAATGGAGTTCCTAGCATCCAAGAACGTAAGATTTCCCAAAGACATGGACCTCAAGTCAAGTCAAGTCAAATTTATTGTCACTTCACAGTTTACACAAGTATAAAGCAGTGAGTGAAAATCTTATGTGCAATACCCGACGACAGACAGCAGTAATAAAAATAAGATAAATAAGAAAATAGAATAAATACCTTTTACAATATGAACATTTACGACATTATCCCTTCAGACTTTAACCTTTACAACATTATCCTTTATGACATTATCCATTAAGACATTAACCTTTATAACATTATCCCTTAAGACTTTAACCTTTACAACATTATCCTTTACGACATTATCCATTAAGACATTAACCTTTATAACATTATCCCTTAAGACATTAACCTTTATAACATTATCCCTTAAGACTTTAACCATCACATCATTATCCTTATGACATTATCCTTTAAGACATTATCCCTTAAGACTTTAACCTTTACGACATTATCCATTAAGACATTATCCTTTAAGACATTATCCCTTAAGACATTATCCTTATGACATTTTCCCTTAAGTCTTTAACCTTAACAACATTATCCTTATGAAATATTTTCTTAAGACTTTAACCTTTACATTATCCTTTACACCATTATCCCTTAAGACTTCAACCTTTCAACATTGTCCTTTTTTGGAATGACCTTCTTATAGTATATGTATTTTGTACTAGCCCCCTTTAATGCACAATATCAGTTATTTCTAGGGATGGATCAATCCAATTCCGGGTCATCTCTGATCCAACTACTATGTTATAGCAACACTTCTGGGGGTAAACAGAGCCTGGGTTTAAGACTTGAAGACATCAACCAGATTTCCTTTAAGACATTATTATCCTTGAGCATTACCCATGTTCTTTACTAAATATGGGGAGTGGGCGGGTGGTCCAGTTCTAGTCTCTGTGCCGTGTTAACAGTGTTCTGTTGTTGTTGTACAAGCTAAACGTGTGTTCACTTGTGTACCACCAGTGTGTGCATCGCGACCTGGCTGCCAGGAACGTGCTGATCTGCGAGGGCAAACTGGTGAAGATCTGTGACTTTGGGCTGGCCCGAGACATCATGCATGACTCCAACTACATATCTAAAGGGAGTGTAAGTATTCCATTGAAGTACTACTAACTGCTGTTATTTCATATTATAGCCTACATTTTTATTTTGCATAGTAAATCCATCCAATCCATCCTAAGTCCATTCCACATTTGGAACAAGAAAATGGATCCACCAGCTGGCAGCTTTAAATAAAATACTGGGCTCTTTCTGTGGGCTTTAACCCATTTCCTCTTCCTTCTAGACCTTTCTGCCCTTAAAATGGATGGCACCAGAGAGTATTTTCCACAACCTGTACACAACCTTGAGTGATGTGTGGTCATATGGGATCCTCCTCTGGGAGATCTTCACTCTAGGTGAGTCTGTGCGCACATTCACGCTCACACACGCAGGCACACATACACACACACGCATGCACACGCAGGCACATATGCACACATGCACACACAAACACACATACAGTACACACACACATGCTCACACAGACACACACACACACATTCACTTCCTTCTATTTGGTAGAAAAGACAGGAACTTAAATTCATTCAGACACAAACTTTACAATGAAAACGATTGATAAATGATTTTCGTTGCAAGAATGCTGGTATTATTCCAAAAAAAAGAGAGAAAAAATAGGTATCGGTGCAACCCTAGTTATCGCCATACCACACGTAGTCATTAGTGGTTGTATTGTATGTTAATACTGTATGTTAATAACTTTCCTATGGTGTTTGCAGGAGGAACGCCGTACCCAGACCTTCCCATGAATGAGCTGTTCTACAGCGCACTGAAGAGAGGCTACCGCATGAACAAACCAGCCCACGCCTCGGACCAAGTGTAAGCTAGGAAACTCTCACTGACACATTCACAAAAAATAAATGTCACATTATTATTATTATTTTTTTTTTCATTTTCATTCCATTAACATTTATTTAATTTGTTAATATAAATATTAACACAATTTTATTTGATTTAACGTACGTTTATTATATGTAGGGAATACTATTTATAAATTTATTATTATTTATTTATTTTTTGGTTTTTCTTGTGGTTGCAGTTACGACATTATGGGGAAGTGCTGGGACGAAAACTTTGAGAAGAGACCCGAGTTCTCCTTCCTAGTCCACACCATGGGCAACATGCTGACAGACTGCTATAAAAAGGTACCATATTTATATTCCCTATGCATCACCTCCTCTGGCTGCTGCTGAGCTTCACCCGCTAGGAGGTCTTTGTCATTAGTTGGGTCCATATCCCTCTTTCTGACCACTTCTCTTCTGGTGTCTGACCACAGAGATACAGCCAGGTCAGCGACAACTTCCTAAAGAGCGAGCATCCTGCGGTGGCGCGCACCAAGCCCAGGATCTCCTCCCCGTTCCCCGTGGCCGGCCCGCCCTTTGCCGTCCCCGCCACCGTCTCCTCCTCCGTCCCCCCGGACCCCTACGACCCCAACCCGGACCCCGGCGCTCAGGGGGGCTTCGGGCGAGAGGCGGACAGAGAGGAGGACGTGCTGACGCTGTACAACGAGTACATCATTCCCATCCCAGACCCCAAACCCGAGGACTTGTTTGGCGGCGGCGCTGCTTCTTCGGAGAGCCCAGTGAGGTACGGTGCTGCGGTCCGGTTGTCCGTCGACACTCGCTGAACCCAACCCACTAGACGCCGCCGCAGATGTGCACACATTAATGGGCTGGGAGGATACGGGGAAGATGGGAGACGTTTGTTTGCAGAAGGCCTATTTCTCCCCTGCCACCCCTCCCACTCAGCCAGATGTTGTGGAGTGTGGAAACATTAGTTCATTTTGTTACGTTGCCATGGGGACTCACAGCGAATAGACCTAAACGCTCACAGTTTAGAATTCACAGTGCCACCTAGTGGAGCAAATTAGCCTTGTGAGAAATAATAAGAGCGAATGTTATTATCCCGGATTGCCGGAATGCAAAAGTGTGCATTGTCTAACTGATAATGGGGGAATCAGGATAAAAACATAACAACAAATCCAAGTAAATGGAGTTTTTTGATGAAGAATTTGACAAAGCAATATCGGCCTATAATTCACCTTGTAACTCACTCTCTCCTGTCCTCCAGCTCGCTGGCTCTGGAGGAGGTAGAGACGGACTCCACGTCCCGGGACACAGCCGAGACCCTTCCAGAGGAGGACCGGCTAGAGGAGGCCGGAGAGAAGGATGCCTTGTTGGGCCTCTCGGGGACCCCGGAGGTTGAGGACAGCTTCCTGTAGCCCCCCCCCCCTCTCACCCACCCATACTCATGTTTGGAACTCATGCAGAAGGAACTATGGAAGGAACTGCTTTGGTGGGAATTTTTGTATTTCAATGATTACATTCCTGGCACTGGAATGCAATTAAAATAGAGAATGTAGCAACTCTAACTCTAAAAAGTATGTGACCTTAATCCGTTTTTTTTTTATAACCTCACTAAGCACTCTTTTACATTTTTCGTAACAATATCATAGTTATTACTTGGGATGCATCATACACGAGACCATGTTTATGAACTATTAGAAATTGTGAATCGTGAAAATTGTGTTGTTTTTTTCATATTGCAAGCTAGCCATGAGACTAGCTGCCCGGCCGGTACAACATTGACTTATTTCCTGACTTTATTATTTCGGTGTGCTTCATACTGTTATGTTTTTGTAGGGCTATCCACATGCTATTTTACTGTGTACTTTAATTAGGTGTTTTTTTTACGTTTATTAGGCAAAATAAATCGATAACCATACTAGTTTGCGATCTCAAAACGGGTGATTGGAATTTTGCCTCTAAAAGTGTTGACAAGTTGCGAGACTAGACAAGGTTTGATTTGAAGTGCGTTCTTTTTCGAGGTAAACAATTGAGGGACATTGTAACTTTTGTTTTTGCTACAATTCGTTTTTCATATGTAAGATACATATGTAATTATCATAAAGTAATGTGTGAATTGTTTGAACACTTTTTCATTTGTTTTGGAGGAACTTTTTTTTTTTATATAGTTCTGTACCCATTTTGCACTTTATTCGATTTCTAAAAACGTGTACAGTATATTCACCATGAGGGATAGAAGGGACGTTTGTGTAGAGATGGAACCTATAGAATTGGGAGTTCTATGGGGAGTTGTAATGTTGAAGGACGAAAGCGTAACACTGCCATTGTTCGAGTTTGTTCATATGAGGCGTGAGTGTAGTGACACTCGTATCCGCCTTGTTACTTGCCTTGTATTGCATAATATTCACTTACAGATTTTTGTACTTACATACACTTACAGTATAGGAATTACTTACACTACATCATTCAGAAACATAGTGACACATTTCCCCTCACTATTTGTCACACGGTGTAGAAACCTACACATAGTTGTTACTATCTACGGTACCAAAGCTTTCCTTGATGTTTACATCTTTATTTTTCTATGCGGTATTTGGAATGTTCGAAATGTGACAATAAAGTTTCACTAGCAAAACGCACTGAAGTGGTTTTTTTTCATTAGAAGTCAGGACTCAAAATGATGTGCAACTTTGAATAACAGGATACATGAATGTATGTATTTCACATCTCATGACTGCCCCCTGTGGCCGTGATGTGAACTGCAGTCTGCATTGAGAGCCACTCAAATGAATCGATTTCTCAGGGGCAAACTACACAATAATACAACCTGGCTAAAGATAGCTCTTCTTAATTTACTACTCAATAGCACACTAGGCTTGCGTTGGTGGAAACCAGGCATAATTCTAGCTCTGGGCTGGTGCTAAAGCCGAGTTGGTTCAACTCATGGATGTATTAAAATAACTGGATACAGTGCTGGAGGCGGCGCCCCATTCATTCCTATGGAAGCTGCTCAGTGGTGCACGAAGTCCAAAAGTGTCTCATGGAGGATTCTGGGAGTTTCTGTAGCCTCCCACAATGGCTATCGGTGATTTTTACAACTTTTAGGACCTAATGATTCAAATAAGGGCTATTGAAGTGTTCGTACTGGGAAGTAAATTTCCATAAAAAAAATGATATGCTGATTTATAGACGTCTGTTTCCCCATGTTAGTCAATGGGGGCCCAACGGCATCACGTGACTTGTAATTCCACCGTTTGACCACTACGACAATTTGCTTCAACTTCAATTTGCCTCGTCATGACGTCACTGTTAACGTCTGGATACGTCTTTGCTTTCCCAGCAACGCTAGCGCCAACTTCCACAACAGTGGCGGATTACATGATGTATGTAAAAATGTTGCTCCTGGCTTTGAGGCTCCATTGGAATACAAACAGGGCTGGTACAATGCGTTGAGCTGCTCGTCTTTAGTGCTATGGACGCGATTACGTTGAAGCCCTTTGAGACTAACTGTGATTAAGGGCTATACAAATCAAATGGACTTGCAAATGGATGCACTTAGAGCTGCATTAATGGAGTACTTCAGAAGTACAGAAGGGACCATTGGCCTTTTCTTCTTCAAAACTGTCATCTTGTATTATGTTTCTCGGTTGATAAAACATAATGAAGCAGACATTTAGATTTAGAAATTTGTTTTATTAAAAAAAACCATTAAATACACAATAACGAGTACGCCGTACGAGATGGCTGCCGTGTCGTGAGCTCCCGCACAACGATGCAGTTTTTTGTTATTTATTCTTTTTATCGCAACTATTTTAGTTCAGGAAGTTAGCAGCACGTTCACTAATAACTTTTGCACACTTCGGGAGATCAGATCGACAGTCGCTCGCTGCCTACTAGAGTTTTTTCATTCTTTCGACTCGGACGTCCCGCCAAAGTCACAGCTGGATTATCTCCGACCATCTTGGGCATGATTACACACAAGCGTCGGCGGAGGAAGCGAGGGAAGCAAGCCGGCGTGCTAGTCAGGCTGAGATGTCGATCCGATCGCCCCCCACTACCCACCATTCTACTGGCTAATGTACAGTCTCTGGACAATAAGTTAAGCGAGCTACAGGCTCGTATTCAATTCCACCAGGAAACTAAGGACAATTGTATCATCTGCCTTGCGGAGACATGGATGTCGGAGGGGGTTACCGACGCAGCTATCGAGCCGACGGGATTTTCCGTCCACCGGGCGGACAGAACAAAGGCTCTCTCCGGTAAAGATCTTGGTGCAACCAAAGTCATGTACATCCCCTCAAATCTTTCTGTTCCCCGGAGCTGGAGTACCTGATGCTTATGTGCCGTCCAAACTGGCTACCTCGGGAGTTTACAGCGGTAACCGTGGTCGCTGTTTACATTCCCCCACAAGCCAACACGGACACAGCGCTAAAGGAACTGTATGGGGCTATCAGCGAACAGGAGTCGGCACACCCCGAGGCTGCTCTCATTGTGGCGGGGGACTTCAACAAGGCGAACCTGAAGAAGGTTCTCCCGAAGTTCTACCAACACATAACGAGCAACACACGGGGTGAGCGGATCCTCGACCATTGCTACACCTCCTTCCGTGATGGCTACAAGGCCCTCCTCCGCCCACCGTTCGGCAAATCAGACCACCGCTCTATCCAGCTGCTCTCCGCATATGGGCAGAGACTGAAGCAGCAACCGATCGCTGTGAGGGAGGTCCAATGCTGGTCGGACCAATCAGACTCTACGCTGCAGGATTGTTTTGATCACGCTGACTGGCACATGTTCCGCGTTGCCTCGGACAATAATATCAACGAGTACGCGTCGTCGGTCACCAGGTTCATCAAGAAGTGCATAGATGACGTTGTTCCGACCAAGTCGGTTCGGATATATCCCAACCAGAAACCATGGATTAACGGCGATGTTCGCGCTGCCCTACACGCGCGTAACGCCGCCTTTGGCTCCTGGAACACGGAGGAATATACGAGAGCCCGTTACGACCTCTGTAAGACCATCGTCACTGCAAAGCGGGAGTATAAGGACAGAGTGGAAGATAAATTCAAGAGCCACGATGCGAGGGGTATGTGGCAGGGGCTGCAGACGATAACGAACTTCAGAAGGAGAACCAGTTGTGTAGAGAACTCCTCTACCTCCCTCCCAGGAGAGCTAAATACTTTTTTTGCTCGGTTCGATGTAAACGGCAGCCCGCCGAAGCCAGCGCCGCCTGAGGAGACCAGCCTGCTGAACATCTCGGAGGCGGATGTGCGTCGCACCTTCAAGCGGCTGAACATCCGTAAGGCGGCAGGCCCCGACGACATCCCGGGCCGCGTCCTCAGAGCATGCGCAGACCAGTTGGCAGGAGTCTTTGCTGACGACACGACAGTGATGGGCTTGATCACCGGCAACGACGACACAGCCTACAGGGAGGAGGATGGATCGCTGGAGCAGTGGTGCCAGGAGAACAGCCTCACCCTCAACGTCAAGAAGTCCAAGGAGCTGATCGTGGACTACAGGATGCAGAGAGGAGAGCATGGCCCTATCTCCATCGACGGTGATGCAGTAGAGAGGGTCAGCAGCATCAAGTTCCTTGGCGTGCACATCTACGAGGACCTCACATGGTCCACGCACACCACACACGTGGTGAAAAGGGCCCAACAACGCCTGTATTTCCTCAGGAGTCTGAGGAAATTCAGCATGGTCCCCCGCATCCTGAGAACATTCTACACCGGCACAATTGAGAGTGTTCTTACAGGGTGTATCACCGCCTGGTACGGGAACTGCACCACACTCGAGCGCAGAGGACTTCAAAGGGTGGTGCGGACAGCCCAGTATATCGTTGGAGGTGAGCTCCCCTCCCTCCTGGATATATACAACCAGCGGTGCGTGGCCAAGGCCAAACGCATCATAAAAGACAACGCCCACCCCAGCCACGAACTGTACTCACTTTTACCGTCAGGCAGGCGATACCGCAGTATCAAGTGCTGTACAAATAGACTAAGAGATAGCTTTCACAGTCAGGCCATCAGGCTGCTGAACAAGGGTGTATAGCATATAATAATGTAGATTTTATTACAGTGATTTATATATATATATTGCTCTTTTTCTGTGCTAATATATTGCATTATATGCACTTTTATATTTATATATTTAACTTCATACAGTTTCTACTTTTTACTTATTTTTTATTCTATTATCTTTATTTTTATAACTGCTGTCTGTCGTCGGGTATTGCACATAACATTTTCACCCATTGCTTATACTTACTTGATAAACTTGACAATAAACTTGACTTGACTTGTTACCAAGGCTATGCAAAGCTGGTTGGCAACACAGGGAAAGATTTATAAAGTAAAACATCAGTTTGTTATTGATTAGCTCCTCGGTTCTGTCCCCCGCTGAAGACATCTCACGCTGTAGTTTTTCTAATAGCGGTTTGTTCTAGAAGCTCCTCAAGTTTATTGTGACCTTCTGCGGAGGACCACCATGAAGGAGGCCGTTTGTTTCCTCCACGGACCACTGCTGCTTCGCCTTCACTTCCATAGCGATCTTTTAGTGATTTTAAAAATGGCGGTCAAGCTGGGCTAGCCCAGCTTCGATTTGGGTCCGCTCAGGAACCAGTTTCCTGGGCCAAAAAACGGTTCTTTCGCAGTTGAAATGCAAAGAACTGGTTTGAGATTAGGCCCAAGCTCAGAACCAGCCCTCAAAAAAGTTATCAGACGTCCATTTCCTTCCCTTTCCCTGGTAAAAAACCACCCGGTTCAAGTCAGAAAATAGTCCTCAGGCTGTTTTATGCGATTTATGCAGGTCAAATCTTAAGGGTAGTCCCTTTGAAGACCAATTGAAACTAACAGTTGCTGTCCAAATAATATATTTGTACCGCCCATCTGTTAAGCTAATGAGAAGCTTTTACGCTCACTCAGAAACATCCACAATGCTAACTCTCGTTTCACTTCACTTGATGCAAAGAGAAATGATGGTGTTTTTTCTTATCACACTCGATTTATTTCATTGTAAAACTACACGTTTAGCTTAATTATCTCATGAGCAAGATACAGACATGAATATAAAATGACACCAGATTTGAATTGGCCTGCATCAGTGGCCTGCATCAGTGGCTGTGCATGTGCTTTGAAGCCATATCGAGGTACAGTTCCACCCAGGGGCCCTGAAGTGTCCAATTTAGTCCACAGAAAATCACTGATCATTAGTCTCACCTCCATGGCCACATGCAGAAGAAGTACCGTGTTTGTGCATAAAGCAGTGACACTCGTTAGTTTGTAGAGCGTGACGAGTAACCCCCCACCCCTTCACACACACACACAGACACAGACACAGACACACACACACACACACACGCACAACACACGTACATACACACACAGCACGCACGCACGCACGCACGCACACACACACACACACACACACACACACACACACACACACACACACACACACACACACACACACACACACACACACACACACACACACACACACACACACACACACACACACACACACACACACACACACACACACACAGGCACACACTACCCCCTCTATCTGTATGGTTGAATGAGGGGGACTTGCATGTCCAGGCTGTATGAGTACAGTGGGACCCAGACAGTGTGCTGCAACTCTGCGCAGTCTATTTTGGAGTCTTTTGTCAAACCCTGGATGCTTGCAAACCAGAGGAGGTATCCACCAAACACCCCTGGTATATATATATACACGAGGATCTATCTGCAGGTTTGTCCTTTCAGAATCTCCAGAGAGGCCTTAGAATCTAGGTCTTCGAAATTTGAGCTTGACTTGTTTGTTGTGATCCATTGGCTTTGTGGTTATGCTAATTTGATGTGCGTGTAAAAGATGTGCCCCCGGAGAAGCCCTCCTCCTCCTCCTCCTCCCTCAGAGGAAAGGAGAAGTGAAGCAGGGGGTAGTGACGAGGCATCCCCAGGCATCATTGTCATGTTTCCCTCCACAGTCCAACATCAGAGAAGGAAGCACCAACACACACAACCACAAGACTCAGAGACTAGTAGGGCTGGGAGCTGATGCAGGATGCTGCACTACTTTGCTCTGCTGGTGGGGTTTCTGGCCCCTTTAAGTCAAGGTAAGCGTTTTGGTGAGTATCGTAAACGGGGTTGGCACTACTGGTAGACAGTAGACTACTGCAGAATAAAAACTGCATTGGGAAATCGTAGCTGATATTTAATATATATCTACATACATATACATTATATATACTATTTTGATTGATCATATATTGAACAACACAAAGGAGAAATAAGAAAATGGTTTTCCATGGATCAGAAATATACGTTTAAGTTGTGAGAGTTTAAGTTGTGAGAGTTTAAGTTGTGAGAGTTTAAGTTGTGAGAGTTTAAGTTGTGAGAGTTTGAGCTGCAACTTTTTACTTTTATTTAAATAATCATTTTTAGTTGCTGACATTTTTTCCGGAACAAATAATGACTATTAATTGATATGCTATTCACATACAGTATGTGTACGTATCTGTAAACACATAACATTCAGTTATATATACCAAGATATTTAACTATTTTATAAATATTATAGATAATTTCTCTGCGGAATCATGAGATATCATGGGATTAAATCTCTCCATTTGTCATGGGCGAGCCGTCTTCAACCATGCATCAGTGACAAGGGAATCACTCATTTTGCATGGAATTGTAATTATTCACATCGCACCCAGTGGAGAGGACATAGAGGACTATTCCACATGCTCTAATAATGGATTCAACAATTTGCTCTGCTTTCTGGTGAAATGAACATGCTTCAGGGGTCATCGTATGATAATGTTTAGAATGGCTCAATTTATAAAGAAATGTGACTTTGTTTGAATTGAGACTGTTGCATAAAACACCCTGTGTTTGTGGTGATATTCAACTTTATATCTTTGATACGAAGATTGTTTGAAAACCCCTAATAACTGCAGATGGCATTTCAATTATCCTAAGATAATAAAATAGCTTACTTAAACTCCGGAAGGTATTTTGAACTGCACTACACATGTGGACATTTTTCCCATCCCCAGATCTGTAACTGACATTTTTTAAGAATGCAGAAGTGGGAAAAAGAATAATGCAATACCGATTAAGGTCACACTATTGTAGAGCAAGGGAAACCAATCTGAATCCAACAAGTCAAGTCAAGATAGAGGTTTCATTGTGATAGCCACTCATCACAGTTACTTAGCAAAGGCTTCACAGGCCCATATTTTATAGCACCTCTTAAGGCTTAAGCCCTCAGCCCTCATAAGGGCAAGGACGATTAATGCTACAGTGAAAGCGTTATATGAGAATTGGAAGAACTGGGTCTTACAACTAGTTAAAACGTGTTATAAGAAATATGCCTTCGAGGTTAAATATGAAAAAAGGCATACCGCCGTTGTTTATTCGTTCAATCAATCTCATCAGAATCCATCAATTCTGTTCTCCTGCAGCTGAATGGAAGCGCCCGGTGATCAAGTTCAACTCTAGGGTGGTGGTGGAGGGTCAGGAGGAGGTTGTCGTGTCGCCTGGCACCCCCCTGGTCCTGAGGTGCGAGGGCGACGGGCCGGTCAACTGGCAGACCAGGCTGGCCAAACACAGGCGCTACGTGTCCCGGGACGCAGGCTCCGTTCGGATCTTCAAGGTGGACCGGCCCTCGGCGGAGTTCACCGGCACGTACCAGTGTGCGTACGTGTCCAGGAACCAAAAGGTGGCCCAGAAGTGGACCTCGTCCTCGGTGCACGTGTATGTGAAAGGTGAGTGGGGAGCGTTCGCAGCGCAAGCAAGAACATGAGCACCAACGTATGGTTTTTATTTTGGACAAATCTTGTCTTACCTAAGATGTAAATCATACTGATTCTCCGCTGTACCTGAACTTACTGTACTTTTACCTGAGCATCGGCTCAGTTCTTGACTTCACTTTTGACTTCTGGTGACAAGTGGTTCTCTTACCTACCTTTGTTAAACACACAATTGTAAGTCGCTTTGGGGAAAAGCATCTGCTGAATGACTGTAATGTAATGTAAAGTGACCCCTTTGGGCTCCTCCCGTGTCTCTAAGCCCACTGCGGGGCGAGGGGGTTGAGTGCAGTTAGACGCGTGTTTGAAGAATTTCATGTCCAGAGTGCTCGTATTGTTTCGGATATGCCAATCCATTTATTGACCAATATCAAACCAACAAAGATCAAAAACTCCTTTTACCAGTGACACTGAGCGCCGACCTATGTACAGCACATCAGCACACGACACGACACGACACGGTCCAAAACTGTTTGGCTATTCCCCTTGCACACCTGGGGCTCGTCTGCCACTGATCGGTATAAATGGGTAACCACCCCCTGTGGTGGTTGCCATGGTGACTGACAATGCCACACCTCTGCACGTGAGTTAAAATAAAACAAAATAAACAGAAAGGCATTTTGGCTCCAACAGTTGTTATTTCGTTTTTAGGTATTAGTATATTTTGTGTGCATTTATTCCCCCTGTTTCAACTGTTGCACCTTAATTTCCCTCGGGATAAATAAAGTTATCTTGAATCTTGAATCTTGAATCAAAGGCAAAGGTAGATGATGTTTAGGCCGGTTTATTGTAAGGTTTGAGAAGCAGAGCAGCTGGTACATGCTAGCGCTCTTCTTTGAGTGTGTGTGGTGATGGCTGGTTTAACCTGTGGGCCTTGATTTACCAATGACACAGCCTCACCCAGCCTCACCCATCCCCAGAGTCTAATCTGACTCTGGCCAGGTCAGGCTGCTTGAAACCAGCCACCAACCACACACACACACTCCACAGTCACTTCTGATCACTGTCCTTCATCAGATTTTGTACCAATCAGATCCTGATTGTCATGACCTTTAAGTAGAGGTGGGACGATCGATCATTATCGGCCGATTTTGAAGAAAAATGCGCAATCGGAGAATGCCGATCTTTCTTTAATGTTGCCGATTTCATAGCCGATCCTGCACGTGAGAAACACGTGAGCTAATTTCTTTACCAACAAGACAAATTTAATAAGACACCTGAAAACCCATCACCCAGCGCAGCATGGCGAGTTTGTTAAACTGACCGTGGAGAACGAGAACCCCAGGAATGCATGATGGATGAAACTGTTCTATAATACAGGGGTTCCCACCCTTTTTTGTGCCACGGACCGGCAGATACATGAAAAAAAATCTCGCGGACCAGTTGTAAATTTTCGCGGACCGGTTGTCAAAGTGTGTGTCAACACACACCCCTAACAAAACGGCAGGGCTCGATTTCAGTATAAACGCGCATGTACGCGCAGCGCCCGTAACACAAACCCCGGCTCGTTCGCGACCGACACGTCACTAGCGCGTAGTCTCTTTAGTAGCGCGTGTATGTCTCTCGTTATGCCGCCGATATATATTTAATCTATATATATTGATTATACCGCTATATAATCTATATATAGATTATACTATATATATCATCTCTATATATAGATTATACCGCCCGCCGTTCACCTATACTCAAATTATTTGAGTCAAATATGATGATAAACACACAGCTGTTTCGCCAGTAACACCTCCACGGCCCGCTACCGGTCCGCGGCCCGGCGGTTGGGAACCCCTGCTATAATAGACAGCTATAGCAGCAATACACTGTAGACCGCTATAGCTGCAAAAAAAATAAAAAAATCGGTGATCGGTGATCGGTGGGGCAGATATTTCTCATTGTGATCGGTGATCGGTGATCGGTGGCAAAAAACGTGATCGTCCCATCCCTACCTTTAAGTATCTTTTTTGCCTCACCAGATCCAAACCGCCTGTTCTGGACCAGCAGCACATCCCTCCGGGTGGTGAGGAAGGAGGGGGAGGACTGCCTGCTCCCCTGCCTGCTGACTGACCCAGCGGCCACTCACATGGGCCTCCGCATGGACAACGGCACCACTCTGCCCCCAGGCATGAACTTTACGGCATTCCCCCAGAAGGGCGTCTTTATCCAAAGCCTTCAACCCAGCTTTAACGCTGACTACGTCTGCACCGCCGAAGTCGGAGGTGTGGAGAAGGTGTCCAGGGCCTTCTCCATTAACGTCATTCAGAGTGAGAGTCCGTCTTTCTTGGCTGGATTGAAGATGGTATTTCAAATGGTGTGAAAGGAGTGTACGTCATTAGCAGGAAACGGCCCCACCAATGTGTGTGTGTGTGTGTGTGATGCCTTCTGCATTTCAGAGCTTCGGTTCCCGCCTTACGTGTTTTTGGATACAGACGAGTACATCCGCATCGTCGGGGAAGAACTCCGAATCCGCTGCACCACGCACAATCCCAACTTCAACTACAACGTGACGTGGGCGTACCCCAGCACACTGGTCAGCAGGACACTGCCCGTCTCTTCTTCACAACAGGTAGAAGAAGAAAAACCAAACAAACAAACACATCATCCATCTGTGTGTGTGTCTCGTCGCGTGCAGAGATCGATCGTCGAGGAGGACGTCCGCTCCAGTGGAGAGAACCGCCTGGACATCGAGAGCATTCTGACCGCTCACTCCGTGGGCCCCGAGGACACGGGGAACATCACGTGCATCGGCACCAACGAGGCCGGGGTGAACAGCTCCACTACATACCTGCGGGTCATCGGTAAGCAGTCGAAAGCAAAGTCGGGAAGTGGCCGAAACTACCTTGGGAGTAAACGGCTAAAATTCCCTAGTGGCCTGTCTCCCCTGCCACATGCCACTAAAATGGCATCCCCCCGCAAACGACATGGACACAGGATGCAGAGGAGTTATCCGGTTTATTGTAAAGTTTGTAGTTGTTAACAAGCGGAGCAGATGGTTCATGCGAGCGCTTCCTCCTGAGTGTGTGTGGTGATGGCTGGTTTAACCTGTAGGCCTTGATCACCCAAATGCCCCACAGGTGTGCAGCCTCACCGAGCCCCAGAGCCCTATCACTCAGGCCTGGTGAGGTGAACCAGCCGCCAACCACACACACTCCACATCACCAATTTAGAAATATACACATAAACCGATGAATGATTCATGTCTTGTGTGGTGTTGTTCCTTTTTTGCACGGCAGACAAGCCCTACATCCGGTTGTCACCCCAGCTGTCACCGAGGCTCGCCCGCCAGGGCCTCTGGGTGGAGGTCAACGAGGGGGAGGACCTGGAGCTGAGCGTGCTCATCGAGGCCTACCCCCGTATCACTGAGCACCGCTGGGACACGCCCACTTCCCCAAACTCCCCCGCGCAGGAACAGAAGTTCACCAGATACAACAACAGGTGCACGGCCGCGACAGAGCCGCTTCCGCCGCTTTTCCCCGATCCCGTTTTGGGTTTGCTGATCGGGGGGTTGGGGAGATCAGCAAACCCCTGGCGTGACCGTGAGATGCTGCGTAATGCTGGGGGTGGGGGCCGGCGTTTGAAGAGGGCAAACAGTTTGTTGGCCTTTGTTCACACGCTCAGTGTTCTTTAAAGTGTGTCAGCACATAAACTACAGCAACTGCTTAGCTGTGAGATTTGCTCACGTGATACTACTTCAGTGGATTGCTTTAGGTCAAATGAAACAGCGACAAACGCTGGTTTGAGGAAGAAGTTTATTTTTTTATATACTTGCTGTGTGTGACACATTCAGACAGTCTGAAGCTTGACCCCTGCATTAGTCAGCACAGACAAATAGTACATTCCCCTTTTTTCTTTAAAAAAAACAACTGCATGTGTCGTCTTACCACTGTAGGTACCATGCTACTCTTTTGCTCAAGAGAATGAATGCCCAGGAACAAGGCCAGTATACCCTCCATGCCAAGAGCAACATGACCAACGCGTCCATCACCTTCCAAGTCCAAATGTACCGTACGTAAAGCTCTTAATAGACCTTGATCCATCTGAATACAGTTGGTCTGCGGATAAAGAAGGTCATGCGGAAGTTGGTTCCATCCACTCCCCTTTATTGTATTTATTTCTCCTTTCCCGGGCAGAACGCCCCGTGGCTGTGGTGAGATGGGAGAACATCACCACGCTCACCTGCACCTCCTTTGGCTACCCGGCCCCAAGGATCATCTGGTACCAGTGTTTCGGGATAAGACCCCGGTAAGTACCACTATGGACGTAGGTAAAAACACTCAAGCATGCTCACTGCCATGGTAACATCCACGCGGATGTCGCTCAATACTCAGGAGTGCTAACTGCTATGCTAACATGCATGCAGACCTAGCTAAATACTCAGGCAAGCTGCTCAGTAGCTCAGTCTGTTGGGACTTGGCCTTGGGAACCGGAAGGTCGCTGGTTCAAGTCCCCAAAACACCTGGGCACTGCCGAGGTGCCCTTGAGCAAGGCACCAGATCCTTACACTGCTCCCCGGGTGCTGTATATAAAATAGCTGCTCACTGTTTCCAATACTAGGCTAGGTTAAATGCAGAGACACTAATTTCACTGTGTGTGTACATGTGACCAATAAAGAGGATTAAATCCACCAGATTTCGATTTGAACTGTTATGCTAACTGCTGCTGCTAGCATGCGTGCGGATGTAGCTAATAACTCAGGCATGCTAACAGCTACGCTAACTGCTACCCTAACATGCACGCAGACGTGGCATAATGCTAGCACGCACGCCAACATGGTTGTATTTGTTGCCGATGATCAATGATCAATTTGTTTGTTGTTGTTATCTTTTCAGGTGCAATGAGAACACCACAGGGAACCAGTTTGCGGTGCCCCTGCGGGCCCTCACGGTGGAGGTCCAGCGGGAGTACGGGGCGGTGGAGGTGGAGAGTGTCCTCACCGTGGGACTCTCCAACCGGAGGATGACCGTGGAGTGCGTGGCCTTCAACGTGGTCGGCGTCAGCAGCGACACCCTGGCCATGGAGGTTTCCGGTGAGCATAGGATTTTGACGTAGAGGCCAATATGGGCTATCGTAATTCCTGTTGTCCTATAAGTGTTCCGAATTGGTGCTTAACCTAAATTAATGAACTGTTTGTTTATTCAAATGTTGATGTATGTATTGTTGTATCGACTAGATCAACTGTTCACCTCCACCCTGGCTGGAGCAGCGGGCATTCTGGCAACTCTGCTTGTTCTTCTGGTGTTCCTGCTGTACAAATACAAACAGGTAGGACTCACCCCCCCCCCCGTCGGCCCAGGATCACCACCTGCTTCCTCAACTTTTGTTTGCAACGCTTGTCAACATGTTAAAGTCCATTTTTTTTTAACTTTCTAAATATGCGACTGCACTGCATTTTTTGTCCAATGCGTTAAGTCTAACGCGTTAAGTCTAATGTGTTAAGTCTAATGCGTTAAGTCTAACGCGTTAAGTCTAATGCGTTAAGTCTAACGCGTTAAGTCTAACGCGTTAAGTCTAATGCGTTAAGTCTAATGCGTTAAGCGGTAAACAACCAAGAAAAGTCACCACCCATGTGGCCACTGTAGATACTGCCAATGAAAGACATGACATTATCCTCTTTTTTTAACTTTCAGAAACCAAAATATGAGATTAGGTGGAAGATCATAGAGGCTAGAGATGGCAAAAACTACACCTTCATTGACCCCACTCAGCTGCCCTACAACGAGAAGTGGGAGTTTCCAAGAGACAAGCTGAAGCTAGGTTTGTAGAATTTGGGCTCGGCATAGAAGGAACAAAAATGACCCAAATGCTCTCACTGACAACGATGAAACTAACGCTTCATGACGAGACATTGATCCTCTTCTGTGTTGTCCTCCTTCAGGGAAGATCTTGGGTGCTGGTGCGTTCGGGAAGGTTGTGGAGGCCACTGCCTATGGGCTCGGAGAGGAGGACAATGTGATGCGAGTGGCTGTGAAAATGCTGAAAGGTCAGCCCTGCTATTTGAAAAGAGACCTTTGTTTATATGAGTTGTCAGGGGGGGGGGGGGGGGAGTAAAACAGGACTGGGAACTATACTTTTTACTGTACACATTCAGCATGACCTGAAGCACTGCATTCGATTCAAGTACAATTTCCATGGAGAATGCGGCTTTTAGTTTGAAGGAGCAGTGTACAGACACTTTCTTCTAGTCTCTCAGTGGTGTGTGTGTGTGTGTGTGTGTGTGTGTGTGTGTGTGTGTGTGTGTGTGTGTGTGTGTGTGTGTGTGTGTGTGTGTGTGTGTGTGTGTGTGTGTGTGTGTGTGTGTGTGTGTGTGGCGCGCGCGCGCGCGTGTGTGTGTGTGTGTGTGCGCGTGTGTGTGTGTGTGTGTGTGTGTGTGTGTGTGTGTGTGTGTGTGTGTGTGTGTGTGTGTGTGTGTGTGTGTGTGTGTGTGTGTGTGTGTGTGTGTGTGTGTGTGCGTGCGCGTGCGTCCCTGCAGCCAGCGCCCACTCGGATGAGAGGGAGGCGCTGATGTCCGAGTTAAAGATCCTGAGTCACCTGGGACAACACGACAACATCGTCAACCTTCTGGGAGCCTGTACTTACAGAGGTTAGATCACGTTCACCCACCAAGTCCTCCCCTTGGGTACAGCCTGAAAACATATATATAATATACAGTAGTTATTGATTAAAATGATTGTTCCTCCGCCAGGGCCAGTACTGGTGATCACAGAGTACTGTTGCCACGGTGACCTGCTGAACTTCCTTCGTCAGAGGGCCCAGACTTTCCTGAATTGTGTCACATGTGTTCCCGAGGTGTTTGACGAGACGGTCGACTACAAGAACGTGGGCCAACAGAAACAGTTCATTCGAAGGTCCGACACCACCTGGCAGCTGGCTGTGTATGTTGTTGTGTGTTTGTTTTGTACCCTCTCAGTAAATGGTTGTATCCTTCCTCATATCTACCCAACAGTGACAGTGGCATTTCTAGCCAATCATCTACCAGCTACTTGGAAATGAGGCCTACCATCCCACCAATCAAAACCCCTCAAGGTAAACATCATGAAATCAATGTAGTTTAACAATGATCAATTGTGCTGTCCTGAAGCCATGAGTAAGTAGCCATGATGTTATGCGATGTCTGATGTCTGATGTCTGGTGTGTGTGTGTGTGTGTGTGTGTGTGTGTGTGTGTGTGTGTGTGTGTGTGTGTGTGTGTGTGTGTGTGTGTGTGTGTGTGTGTGTGTGTGTGTGTGTGTGTGTGTGTGTGCATAGTGTCTGTATCAGAGGAGGTTAGTCATTGGTCACTGGACATCGAAGACCTGCTGCGGTTTTCCTACCAAGTAGCTCTGGGACTAGACTTCCTGGCAGCTAAGAATGCAAGTATTAATTGAATACCAAGCTTTGTTTTGTGTGGAACACGACACTGTGTGTGTACTTTCACAATACGCAAACATATATACATTTGGTCAAAGAAATTATGAAGATAGGTCACAGTAAATTGGCTGCAGTGGCCATATGAAGCCTTACTAGTCTAGAAATCAAGCATTAGAGATATTTCAATATAGGCCTCAGAGATCTTAACTGTCTTAACACATTGTCTGCATTCTGCTTTGGAGAGGCTCAGAGTGTGTTAATGTGTGTGTGTGTGTGTGTGTGTGTGTGTGTGTGGTGTGTGTGTGTGTGTGTGTGTGTGTGTGTGTGTGTGTGTGTGTGTGTGTGTGTGTGTGTGTGTGTGTGTGTGTGTGTGTGTTCAGTGCATCCACAGAGATGTGGCTGCCAGAAATGTGCTCCTGACAGACCACGGCGTGGCCAAGATCTGTGACTTCGGCTTGGCTCGAGACATCATCAGTGACTCCAACTATGTGGTGAAGGGAAATGTAGGTCAACACACCTGCACCGCACTCACTTACCGCTATTGTGTGATTGATCTGTACCAAACGTACCAGGTGAGAAATGTGTGTGGATGTGTGTGTGAGCAGGCCCGTCTGCCCGTGAAGTGGATGGCCCCCGAGAGCATCTTTGAGTGCATGTACACAGTCCAGAGTGACGTGTGGTCCTATGGAATCCTCCTTTGGGAGATCTTCTCTCTTGGTCAGTGAACCACACACACACACACACACACACACACACACACACACACACACACACAATGAACCCATGTACAGTCAAACTCTGTTTAGATTTGAATCAGGGGAGGCAGTAGCTCAGTCTTTTAGGACTTTGCTTGGGAACTGGAAGGTCGCCGGTTCAAGTTCCCTTAACACCTGGACACTGCCGAGGTGCAAGGCACCTCTACAAAAGCTGCCCACGACTCCTAACACTAGGATGGGTTAAATGCAGAGAAACAGATTTCACTGTGTGTGTAAATGGTAAATAGACATTTATATAGCGCTTTTCTAACCAATGGTTACTCAAAGCACTTACATATCAAGTCTCACATTCACCCATTCATCCACACAGTCAACCACCAACGGCAGAGTCAGCCATCAGTTAGGGGGTCTTGCTCAAGGACACCTCCACAGCACATGTATGTGACCAATAAAGAGCACTCAATCCTCCAGATTCAGATTGATATTTAGAATGTTATGACGGATCTCGCGATATTTACATTCAGAGCAGACACTAAAAGACGCGACTCAAGCGACTTGCGGGTCGAGACAAACAAAACTACAAACAAAATGAGAGGCTGCATGACGTAGTTTAAACAACCACAACAACGATGACAACTGGACAGAGTGTGCAGAGTAGCTTTAGGAATCACAGATACAAGGTGTTAGATTCTGTGTATTACGTGTATTCCTCATATGTTTGCTGTGCATTCCACAGGTAAGAGCCCCTACCCCAGCATGGCCGTGGACGACAGGTTCTACCAGATGGTGAAGTGTGGCTATAAGATGTCCCGGCCCGACTTCGCGCCTCCAGAAATGTATGTATCAAGACAAGATGCTCAGAACCACTCGGAGGACGTGTTCATTTCTCCAGAGATGTTTAATTGCCATTTGCAACAAGTACAATGGAACGCCTGCCATTCCCTCCCGCAGTATGAATTTGAAAAAAAATGCTTTACTTAACTATGCATATTTATAATATTATGTATAATTAGTTCACAGATCTGTTTATGTGTTTAGTAAATAATAATAATAATAATAATTATTATTATTATTATTATTATTATTATAATAGGCAGCGAGAATATTTCAATCTCCTCGTATCTCTTTTAAGGAGAGGTCATTGACATGTTTCTTTGTGTTGGCTCAGTCTGGCTTCATGGACACAGAACATAACAGTAGGCCTACTGTTATGTTCTGTGTCCATGAAGCCAGACTGAGCCACAGCACTATACAACCCACCCACACATTACGTCCCAAAATAACATTGTGAATTAGCCTGCATTCAATCGAGGGCAGTGGTCTTCAACTAGTACCCAAACGTTTCACCCCAATTCCGCCTTTAAGTCAGCGTTTGCTTGGTAGGGAGGGTCTGGGTCATAGACATAGATAGAACTGGGCCTCCTGCAGGGTTATCCTGCCACACACCAGGGTCATCATTCAATGTCAAATGTGGAGCCTGAGGCATTGATTTGAATGGTGTCGACATGGCTTAGAACAAAGCATCAAAGCTGGATATATTAAGAAGTTAATAAGGCATTATAAATATCTTATTAGGCCTATAGGCCGGGGATAAAAAGCAACAGCATTTTACTGAAAAAAAACATATAAGGTGGGGTCTCTGCTTTCTAATTCTCAATCCACCAAGTAAGAAAAAAACCTTTGAAGCCTGATCAAGGGTTTACCATGGGTTTACAATCCAACAATCTAACCCCACAACCTCAACGAACCCACCCTTTCTTAAATAACTGCAAAGAAAGCTCAACAACAGTACGAACAAGACGTCTCTGTCTCTGTGCACACCGATTCTCCGCGCTTCGAGTCACGGCCCGACCCTCTGTTGTCGCCTTGTGTCGGCGTCAGTCAGGCCTCCGTTCTGCCAGTTAGACACATGATCCCCAGAGAGGACCATTTTAAACTGCCTTTTCATGGTCCCACGGATGAAGATGAAGCGTTGTTCCGTGCGCTCGCTCTCTCTCTCTCTCTCTCTCTCTCTCTCTCTCTCTCTCTCTCTCCTCTCCTCTCTCTCTCTCTCTCTCTCTCTCTCTCTCTCTCTCTCTCTCTCTCTCTCTCTCTCTCTCTCTCTCTCTCTCTCTCTCTCTCTCAACAGACTCATTGTTGGTGAGTTGTAGAAACAACCAAAAGCAACCAAGAGGCACACACAAACCAACCAACCATAAACCAACTCTCTGGTTATTTGCAGTGGCACACTTTAATTACCCAATTGTAGACGTGGGCATACATGGTGTGTGTACACCCAATGTACACTTTGATTTACATTAAAAGGAACGGAACAAAACAGTGATTGAATGTGAAATGTTGACAATTTGCTGCTGCTTTTTTTAATTTAGGTACACAATTATGAAGATGTGCTGGAGTCTGGAGGCCACGGAGAGGCCCACCATCAACGAGATCACCCAGATCATCGAGAGGCTCCTGGGAGACCTCGGGGAGGAAGAGCAGGTGAGGACCACGCAGCACCAGCACTTGGACCAGGGTTCACATACCATCGGACCAGGGTTCACATACCATCAGACCAGGGTTCACATACCATCAGACCAGGGTTCACATACCATCAGACCAGGGTTCACATACCATCAGACCAGGGTTCACATATCATCAGACCAGGGTTCACATACCATCAGACCAGGGTTCACATATCATCAGACCAGGGTTCACATACCATCAGACCAGGGTTCACATATCATCAGACCAGGGTTCACATATCATCGGACCAGGGTTCACATATCATCGGACCAGGGTTCACATACCATCAGACCAGGGTTCACATATCATCGGACCAGGGTTCACATACCATCAGACCAGGGTTCACATATCATCGGACCAGGGTTCACATACCATCAGACCAGGGTTCACATATCATCGGACCAGGGTTCACATACCATCAGACCAAGGTTCACATATCATCAGACCAGGGTTCACATACCATCAGACCAGGGTTCACATATCATCAGACCAGGTTCACATACCAGACAGGTTCACATACCATCAGACCAGGGTTCACATAACATCAGACCAGGGTTCACATACCATCAGACCAGGGTTCACATATCATCAGACCAGGGTTCACATACCATCAGATCTCACAAAGTTCAGATCACACAAAGACAGCCCAGCACTGCAGAACCACAACGATAACATATATTTGTTTGTTGACCCTGCATCCCCCCCCCCCTCACTGCCAAACATACATTCAAAAGCTAACTTAGCTTAACTAAATAAATACTTTAAATGAATATTATTTCAAAACAATAATTTCAAAAGTCCCTTTTTTTTTGGAGCTGAAGAAACTCTGTTATCTCTGCAAGCGTGCAGCGTTACTAATAAACATTGATACGGTGAGGTGTTCGTGGGCATCGGCGTGCCGTGTGTAAACTGTAACGCATGAAGCAGGCCACGTACCAGAACGTGGAGGAGGTGGGACCCCCCCTGGACTGTGACCAGTCCAAGCGGCGCGTGGGACCCCGTGACCAGCAGTCTTGTGAGCTCGAGGAGGAGGAGGAGGAGGAGGAGGCACAGCCCTTGATGAAGACCAATAACTACCAGTTCTGTTGAAGGACACCTCCATCTCCACCACCCACCCCCATCACACATCACACACACCCTTCCCTCAGGAAGGAAGGATCACACATTCCAGGAATCAGGGTTGTTTTTTTGTTTTGTTGGGATGGTCAGCCACGCAGGCAGCTGATGCTGACCATGACTTTACAGAGAGGGATGTGTTGTTGTGGCGGACCTCTGACCTGGGAGGTGAAATCGTGTCAAAGAAGAGGTCAACGCATGATGCAACCCAAACATACACACCCATTGTCTGTTACTTCTCAACAAAAAGATTATCGACTGTCCACTTCAGAAATCAAATAGACTTTAACTTAAGTTGTAGAGCTTGTAGAGGAGATCATGGCTTTATGCTTACACTCCTAAAATAGTTTGTTATACATATTTAGATATATTTTTGGAAATATATATATATATATATGTATATATATTTTCTTTTTCAGTATACATATATATATATATATATATATACAGTATATATATACAATATATATAAACAGGGTACTGCAGAGGACACTACTGTGATCAACTAAGCAATACACTGGACACAATACACTGGACTGGGTTTATGGTCGAGTGAAAATAATTAATGTATTTTGTACCTTATTACAATCTAGAACAGAGCTTTGTTGCTATGCAGGATATGTGCATTTTAAGTGTGACCATGTTGAAAGGCCTGGATGAATGACGTGCATTGTTTATCTCTGTGTGCTTGTATTGCTTGTGACGTCAAGTGGATTCCCTGAATTCAAAGTAATGAACAGTATTGCCTATTGTTTGAAGTATAGTTACAAGCAACGCAACCTACTTTGTGGAGCCTTCTATTGGGGACTACAAGAGACTATATGTTTTTTTTATATAGACTGCATGGATGTTTTTGTTGTTTTGTGTTTTGAGATCCGGCTCTACAAGTAGCACACGGCCGACACTGCCATTTGTGATTGAGCCTTTTGGGATGAATGTGTTTTTATAGGAATGATGTATTGTTAGCAGCATAATGTGGCGTTAAAAGAGTCATGTCTGGTAATAATGTTTTGATGTAATCTTATGTAAATGTTGTTCTTTCACGTTAATGTTGAATGCCGATGTCAGTGACCATGCAAGCGGAAGTATTATTACTGGAACACTGCGATTCATTCATATTCTTGATAAGTTTTTTCCCTAAGATGCCAATCTCCTCTGTGATTAGAGTGTGTACCACCGCCGCTGGACATTATCAGCAGTGCTTCACTTATGAAACTGCAAAAATGCGGAAGCTACAAGTGGGAATAAAAACCTTGTCTTTACGTTGCTCTCTTCTTGGTTGTATGGTTTCAGCGCATCATTGCACAATTAGGAAGCTCAATGATAGTAGAAGATCCTTTAGTAGAGCCTTTTCACAGAGGTGCCACCGTAGGGCCTGCAATTGTGGGTCTGCAACTTCAATGCAGCAGGGCATGTGGTCTGTGGTCAATGTGTGTTATCAGTTTTATCAGCGACACCCGTGTTGGTCCTACGATGACTCCTCTGTGATCACTCCTCTGACCTCATTGATTGAGGGGGGGCAGCAGTAGATCAGGAGGTAGAGCGGTCTTCTGACAACCGGAAGGTTGCTGGTTCGATTCCCCGGCTCCTCCTCCTCCTAGCCAAGTGTTGGTGTCCCGGAGCAAGACACCCCTAATCCTCACTGCTCCCGACCTGCTGGCGGGCGCCTTGCATGGCCGTCGATGGATGAATGGGTCTGAGGCCTGACTTGTAAAGCGCTTTGAGTGGCCGCACTGGTTATAAAAGCGCTATATAAATGCAGTCCATTGACCGATCGATGGACTGTCCATAGACAGTGAAGCTGCTCACCACATGTGGATTATAACATGTTTACATAATTTATTAACACTTTGACAGACAAAATTGCAAATGACAACAGTGAGGAAGACGATGAGTGTCGATGATAAAGCAGAACTCTGGTTTAAATACACCCGTGTTAATACACAGTAGAAACCATGGACATACAATGATTCCTTTGTGATTTTAACAGACAAAGACACAAGTGCTCTTGAGACTTCTCCATCTGGTTTTGTATTACGTGCTCTCACAGAGAGTGATCTCGAAAGGTTTTTGTAGCCAGACAAGAGGGTTACGAGACCTCTTAGTTTTCCCAGCTGTGAGCCTTCTTGACATTTGAGAATAATGCTTCACCCTCATCAGATCAAGGCTCATATGCCTTAATATGCACATATGTATAACACATATTATATACTGTACACTTTCAGCATCGTCAGTCTATTTACAGTCTAGACTTAGGATGCCTTGGGTAGAGGCTAGGGTCACCAACGGGTTCAACAGTCCAATATAATCTCTCCCATCAAGGCACGTATCTCAACAATACATCCTCACTTTACGAGGAGCTTTCTGTCTGCACAAGAGACCCACTTACTGTAATATTAATGCAGTACCACTTCGTACAGAGGGTCCTCTACTACCCCTCCCCCTCCCCCTCCCCCTTCTTCTTCTTCTTCTTCTTCTTCTTCATCTTCCTGCAGCATCACCTCCGCCTGGCCGGCGTCCTCCAGCTCTGTGTTGATTTGGGCCACGCCCAGGCGGTACAGGGCGTCCCTGATCACCACCTCGCCGGGCTGACACACCCCCAGCACCTCGCCGATCTGCCGGCTCACGATGTCCCTGCTGCGCAGGAAGTCCACCAGCCGGTTGTACAGGTAGTAGTAGGCGGCGTTGTCAAACAGCAGCGGGCGCCAGGGATTGTGGTGCCCGGGGGACCCGCCTCCCTGGACCTCCCCCTCGGCGGCCTTGTCCTGCTTCTCCTCCTCGGCCTCCCCCCCCAGCTCCAGCGCCAGGTCAGCGTAGGGCTCCAGCTCTTGGCACAGGCCCATGGAGTGGTGGTCCAGCGCGGGGCCCGCTCGTGGGTGCACCAGCCAGCGGGACGAGGACCTCGTGACCGGGTGGAGGAGCGGGTCGTCGTCCGGCGAGGAGAACTGGGCGCCATACAGCTGCTCCTGCAGCTCAGCGCACGACACCAGCTGGAAGGGTGGAGAGGGGAGGGTGGTAAAGAAAGAACGAAATAAAGACACAGACAGACAGGCAAACAGAGAGAGAGAGAGAGATCACATCCTGTTTCTCTCACGGAATTACACATTCCTCTGGAAACCCATTGAACCAACCACTGAACGAAAACAGGCCCACACATGTTTACGTTCTTTAATTTATTCTTTATGTAGTTCTCAGTGGGCAAGAGTTTGTAATTTTTTGTAAATTTATGTAATTTACCCAAAAAAAATGTATCACAATGTCTGAGATTAATTAGGCCATCAGATGCCATGTCTCTGTGAACTATGCCCCGTTATCTGCACACAAAAAAACTAGCCATGACAAGTGTGTTATCTCAATCTCACGTTCCAGAGGCCAGACGCTCTGCCTCTGGCTATCCTTGATCCATCACTTGTCATTGCCTGATGTGGTGGAACGTGAGCTACGCTGAACCACAGCCCCTTGCCCTCTGCTCTAACCCGGAGCCACAGATCCCCTCCTCTCCCGTCTCCAGGTCCTGTAACGGGCCACACTCCAAAACCCATCCCCACACTCTCTCTCACACACACACACACACACACTTCTATCTCACACACACATTCTCTCTCTCTCTCTCTCACACACACCTTCTCTCTCTCTCTCACACACACACACACACCTTCTCTCTCTCTCTCACACACACACACCTTCTCTCTCTCTCTCACACACACACACACCTTCTCTCTCTCTCTCACGCACGCACACACGCACGCACACGCACACGCACACGCACACGCACACGCACACGCACACACACCACCCCCACCCACCTGCGGCTTGTCCAACGGATCCGAGAAGCATCCCTGGTTGCGGCCCCACATGGGCCCTGCCAGCTGGGGGTAGCGCACGTCGGCACACAGCGCCACCGGCCGGGCGCCGTCCGTCACGTAGACGGGCGGCCAGTAGCGCGACGACAGCAGCAGGTCCAGGTGGTCGCGGGCCGTCTCGCCCCGCACCAGGTACTTGGAGCCACACACCACCTGCGGGAGGATGGTGGTGGGGAGGGGGAGGGAGGGAGGATAGTGCAGTGGTTAGACGGAAGGTATTTGGTTTGACAGTGGGGGTCAGGGAAGATACGTGCTTTGAGCGTTGGGATCGAATGGGATTTAGAGAGGAGACACGAGGCGGTGGAGGAAGAATATTAAAATCTAAAACTCAAAAGGGTACCTTCTTAGGCTCTCATCTAACCATACTGCGGTCTCCGTTTTGTTGAATCTCCCATTTTCTATTGCGCTTCAATGTTTCTTATGTCAGTATGTCACCCATTGCACCCTCAACCATCCCTGGAAGGAGGGATCCCCATTCAGCTTTTTCAAGCAGATTTCTCCCTCAATCATTAAGGGAGTTGTTGTTTCTTGCCCTTTGGGGGGGGGGGCTAGGGTTAGGGAGGCTGTTATAAGTATATGGTCCGTAAAGCCCCAGAAATGTACTCGATGGTCTAAAAATGTCATTTCCACAGGGTGGTCGGTGACTGTAGCTCCGCAGCAGCTCTTTACCTTGTGGGGGCACACCTTGGACAGCTTGCCCGCAGTGCGGTGGGGGGGCGGCTGGGGGCCCGTGGAGAGGCCGCTCTGGATGTGAGCGTACAGGGAGAGCAGGGAGCCTAGAAGCTCCTCCTGACAGACATGCACACACACATTAGAGTCTATATAATCATTGAGAGAAAGAGACACAGACAATTTCACACACACACACACACACACACACACACACACACACACACACACACACACACACACACACACACACACACACACACACACACACACACACACACACACACACACACACACACACACACACACACACACACACACACACACACACACACACACACACCTTGGTGGCCCGGGCAGCGGGGGTCTCCCCACAGCACTGCAGCATGGCTCGGAGCTCGTCCTCTTGGTGGTCCTCCAGCGTGTCCAGCCTCAGCTGGCCCTCGTGGATCAGCCTCACCAGCACCGCCGGGTCCCCTGGGGGCAGAGCACAGGGCTTCAGAGTGCGCTCTGAAGGACCTTCGACGCGGTCATGAGTGGTCCGACGCCAGAGAGATTTAAAGCACGCAGCAGCGGGACGGAACCGAGACAAGAAATCCAACGGGGAGGGACTCGTACACACAGCAAAACTGCCGTTAACATATGTCAAATAGTCCCATTTGTATTTGTATCGCACTACAAATGTAACTCTAAGCCTGATTCCCTGGATGTCCCTGGTTATGATCCCAGTTCTTTAGTAACCAACAACTAGGGCCCAGTCTGCGTCTGCATATTGAAGAATACTGATTGGATTTAGATAACAAATCAATTCTGGTAATTACAAGTGAGACAGACAGACCAACATGCAGGTCATATTGCTTAAAATGTCAGAAGCTCTAGGGATGCAAGAAAATCCATCACTTGTAATTAACAGATATGAATGATTATTTGTAATCCAGACAGACAGACAGATATTCAAGTGTAACCTTATGGATCCCCCAGCATGCCTTGAATAGCTACACCCAGGGGCCCGGCATGCAAGTTGATAAGGTGGGCTAACTCTGTGTGCGTGTGCGTGTGCGTGTGGTAACCTGCAGGGGGCAGCGTGTCGGCGGGAAGCTTGTTCTTCTCCGTGTTGATGACATACGCGCTCCGCATCAGTGGGGGGATGAAGGGGGCCACGATGGAGGCGTCCATCTGTGTGACGGGGATGTCTGAGGGGAAGGCGGCCTGCTCTATGGTCTCGCTCTCCATGGTCAGCCAGAAGTCCTCCACGTGCACCTCGTCCGGGCCGGAGAACTCAGGCCAGGTGAACTGCGGGTCAGAGTAAGGGGGGAGACTTTAGCGCTGGCAAACAAGAAATACAGCTAACAAGACGCAAATGCTAAGAGGAGGGGTCAGGGTAGCGCTTTGAGGTGGGAGGTTTTTAGCCTGCTGCGGGGGTGGGCAGTGGGCCTCTTCTGGCCTGACATCAGTGGGGACTTCATTCCACCACCGGGGGGCCACAGGACAGAGAAGAGCCGTGACCGTGCTGCGACGGGGCGGGGGGGGCAGTTATCTCATCACCAAACAGCGGTCGTCTCTGGCGTTACGTCGCCCCTCGTACCTGCACGTTGTTGAGCTCCAGGGCGTTGTGGGAGAAGCGCTGGGCCACCTCCAGCGTGGGTGCCACGCCGCACACACCGCAGATCATGTCGTTGTAGTCCCGGACCGTCAGACTCTCGAAGGCCCAGTAGCCGCTCAGCAGGAGGTCGTGAACGTGGGACATCTCCACCGGGCTCAGAGCGTGAACTGGGGATGGAGAGAGCAGGACAGTAAGACAAGACGGTAAGAACAGAGCGTGAACTGGGGATGGAGAGAGCAGGACAGTAAGACAAGACGGTAAGAACAGAGCGTGAACTGGGGATGGAGAGAGCAGGACAGTAAGAACAGAGCAATAAGACAGGGAAGTACACACAATGACACGTACAGCAAGACTCGTGAGATGGGAGGTATGAACAATACTAAAACCAACAGGGCTGGCAGTGCTACTGGGATTCATACATTACTGCCTTGCTAAATGGTAAGACATATGCAGCTTCCACATATTTACATTTGCGTAATTGCAGATGGCTGTGGTGATCTTTTTACCTCGCGAGGCAGCTGGATTAGAATCCATCTTGCCAGGCTGCTATCTATGGCATCTGTTTTTTCTGAACTAGACAGTATTGATAGATGTATTCGCTCTACTACGTGATATGGTTAGTTGATCTGATTAGATGAAGTTAGCCCGTGATAGACGATGATTAAAAACACACGGTTCAATCCAATCACCATAAAACGAAGATTTATTCCAAACGGTTTCAAACTTCCCAGGACTGTAATTTGCCAAATAAAACCTTGATCACATTTTATCTGCTATGTTTTAGCCCATTTGACTCATTCAATACATACATGGAAGGAATTGCCAAGTTTACTCAAAACACACAAAAATAGAACATTTTGATTAGCACGGAAGAGAGAGGAAGATGAAAACATAGGTTGCCTGTATGTTGACAAGGATAGGTATAGGAGTGTAGGCATTAGATAGGAAGGTGTGGAAGTGCCTGGTATAACTGCAATAAACCAGACAGACAGACAGACACACGGCTTGGGAGTCGTCCCTGTTGGGCGTACCGGGGTGATTGGGGATATGGTCCAAGATAGTGCCAGCAGCTTCAGAGGGGTGATGTCCCAGCCGGAGTTTGTCCCGCACCTTCAGGAACAGATCCAGACTCACAAGAAGCTTGTTGCCGATGTTGAACAAACCTGGTCGCCAAAGAAAAGAAAAAAAATGAAGCAACTATGTAAAAAAAAATTCACATTTTTTTAATAATAGACAGATAGTTTCTGTGCGGCTTGCTTGGTTACTTGGTAACCTGGGAGCCAGCAGTCATACGGTGTCATAGCAGACCTTCTGGGGGACACAGCACATACCAACAACTGAAAGCTTCGTCAAAACAGTTCCTGTTTCGTTGCAGACATCTTCTTATTTTACAGATGTTTCGGGCGGCAGGACTTTTTAGCTCAGTCTGTTGGGACTTGGCATGGGAACCGGAGGGTCGACGGTTCAAGTCCCGGAAACAGCCGAGGTGCCCTTGAGCAAGGCACCAGACCCCTACACTGCTCGACGGGCGCTACTACTAATACTAGGATGGGTTAAATGCAGAGAAACTAATTTCACTGTGTGTGTAAATGTATGCGACCAATAAAGAGGATTCAATCCTCCAGATTTACATTAGATTTTCTACCGTAGAGAAACATGTTGATTTGAAACCTTGACAGACGCTTATCTTTACTGTTTACTAGTGCTGGTCGAGTTTGCGTGCGCTCCCAATATCCTAAAATGACGGGTTGTGATGATGGTTATGGCTTCCAGCAACACCAACAGTGGAAACGAATATGAACCAAAGGAGGAAGGAGTCAACTAAAAGTCATTTTTGTAGCAATGCGTTGTTCTCCATGGCTTGTGCGCAGACTGGGTGAGGGGGGGGGGGTTGAGAAGGGTTTACCGTACCGGCGTGGAGGTCCGTGAAGCTGTGCAGAGCCAGACACTGCGTGTTCAGACACACCTTCAGCTGCAGGGAGGCGGTCTGGATCAATGACTCTGTCAGCAGCCAGCAGTCCTCCTGTCCTGCAACCGTACTGCAGCACACACACACACACACACACACACACACACACACACACACACACACAATAGAACAGCATGATGTAAGGGAACTAATGAGGTCATTAGAAGAACAGAACAAAATAGGAGAGAGAGGCCAAGTACATGGGACTACATTTTTATATTGGCTCCCGTGTCCTCCAGCGCCACTTCAAGAGCTTTTACAGACTGATGGTTGGTGTCAACCGTCGACGGGGTTAACCGTCTCACTCCAGGATGCTTAGCAGCGTCAAGGATGTCAGTAGCGAGCCAAAATAGTTTAACAAAAAATATGAATACATCCAAACCCAGATCAGACGTCACGGCCTGCTCCTGGCCTACAGCCAACTCAATGTTATGAGACAAGGAAAACAAAGAGCGCAACACACACACACACACACACACACACACACACACACACACAGCCAAGTGACAGCAGCACTAACAGCAGTAAGCTGAAGTATAAACAGGGAGAAGTAAGTAGGAAAGAAAAAGAAGACGCCTCACTTCTGCCCCCCCTTGAAGAGCGGGTACTGGCAGAGGCTGCAGTGGGTGGCGGCCGACTCGTAGTAGCGAGGCCAGCCGGACTGCACCGCGGTCTCCGCCTCGGCGAGGCCGTCCTGCCCGTCATCGCCCTCCCCCGACAGGGACAGGACCACCTGGGGCCCGTTGAGGTCCTGGATGAGGGCCAGCGTTTCCTGGAGCTCCGCCTCGCCCTCGGGGATCTGCAGGACGCGGCGCATGAGCTTCAGGGTGGACAGACGCTGGAGGTTCCGCTGGGCCGGGCTCAGGGCCCGGTATGGATCCAGCAGCGGTGGCGCCTGGACATGAAAAACACCTGAAGAGGACAGCCATACACCCGCAGGTTCGATTCCCACCTGCTACTACACATGCTATTGCACTCTCATTCCACATTCCTGTCTCTCATCACTCACCTGTATGAAAAGCCCATACAAAGAAACAAATACATAAATTAACATAATAATACATTTAAAAAAACAAGAATACCTGAACACGATTGAGTGATAGAGAGATATATACTTTCTGGATGCTTTTGACTGTGTTATCAATGGAGTATCAATGAAGTTGCATTGATAACAACTAAAGAGGTTCCGGAGGCCTTTTGAGTCTTTTTAAATGCAGCATATTTACGCTACGCTAAAGACGGCGTCAGTGTGACGAGGCACTGAGCGTTTTTGCTGCACTCCGGCGATTTTTTCCTTGTCGCAGAGAGTTGAAAATGTTTCAACTTTGGACACTGTCACTTGCTACCCCGCCGCCCAATCACAACGGAGGAGGGGCGGGACAAATACAACACCAAGGTAACACCACATTCTACCTGCAGAAGGTATATCAACAATGGAGGAGAAGCTGATTTTGTTGGTCTCCCGAGTATCCTTCGTTATACAACTTCGGAATTGATTTATCAATTATTATCAAGACAATTATGGACTTCTTCGGCATGTAAATACAAACTAGTTCATCAGCAAAATTAGAACACATTTGCAGCACATAACTTCTGCGAATATTCCGTATCATAGCAACCAAGCCCAACTCAGCTCCAAAAAGTGCCCCCCTAGCGCTCCCAGCTGGGCGTTTTCAGAAGAGCGCCTGGCGTTTTCAGCTGCTGTAAAACGCTTTGGTGGAGTCAGACGAGCCTAGACTCATGTGACAAAAAGGTCTACAGAGTAGTAGCAGCAGCAGCAGCAGCAGCAGTTCCTACCTTGACTCCCTTGGCGCTGTAGCTCGACAGCCCCCAGCCACACTTGGGGCACTCTGCAGGCTTGTGTCGGTTCTTGTACATGTAGTCACAGGAAGGGTTCTTGCAGCGCCCGCGGCCCCGCGCCGTCGACAGGCCCAGGTCCTGAGAGAGAGAACGATTCAAATAGCTGTCATTTAGCAGACACTGTTGCCCAGCGTGAGGCTTCTAGTGTAGAAAAAGTCAAAAGAATCTAAAAAAAGGGGAAGACACTAGTGACTAGGGAGGATGTAGGCGTCAGGCTTCTGGGACATCAGGGAAACCTACAGGTAGGCTGCAGACATCGGGGTTCAAACCCAGAGCCTTAAGTACTATCCATCCCTCATCCCATGTGACAACAAACAAATAAAATCAATCAATCAATAAAAATAAAAAAGATAATTTAATATAAACCACAATAATAGGAACCCTAATGAGACTGGATGAAAGGATATTTTAGATGGTGGTGATGATGATGGTGGTGGCGGTGAGAAAGGGTACTGACAAAGCTGGAGACGTTCTGCTTGAGTGGCACGACAGACAGGATGTTCACTCCTTTAGCGTTCAGCGAAGTGATGAACTGGCTCCCCTCGGCCGGTCCTGTGGAGCTCTGCAGGGCGGAGACGCAGAGCGGTGGTGAGGAGCATGAGATGCTGAATTTGTCTGGACCACGTTCTCCGCTGTACTGTGTGTATATTTATGTCAGCTTGGAGAGCATACCTGCATGACTGTGGCTGCTGCTGCCGCCGCCGCTGGGACCATGTGGCCAAGCTGCTTCAGGGTACTGGGTTTGAGACCCGACATGCTCTGGCTCGGTACTATGAATGCAAGAGAAAGGGATATGAAAAACTTGAAATGCTGAAGTACTGATTTGAGTCACTCCTCACGCTACCAAAGTATTGATTAATCCTAACGCTGACATGTGATATCTACTGTCACTGTTGGCACTAAATGGACTGCGTTTATATAGCTTTACAAGTCAAGCCTCACATTCACCCACATATTCACCCACCAACGGTGGAGTCAGACATGCAAGTCGTCCGCCAGGATGTTGGGAGCAGTTGGGGTTAGGGGATCTTGCTCAGTGACACCTCGACACTTGGCTAGGAGAAGCCAGGGGATCGAACCAGCAACCTTCCGGTTGTTAGACGACCGCTCTACCTCCTGAGCTACTACCGCTAATACAAATAAATACATATTACTAACCTTTACCTCTACTCATCGCTGCTCTGCACTATCATCAGTTTTCGGTTTTAAGCTAGGATTTGCACAGACAACATGCATTTTCACTACGACTTCCCTGACCTGGAAATAACCAATCCAATTTCATTCATTTCCCTACCTAAAGGAACCCTGAAATATGTAAATATGCATAAAAAGCATTCAATAATATATCGTACCGGTGACGACAGATTTCAGGTTGTTGCATGTGGTTTTTCCTTTGTCTGGGGGTACAGTTATGAACTGGAGCACAGCACGGCCTACAGACGGAACAAGTGTAATGTGTAAATGGTATGTGCACTGAATGCATACATCTCTGTATGGTTATGTAGGCTGGGTTGAGTTATGTTAGGTTAGGTTAGGTTAGGTTATGGCAGGTCTCACCGCTGGTGCAGTAGGCCGGCAGGATGGGCCTAACTGGTCTTGTCTTCATAGTCACATGACTCTTATCTTGACCTTTGACGGTAATGCCTTTGGCAGCTCTTTTCAATTGTCTACTCATTGACAGGGATGAAACGACCAAAAGCACATGCAGCAAGAGGAAAAACCTATGTTTAAAGGATAGGTCACTAACGGGTCACACAAAGAAGTGACAATTAAAATTGAACAATGAGATGCAAATGAGTGATGTATTTATACACTCACAAGTCATGTAAAGAAAAACACAATGGATGCCAATTACAAAGTAATAGTAAGTTCAGTACAAGGTCCAAGGTAGAAGTAGGAAACCACGCTAACCTGGCTGGTGTCTGTGTTTTGGTGCTGCCGCCCTCTAGTGGTTCTCCCTTAGTGGCCTTGTGCTGTTTTTTGAGGCTCTGCTTAAACTGTCCTCGTTTCACGTTTTCAATACCGGCAGTTGAATTCCCCTCTTCAGAAGAAGACAGCACTGGCTGATCGCCGTCAATGGAGTTGCTTTCAGGTTTCTGGTTTAATTGCCGTGATTGCTTAGCGGTTTTCTTCGCCTGTTCATATAAAAGAAAAAAGAAAAAACTGAATTCAAACAAGAGGCCTAGGCACTCAGTAGAGCACATACCTCCCCCGGACCAACAAGTCCCCTTTGCCCTATTTCTCAGAATAAACAAACCCTCCCTTTTTGAGTTATCTTGCCAACAGACAAACAGACAGACCAAAGGGGGCTTACACATAGACTCCAGCTCATCTTCGATGGTGGAGGTAGCTAGAGGGCACTCAGTAGAGCACTTAGCTGGATTCGGAACAAGCGCCAAAATCGAATCAACTGTTCCTCGGCCATAAGTAATCTAACCACTTAGTTTTCTCCAATTTCGAACATAACTTTTTGAATTATCTTGCACACAGACCAACAAACAAACAAACCGACATAACCTCCGCTACCGATGCCATACAGCTTATGAATATTGTTATATTGAAAATGTTTTACGAGTTTTACGACAGGATATTGATATGGACGTACAGTGGGTACCCACTTGCCCCCCAGATGGTTGCCACACTGTGGGCATTTGGGTGGTTTGTGTCGGGTCATGTAAACAAAGGAACAGTCAGGAGCCAGGCACCGGCCTCGACCTCTCATGGTGTATGCCTTTACAGCCTGAACACAGACAACAAACCTTCAACGTTAGCCACAAAATGTTCAAGATTCAAGATTTTTGCCATATGCAACAATAGAATAGTAGTACAATAGTACAATATAATGCTCACTCCCTATTCCCAAATGTGTAATAAAACATTAATAATAGTAATATTAATAATAAGTGAATAATTCACTTGTGATGGACTCATTGAGTCATAGTTAATCACTAAACCGGCTGGTATTTGTGAGCACTAGATCTGTCCAATATAAGACTCAATGTGATGGCCAATTTACCATTTTATACGAAGGCTTGGAGGTCTGCTTGACCCCGGCTCCCACAGAGACCATCATCACCTGGCAGACAGAGTTGAGACACGCCACAGACTTGGGATCCACCAGGTTCTGAAGACAGAGAGAGAGCCAACATCTCAACATGGCTGAAACTCTCCTCCTTATGAGAGAAACATAACCCAAGACATCTTAAATAAATGAATAATAAAGGCAGATAAGATGTACTTTATTAAGCCCAACCTTGATGCCGAACAGACAAATGTAAAGTCTTACCTGGGCAGGTATCATGGTGACCACCTGTGAAATGTCACGCTTCATTGGCTGCACCATAGCTCCGCCCGACACAGAATGGTCAAGTTTTAACTTCACAAAGCTATAGACGTCATTACCGACGACGCCAGGGTCGCCCGCTGCCAGCAGCATCCCGCAGCTTGGCGCACACGGTACGGGGACCACCCGGGAGTCGTGGGAGGCTGGGCCCGAGCTTTGAGACAAGGCTGGGCAGGCAGTAGACGGGGTGAGGGCTCCCTGGAGCTCGCTGGGTCCAGAAATGGAGGCCGTCTCCTCGGCCAAACCCTCAATTGCGACACACTGCTCGGCAAACTCCACATCACTGTCCAGAGCCAGGTGGGGAAACAGGGTAACGGAAGACGTGCCTAGGGGACCCAGAGTTCTCAGGGTGCTGGGTTCTGGCTGAGAGCCCCCCACTGCCTGGTCACCTGATGGGGAGCCTTTGGACAGAAGGATATAGTTGGCCCTGGGGAGGATCTTGCGGAATCCAGAGAGGTCCTGGGTGGAGCTGACTGAGGACTGTGGGAGAGCAAATATTCTGTTTTGAAACCATGCAGGCTGGTGGTCATAGCATTTCTGAAAATGATTGGAAAAATCTGCCCAGCCCCACGTAGGACCTTAACTTACCGTGTCCACGCCCTCTCTCTCCAGCTTGGCCTTCTCTAGATAGTAGCCCTTCTCAGCGACATTGAGTCTCTTCCAGCTCTCACTGATGCGCTTGTTGATCTCAGACTGGGGCAGGTTGGGGCTCTCTTGCTGTATTACCGGGTGGAAATCAAAGTAATACAGCAGGTAGGCAGACCTAAAGACAGCGGGGAAGGATGGAATCATCATGGATCATTGAATTTGTTGCCTTTAGGGAATTTTCAATCATTTGTCATTCCAAATTACATCTACGCTGCTACTTTCGAATTGTAATTGTGATTTTTTTTCCTATCTTGCGCTAAATTGTTTCAGTATTTTTTATGTGCTATACAAAACAAATGCACTATTATTACTATTATTATTATTTATAATATAGGGTAATAAAAACGAGGAGGCTAAACAAAATATATATATACATTATTACATTAGTTATTTAGCAGATGCTTTTATCCAAAGCGACTTACAATAGTGTGTTTCAACAAAGGAAGGTAAGAGAACAACTCGTCACCTGAAGTCAAAAGTGCATCTCATTCCTAACAAGTCTCCAAGATCTGAACCAGGGCTCAGGTACAAAAATACAATAACTTCAGGTAAAAGTACAGTAAGGTAAAAGTACAATAAGTTGGCATACATACATACATACATTATTATGGTTCGGGGTAATATTAAAGACATGTCATGTGTGCTACCTGGGCTTCTTGGGTTTATCATAAAAGTCGTCCTGGGCTTTACTTCTCCTCTTTTTGGGGGACGTGACCTCCTGCAGAGTACAGCAGCTCTCAACCACCTCGGTGCTCACATCCTCATACAACTGCACTGTGTCCAAGCGTTCCATGACTGCAGCTCAGCTTTAGAAGTAGTAGTATATACAGAGTTTTATTGTGTTGCCATGGTTTTGCTTTGTTTGTGTACAGCTCATAATGACACAATGACAGTGAGCCACTTCTGGGAAAAGGCATTGCATTGCACGGTAGTGCAGTAATCCAACACGACACGGGTCACCTTTTGCACGGGGATGTCTTTTGGATTTTTACCCACATTGTGTAAATTCATGCAATTACACGGACAGTGTGTGTAAAGGATGCCGGTGCAGCAGCCTATCCGAGCTGTGAAGTCCTCCCCTGGTGTAACAGTTAGACGTGTTGGGGAGCTTCCATACTAACGGACCCTCGGCGGTTATCCAATGAGGTGTCGTCTTATTGCAACCTTACCTCTGTTTACCCAACGATGGGCAACACTTCTCTCAACCACCTCCAGTCTCGACACGGGTATAGTTTCATTGCATCGACCTGATGCGCTATTGCAATCTCTCTTTAATCGCCATTAGAATCGCGGAAATTCGAGTCTCAAGTACACAGTAAATTAGCTTAGTGTTTGTCCTCCCCTTGAGGGAAACATGGCGCTCTGTTGCTATGGCCTTCAACCAACCAGGAATGGACATAAACAAGAGCTCGACCAATCACAGCGCACGTTTTTGACACGTGAAAAGTAACCCCTTTTTCACCAGGCTCCCATGTCCCGGCGGAGAGCCTTGGAACGGGATGCTCCAAACCAGCGTTATTGGCGAGCGAGGGCGGGACTTCCGATAGAGAGAGATATCAGACGTCTTATTTGTTCTCGCTCCGCGGACTGGTCTCACAGGAAGTAAGAAACAGGAAATCGTGTTGCGGTAGACCGGGATAACGGTACAATGCAGGACCCTCGGTCAACCTACGTGAAAATAGCACGCATGGGCGCAGAGTATTCTGTTTACCTCGGCAAAGCGCAGACCTGTTCGGCCGGTGGTAAATGTATGTTCACATTTACTCAACAACAAAACAAAAACACGTATAGACTATCTTTAGATATTCTGAACATTTTAGGGCTATACCTGTTAGGCAAAGGTAGTCGATCAAAAACGTCCATTCCAGGATTACAAGTCAAGTGAAGAGGTCGTTACCGTGAGCAAAATGGCGGATGACAAGGTGAGTAAGTTTACAGTCGAGTTGAGTTCAGTTATAACGTGTGTCCAACACCATTTAGTACGAATAATACATCTTTCATCGAGAGTCAGTCCCGCATGGCTGTCAAACTGCAAAAGGCATGTTCTCACAATTGAAACCACATACACACAGTATGCAAGTACAGCCAAAGTCTGTTAGACTAATGTCTGTTCATAACTGTTTCAGGATCCTCTGAAACAGTTAAAAGATCTGAACAAGCTCAAGAACCAGTTGGAGGACATCCAAAGAAGAGTAGAGAACGAAGTGTCCATAGGAATTCCTCAAGTAAGTACATTTAATGATGCTCTTGGGCCCTTAAATAAGTACATTTCATGATGCTCTTGGGCCCTTAAGTAAGTACATTTCATGATGCTCTTGGGCCCTTAAGTAAGTACATTTCATGATGCTCTTGGCTCCTTAAGTAAGTTGCATTTCACTATGCTCTTGGGTTCACTCATTTCGTGTTATGAGATCTTGCCAACCGTGATGTTGTAAAACAGAAATGTGCAATACATTAATAACACATTCAATGAACTAGGCAAAGCCTGTATCCAATGTAAGTCTTCATCCCATGTTCTGTTTTGTGTTTCTGTTCCAGGGAGGGTCCGTGTTGGGTTCGCCTTTTCTCAAGGGCTTTCTGGCCGGATACGTGGTGGCCAAGTTACGGCCCTCTGCTCTCTTGGGTGTAGTGCTGGGAACCATGACTGGCCTTTATGCAGCACAGACCTATCAAGTGCCTAACATTGAACAGACTGTGAAAGACTTTATAAACAATCTGAAGAAAGGACCTAAGTAAACTTGCTTGAAGACGACTGGACCTGTGAGATTGGGCCACAGAAGGCAGTAACTTGATGACAGCTGCTGGCTGTATAGTGACTCATGAATGAGAATATCATGTAAACGTTCCTGTTCAAACTGGATGCCTATTGTAACGTTGCTTCACCTGGGAATCAAAGCAAATCATCTATTCATCTATTTATTTTGCTGTTTATTTTGATCTGAAGAGCATCTTGTTTATTTATGTGTGTTTACGGTGTTTAAAGAAAGTGTTTAAGGACACCAGAGCTGGTGTCTTAATAAAAGTTTTGGACTTAGGATATTTTCTTAATTTAGTACGCTCTGGTATTGTAACCTTTTTACCGGTCATTGAAGTCCTTGACTTCAAAGATGGATAAAAACTGTCCTGAAAATCCTTCTTAAATCAAAGAATCTGAGTATTTTATATTTGCAATGTTAAGAGCACTGTATTGAGAATGATTGTGATCCCCAATGTGGGGCCGGCCACCCCAGCCAGGTGGAGGAAGAGGGGGAGCAGCCTCCAGTGGGGGGTCCTCCTCACTCTGATGGTCCTCATCTATGGCTCCCATGCCCCGCTCATCGCGCTCACCAAAGTGGACGGCCAGGTCCCCTTCAGCCCCTCGTCTTGTGTCGTCCTGATCGAGTTATCCAAACTCCTGGTCTCGCTGGCCACGCTCCTCGTGAGCGGGGAGGCGTCTGCCCTGTATACCCCTCCCTCCCCGGTGCTGGTGGCTCCTTACGCCGTCCCCGCCCTTCTCTACGCGCTCAACAACAACCTGGTGGTTCTCATGCAAGCCCACATGGACCCAAGCTCGTACCAAGTCCTCACCAACCTTAAAATTGCCTCCACCGCCCTGCTGTATTCGTTCTGCCTCGGCAGGAGGCTCCGTCCGGTCCAGTGGTCGGCCCTGGGCCTTCTCATGGGAGCGGGGGTGTGCCACAGCTACAGCAGCCTCCGCTCGGGGGACCTTGAGCAGGCTGCTGGCGACTTTAGTACCAGGCTTCACGTCACAGCCTGGGGCGTTTCGCTCGTGCTACTGTACTGCTTTGTCTCTGGGCTCGCGGCGGTCTACACGGAGAGGGTGCTGAAGAGCCAGCGGCTGCCCCTCAGTTTGCAGAACCTCTATTTGTATGCGTTTGGTGTGGTTATCAACGGGGTGACTTATCTCTCCAGCGACACAAAGGAGAAGGGTTTTCTGGAGGGCTATTCGGGGGCTGTGTGGGCCATCATCGCCGGACAGGCGGCCAACGGCCTGCTGATGTCTGTGGTGCTGAAGCACGGCAGTGGGATCACAAGACTGTTTGTCGTCTCCTGCTCCATGCTGGTCAATGCGCTGCTGTCTTGGGCCGTCTTGGGGCTCGAGCTCACGCCTCTGTTCCTCTTGCCTGTGACCATGACAGCTGTGGCAGCATACTTGTATTACACATAGCGGATTAGATACACCATGTCCATACACTCGGGGCCGAAGGCTCAGTTCAGTTCAGCAAACGGCTTTTCTTCATTCTGTTAAGATTCAAATTGGTTTGTTAGTTGTTTATTTTGTTAGCAATGTGTTTCAGCAAACTTTAAATGTCCCAGTTGAGCCGATCATTGTGTTAAAATGCATTCAGATAACATTCAGAAATCTTTATTTTTACAATCTATCAAATGTGTTTTGCCCGTCTCCAAGTTCTTTCTGAAAGCAAAACGAACTATGCTGCTATAGGGAAACTAGTTGTAACAATCACACAAGCATTGCTTCACATGTTAATCATTGCCAAGTTGTTAAATATACAGTTTAATTTATTACAGAACATTTAACCTAAGGTATCAATGACTCAATAAAAGTGTTTTTAAAAGTCACTCAATATGCATTTTGTTTTTATTTTATTTATTATTGCGGTAGAGATGGAAACTCAGCCTTCGTGTCACTTCTTGTTGCTAGGGAATCCTTAAGTTCACCTAGTGCTGGGGAACAAAAAGATTGCCATGAATGCAGAGTGGATGTAGTAGATCTGACCGTTTAACTCACAAGCAGTAGTTTAACTTCACAGAGGACAATATAAACTAAAGGGCAAAGCAGACCCCAGTCATAAATTAGCCACAGCACGGGTATTTTCCACCACGAGTGTCCACCATGGCCTACCGACACGGTGCACGTGGTTCTCTGCTCGGAGCTGCTGGTTCTGGGCGGAGAGGTGGACGGCGTCCTGGATGGCTTCCAGCAGAAGGGACCGGTACCTGCCTTTTATGGTCCTCTTCTGCTCCTCACTCACCTGGTGGAACACTTGAAACACCTGGACAGGAAGTACATTTCAGGGACTTCCTTGTGAATTCAGATGCATTAATGTCATTAAGGAGCAACTGGCTAGAAAACATTGGCCAATGATTTACATTGTTTACATGCAGTCTGCATATATAGGGGTTCAGAACCAGAAACTTTCATCTGGGAGTCAGACACCCTAACCACTACACAATCTCAAATCTAAATCTGGAGGATTTAATCCTTTTTATTGGTCACATACATGTACACACACAGTGAAATTAGTTTTTCTGCAGTGGGCAGCTATTGTATATCCAGCTGCCCGGGGAGCAGTGTAGTGTAGGGGTCTGGTGCCTTGCTCAAGGGCACCTCGGCAGTGCTGGCACCTTTTTTTATATTATTTATATTAGTACCAGTTCTCACTCTGTACTTGGTCCGTTTGGGGTTCCCAAGCCAAGTCCCAACAGACTGAGCTACTGCCGCTCCAAAGTCACACCTGTGCTGTTCATTAACATTTCGATTTTCAGTGATTCTTTTTTTCTCTCCAGCCGCACAATCAGTTTCTGGCCATATGGCTCCCACCTTGAGGCTCTCCTCTCGGAGGCGCTGCAGGTCCCTCTGGTGGAGGTGGTGTTGCTGCTCCAGGTCCCTCTTTGCCTGAAGGGCCTCTGCACGCAGGGCCTCTATCTGCACTGCCACGACCCGCCTCTCTCTGGCCATCACCAGCAGGTCTCTCTGGACGCCTTCCGCCTGAACGAGAAGTGACGACAACAGTGAAGCCTAAATGATGGGTTTGTGTTGGAACGGCCACAGCAGGCATGCCTTGCTTGAATATACAGCAAACATTGAGTACGCTTGGAACCATAAAGCACTGCCGTCCAGACCCCCCGGTGGCCTAAATAGTTGTAGAGTTGTTGCTATGAATGCAGTTATCCTGTCCCGAACAGTCAACATTTTGATACAATTTTGGAAAGATTTGGGTGCTGGGTTGTTGCTCTTGTGTTAAGGTACCAGGATGATGGATTGTGGTGTTCGTACCTTTTCCTGCTTCAATTCTTCTTCCATCTTCTCCAGCTCCTCCTGAATTAATTGTTCATGATCCTCCTTGGTCTGTCTTCGTCGTTCCAATACTCCGCTGTACTCCAGCTGAAACATACAGTGACTTCATTAGAGAGAGGGAAGTAGTATCTATACTAAAATACCAACAAAAAGGGTACGTGGTGTTTTAAGTTTTGTTAATATGTTCATATTTTATTTAAACATATACTGATCTGTCTTCCTTACTGGGTGAGAGGAATCAGATTTCTCTGAGGGGAATCCACTGTTCTTCATCTCATGGTTGAGAGATTCTCTCAGCTGTTGGATCCTCATCACTCCCTCCTGTACATGTTCCACGCTCCCTTTGCCCTCTGCAAGGACATAAAACAACACCAGTGACATCATTCACTACCTGGTTGTCCTACTTTAAATCAGATCTTGCTGCTATATGCTACCTCTGGTATGTGCCTCCATTTCCTGCCTCAACTGGTTCTGTAGATATTCCATTTTTTCTGTGGTCTCTTGATAATCTGTGCCGTGATCACCAGATGGGCGCCGTTTGTGTTCTGTGGACTGCCATCCCTGCAGCTGAACCCACCCACAAACAGCTCAAGTAAGTCAATATATTAGTTTTTTGTTGCAGCAAACCCGGAGTCACCGTTATAACTTATGGACAAATACCTTAATTTTGTTCTTTAACTTCTCAGACCTTTCCTGCCTCTTCTCCCATGACTGATCTTTCACCATCTGGCAGAGATGAAACATCACAATCTGTGAAGTCATGAGGTCAAACCAGGTGCAGGTACAACTGGCAGGGTCATAATTACAACTGTATAACACACACCCCTAATATTTTGGCCAGCTCCGCGAACCTATGGGTGTTTTTCTCCCCGTGTTCCTCCTGTGACATCATCGCTGCCCTCAGCCCCTGCATTTGAAGTCGTAACTCTTGCTCCGTAACCCCTGGACACCAGTGGCCATATGTTGCCTTGGTTACCAGTGTTGCCTGGGTTACCAGACCCTGCACCCGTCGGGCCAAAGCTAGGGCTGAAGGCACCTCATTATCCAGAAGACCTGGTGGAGGTGACAATGAAGTAATGAACAAAAATAGGATTTAATACACGTGTGCCCATTTTGGTCTCCAAAGAATATGTGTGGGGGGAGGGGGCGGGGTCAGGTGAAATTAATCTTTAGATATATTAACCTCAGACCTTGGGGTGGGATGCAGTACAGAAGGCATGTCCTGCCGTTTCCTGTTAGAGCATCCGTTAAGAGAAAGGGGAGGAGCTTGTTGCTGGTTCTGGTTCCGAGCTGAATTTGATCAAGAACCTTTACCAGTGGGCTGACTCTACAAGGAAAACAGTGGCGGGTTAGCCAAGCTCAACACCACTGGATCAATCAAGTATAATCAACAATTGAGTTATTTTGTGCCCTGAGGTGTTAAGACGGGACAAACCCTCGGAGGTGGTTCTTGCTCACTCCCCCTGCCAGGCCAAGAAGCTGCAGTCTGCCACGACAGAATTCAGGTTCTGCATTATCAGTGTGCAGCCTCTGCTCCGTGTCTACCGAGAACATAAAACTGCATCTATGGAACACGCACACACACACACGCACACGCACACACACGCACACGCACACACACACCAGAACAAAGTCACTTGTTGGGTGAATTTATTCCACATGCACTACACTGAACAATGACAAAATCCACATAAATTGAAACCAATCTATAATCAACATCAAATGAACTCTGTTGATGTGAAGCACTCTGACAAAGCCTTTGAGGGTAATGGACCCTTTTCATAGATAATGAAGTAATTCATGTTAGTACCTGCTGGACACAGGGGCAGCGGTGTCCACCAGTCTCCTCCTGCCTGTCTGGTACAGATCGGAGGCCTCCTCCGCCGAACACACAGACACCTCACACAACCCCTCCACCAGGCTGACATGAAAAGGAGCAGGCACAAGAAAGGGTAAAAAATAAAAAAATGAAGAAGAAATATCCACTTACATTTTCATCATTCTCCATTGTGTGTCAAGGATGTGCGGTATTGCGATCGTTTTGTGTGTCGCCTGTGCGTAGCCGTCTTATCGAACAGAGCGGAACCAAAAGGAGGGCGTCTTTCAGACGTACCATCCGAGGACAGGGTGATGAAAGGCCTTCAGTTCGGGTCTTTCAGGGTTCAGGAGATCCAGAGCGCTGTCATCTGGATAGAACTATCAACAGAGCGTTAAGCCTCTGCCGGCCATCAGCAGTAGGTTATAAACTTTTTTCAGATTCAGATTTGCATAAGGCACAGTGTATGTACAGTGAAATGTTATCGCCAGCTCCCAAAGATGTGCACAAGTTACAGAATAAGAATTACAAATTACAAAAAATATAAATTTACAACAACACAAAAGGAATACACAAATGTACATATTAACATAATTGCAGAATATATGAGTCTGTGAGTCTGACACTATAAACAGTACAGTATGAATATAAATAGAAAGTGAGAAAGTGTGAAGCGTAGAGCAGATAGTCCAGTTGTTGTTGTGAAAGGGGGTGGTGGTGTAGGTGGGGGTGGTGGTGTAGGTGGGGGTTGGGGTTGGGGGGGTTGATCTTGTTGCACGTATACCTGAGCAAAGGAAACTGCGTTGAACGTTGCCGTTTTCACCTTTGAAATTTCACAGAACAAAATCTTCAAAACCTATAAGGGGGTATGGTATTAATTAGGCCTCAGGCAATTTCCTATAGTCTGCTTAGGTGGTTTTTTTTGTTGTGGTTTCAGTATAGATTTTATTGTGGACCTTTTTGATGATGACATCATCAATCGATACTCCTAATTTGTCGGTCCTGTGGATTCCACCAATCAGCAGCGTCCCCGCGTGGCCGCGGCAAATGAGCTCAGCGAGGGGCTGGAGGAGCTCCGGCTCAACGTGCTGCAGATAAACAGAACTGCAGTCGGGAAACCCTTCCAAAGTATACCAGCATTTCATCAGCCTTAAGGAACGTCTCATTAGACCTGTTCAAGTCATTTGCAGTCAAAATAAGTATATATAAATATATTTCAATACCTCAAGGTTTTCCAGTGTTACCGCTAGATCAAATGAAAAAGAGGTTGTTTCCTAATTTCAAAGAAGACAAACACATTGAAGCGATTAAAGCGACACTTTGCCGGTTTGTCAAGCTTGATTTACGTGATAGTATACAAAATAACAATTCTCCTTTTACCAGCATTCAGTTTTGCAAATTATTTTACCAGAACAAGTCAGACTTTTGCCGTCTCTAGGGCTGTTAGACATCTAATTGGTGCTCCCTGACCAGAGAACAGTTGTCTTGTTAACTGTTCTTTGGTCATGGAGCACCAATTTAAATTTCTAATCGTTCTGGTCATGTAGCAGCAATTTATAATTTTTGTTGCGTCTTTCTACAGACAGCAGAACATACTTTTTAAAAATGTTCAGGGGACTTCCAGGCTGAAGGAGGGCCCGGCTGACCACTCACCTCGTTCCCCCCCAACATGCAGTCCACAGTACGACCGTCCTCTCGGATGACACAACCGCTCTCGGCTGTGTCTGTTCACAACACGAATGTGAAAGAGTGCACATTTGTTTTTAAAAGTTAAAAGCTAAAAATCATGCAAAGTTTCACAGATTTATTAGGAGATTAATTTACCTGGGTTTTGCATGAGTACAACTCCTACAACTCTTACTGGTGCAGCACGAACAGATTCTCCCTGTAGGGACGGGTGTAAAAAAAAGCAATCACATGTTTTTCAGACAAGTCTACTTAAATTGCAAGTGATGTCATTGCACACTTGTCCACACATTGTACGTTCCAAAATAAACTGTATTGGTGCGGGTACTTACAGGTTCCTCCATGTTCATAAGAGCTGTGACCCTCACTTTGCACAGAACTGCTCGTGGCTCTGGAGTTGATTACAAAGGTCTGAATCATTTATGAGCCGGAGTCCACTTTCACTGAGTAATGAGGATTCAGTTACCAAAATGCACATTTAAAGCAGACAGCACCATGGCATTGGCTTCCCTTCAACAAAAAAAACCCCATCCTGTTTTCTTTCAAATGTTTCTTTATGTCCTATCAACGTACAACATGTTGTGTAGGGTTGAATTAGGTTGTGATATGCATTGTAATGTCATTGAAAGGTCCACAAAACAACAATAGGATCACAATGATCTGAGCCGGTGTGATAGTGGCAGACTATGTCAGCGGATATTAGGTTTAGATCAGCAGTTCTGCGGTCTTGCCAGAGCATGTGCAAAAATACAGGACTGAATCATCAGAGTAGTATAATGTTTTCCCTTTTACCATTGAAACATGAAAACACAGAAAAACAAGATATCAAAACACTATTTACATTATTTTATATCATAACATGTCATTTATTTGTGTTGTTATTTAGGAACAAGCTCTAGATTAGATTCATTACTCTCAGCAGGTACAACATGTACAACATTGACTTGAATCAAAAGCCTAAGAAGAGCTTGAAATACTCAACAAAAGGCTGAACGTGTCCTCATCAGGTACATCATCAGGTACATCTACGCCAGCAGGAACATCCGCAAAACACAGACAAGTAACGTCAACATCAACATCATGTTTCTGACAGCGCTCTAGTGTCAAAGGCACTTGGGAAGAAACCAAGACCAAGCTAACCACTGTTCATGTCCCTCGTGCTTCTGGGGTCTGACTGTGGTCACACCTAAAGATTAACCAGCAGCAAAAGCTTCTGGCAGCCATTCATTTACAATGAGAGCCCCGTAGCAGTAATCATGGACCCAGCAGTCCTATTTCTTACTATGTTATAGCAGAACTTCTGGTCCAGCAGTCATACTAGGTTACAGCATTACTTCTGATCCAGAATACCTACTAACATGTAATATCACAACATCTGATCCAGCAGTCCTACTGTGTTATAGTATAACTTCTGATCCAGAAGTCCTACTGTGTTACAAGCATAACGTTGGATCCAGCAGTCCTACTGTGTTAGTATATAGTATACCTTCTGATCCAGTAGTCCTACTGTGTTATAGCCTAACCTCTGATCCAGAAGTCCTACTGTGTTATAGCAGAACTTCTGGGGGGATTCAGCAGTGCCTGGGCTGGAAACCAAAAACTTTCGTTGCAGATACAGAGAGAGATATTTTACAGGAGAAAACTAATTAGCACGAGTGTATGAAGCTTTCACTAGGTGTATTTCTGCAGTGGCCAGATACAAGGTGTTGATTTGCAGCCTTTACAGACACTTTCATACAGTTGACTACTGCTGGCCCAGTTTGTGTTCGCTTTGCTGATGATTGGTGGAAACAAATATGAAGCGAAAGAAAGTGAAACTAAAATGCGAAGGAGAAAGTGCACTGAGGGGCCCACTGAGGGCCCCTCAGTGCACTTTCTCCTTCGCATTTTAGTTTCACTTTCTTTCGCTTCATATTTGTTTGGCTTCATATTTGGCCCCCAAAGGCGGAGGGGTTTGTTTGCACTCACGCAAAGACTGAACACTGGCTGAACACCGCCATGCTGGAGGTCACCTCACTGCACTTGTTGTGGGTGCCATGCCAAACAGAAGTTTGTAATAGTCAGCCTTCTGAGAGACTCAGAACGCTGGGGAGTTCTGAAAGTTATGTTGCATGAATAATGGGTAGACTACCGTAGCAGCAGTGAGCGACTAGTAGCCATGAGAGTTTAAATATTTAAAACTTTAGGCAAATAAGCGTAATCTGCACTGAAGCAGTGGCCAATAGTTATAAACGGGGTAAATATTTGATTTGATCACGCTTTCTGGGTTCCCGGGAGTTCTACTACAAACTTGATAGTGGGCACAACCGAACATGGCATCTGCAGCGCTGCCTGAAAAAATGATATCTATCCAATAAAAGAAAGACAATCCTTTTGTCATCTATGAAAAACAAGAAGGCCTGTGGTTTGACACCATGTGATCCAGACCCATGTGATCCAGACCCATGTGATCCAGTCCATGTTGACCGGGATCCAGCATCCAGACCCATGTGATCCAGTCCATGTTGACGGGGATCCAGCATCCAGACCCATGTGATCCAGTCCATGTTGACGGGGATCCAGCATCCAGACCCATGTGATCCAGTCCATGTTGACGGGGATCCAGCATCCAGACCCATGTGATCCAGTCCATGTTGACGGGGATCCAGCATCCAGACCCATGTGATCCAGTCCATGTTGACGGGGATCCAGCATCCAGACCCATGTGATCCAGTCCATGTTGACGGGGATCCAGCATCCAGCGGCCAAAGCGCCCACAGCCACAAATTCACCCCTTGACTGCACGGTAAGGTTACACACACGCTGTGTCCATGCATCCTTCTGACATTGAGGTATGCCATGAGCAACGGGGCCTCACTGGGGCTGTGGCACCATCCTTGTCTACACCTGCTAGGGGTACCAGGGGTACCAGGGTACGAGGGCCTGGCTTCCCAGCTCTGGGAGGAGGGGTGGGAAGGAGGGGAGGGGCCCATCTGGCAACCGGTCTGGGGTTACTCTCTGAGGGGGGAGAGGGAGGAGGTATCGAGGTAGAGAATGAAAAGTTGGAGTCAGATGATGTTAGGCGTGGGGTTTTTGGAAGGAGAAACGTCAATTCTCTATTATCTCTCCAACTGAGGAGCCATATGTGAAACGGGCGCCGATCCCTGTTGATTTTTGTGCACAGCACAGCAGTTTCCCGTTCATTCTGATGACAACACATTGACCTTGACTAAAGGTTAGGTGCTCTTGCTGTGCGTCTCTCTCCATGGTCCAAGTTAACATGAAACCATTAATTATATTGATTGCACCATGTGGGTGCGGGTGTCCTCTAAGCACTACCACCACTATTGCAAATCAAACCCTGAAGGTCAGTTCAATACACGTCCCTTCACCCGATCCCTCTCATATTTGGCCATTTTGTGATATCCTGTTACATGGGGGAAATGCACCACTCACTCACCACTCTTCTTAAGGAGCAAGAGCCAAAATGACACAAATAAATGACCGGAGGGAAAGATGGCTCGTCCTAACACCGACTCTTTGCGTTAGCGGGGGTATGGGGGCGGTTTCTCCCAGGCCATCTGGAGGCTCAGCCAATCAGCACATCCAGCATTCAAACTCCTGAGGCAGCCATGGGTTTGAGTTACGCGCTTAAATATAACTCATCAGCTGCCCATGTCTCATGACTCTGTGGGTGTGCGACATTACCTTCCACTCGCTCGCTCCCCTCCATCTGTTCCTTCAGGCTTGGAGGGTTGAGCGCTGAAGGACTGATTGAACCGGGGAAGCTGGGAATTCTGCTGAAGGAACCGAAATTAACCACGGTTTACTTAGCACACGTCAACATCCATTTTATTTAATGAGAATGAGTTTCTTGTCACAAATACCCCAGTAACACCTGCGCCAGAGGTGTGCTGGTATACCAAAAAGGCTTTTGATGGTAAACCAAGGAGCAGTTTCACTTTGCTTCTTCGTCACTGGCAATTGAGCGAGACACTTTTAAGACCACTGTGAATCAGGATACATTCTGACACGGTGAGTTTTACAGCCACCGTCAAGGATATCTTGGCAGTTTTCACTGTTTGCATCGAAGACATTGAGAAGTGGCGTACCATTCGCTCATTAACATGTGCAATTTCCCTGATTCATTTATTTATTTCAAAGTCAACTTATGGTGCACACATTGAACACAGAACGGCACCTCGTTCCCAAATCCCCCTTAACCTACTGGATGCAAATCTCCCCGTTCCTAATGGAAAACCATGCATTAAATGGACAATTGCTGGATGTTATGGGTGTGGGTGTATCCAATCCAGCATGCGTTAAAAATGGGAGAGAGGAAAACGAAAAATTGTTGGGAGAAGCAAAAGGCAAATCAATGGAAGTAGTATTATAGCCGCATTATTAGGCCTACAATTAATTATAGCGATTTGTATTCTGTTCCAAAACAATGCTAAGTGTTGAGTGTTTTCATTTGTCGGATGGATTTGGAAAGGTCAATACAAGGTTGATGGAGCGACGCTACATCAATATAATGATGGGATTTACCGCTATAGGTTTTCAGAAGCGAAAATAGGTCTTAATTGTTAACAGCTACTGCAGAAGCACGGAAAAATGACGGAACCCTTGAACAGAAATTAAAAATAAATTGATGGTTGATTCGAACACAGCTAGTGAAGATGAGCGAACAACTTTGGAGGTCAGGGTAACATATTATCCAGCGGTACACAATGCCAGAGCTAGAATATGGTTAAGGAAAAACAATGGATGTGTAATTCAAGTGTTTTCCCCTCCCACTCAAAGATTGTTCAGTTTGGTTTATTTGAGGTGCAAACCAGCGTACATTATCTAAGGGGGTTGGAACAGGTAACATTATCAAATGACTGTTGCAACGTGAAATTAAGAGAGAAAAACGTATGAGAATGGGAAAGTCCCCAACAACACGGTCGAGTTGTTCCTCTAACAGATTCTTATCTGTTACTTATTGGCCAACCGAAAGAGAATATATTTCCAACTTCTTCAGCAGTTCAGGTCTGGTGCCAAGTATAAAGAATACACTAACAGAATGTGGAAAGGGAGGAGGGCTGTGAGAGAAGCCACAGGAGGGGCCAAGCAGCACAGAGAGTTCAGGGAAGGAGCACCGCCTGTGTGTGTGTGTGTGTGTGTGTGTGTGTGTGTGTGTGTGTGTGTGTGGTCTAAAGCTAACAGTAACACACTTGAAGAATCACCGTTTATAAGCTTTGGAGAAAGTTCACCTTTCAATAGGACAATTATCTCCCACACTCATACAAAAAGCTCAGATCTTAGTCCCATTGATAAACTGTGTCACCATTTCAAAATGCAAGTGCAGCAAGTTTAACAACTGGGTACATTTAAATATTTGAAATATACCTTAATGAGGTCCAATTACAATTCTTATTTGGTCACATTCACATACTGCTTTTAACCCATCCTAGTATGAGGAGCAGTTGCTAGTGTATATACAGGGGAGCAGTGTAGGGGTCTGGTGCCTTGCTCAAGGGCCCCTCGGCAGTGCCCAGGAGGCGAACTGGCACCTTTTTCCATCTACCAGTTCTCACTTGGTACTCTTGGTCCGTTTCGGGGACTTGAATGTACACACATGGCAGTGGTGAAGCGTCAGGGCCTTCAAGGTATTCAGAGAAGACCCTGGAACCCTCAGATGAAACCAAAAAATTATAATTTTATTATACAATTTAATACAATTTTAATAAAATTAATAAATGAGAATCGTATCTGTGTTGTTCATCTGTTATATTACAGTGTTACGTTGATTTGTTTGTCTTTCTCGGTCCATGCACTACGCATTTGAGTGGTTTTGTGTTGCAACCAATCAGATATTTTTCTGGTTTGCTGGGAAGAATATCCTTCAACCAAAGTACTCACGAATGCTTTGGCCCTTAAACTGAATGAGAGCGTACATTTGGATTGACAATTTGATCAACCAATCATATCTTGGTTTATAGCCAATGGGCGTATTCTTTCAGATTTCCCCACAGTTCCATAGTACGCTAGAAGGTCCATTTAGTTCACTGGCTCGAGACAGAGGATCTTTCAAGACGACCATTCAGTGAAAAGTTTACATTATAAAAAAGTTGTAACAATCCCCGTCACCACTGCATCTGTGGAAAGGACATTTTCCGCCCTCAAACGGATAAAAACATATGGAGGAACAGAACAGGACAATCCCGACTCACTGCATTAGCTTCCATAGCTATTGAAAGGCAACTTATTTTGGATCTGAAAAGCAGTGATCAGCTTTATGACCGGGTTATCGATCCATCCAGAAGGACAGGAGAATGGATTTGGTCTTTAAGTGAACACCATTGGTGAGTGAGACTCATTTGTCTTTGCTTCGCAGTGTTGCATCTCATTGAGCTGGTTGTTGCATTTAGTTTCCACACACTTGTTGAATGATTCGTTAATGGCTGTCTTGAGTTTGTTAAGCATTGTTGTGCATTTAAATTGAGTTTTGACTTGATCTTTCTTTGCATTGGTAATTGTTACAAAGGTGTGGTTGTGTGGCAGCCATTTGTCTATGAAACCTAATAGTCCTAGCTGAGTGGAGTCGGCCCTAATGGTGTGTGACCATGTAGCTACAGTACAGTACCAGTACAGTCATTCATCGATAGCCTGTGTGTGGTGGTCTGTGTTGGGCTGTAACTTCCCTACATGGACACTGCTTTGCCAACTATGGTCAATTTAGAATTGGCTGTAACGATCTTATCTGCCTAAATGAGATAACAAATTGACTACCTCCGTGACGTCCCACAGAAGGTGGTCTACAGAAGGTCCAGTTGTGATAGACAGTTTGCCACTGACATACAGTATGTATACGTATATGTACATACATACATACACATACACATATATCGGTTTATGATAAAATAATTAATATTACTAATAATTAGTATAATAGTTATTACTAATAAGATAAAAACAAATCATTTGTTACCTATTAATACCTCAGAATACTTTACCAAGGCATTAAATATTCAGTGTTTGAACAGCAAGACGACACCTATTTTGCACAGGCAAAAAAAAAAAGGCATCCAAAAATGAAGAAAAAGGCAAATTACTGAAAAATACAGGTGTTTTATTTGCAAATTAAAAAGCACCGACAATATTAGTTACACTGTAAAAATTATCGACAACAATTACAAATCTGTATCATACAGTCCATACGGGGGATTAGTACCATCGTTGCCGTTATGTGTTTCTTTAAAATCACTTTTAATACTTTATATGGAAGAGATCCAGTACCTCTGTACAACAGTTGGCAGTGAGTGGATGTGAGGAGGGGGGGGGGTCATATCAACATACATGGAAATGGATGTTTCATTTAATACAGCACTGACGTTCCACACTGGGGGGGGGGGGGGGGGGGACGAGGTGACGAGGTGACGAGGGAGGGACGAGGTGACGAGGGAGGAGGGGGGACGAGGTGACGAGGGAGGAGGGGGGACGAGGTGACGAGGGAGGAGGGGGGGCCCGAGAGAAACACACATTCATTAACTCTGGTCTACCAAGCATTGCATATTATGTACAATACAGAGTAAGGAAATGAGGACACGAGGAACAATGTGCATGGTTATTCCGTCAGGGGGGTGTGCGGCGGCGGCGCTGTACAAAACTATTGCGGTTGAGAGCAGCTTTTTTTTTTTTTTTTAAATGGTAATAATCCGGGCTTGGCATCTAGTTGAAGGAAGGCGATCCGTCCTCTGAGGCTGGCTGACAGTCAGAGGTTTTCCTAAAGTTTCATACTGTTGTTGATTTGCCTCACAGCGTCTTCAGAATTGTTTTTCCCTCCAAAAAAAATTAAATAACAAACCAAAAATACAAATTTGTTGAAATTAACTTGGGGGGGTGGGGGCGGGGGGGATTTGTTACTTAAAATAAACCGTCATATCAACCGCATGGAGCTGCTATGTACATTCCTATTTAAATCTCTCCCAGAGCGTTTCGTTAACATAGCTAGCTAATGGTTATCATCACAGATAGTTGCAACATCCACACTCTGGAGTGTGCTTTCCTGTTACTTGTATGCTTAGAACCGGTGCCCACCAGAGAGCTTTAAATATTGTGCTTTCATCGTGTTTCTTTTTCTTTTTCGTTACAGTTTTAGCCAATTCCATGGTCATGAAAATGACTAAAGGGAAAGTTAAAGCAACCGTTTTACCCATCAGGCTAGGACACACACCTAGCCCCTTTGTTCACTGAACTATTTAGCGTTTCTCATGGTACATTCTACAATAATGTGTCGCCAACATCATAGAAAAGTTAATACAAATAAACTCTGAGTAAAAATCAACAAAAAACTATCATAAAAAATAAAAACAAAACCAAAAAAATAAAAAAAACCAAACAAACATAAAAGTATTTTCTGATGTGTCCGTGTGGTACTATTTTATTCAAGAGTCAGTCGTCCTGGCACTTCGTAAATGCAATAACTAGAATTCTATGGAGGTCATCGACCCCCGAGCCAAAACTCCAGATGTCCCGGTCGCCTCCCACACAGTCGAGCAACCAGAAGGCATCTCCCACTCCGGCTCTGCCCCTCCCCTCTTCCCCCAATCACAACGCGCACCCAGGTCTGTAGCTTATGCATTGCTTGCTCGCATTCCACAACTCAAGAGTTAAGAGGCGTCAGTTGGTTGGTCGGTCGGTCGGTCGGTTCTGGGTCATGGACACCCTCCCACTGCCACCTTTTATCTCCAGCACTGGGGCCGGCCAAGACCCGTCCAGTCCGACGACTCCTTGCTTTGATCGATCAGACAGCGACCAACAGAATGCCTGACTCACAATAAAATGCTCAGGCTTAGTGGTTTTCTTACGTGTGTGTGTGTGTGTGTGTGTGTGTGTGTGTGTGTGTGTGTGTAGGGGCAAGTTCTCATGGTTCAGCATCTTCCTGTGTGTCACTGTGACTTTTCACAGCCGCTGAGGAATGGCCCCTGGTCCAGAGGAACAGCCCCTGGTCTAGGAACAGTCTCCGGTCTAGAGGAACAGTCCCTGGTCTAGGAACAGCCCCTGGTCTAGGAACAGTCCCTGGTTTGCACTCCGTGTAGGCTTTCTCTGAGTACAAACACACACTCCTGAACTCACACCAGCTGTTCATTATGCTCCCCCCTTCTCCCTCAGCCCCGCTCTCCCCTCCCCAATTCCATCCATGAAATGTCCACCAGGGGGGGCTTAAGGATGGGCAATGGTCCATTTTTAACCCCCGCCTCTCCGACTCCCCCCATTTCTGGTGAGGTTCTTCCAATCGTCCGCCCCCTGCTCTGTGTAGGACCACCTCCTCCATGGTGGTGGTGGAGGAAGTCCCGGGAGGGGGAGTGAAGGGGGCCACCTCCGCTCCCTCCACACATTGCCCGGGGGGGACGGGGGGGCAGTGGCGCGTCGGGCGGTGGGGACGGGTTTCTCAGCGATTCTGCCAGCAGGGGGAGAGCGAGGCGACGCTACCTGCTGTGGACCAGCTCCTCCCTGAGCCAGCTGGGCAGCGGCTGGCCCATCCTGTAGAGCAGCTTGGACAGCTCTATGTTGTGGTCCCGGTAGTACTCCCTGAGGAACGCCTGGGACTGGAAGAGAGGCATGAAATTACGTCTCGTTGCAATTAAATCGGCTTGTGTTTTTTCTCTTACTGTGAAAGTGCCGTAATGAAAATGCACACACACACGCGCACACACACACACACACACACACACACACACACACACCGGGCGATACGGAAACATGCATCGTCACGATAATTGTGGGGAATTTTATATGAATGGGAGTAAGCGTTCCATTGCAAAAATGTATCACGATATGCTTATGAATTCCAAACACCATTCTAAACAGTCTATCTGAGGGTCATTACATTGAAGTATATGGAGATTTAGAGTGTGCTACGGACTAAAACTAGTTTTGCTTTCTCTCTGACGTTTCAAACCTCATTATGTTCATTTTAAGGGCATATCTTCTCATCGCGACTGTGTGAGACTATAAAACTTTATTTCATGGACACACACACACACACACACACACACACACACACACACACACACACACACACACACACACACACACACACACACACACACACACACACACACACACACACACACACACACACACACACACACACACACACACACACACACACACACACACACACACACACACACACACACACACACACACACACACACAGGAGTGACTTTAGGACCCCGTACCTCAGGGTTCATGTCAGGGTATCGGCGGCCCTTGCTCTTCCCCAAACACTTGGTCTTCCCTCCCTCCAGCAGCTGGCACCAGAAGCCCTTCTTCGGGTCGAACCTGAGGATGGAAAAAAGCAATAAAAACAAAACACCTTACAGCTATTTTTAGTATTCCGCTTGAGTCGCCCGCGCGTGCAGCGAGGCAGAGTGCTCAAAAGTCATGCGTCGACCGAATCGATGGAGCGAGGCATCCACTCTGCCGGGGTTAGGGGAGGGGGGGGTTGCATTCCCGCTGGGGGGGTTGCATTCCCGCTGGGGCCTCCCCCCCCCCCCGTGCCCAGAACCGCACGCGCTCACTCACGATACCGCCTCGAGGAGGGGCTAACGGCATGCTCTAGAAACGGGAGAATCGGAGCGACGATTCCTGCGAGACAGTTGAGCGTTTTCTTTTGACCGGGAGGACTCACGCCAAGATCTTGTGGTAGTTCAACACGTTGCTCAGGCTGAGGAACTTCTGGATCTTATCCATGATGGCGGCCGGCTCCGTCTTCAGCATCTGCCCGTCCAACACCAGTAACTGAGAACAATAGACATGATTTAGTTAGTCACTCGTCCTCGTGGCCCCGTGGTAATAACGACACAGACCACAACTTTATACCAAAGCTTTAAACAACCTCCAGGGACCTGATTGTCAGCCTTCATGCACCTACCATGCATATGTTCCCTTTTTCCAAATGGTTTTCAAATGGTTTTCCCATTTCACCACCAGGTGGGTACTAAAATTGATTACCCGTTAACAAGTCAAAATCTACCCTCTAGTCTGGCAATAAGGCTTGCATTTAGAATGGCACTTGATCACATGATCCTACCCTGTGAGGGCGGTCAACTCTTCCAACTTCCTTCATGCTGGTGCTCTTATTTTCATTTTATTAATTGAAACCATTATAATTGTGTGATAACGTGTCCTGTTTGGACTTCCAAGGTTTGGGTGGGAGGGGGAGGGCTGTATTTAGAAGAACATTTTTAATTTGACTTGAATTGTTGTTTTACTTGTGCATTGTATGACGAATAAATATGAATAAATAAATACCCTCTAGTGACATCTAGGAACATCACTAGTGGGAGTGTCCACCCGGAAATACGAGAGCCTACCAAGTGGACCGTACCAACTGGCGGTGGGCGTATCTATACGTATCACACATCTGGGTGGCCACTCCCACATGACTTTGCAGCGGCTTGTAGCGGCTAAATTAACCATCCCCCCTGGTAGTAACATAGGGGCCGTTTAAAATCACGTTTAATGGTTCTTTTAATGTTGCATTCTTGTTCCATGGAAAGCGCCCTGGAGATCCCCTGGTCTAACATAGTCATAAAGGTTCCGCCCGCCCTCGATCTCTCTCCCCTCTCCCCGTCCCTGGGTGTACCTGGCTGGAGTGGTAGTGGTTGAGCCAGCGGTCCATGTGCACGGCGTACCAGCCCGGCACCAGGCAGCGGTTCTGGAGGACGCGCAGCCGGACCGGGGAATCCCGGTTGGCTGTGATCACGTCGTGGAACGAGTACTTCAACGCCACCGGGTCGTCGTGGGCTCGCTGGTGCTGTGGGTGGGAAGCACAGACAGACACACACAAACGTTATGTATGTATGAAGAAGTACACTGCATGACTGATTCTATTATCTTTTAATTTCTCTTTATTCTTTTTTTTTGTCCTTTACTTTATTGCATCCTTGTTCTTTCTCAGTCGATGTAAAGCACCGTGGGCGCTATGAGCATCAAATGTATGATGGTTACAAACAGAACCAACCCTCTCTCTCTCTCTCTCTCTCTCTCTCTCTCTCTCTCTCTCTCTCTCTCTCTCTCTCTCTCTCTCTCTCTCTCTCTCTCTCTCTCTCTCTCTCTCTCTCTCTCTCTCTCTCTCTCTCTCTCTCTCTCTCTCTCTCTCTCTCTCTCTCTCTCTCTCTCTCTCTCTCTCTCTCTCTCTCTCTCTCTCTCTCTCTCTCTCTCTCTCTCTCTCTCTAATCAATAAACAAATGAGGGTTTTACTCTTTTGCCACTGGCCACGTGAGCAGCAGATGCCTGTGAGTGGAGAGTGTGGGTGCTGCAGTAATGACCATCCAGCAGCAGAGCTCCCTCAGAGGGCTGGAGGGCGGCCGGGGGTACTGACCTGGTACCAGGAGTAGGCCCTGTCTGCCGGGTTGATTAGGATGGTAACGATCTTGGCCTTGGGCAGCAGCGCGGCGGCCCGCTGAGCCGCCACCTCGGAGTCAAAGTAATTGGCGCTCTTCTCAAAGTAGTAGTCGGAGCTGGTGTTGGAGGGCAGGGGGAAGAACTCCATGTACCTGGTGGGAGGAGCCAGGGGCAACAGGGGGCGTGTCTTAAACAGGAGCGACTGAAGCAAGCGAGGCGAGCAAGACTGCTTCTGGATAGAGTGTAACTCCCCAGACGCCCTGGGTTAGCTCAATGATATTGCTTAATTATATTAAAAGTGATTTTACTGTGATATTCCAACTGATAGAACACGATAATAATACAAAACACTTCTTTATCTACTACAGATTTTTTTTTCACAATTATGGTTGGAGGGGGAGATAGCTGTGCCAAGACCATTAATTATTGGCACTGTGAAAAAGGAAAAAAATACCCAGGCAGCTTCCAACTAAATTTAGATCAACACACAGACAACCATACGGTACACAGTATATGGTTAGATATACCCTGGTATTGTGCTGAAGCGACAGCGTGGGCAGGGAAAGCACCAGCCAAGACACAGGGATAACAAATATAGATACAGACAGTTATACATTTGCCAATGGACACGTTGACCCGCTGTGCATTAATTGTCTCATGGCAACCGTGATTATCATGTCGTATCCGTGTTATCAGCTCACGCACATTGTAGATGCATTTTACCGTATGTTGCACACTGCACAACATACAGTGAAGGCATCTGTTTATGTACTGTACATCTTGTGGTGAAGCCGTAGAGTGCTTTGGGATGGTCTCTCACCAGTCGATTCCTCGGTGGTAGTTGTGTCCGTTAAAGAACTGGATCTCCTCAAAGGTCTCCTTGCTGGGGTAGTTACTGGTCAGGTCTGGATGCATGCCCAGAAACAGGTAGAGCGCTGTGGTCCCTGGGATAGGAGAGGACGTTCACAACAACTATAAATAGCTGAAGGTGTAACTGTATTACCAAACATGACCTGCAGGGGGTGGTAAAGCGCCTGTGGTTACCTGTCTTCTGTGGACCAATGACAAGCAGCTTGGGGAAGCGGTCGCACGTTTTCTCTTTTGACCAGATGTCTTTGTGCCTTTTGTCCTCGCAGGGGTCCTGTGGCAAAATAAAAAACAGGTCCACAATCTTTCATTAAGCATTTGTCTTTCCAACCAAGGACAAGAACTATCCACAACGAACATAGCATCATATGTGACCATGAAGATGGCAATCAAATAATGAATAACTCAATTTTTTGCCTGAACTCCATCCTGTAAGTAAATAGATCAGATCTGTGGAAAGGTCAATACCTCCCTCTATATCTCTTATCATCATGTGATGTCTTATCATCACAAACACACCGTTGGGGCTTCGGCCATTTTTAATGAACAAGCTGGAGATAAGCATAAATAGGATTTATGATGCACATATAGTACACCACCACTGACCTGCTACACACACACACACACCCTCCCCCCCCACCCCCCCCTCCATTCTCTTTACCGCTTTTGAACACCTTCCCGTTAATACCTCAGGCTTGTCATTGTCCCCATCAATAACAAACACCAGCGGAATTTGTCATTGTCCAAAAAACAACAACCCAGCACCAGAACCAAACACGTGTCAGCAGCGCCGGGGGGGGGGCGCCCACTCACCTGCCAGAGGGGGTCTCTCTCCGAGGGGAAGAGGCTGAAGTACTTCTGAGCCAGCTGGATGGGGGGCAGCGTCTGCATCTTTAGGTTGGTCCACGTCTCCACAAACTTCACCAGGCTCTTGAAGGTGTAGAGCCCCAGCCGGTCGTTGCCGTAGTTGGACAGGTGGGTCATGAAAATACTGATCTGGATGGGTGGGGTGGGGTGAAAATAGGTAGAGGTGAAGAGGAAGGCAGGAATGTGTTTGTGCGTGCGTGTGTCTCTGTGTGTGTGCGTGTGTCTCTCTGTGTGTGCGTGTGTCTCTCTGTGTGTGCGTGTGTCTCTCTGTGTGTGCGTGTGTCTCTCTGTGTGTGCGTGTGTCTGTGTGTGTGCGTGTGTCTCTGTGTGTGTGCGTGTGTCTCTCTCTGTGTGTGCGTGTGTCTCTGTGTGTGCGTGTGTCTCTGTGTGTGCGCGTGTGTCTCTGTGTGTGCGTGTGTCTCTCTGTGTGTGCGTGTGTCTCTCTGTGTGTGCGTGTGTGTCTGTGGCGTGCGTGTGTCTCTCTGTGTGTGCGTGTGTCTCTCTGTGTGCGTGTGTCCCTCTGCGTGCGTGCCTCTGTGCACGTGTGTGTCTCTGTGCGTGTGTGTGTGTGTGTGACTCACAGGGTTTAACAGGACTGTGAGGAACAGCTCCCCGCCGTTGATGAGCTTGTCCAGCTCATCGGGGCTCACCGGGTAGTCTTTGTAGAAGATGGTGTGCGTGAACAGGCCGCAGGTCTGCCTGGGAAGGACCTGCGAGGAGAGACCAAATAATAATACACTTTTGATTAAAAAACAACTGAGAAATAAAGCACAGACACACACCTCTAGTCTATCAAAAGCCAGCCGCTCAACATCTCTCTGAGTCTATATGGAAATTCCTGATTCAAGGCATTTACATCACGCCGTGTCGCGGTCGGGGGGTGGGGGGGGGGGGGGCTGAAGACCAATCCATCCATCCATTCAAGCGGGGGGGGGATTTGTGAAAGCAGTGAGAGGACTGAGCATCGGTTCCCCGTCTGCGCACAAGGTCACACCACGAGGCGGCTTTGCCACGGAAATAAAGAACGTGCAGAGTACAGAGAAACAAAAAAGATCCACTCCTTTGACTGTATTGTATATAACCTCTTCTCTCTCTCTCTCTCTCTCTCTCTCTCTCTCTCTCTCTCTCTAAAATCATCTTTCGACAAGACAAAGCTTTGGGGCTCGGGAAAATGACGTAATTACGGTCGCAAGCCGAACCATCAACAAAGCCACGGTCGCATCGAACGAAGCGAACGCCGGTGAAAGTCGGTGTCGGAAAAATGTTGACATTTTGGAACTTTTGCAGAGTGCTTTGTGTACAAACATTTGCGGTGCATCTGCGGTGGTGGAAGTGTCATCATAAATACCGGTCATCATCGGGTCCTTTCATGTTGATGAAAGGAGCGAAGCGTCTGGCAGATGCGACTGACCTCATTGTGGTAAGCGTCACCTTACCCTCTGAGAAGACGACGCAAAATAGAGTTCAAATGAGGCCCCCCCCTCGGCAGAGGTGACGGGGAAAGCAAAACAACCAAGAGGGTGACCGAGGGGGACCGTCTGAGGGAGCAGACACTCAGGATCAGAGGGAGCCAAAGCAAAATCTAATTCAAAACAATGGATCGAAGATGTTTTTTTTCTTTCTTTTGACAAACAAAAGCTCAACTTAACAGAAGTAACAGCCAGTGTAGGGGCAGCTCCAGCATTTAGGACCACTGCTTAAAAAGGTGCCGCCACAACTATCTCTCTCTCTCTCTCTCACTCTCACTCTCACTCATATATATCAAGGCCCGTCTGATTTGGGCCGTTCCAAAACAGGGTCTTTCCTTTTCTTAACTTGTCTCCTGCCTGACGCAGCAAAACATAGTTGAATAGTTTCCCCGAGTTCAAAGACTGAACTAAAAAGTGACAGTGGTGATTAAGCTCAGAAACACACTTGACTCGGCAACAGTCCAGGTCCATGTGAAGCAGGTTCTTCAGAACAAGCACTAATTCTGGATATGCCATCGGAAAAAAAGAGGCCCCGGAAAAAGTGGATCGCAAGTAGCTGTTTTCACATATTTCAACGTCGTGTGGAGCCTCACTTGACAGTGTGTTCTTGCGCACGAGGCAGGTTTTTACAGCCTTAATTAAATCAAATTGCGAACATAGCAACTAATAATACCCCATCTTCCAAGCACGGTCTGTAATAAGCACTCATCTCCAGCATGGTGTTAGCCCCTTGGCGGAGCCTTGCTTCTAGACACACACACACACACCACAACAACCCCAACTTATTTCAGCAAATGATTCATATGTGAACCAATGTACACACAAGTCGCCGTGGAAAACATTTAATGTGGCCTATTTGAGTCAGCGACTCTAACTCTCACAGACGCAGTGTGTGTGTGTGTGTGTGTGTAAGAACAACCGACGGTTCCAGGACGTAATTAATTAATACTGAAAAGAATGAGGGCCGATCTTACTTCTTGTCCTCGTCGGTCCCTGTGCGCATGCATGTGCGTGTGTATGCATGCATGTGCGTGTGTATTCATGCATGTGGGTGGGTGTGTATGCGTGGGTGTGTATGCATGCATGTGTATGCATGCATGTGCTTGTATGGGTGGATGTGTATGTATCCATGCACATGCATATGTATGCATGCACGGAAGTGTATATATGCATGCATGTGCATGGTACATGCTTGTTGCATGCATGGTGCATGCATGTTCATGTGTATGTATGCATGCATGTGAGTGTGTGTGCGTGCGTGTGTGTATGTATGCATGTATGTGCATGTGTATTATGCATGTATTGTATGCGTGAACCTACGCTGATGCCACTGTGGGTGAAGCCACGGCGGAAGCGGGCGGGCTTGAGGTGGGGGTACTCCTCGGTGCTGGTCACCCTGATGCCCCACACCTTCTTCCAGGCGTCGTACAGCTGGATGTGCACCGGATACACGCCCGAGTGGTGGGGAGCCACCGCGTAGCCCATGTTGGTGGGAATGCCATGCTCCTGTTGGGGGGGGGGGGTGGGGGTGGGGGGAGATACACACAGAGAGAGAGAGAGCGAGACAGAGAGACAGAGACAAAGACAGACAGACAGACAGACAGACAGACGGAGACAGAGAGGGACAAACAGACAGAGAGAGGGAGAATGAAAGAGAGAGAGAAGGGAAGCAAGAGAGAGGAAGATATATAAAGAGAGATGAAGAGAGCGAGGGATGGTGGAGGGGGTGGGGGGGGTGAAGGGTGGAGGATACAAGCCAGTCAGATAAACCCACGGGTGAATCAAGAAGTGTTTGACATCATTAGAATCATCCCCTTTTCAATGCGACCACAGAACCCCCACACAGGACCACATGAAAGGAGCTGGCTGGCAATTCAAAAAAGGCCTAATGACTTTTAAAAAGGTAGAAACACGTCGAAACATCTTTAAAATGGAGAGTGAGAGAGAAATATATATATATCATTTTTTTTCATATCAAAACGACACCGGTGTTGCGTTGTCGGAAGCGCAGCAGACCCCAGCTGTTACAGCAGCAGGGGGCGACAACACATTTCAGAGTGTTGGTGGCGTCTCGTCTGGCGGTCTGTAACGTGACACAGCAGGCATAAACCTGCGCCGACAGCTCATCTCATTAGCCGGCGCACCGGTACTTCTAATGCATTAAGGAGATTGCTCTTGGTCGGTGCACACGTCAAACAAAAGAAGAAGAAAAAAGGTGAGCTTCTGCAGCATCACGCCTCACGCCTTGCTCGCGTTGCATGTTGGTACTACTGGGGGCGGCAGTGGCTCAGTCTGTTTGGACTTGGCTTGGGAACCGGAAGGTTGCCGGTTCAAGTCCCCAAAACACCTGGTGCGCCGCCGAGGTGCCCTTGAGCAAGGCGCCAGACCCCTTCACTGCTCCCCGGGGGGGAAACTGTATATACAATAGCTGCCCACTGCTCTTAACACTCGGATGGGTTAAATGCAGAGAAACTAATTTCACTGTGTGTGTACATGTGACCAATAAAGAGGATTCAATCCTCAAGATTTAAATATTATGTAATCATTGTGCTGACTTTTGAAAGTGAACTCAGATCCATGTCATTAAAGAGCAAGAGTGTGTGTGTGTGTGTGTGTGTGTGTGTGTGTGTGTGTGTGTGTGTGTGTGTGTGTGTGTGTGTGTGTGTCTTGTCACCCACCATGGCAAACTTCTTGTTGAGCAGCATCTGTTCCGCCAGCACGGACTGGTTATGGAAGAGGTGGGGCTGCATGTGGCTCCACATGTGAGGGAACCACCAGAACTCTTTGACGTAGGAGAGCAGCAGGTCGTCGCCCAGGTCCTCCTCATCCGACCCTAGTGGGGGGAGGGGGGATAGATGAGTGTGTGGGAGAAGGTGAGGAGGGAGAGCAGAGAAAGGTGCAAATGGAAGGAGCAACACAAACACACAGACGGAGAGAGACGGACGGAGAGAGACGGACATGGGGGGTCAACAATGAAAGTAAATGGGTGAGCAGAGAGGAGAGAAATGGAAAAGACCGGTAAGTGGTAAAAGAGAAAAAAAAAGAAAGATATATAGGGATATATAGGTGAGATTGGCTCTGCTTTCTGGGGGCCGTTATCACATTCCGTTTGCTGGCCGTCGTTATCGGCCCCGCGTCTGGGTAAACAGGTCGAGCGGCCCCTTCTCTCCCCCCCCCCCCCCCCCCCCCGAGAGGCTGCTGCGCTCCTGCTCTTACCGGCATGAAAGAACTTCCCAGAGAAGCCGAGGTTGAAGGTAAAGTTCGGAACGTGGTTTCGCAGCTCCCTTTGCGTCTCTAACAGGGCCTGGAAAAAAGGCACACACACACACACAAACACACATAAAGATGTATACGCAACACAAGAACATCAAGAGTTCTCGTCTCGTTTCACTTCCGTTCAGAAGCCAGTACCCGGGATTTCCTCCATTCCCTTTGATATTCGTCTCTTCCCCTGATTTCGGTGTTTGTTTCATTTGATCTCCGCGCTGGATGAACCACTGCACACGCACAAGCACGCACACGCAGTTTATCGCGGCTCTTCTCGATCAGATTAATTTCTAATGGCCTGCTGTTTCGCAGATAAGCGTCTTGACGCCTCTTCTACTGCGCTGCACACATGAAGGTGGTGTGTGTGTGTGTGTGTGTGTGTGTGTGTGTGGTTTCTGGGGACCAAGAAGCCTCTTCGATATTCTTTGTGCGTCCCTCTCTCTCGCGGCCGTCTTGAAATATTCATGATGCGCGCGTGTGTGTGTGTGTGTGTGTGTGTGTGTGTGTGTGTGTGTGTGTGTGTGTGTGTGTGTGTGTGTGTGTGTGTGTGTGTGTGTGTGTGTGTGTGTGTGTGTGTGTGTGTGTGTGTGTGTGTGTGTGTGACACCGTAAGGGGGTGGGCTCGGTCAGCTGTGAGTGGCCCACCGGGAACAAGGCCCCCCCCGCTGGGAGACATTCCTTCAGGCCGGGGGGGGGGGGGGGTGGGGCTGGGGGGGCCTCAATGGCGTACAAGGACACACACTCACGTGGCATCATACACCTATCTCTGTGGGAGCTGTCATATCTTCAAACACACGCCACTCAAAAAGTATGGATCAATGATAGACGAAGACCACGATTATACACCCCTACACGCACACAGACAGACGAGCTGAAGCCCAATGTCACATGAGCGCTAAATAATGCTTTGGAATTTGAACGTTTCAAAATACAGCGAGAGAGAGAGAAAGAGCGGAGAGAGAGAGAGAGAAAGAGCGGAGAGAGAGAAAGAGAGCGGAGAGAGAGAGAGAGAAAGAGCGGAGAGAGAGAAAGAGAGCGGAGAGAGCGAGAGAGAGAGAAAGAGCGGAGAGAGAGAGAGAGAGAGCGGAGAGAGAGAGAGAGAAAGAGCGGAGAGAGAGAAAGAGAGCGGAGAGAGAGAGAGAGAAAGAGCGGAGAGAGAGAGAGAAAGAGCGGAGAGAGAGAAAGAGAGCGGAGAGAGCGAGAGGGGAGAAGAGAGAGCGGAGAGAGAGGAGACGGGGAGAGAGAGAGAAAGAGCGGAGAGAGAGAGAGAGAGAAAGAGCGGAGAGAGAGAGAAAGAGAGCGAAGAGAGTGGAGAGAGCGAGAGGGGAGAAGAGAGAGCGGAGAGAGAGAGAGAGAGAAAGAGCGGAGAGAGAGAGAGCTCACCTTGACGTCGGGCACCTTCATGCGGGTGCCCTCCTTGCCCACGAAGATGTCGTCTATGTCCACCAGCAGGTGGCGCTCCAGGGACAGCGAGAGCCGCTTCCCCGTCAGGAAGGCCACAGCGTCCACAAACACCAGCTTGTGCAGCCAGAAGGCCAGGTTGTTGCCGAAGAGCACGCGCTGGATGCCGTCGTGCAGGCCCAGGTCCTGCACCACCGAGGGCAGCAGCGCGGCATTCTGGCCCAGCAGCGCCGCGCTCTCCGCCGACTGGGTCTTGGCCAGCAGCACCGGCTCGTAGGTGGAGTGGTTGGACTGGAAGACGGTCCAGTCGTCGCCCGGCAGCGGCCCGGCGATGGGCTGGCCGGCGCGCGTGATGAACAGCAGCGGGGACTTGGGGTTGACGCTGCAGTCCTTCAGGCCCAGGTTGGAGTGGAGGAAGAGGGGGAAGCCCTTGAGCTGCGCGCTCAGCAAGCTGTTCTCGTTGGCCTGCGTGTTTAAGGGGGGAGGGAAGGTGAGGGGGGGGGGGGGGGGGGGGGGGGGGTTGGACAGAGAGCGATGGAGGAGGAGGAGGAAAGACACAAAATAAGAAGGGAGTGAACACCACCAGTGGTGAGCCCAACACACTGACAGGAGAAGGAGGATGGAAAACCACGACATGCCACAAGACACCAGCGTGATGCACAGAGGAGCCTGTTGGAACACCCCCTCTTCCACCCCCCTCCCACTGCCCAGTTCCCTCCATTGTGTGGAGAACACAGAGCGGACTGCGTCAGATGAGCCGTGGCCACCTGCTCCGCTGGCTCTGTGGAAACACGCAGAGCGCCACCGCGGCTAATGAAGAGCCGACTGATGTACTGTAGTCCTGCAAGTGCGCACGCACGCACGCACACACACACACACACACACACACACACACACACACACACACACACACACACACACACACACACACACACACACACACACACACACACACACACCACACACACACACACACACACACACACACACACACACACACACACACACACACACACACACACACACACACACACACACACATCCAATCTCCTAGTGCTCTCCACCTCCTCTCCCCCACATCTCAAAGCGGCCACGGGAGGCACGATGTCCCGCTTTGCCACTTGGCTCCAAGCTTGAAAAAAAATAAAAGGGAAAAAAAATTGAAGAAAAAAGGGAATAAATGTAAGGGAAAAAAGGGAGAAAAAAAAAAGGAAAAAGGGAAAAATAAACCAAAATAAGTCTTGGTGTCTCACCGCCATGACTGCGTGTGGGCGGACGTGAGAAGGAACGGCGGGCGTTGAGTTAACACTTGCCTACGCGCCCCCTGTGTCCACGCCATGATACACTATTGATCATGGGATATTTTAATACTAAAAATGCAAAACAAAATTCGAAACACTAACTCACACACATTTTGGTGTGAAGGGGAAAAAACAATCAAAAATAAAAAAAAGAGTGTGTGTGTCTGGAACAATGTTACCATGATATAAACACAGTGAATACCATGTCACCTAAATCTAAATCTGGAGGAAGGAATCTGGAATCCTCTTTAATGCTCACACGCTGTACATGTAAACACAGTGAAATGCGTTTCCCTGTGTTTAACCCATCCTAGTACGAGGAGCAGGGGGCAGCTGTTGCGCCCGGGGAGCAGTGTAGGGGTCTGGTGCCTTGCTCAAGGGCACCTCGGCAGTGCCCAGGTGTTTCGGGGGGACTTGAACCGGCGACCTTCTAGGCCCCAAGCCCCTACTGAATACGGAATACTGACATCCCTTTGAATAATAATAATAATAATGCCGGCTTTTATATAGTTATAGTTATATAATGAACAAGGCAGTGGAGAAACCTTGACGACCGACAAGCAATTCTTTATTTCCGCACAAATAAATTGATATTTCGTTATTGCAGAACAGAACGGAAGAAGCACTTAAAAACAAACAAAAAAAGACCCTCCACCACCTTAAACCAATTAGAAATGCCACAACGCTGAGGCTTTGAAATATGTTGTGTAGCGAGCAACACAGAAGTTGTAGTTTAGTGCCAGTCTCCTGACATTGGAACGCCACACTCCCATACACACATTTCATTAAACAGCCCATTTAACTATCTGTTAAATTGCGTCTTGGGGTACCCACCCCCCTTCACGAATATGCAACAGGTATATGACATTATACGTATGCACATGTACAGCCCTACAGTGTGCCATTAGCGTTATGCCTGAGATGATCCAGCGTTCAGCACGCCCATATCCAATTATAGCAGTCTTCAGTGGCAGGGAGATGGCAGATTAACACCTTAAGTTGTACAAACTGGTAACTATGTGTGTAAGAAGGGGGGGGGGGAAGAGGCCCAACAATAAATGAAGGTAAAAAACAAGAGATCAGTGTGAGATGGGCGGACGAGAGCAGCGAGCCAGCAGCGAGAGCCAAGTGCTATTGAACGAGGCAGGACTTTCCAACCCTGTGAATTCTATCTCCACAGAGACAGCCAGGGCCAGATGGACAGGGCAGAAGGTGTGAGAGCAAGGAGCGAGGAGCGAGAAGGGAGGGGGGGGGGTGCGGTGTGTTTTGTTGTGTGTTGGGCTGTGCTAACCTTGAAGAAGCCAATGATGCCCACTCCGTACTCCACGCAGTACTTGTCCAGCAGCTCCCGGTTCCAGGCGTCCAGGTTGACGTACTTGAGGATGTTCTCGTAGACCACCAGCGTGAAGCGGCCGCGCTCCTTGTCCGTGAGCGTGGGCATGTCCCCTTTACCGGGAGAGATCTCGGTCCGGTAGCGGAAGCGCGCAGACTCCAGGATGGCCACGATCTCCTGGCCCAGCTGCGAGTACTGGCTCTCCACGAACACCAGCACCACGGGGTCGGTGCGGGCGCCGCCGCCCTCCCCGCCGCCGAGGCCCCCGGGCCCGCCCCGCAGCGGGAGCAGCCGCGAGGGCGTGGCCCGGGGGTCGTAGGGGTCGGCCGACGCCCCCTCCGCCCCGGACACGCCCCCGCGCGAGGGCTCCAGCTCGCGCTTGGCGCCATAGAGGAAGTAGGCGGAGATGAAGAAGCTGACGGCGCAGAAGAGGAAGAGCAGCAGCAGGGAGGTCTGCAGGGGCAGGAGGCGGACCAGCCGACGGAGACGTGTCACGCATCCCAGCATCGTCCCCACACCGCGCGTCCCCGGGGCCCACCGCCACTGGCCGGCTCGGTCCTCCTTATCTCAGCTGGCGGGTTTCATAAAAACTATAAAAGACTAAAAACTAAAAACAGGACCACAGGAGCAGCGGGGGGAGGGGGAGGGCGGGCCCACTTCACAGCAAAGTGTGTCTAGTTATTGACATCGAGTCACAAGGTGTGAAGGTTGCAGCGGCGGGAGGAGGGGGAGCTACCGGAGAAAGAAAGACGGTTTGGCGTTGGCTCGCGGTCATCGTGCCAGCGCCGCTTATGTCACCATGGCAGAGGGAGGCGGGGCTTGGGGCCGATGGGACACGCTTAAGGGACACGGAACGGGTGGGGAGGGGGGGGGTGAGGTGAGGTGAGGGGTCAGAGCCGCTGAGATCACTCCCCTGGGCGGTTAAAAAGACGGCAGAAGTAACCTGTCCACCATCCGTTAAAAAATGGCCGATGGAGCGGGGCGGCAGGGGTGGGCTGGGCTTTCGATGGGCTCCCTTGATTGGTGGACGATCCTCTATGGGGGGGGGGGGCGGTCACCTGAATGGTGTCAGCAGCAGCAGCTCCATCCCAGACAGAATCCGCTGACCTAGAACAACAGAAGAAGGGGAGGTGGGGGTGAGAAGACATGAAGACCAGAGACCGGAGCAGGAAATGTTATCCCGCCACGAGGAAACAAAAAGGGATCGCGTTGCGCAAAACAAAGAGAGCCCCAGCGTGTTGGTTTCTCCGCAGTGTGCGGCGGCGGTTGTTTTGTGTACATGTAGGAGGGGGGGGTGGGGGTGGGGGGTGTAAATTCAACGCGCTCTCCCTGTGTTCACCTACACACACCGTTTGCACCACCACTGCCTATCTCCACACACACACACCGTTTGCACCACCACTGCCTATCTCCACACACACACACACACACACACACACACGACACACCACACACACACACACCACACACCGACACACCACACACACACACACACACACCACACCACACCACACACACACACACACACACACACACACACACACACAACGGGCGATTCCCCTGATCAGAGTCTGGCTGCGCAGACGTGTGACTGCATGCCAAGTAAAGCCTTTCACCCCAGGGGACAGTCCCCTTCCACATCCCCCTCAAACCTTCTCACTAGCACCACCACCGTACACAAGGTGTGCAGGCGGAGGAAGGAAAGAGAGAGACAGAGAGACAGAGAGAGCGTGGGGGTCCCTGTGGAGAGAGAGACATCCCAGAGCCGGTGGAACAGGTGACAGCAACAGACGCAGGAAGAAAATATCTACGGATCTCACGCCCCAAACTCCGAATCATCATCCATCAGCAGGCAAAGTTTCACACAGTCTTCCTGGGATCTTAGGAAAAGCTGACAAAACACGGTGGGTGGAGGGTGTATAGTGGGTTGGTATAGGTGTGGAATATGTGATTAGCCAACAGCCAGGAAAGAGGATAGGGATGAGGGATGGCAAGGGAGCGAAAACATAATTTCTCCATTTGTCTTCCGAGAGCGAGAGAGAGAGAGAGATAGGAGATGCGGGGATAGAGTGCTTGGCCCATGTGACCCTGCTATAACTGGGTGAAGGCAACTGTGGATCAGCCATTTTTTCCACAATTGATATACACTATTTATAGGGGTCATTTGCAGGGGAGGGGGGGGGGGGGGGGGGTTAGTTAAAATACGTTTTTCTAGTTTTTCTAGTTTTAATAGCGTTTTGCCTAAATAAAGACAAGCCTATTATGCTACAAAGTCAAAACATTGACGACGCATTTTTGTCGATTGGTTCATTCATTCATCCGAGCGCATTACCGACCATACCGCTGAAAAGGTTCTAATTCTCTGACCAAAATTATGGCCGTCAGCAAATCTCCCTGATATGAAACAAAAATGATTAATAGCAAAGCAACTGTAGCCGTCAGCAGCGTGATCGCGGCGCGCGCAATGCAGCAAACGTGCAGAGCTACAGCTTCCACATCGCTGTGCCTGATCTCAACCAATAACACAACAGCCTAATATTAGCGGAGAAGATACCTTAACCACGCATCACCAGTAGAGAGGGGAGAGACACACGATGACGTATGCAGGGCGTTATGAAGCTAGCCCCCCCTGCCCCCAGCTCCATCCCTTAAAACAATATCCTGCCGAGACATTACATTACACTGAGTCACAACCTTCTCCATCCCAAAACAATTATGACCAGCACATCCATTAAGACTCATGGGGGAGCCATTAAAGACGGTGGATAATGCCATTAAAAGCTTTATTAGGAAAACCATAAACCAAAGATTAATTAAGGGCTGGATGAAAAATGACTTAAAAATGGAGGAAGCGAACCAATCACGTTATGGTGCATTCCATGACATCCTAGTTGATGGACAAGTTATGTACCATGTATGACTTAAGATTGTTTGTCCTCCCGCGGGTTCATAGGTAGGGCGAGATGGTGGCTGTATATACAGTATGTGTGTATGAATGGGTGAATGTGAGGCGCTTTGAGTTTTCAGCTTTTAGGTCTGCAAAGCGTGTCTTTTATTAGCTTTTTCTAGTAACTTGTGTCTTCACTAGGCTTCACTATTTGGCATTGCCCCCGTTTGATGTACTTAAGTGTGTCAACTCGAGGGAGCCAACTTATTGTAGTTTTACCCAAGCACTGGTTCTGCTCTTGGAGGCTTGTTAGGAATGAAAAATGCACTTATGACTTCTGGTGACAAGTAGTTCTCTTGCCAACGGTCTGTTGAATGACTATTGTGAGTCACTTTGGACAAAAAATGTATTAGGAGCAGTGGGCAGCTATTGAAATATACAGCTGCCCGGGGAGCAGTGTAGGGGTCTGGTGCCTTGCTCAAAGGGGGGCACCTCGGCAGTGCCCATGTGTTTCTGGGACTTGAACCGGCAACCTTCTGGTTCCAAAGCCAAGCCCCAGCAGACAAAAAAAAATAAAAATGTATAAAAGTAAAGAAAAGTTTGAACAACACCCATCGTTAGCCGTATGACAGCGGTGAAGACAGTTACTCAAACGGCCGTGGATCCGACGGGTAGCTCGGCTGTTTTTCCGCTGCAAGCTGCCTGCCGGTTCCTCTTTCATGGGAAAGCCCACGCTAGCCTAGCGAGCGGCTAGGTTATGAGGTCGTGTGGCGCGCGCACGCAGAGCTGGTCGTCGTGTCCCGGCATATCAAAAGGTGATTAGCCAGAGGAAGCGGCGCGGTCAGAGCGCAGAGCAGCACGGCGAACGAACGCCAGCGCACAGGAAGCGTCTCTCAGCCCACCAGCCTGTCTTTTATTATTATACAAACCCCAATGCGGAAAAAACACTGACGGACCAATTCTTTGCTCTGTGTGGGGCAGCCTGGGAGGTTTTTCTGGCACCGCTCTCTTTCGTTCTTTATGAGAGGGTCAGCCTCACAACAACCTGCAAAGAAAGGTGGTTTAAAATCTCTCTCTCGCTCTCACGTAATTTCAAAGTAATTTGGGGTTGATGATTAATCAGCGAGGGGCCTTGTCTTATCTGCAGCCAAGGTCTGCGGGAGACAGAAGGCTGAGCCGCGGCCTCTAATGACGCCGATGACAGGGGCTTAGAGAACAGATTAAAGGAGGCTGGGTAAACACACACGGCTCCATCCTGGACGCTAACCCCGGGGTCTAACTTCCAACAATGATAACCACCACAACTCTAGAATCTATGTCACAAGAACTTACTGTGGTCCGGCAACAAACAAAAAAAGGAAGCCCAAACCAAAACTTTGGTTATCTTTCAAGAGAGAGGAAACCAAGAGGCAAAAACAAGGCAGGAAGGAGGTGAGCGAGGGGCCAGAATGGAGGCTATGTCATTCCAGAGTTTGAATCTAATGCAGCAGGATGAGATCCATAATGGAGGTGAGTATATGCGGCGGAGAGAATCGTATTAGCAGCGAATGGAATAAGGGGCTAATGGATCGCAATACTCCCCAGAGCAATATTCTCCTTCTGTTCTCTGAGCACACCTCCAGAGAAGGTACGCTCTGCTCTGCCCTCCTCCTCCACCACCCCCCCTCTACCACTCGGTCAGAAATGGGAAAAGAAAAACACAGAAAAGGCGTGTTAATATTTCATTCACGTTTGATGGAGGGAGGTATAGCCGGCAGACACACGGGGAAGACAAAAGATAAATAACTGCAGCTCAGAGGCCCTGGCTCTTAACAGTCTGCCAAACACACTCAGCGTCTTTTTACTCATGCATGAGGGCGAGGCAGACGGAGACTAATGCTCATCTTGTAGCCAAACGCTAGCCTTCGCTCACACACCCAAAAGAGGGAGGGGGTCCTCGTGGTCACAGACAAACATGGAGGAGGCGGACAATGAGGAGCTAAGGAGGAACAGTGACAAACTACAAAGGGATTGTCCCGTCTTCAGGACAAAAGCTGGTGATTAAAATGGCAAATGCGAAGGCAACGACCGGACAAACCGGGGAGAACAAAAAAAAAAAAAAAAATGCACTACTACCGCAGCTACCCGGGGCAACAATCCATCTGAGCTCCGACGTGCCCGGGAAAACATCAATTAACATATTTGCCGGGGTTGCTTAACGGCCGGTGAGTGATGGTGACAGGATGAAGTGGTCGCGCCGGCGGTGGGATAAACAAGGTCAGGTGACACAGCCGGGCGGAGGCCAGAGTGGTGCCTTCTCCTGAGGGTGGGTGGTCACTCGCAAACCCTTCTGCCGCCTCCGTCACAGGAGGCCAGCCCCGAACCACATGGCTAGACTAATGGCAGGAGGACAAACACGGGAGGTGTGGAGGTGGAGAGGGAGAGAGGGAGAGAGAGACAGAGACACACACTTTGGAGGGGGCCTCAGCTGTAACAACTCCCTGGATAAACACCACTAAAGTTGACCATCTGCAGAAGCCTCACACATGCAACACCCCACCCCACCCTACTCCCCCCCCAAACATAATTCTCTCCAGTGTCCTTTTCCGACTGGGGTTGTTTGCTGGTTCTCCCCCCCCCCCCCCCCACCTCCTCTCTCCTAAATCCATCTCCCCATGAAGCGCGTGAGTGAGCGTGCAGAGTGTTCCCCTCTCGCGCGGCGAGTTGGTACATCAACACTGACCGCGACGCGCCAGAGTTTATCCTGTTTTACAAATAAACGTTGGGAGTGAGAAGTGACCCCGGCTAGCGGCCCCAGAACTCTGCAGCGTTTTGGGTCGGTCGGTCACACCCACCCCCACACACAGCACCCTCACCACCACCCACTTCCCACACACCAGCTGACAGAAATAAATGATGTCCCTCAGTTAAGTGCCTTGGCAACGGCTGGTCCGTGGGCCACAGGCTGTGCCGTGGGGGGGGTGAACGGAGAGGGACCACCCTCCCCTCCAGGACAAGCTTCAGTAGAAAGCCCACGTCTGAAGAACACACACACACACACACACACACACACACACACACACACACACACACACACACACACACACACACACACACACACACACACACACACACACACACACACACACACACACACACACACACACACACACACACACACACACACACACACACACACACACACACACACACACACACACACACACACACACACACACCCTGAAAGTGAATCAGTTTGCCAGACAAGCAGATTCAAGATGTTTAATGGAATGCTTACTCCCCATTCCCTTGGACAGTATGCATTTCCTACAACAATACTAAACTATACTATACTATATACTACCTGCCTTGAACCGCTAACGTGTGCCGCGTTTCGTCACGCGTGTACAATATGGGGCCTTATTGGGAAGCCGCTAACGTGGAGCGTTAGCGCACCGATGTCGCCCCATGTGTTAGTGCGCAGCTAGTAGTGATGCCGTCGCCATGGCATTAGAACGCCCGCCTCCGTGTGTCTCAGCGGGAGAGGGGCGGTGTGTGCACCGTTTTAAAATGGGCCGTGACGGCGATTAAATGGCGCACAGACATGATTGATTCCGTTTGACGTAGGGCCGCGCCATAACTCAGCCACGTTTGCCATTTTTTCCCGCCACTGTGGCATTATCATCCGCACATTCCCGCGTTATTTATGGAGCGATGATGGTCCCCGGACTCCCTCCCTCTCCCTCCCTCTCCCTCTCCCTCTCCCTCCCTCCCTCCCTCTCCCTCCCTCCCTCCCTCCCTCTCCCTCTCCCTCCCTCTTTGCCGTGAGCCAGCCCTTCTGTCACGCATATCGAACCATTACAAACGTTCACATTCCCACCGGCCGGTTTGGGCAGAGGGGAGTGGGCGGGGTCAAGGAACGTTGGGGATAGGAAGGGGGCGGAGTGTAATCTCTTCTGCCCTAATCCCAGTTAATCTGGACACTTTCAAAAGCCAGCAAATGTACCGCTAATGGCCGACAACGCGACGCAATTTTGAGTGATGCGTTGAAGCAAGCGAGCAAAAATGTTAAACCAAAAAATAAATAAATAAACCAAAGAGAACAGCTTCAAGGATTTTGAGGGGGGTTTAGATACAGCGCTTTCAAAAGGATAAAGTGGAAGAAGAAGAAGGGGAAAACGTTTCCATGGGCTTTGAAGACGTGACGCAGAAACTCCCTTCAAGACCTTTCCCTTAAATGCTAAGGAGGAGAAGCAATCGGCTGTACCGGAATGGACAGTCCATTCGTCCAGACAGTGAGGATGACGGACAAGGAAATAGTGTCAAATTTTTGACGGCACACAAACAAGCCAAGAGAGCCCCCCTCCTCCTCCCTCTCCCTCCTCCTCCTCCTCCCTCCTCCCTCCCTCCTCTCCTCCTCCTCCCTCCTCCTCCTCCTCCCTCCTCCTCCTCCTCCTCCTCTCCTCCTCCCTCCTCCTCCTCCCCCCTCCTCCCTCCTCCCCTCCCTCCCTCCTCCTCCTCCTCCTCCCTCCCACAGCTGACAGACTTCCATTTGCATTCATCCTGCAGCCTGTACCTCTCACTGGAGATTACACTTCAAAAAGAGAAAATCGGGGGAAAGGCAACGGACACACGTGTGTGTGTGTGTGTGTGTGTGTGTGTGTGTGTGTGTGTGTGTGTGTGTGTGTGTGTGTGTGTGTGTGTGTGTGTGTGTGTGTGTGTGTGTGTGTTGTTCCATTCTTAGACAGGTTCAATTTGAGGGAGCCACCACTGCCAGCCAGAGAGGTGGGGGGGGGAAGTTCCACCTCTTTAGGCATGGCATGGCATTCATCAATACAAAAATTAATCAATATGGAATTCAAATTCCATTTTATGCAGCCGTCGGCCGCTGCGATTAGAGGCTTAGGACCGTGAAATAGCAGCACGGTGTCCCCTCTCTCTTCCTTAACGCCCCGCCGCTGACCTGAATACAACATGGCCCCGCCATCGGCCCCCCCCTGCAAGGAGGAGACAAACGTTTTGTCTACCCCACTCTCGCTCGGTCTCTCCCCCCCCCCCCTCGCTCAGTCGGTCTCTCCCCCTTTCTCTGTGTGTTATGAATTCATTTCATGCCTCTGTGTGGAGGATGGACGACCTGTGGAGGAAATAGTACGTCAGACTTCTAATTCTCCCCCAAACGTAGCTCAGACTAACCGCCCCCCCCTGCCCTGCCCTGCTCAGGGCATGACGAACGCCGTGGCTAAACCACCACCTCCCTTTTCTCCCACCACCTCCGGTAAATGTCCCCAAGAGTGAGAATTTCACAGAGGAGAAATGTGTCTCTCTCTCTCTCTCTATCCCCCACCCCCTCTCTCTCTCTCTCTCTCTCCCTCCCCTCCCCCCTCGCTCGCTCTCTCCCTCCCCCCCTCATCTCCCCCAAAATCACCCATGGCCCGGCGATGGCGACTGATGGCTCCGCTCGTGGGCCTGGATTCCAGCGCTGCAGCAATTAGAAATGATTGCAACATTATTCGTTGATGCGGTAATGGCACAAAGTGGCGTGGGCTCATCTTTTAGTTCAGACAAGAGCAAGTGCAATCTTTTTCTAAAGACCAATTATGACTCAAACGAGACGAAGGCAAATGTGCATTCAATCAGAATTACTGAAGAGACGCTCGGTCTATTCCTGGACGTGGGCAAATTCAGCATGAGACAGAGAGATGGAGAGAGAGGGACACACAGACACAGAGAGCGAGAGAAAGAGAAAGCGAGGTGGAGAGCGAGAGAGGTGGAGAGAGACAGAGCGTGAGACAGAGAGATGGAGAGGGACAGAGACAGAGACAGAGAGGGACAGAGAGGGACAGAGAGGGACAGAGAGAGAAAGAGAAAGAGAAAGAAGAGAGAGCGAGGTGGAGAGAGGGAGAGCGAGAGGTGGAGAGAGAGGAGAGCGAGAGAGGTGGAGAGCGAGAGAGAGCGAGAGAGGTGGAGAGCGAGAGAGGTGGAGAGCGAGAGAGAGCGAGAGAGGTGGAGAGCGAGAGAGAGACAGAGCGTGAGATAGAGAGCAACAGATTACGTTCCCACAGACCCTGGCGAGAAGGATTAGATCAGCTCCCCATCAGAACAGCTGCACATCTCTCGGTGATGATAACTTGAAATGGCATAATGACACGATTATACATTCACATTCCACGGAGACGATTAGAGAAAAAGATGAGTGAAAATAGGGAAGGTGGGGGGGATTAAATATACATCAATATATCCATG
>CM051001.1:32459265-32499265 GCA_027704905.1 Muraenolepis orangiensis
AGCCGAGAAGGAACGGCTCACACCAGTTGACAGTTTAATGGTGCATGTCTTAATAAGTGTGTGTGTGTGTGTGCGCATACGTGTGTGTGTGTGTGTGTGCGTGCACATGTGCCAAGGCCTTAATGTGTGTCTGTGTGAGCGTGACCTAAGTGTGAGTGCATGTCTGTGCGCACGCACACACACACACACACACACACACACACACACACACACACACACACACACACACACACACACACACACACACACACACACACACACACACACACACACACACACACACACACACACACAACACACACACACACACACACACACACACACACACACACACACACACACACACACACACACACAACCTTTTGCAGTGCGTGCGACTGTGTGGACAAAGTGTCATTTGTAACAGGGTGTGGGAAGGTGTAAACGCAAAAAAATACCACCACGCCCTGAGCACCAGCGGGAACTTTACACAAGGTGGAGAGCCCTGTTGTAATGCAGAACGTATCCCCTGGGAAGACAGACAGACACACATGAGCGGAACAGCAGCTGTGCGCTTCAGACACAAACCAAACCGCCACCAGAAACCCCATGTAGCACATTTCTCATTGGACACGCCGCCTCCCCCCCCCTCCCAAAACACATACCCCAATCCCCCTTCACATGCACAGAATGTTTGTGTCCCATTGACTGAAACAGGTGTGGGGGCCCGGAAGGGGGCTAAAGAATCTGATCTGCGGAGAGCACACTCTGTGACCCCGTTGACTTGACACACACACACACACACACACACACACACACACACACACAATCAGCCCATAAGATCAATACCCGCTAGCCTCAGGATATGGTGCTCCGACGCAAACTCAGAGTAGCACTTAAGAAAGAGGGCAATCGCTATCGATTCTTAAAGGGTTCCTGAGACCCTGTGTGCTGGTTACCCTTTGGTGGGATCGGCCCCGTACCATGTGGTCGGCAAATTGATGACAAATTGTTCACGCCGACACCAAAATAACAAACCTGGACAGGCATGTGTGCGTTGCTGCGCCACTACGACGCATCAGGCAAAAGCTAATTTGCTAACTGGAAGGTAAACAAACACACTTGAAGTCTTCCTTCTGCAACACAAAACCGAAATACCGGGGAGAGGCCCCCGCTGGACGCACCGACACGTCTCCTCTGGAAATAAATGATTCAGCGTTGCCTTTTCCCTGCCTTCAATTATACATCAATGTTTCAGATAACAAAGGCCAAGGACCCCGGATGCTGCTTCCAGAGGGCCCTTAACGGGGGGGAACCGGGCGGCAGCGCCTTTGGCCTTGAGGAAGAAGGGCTCCGTAGGAGATCACAACCCAACCCTACCCCACCACCTCCCTCCCTCCCTCCCTCCCCCCCGCCACCTCCCCTGGCTACCTTCTTCTTATTCTCCTTTGCCGTCGGGGATGTCATTTATGATGTTGCCGCATCGCTGGCCGTTTGTGAATCAGGGATCAAAGGGTTAACGGCAACTATGACCCGTGGCTCTTTACCAGCGTGTGTACATTATTCAGCAGCTTGTTACAACAGGCTGCTCCCTGATCCAGCACACAGGGAGACCGAGATGCAGTCTCCCAAGTTGGGTATAGTGGATTAGCAAAAAAACGGTTAAGTAAACAAGGGGGGACCCGAGAGCTAAGGAAGGCGTGGGCCAGAGAGATGAGAGGAGTACAAGAAGAAGAAAAAAAACTAAAAAGGATAAAGAATGGCTTGAATGTGATGAAAAGAGGTATTGACAAAGGGGAGGGATGAGAATGTGGTGACAGACGGTGAAAAAGAAGCACAGGTGGACGGGATGAATAAGCTCAAAAAATGTACAGGCAACTAACTTTGCACCATCCAGATCAGTAAACGGGTGCTGCTGGGTGGTGTGGGCCTGTTTCACTCATAATAACACTGAAACGGCCCTTGTTGAGACCACCATCACCACCACCAATACATTTTGGGGGCAGGTAGGGGTAGTCAAAGGAGTAAGTAGAGCTGTGCTGTCCGCTTGTTCGTATCAATATAAGCCCTGCTTCAACCGAACAGCGCCGTGTGCCTGGCTACCACTGAACTTGCCATGCGTGCCTTAATGACCTTGCATCGGGTGGATTGAGGTCATGGGTTTAAATTACCGGCAGGCCATTACTTGATTGAGCACAGGCCTGCCAATACCCACCTCACGCTTTAGGATTATGTTGTGTTCTCAATTGCTGTGACGGCCATCACAATCATTATTTAAACAAAATTAAAAATAAAGAGGAAAAGAAAAGAGGAAGAAGATTTGTTGGACCGCAGCAATAAAACACGAGAACCACAAAAGAGCCACCCAAAGAACGCAGAGAGAGAGCGCAGTTAAACAAAATGACTAGAGAGAGAGAACCAAGGGTTTCTGCTTTACACATCCCTGGTGACCCAGCATTCATTAAAGTTGGAAAGTATTATTCATCGTTCACTTTACTCAGCTGAACCCTTCCCCTAAAATAAGCCTACTTTGCAGTGATGACATATGTTTAAAAAATAAAATTCAAGCCACATTGCGAAATTATGACGAACAACATATCGGAGCGGCGTGGTGCGCATGTGTGTGTGTGTGTGTGTGTGTGTGTGTGTGTGTGTGTGTGTGTGTGTGTGTGGAGCGGTGGCCACGTTGAAAAAGTCCCCGGGCCTGCATTACCGAGGCTGGCTGATTTGGCTCCTTTGTTCATTAATTGATTGGTCTCCCCCTGCTGGGCCTCTGTAACTAGGTTACCCAGAGACAGGAAAAGACGAGGCCCCCTCTTCCTCTTCCTCTTCCTCCTCCATCCTCCATCCTCCTCCGTGGTGAAAGTAGGAGCGCAGACGGAGGGCTGGGGGGCAGGAATGCGGGTGTTAATATAACTAATGGAGTGTAGCAGACAGTAACTTTATTGAAATCACCCTCATCTAATTAGAGCGAGCAGCCGATGAAAGCCAGGGAGGAGAGGAGGGAGGGAGGGAACGGCATGGAGGGTGGGTGGTGGAGGTGGTGATAGTGGAGGTGGAGGTGGTGGTGGAGGTGGTGATGGTGGTGGTGAGTGGATGTGGAGGTGGAGAAGGTGGTGATAGTGGAGGTGGTGGTGGAGGTGGTGATGGTGGTGGTGGAGGTGGTGGTGAGTGGATGTGGAGGTGGAGGTGGTGAAGGTGGTGATAGTGGAGGTGGTGGTGGTGGTGGAGGTGGTGGTGATAGTGGATGTGGAGGTGGTGGTGGCGATAGTGGTGGTGGAGGTGGTGATAGTGGAGGTGGTGGTGGAGGTGGTGGTGGTGATAGTGGATGTGGAGGTGGTGGTGGTGATAGTGGTGGTGGAGGTGGTGGTGGTGGTGATAGTGGATGTGGTGGTGGAGGTGGGGATAGTGAATGTGGTGGTGGCGATAGTGGTGGTGGAGGTGGTGATGGTAGTGGTGGTGGAGGTGGTGATAGTTGTGGAAAGGTGAGCACAGAAGGAGGAAAGAGTGGGTGACATTACACAAGTGTGATATCACTGTCAGGTTGAGTGAGGCTTTGCACGGGTGCCGTGAGGGCACGAGGGGAAGGGGGAGAGACCCGAGCCGACGGTAAGAGATAGATGGAGGGATGGAGGCCGATGGAGGGGGATGCACAACGGGCCAATTCATTATCTTCCCGTCACAGACATGCCGACATCTCTCGCAGGCCCACCGACGGGGGGAACTGGGCCGAGATGTCAGCTCGTAGGCTAATGTTGCCTTGTTGTGAATCCCTCTGGAGATGGATGGATGGGGGACGGGAGGGTTAACTAGTAAAATATTATTAGGAAAAGAGTGTATCCGGATAATGTGCGGTTAGACCATCGTGACATAACACGTTTCACTGTAATTATTGGGATCTTAATATCCCGTCGTAGTGGCAGCACACAGGTTGACGACACTACAGGGAAACACCGCTGTCAGACCATAATGATAGCAAGCCACTAAATGAGACACGCAAGGCCAATAAAAATCCACCTTCTCCATTCCTTAGCCTTGTGTTAGCGTTTTACGGATCTGGATTCCTCCCTTACCCATTGATCATATAGACATTGGAGACGTGTTTTTCCTGCTGCCGGTAGCCTAGCGGTGACCGCTAAGAGAGAGGCGAGCTGTGTCTGCCAAAAGTAGGGCTAGTGGTGTCTGCTAATCAGTGGGGCTAGCGGTGGCCGCCAACAGTGGGTCTAGCGGTGTCTGCCAACAGTGCGGCTAGCGGTGTCCGCCAAAAGTGGGGCTAGCGGTGTCCGCTAACAATGGGGCTAGAAGTGACCAATAACTGGGGCTAGCAGTGTCCATTAACATTGGGGCTAGCAGTGTCCGCTAAAAGTGGAGCTAGCAGTGTCCGCTAAAAGTGGAGCTAGCAGTGTCCGCTAAAAGTGGAGCTAGCAGTGTCCGTTAACTGGGGCGAGCTGTGTCCGCTAGCAGTGTCCACTAACAGTGGGGCCAGCAGTGTCCACTAACAGTGGGGCCAGCAGTGTCCACTAACAGGGTTTAGCAGTGTCTACTGACAGGGGCAGTAGCGGGGGGGCAGCAGTGTCCGCCAACAGTGAGCTATTGGGATCCGCTCAGGGCTGAACAGCTGAATCAACCCAAGAGGCTGCTGCTGCTCTGCATACCTAAGCGGACATAAGTTTCCACCATATATCCCTCAGGTGACGGCTACCAGCCCCCCTCCTCCTCCGAAGGGACAGTGACCGACAGCAGTGTGAGTAATGGGGCCTGCTTTGCACTAATTGCCGTCAATATAAGCGGGTGAGCGGTGTGTACGCCATGCCACAAATACTTGCTAGGTTATGTCGAGTTAACGTTTAGTCAGTCAGGCATGGCGGTTTCAAGGATTACTTCAAGCGCTACTTTTAGCATTACATTAAGCACCAATCAGATTCCCATTAGGTCTGAACAATACTCAATAATAACAATAATAATATTACTTGCTAAGTTACCCAGGAGTGATGAATGAACTGTAAACGGAATGTTTCATAGTCTACAGAATAGACACACTGGGGTTGCTTGCTTGCTTGTGCAAGGGTTAAGTTAATCCCCAAAGTCCCCATTATATTACTGTAATGCCATGTCAATATATACTAAAATGTGTCATGGATCAATTTGGAAGTCCATCATATTAAATATAAATGTCCTCACTAAGCAAACTAGTGCTACCTAACACACAGGCGACACGTATACATCACAATACATATGCAACAACATGGCAATTTGAAATACCCTGCTAAAAAATAAAACAACTGTTTATTGTGTGTGTGTGTGTGTGTGTGTGTGTGTGTGTGTGTGTGTGTGTGTGTGTGTGTGTGTGTGTGTGTGTGTGTGTGTGTGTGTGTGTGTGTGTGTGTGTGTGTGTGTGTGTGTGTGTGTCCTTGCGTGGGTGAGTGTCAGCGTTGGCAAGGGCCACAGGGTTGCTGGACATCAGTAGTCTGTTTTCTGACATTGTAGAATAAAGATTAAAGTTTCTCTCTTGCCGTCTTTTTCCTCTCAAGTGCGCAGCTGTACAGAATAGACCTATATTAGTCATACATGCTAACCGCTTACCAAGAAAGGGGAACAATATAAAAGGGACATCATTTGTCTGCACATTATTATTATTATTAAAAATGAAAATGCACGTGATGAAATGTGAAGGCTCACAGAAAATATAGGAATATCTAGAAATCATATCCAGTAGGCTCCTGGTAAAAACACAGTCTATCTAGTCTAATTATCAAGTCAGGTAATGAAAAACATGGTTATTTTAGATTTTCTCATGAGAGGGTTCACTGACTTGAAAAGGGGTGGTGCTCCATCCCTTAATGCCCCACCCTTATGCTTTACCCCTGCGGCTTGTCGCATCAAGCCTCTGCGTCCAAAGCGAACCCCCGGTGTGTCCTCGTATCCCGGCGGCAATCTCACCGAGACACGCGGCGGGAGACCATCTGACAACAGGCGGTCCCGCCCGTCAGCGGCGGCGGCGCGCGGGAGTGAGACAGCAGGTGTAGGAAGTGCTACAGACCATTAAGATTGGATTGGACACGCGGCGGCTACTCCTGCACCGCCACAATATGGCTAGGTTTAATGTCAGGTGGCTGACGTCGCGCGAGAACGTTTGCGCCGCTAACGGCACTGCAGTCTTTGAGGGGACATTTTTGTTGTGGAACTCGAGTAATGTTGAAGCGGACCATGTAGAGAGATGTTAATACATTGCCGCAGCATGGCATGGTTAAAGCAGACATGGGCCAAGTAATCCAGAGGTTTTAGTGTAGTGCCGATTTGAACACCAACGTAAACAATGGCGATTGCTGCACTGAGGGCAGATGTAGATTAGACGCTTTTAAGAAGCAATCTGAAGAAGCCATTCCAAATTATCGTGGGGACAATAAACCAAAAAAAAAAGCACCGGCTCCATATATGCACTTCACCACCTTGATTGCCTTCAATATATATTGTGCATGACCTTTTATGGTGCTTGAATATTTGATATCTCTGTAGTACTTGAGACTTGCCTTGAGGCGTGTACACCGAGGACAGCCCGTTGCACTGTGGGGGGCGGAGGGGGGGGGAGAATACACACAGACAGGAACAGCAAGACATATTCCTCTGATCAGAGACGCTTGGACTCACATTTTGGCGGAGAACATCCGTGGGCTCATGGAGGACCGAGGACTGTCAGTCAAACGGGGGAGGGAGGGGAAGGAGGGGGGGGGGGTAAAGAGCCTTCTCTCCGCCTCTCAAGCCAACCGAGGCCGTCAATCAAAAATAAAAGGGGGGAAAAAAAAGTCTAAATACAAAAACTCAATGGACCGTGCGGATGAAAGCGGGTCCAGGACGGGCATGACATCCAAGCGGAGAAGATGCACCAGTGTAAAAATATTGCACTTAACCTTTATGTCTTTTGACCCAATTACAACAAGATGACATCCTCAGGAGGGCTAGAATAGGTCAAGAAGATTATAGAACGCTAAAATGTAATTGTTGTTAATTTTTTTTTTAAAAAGCCAATTCAGAAGAGACTCATTCCCAGGATCGACAACGACAATAAAGATGTAATGAAAAAAATCATCCAAAGAAACAATGAAATGGTGAGGAGGGAGGAGGGGCGGAGGGTGTGTGTCGGGTGGAGGAGAGGGGTGTGTGTCGGGTGGAGGAGAGGGGGGTGTGTCGGGTGGAGGAGAGGGGGGTGTGTCGGGTGGAGGAGAGGGGGGTGTGTGTCGGGTGGAGGAGGGGGGGGGGTGTGTCGGGTGGAGGAGAGGGGGGGGTGTCGGGTGGAGGAGAGGGGGGTGTGTCGGGTGGAGGAGAGGGGGGTGTGTCGGGTGGAGGAGAGGGGGGTGTGTGTCGGGTGGAGGGGGGGGGTGTGTCGGGTGGAGGAGAGGGGGGGGTGTGTCGGGTGGAGGAGAGTGTGTCGGGTGGAGGAGAGGGGGGTGTGTGTCGGGTGGAGGAGAGGGGGGTGTGTCGGGTGGAGGAGAGGGGGGTGTGTCGGGTGGAGGAGAGGGGGGTGTATGTCGGGTGGAGGAGAGGGGGGGGGGGGTGTGTCGGGTGGAGCGGAGAACAGAAGAAATTCAACAAAAGACAACGGAGCACAGTCCCGTACGGAGCTGAGCTGGGCCCGGGCACAGCCCTCCAGAACAGGCTGTAATTGTGTTGTGTGGCCTGACCCCAGCGCATCGCAGCAGGCACTGCATGATGAATGGGCCCAGCGCTGACTATAACCCACATCCCTTCTTCTCCTCCTCCACCTCCTCCACTGCCACCTCCTCCTCCTCCTCCTCTCCCTCGCTCCCCATTTCCCCAACCACGGTCTATTCAGACGCTGCCACCCCCACAAGATTAATTTGCATTCAGTGCACTTAAGTCTCTTATTGTGCGCCGACACAAAAGACATATTAGGGTTCTGCTCGGCACACCTATTAAAACGTATAGCCGCGCTCGAGGGTCCGCGCTCGGCGAGATGCTTATGATGGCACACAAAGCGTTGAGTGAGGGAACGGTGGGTCGATTCCGCGTGCGGCGGCGGCGGCGGTGGTGGTTGGTGGACATTTAAAAAGGGTATTTTGTGATCCATCCGGAGCACGGAGAGAGAGACCGAGCGAGAGAGAGAGAGAGAGAGAGAGATAGAGAGAGAGAGAGACAGAGAGATACCGACACGAGTCACAGAAGAGTCGTTGCGGGGTGGTTTGGATAACCTCGATTAATGATTCACTAGAGCCAAACTAATAAAGTGGGTGGGATGGCTGCCGCGACGGCAGAGAGCGCACGAAGACCTGACGATCAGCTTGTAGAAAGAGAAAGAGAAAGAGAGAAAGAGAGAGAAACCACAGGGGTGATGGAGACAGAGAGAGAGGGTGTAGGCAGAGTGTGAAAACCACCGAATGGGAGAAAATTAAAGACACAGAAAGGAGGGGGGGGGGGGGGGGGGGGGACCAATGGGAAAAAAAGAAAATAACAACTGCTAGATAGAGCGAGAGAGAGAGAGAAGAGAGAATGAAGTGTTTGGGGTTGTTCCAGTTTATCCCCCAAGGAGAGAGAGAGTAATGCATGAGAAATGGGCCCTTTGCTTTAGTCTCTCTCTCTCCCTCCCTCCCTCCCCCACTCTCACCCACCCACGCCGTAAAGCCCATCCACTCCCCTGCTCCGTCGTGTCCATGTCCAGTGGGCACAAAATAGGAAGAAAAAAATAATCAAAAAAAAGGGAGGGAGGGAGGGAGGGAGGGGGAAGAGCAGATTTAATTTGCCATGGTGTCGCCAGCTATCCCGCCATTGCCTGTGGGTAAGTGAAATGGATTCTGGAATGTAAAAAGATGACTTAAACAAAGAAATAAAAAGGAGGGGACAGGGAGAGGGAAAAAAAGAATAAAAAGAGGGCACTCTGGGAAAGAGCGCTGAAGAAGACAATAACACAGAAGGTGGGAGAGAGAAATGAGAGCAAAGTTTGACTTGCCGGAGGGAGGGAAAAAGGTGTGACAGAAGAAAAGAGAGCAAGAGCGAGCGAGCGAGAGAGAGAAGGTACAAAGAAAGGACAGGGTGGAGTTTTATGTAGGCCGGCGATCAATCGTGTGGTTATAACACAGCAGCTAGGGAGCCATGGCGGCTTGGGGGAATAGGCTCAGGTTTTGGCCAAAACAATCAGTGATCAACACGGCTACCGCTGACGGCCCGCCATCCCAACGATGGAGCAGCCTCACGGTTAATGACCCATTTACCTCACCCTGCCATGCCTCCGAGAGGGGGGGGGGGGGTCTGCTCATAGCACATGGTGGGACTGCATGAGACACCCCTTCCCAAGAACACCGCCGGGTTGTAACTCAACACGTCCTAGTGCTCCAGGGAGTGACATCACCAAAGAGACAAGACTGTGGGTGGATACAGAGAGAGATACAGAGACACAAAGAGAGAGAGAGAGAGACACAAAGAGAGAGAGAGAGACACAAAGAGAGAGAGAGAGAGACACAAAGAGAGAGAGAGACAGAGACAGAGACAGAGAGAGAGAGAGAGAGAGAGAGAGAGAGAGAGACACAGAGAGAGAGAGAGAGATACGGAGCGAGCCAGTGAGAATCTTCGGAGAGTGCGGCCGTCACACCCGAACGTGACCCCTCGTCAGACTCCTTCCATCGCGCCACGGAGCGCTTTAAAGACGCAACAGCGAGAGGGCTGCCTCTCCTACTTCAAACGACATGGCTGCCAAGGAGGATAAAAAGGGGGGAAATGGAGAAGGGGTGGCGAGGGAAAAGCAAAGGGAAAAGGGAATAGGGAGCGAGACAGCACCGCGGACTGAGAAATACAACACGTCAAGCGCCGACACACACACACACACCCCCCCCCCCCCCCAGGGTGAGGCCCCGGGGAAGGGCCTCCACCCTGCCCCGGGCCCCAAGAGAACCAATGAGCTCCGGTCCAGCTGTGAGAGAGCTGGGGGCCATTAAAAAAAAAAAAGAGAAAAAGAGAGAGAAAACAAACACGGAACCGTGACACACACACACACACACACACACACACACACACACACACACACACACACACACACACACACACACACACACACACACACACACACACACACACACACACACACACACACACACACACACACACACACACACACACACACACACACACACACACACACACACACACACACACACACACACACACACACACACACACACACACGCACACCACACGCACACACACACACACACACACGTTTGTTTCAGTCACCAGACCTACGTATATCCAGACACTTAACACATTACACTGGGGCAGGGTTGTTGTTTGTGTGGCCAGACAGCCCCCGGTGCTTGCGGTGCCTTTCCCGAGAGCTGCCCAGAGAGCCGGTGAGCCGCTTGAAAAACCAGGGAGCGCTGGTGGCTCCAGCTCAAGCCGACAGCAGACAGACGGGACACCGTGTCGTATTAAAAAAAAAAAACCCTGCCACCACAATTGGCCCCATTCTAAGCTGCCCCTGAATAACAACAAGGCGCCCATGAACACACCTCAAACACAAGCGCATCCATCCTGCTGTCGAGTGACAGCCCCTCCCACTCCGTCGAGGTGGCTCATCCTGGCTCCGTTCGGACCTCAGGGGTTTCAACACCTGTCTCACACACACACACCTCTGTATGGAGGAACAGGGACAGAGACAGCCGCTTGGACAGACGCGCCTCCCGCCCGGGGATCAGTGGGAGAGACGCCCGTCTCAGGTCATCGCCACCGCGCTCCTGTGCACCTCGCCAAACGCAAAATGGACAGGAGCTACGCCAATGGCCAGGGTTAATGCACCATGGGAGAATTTCCAATGCCTCGGTGCAATTTACCGGAAAAAAAGACTGAAAACGAGTTGAACCTCCATCACAAGCCTTGGCAGCGACACCCACACCCCACACACCCCACACACACACACACAGGTGTGGTGGGGGCAAACGCATGCATGACTGCCCAGTTTGAAGTAAGGCCAGTAGAAAAAGGCCAATGCAGATGGGAGCTGATTGGACACCAGGTGCCCATTGCGGTGCTGTCTCCGCTTGAGGATCCCAGAGATGATGGAGTGGGAACTGAGGAGGAGGAGAGAACAAGCACGTCTGGCACCAGATGCCCTGTTCCACTTTCAACTGGGCCTTGTGTCCTGGTGGGCCACAGCCGCAGTGTGCTGGCCTGGGCCGGTCTGGCCCAGCACGGCTCAGTCTGCTCTCTGACACGAGGAGGGTGTGCGCAAACTGACCACACAGCAGATGCTCTTGTTTTACTTTTTTCTTCCTGCCCCTCGCCAACTTGGTACCCCCGTGGCCCGGGTTACAGAGCCCCTGCCACATCACAGACCAAATCTGGAAAGCAGAAACCTCAAAGTGACCCTGTGTGTATGTGTTGGGTCTCGTTTGGCTCCCCCCGGCAGATCTGGGTCTTTCGCGGCGGGGCTGCGAACAGGGATTCCTAGTCAGTGAACAGAGCAGACGTTTCCCCGACTGCATTAAGAAACACAGCTGTGATCTGGTTTCCTTGTCAAGGAGAAACTGCAAAGCAGCTCAAAGTCGAAGCCAATGAACAAGATGGGGGAGGGGGGTGTTCGTATCAGTGCCGTTAGTGTAATTCATAGTCAGATTTTCTGTGCAATTGTAGCCATATTTGTCTGCACTGAAGTCTATTCAAGGCACATTTCTAAAATCGTGTCCATCGATACTTAAGCTAGCCTCAAATATTGCGTAATTAACATGTCGACAGCAGAAAACGATAACAATTAAAGTGACAAATAGCATCTACCGTAGAACATGAATTCCATGCTATTTAAATGTAATATTTCAGTACAACCAAGGAGGTGAAGAGGAATGTGAAATTGGAGTCACACAGTTGGGACTCCACAGTCCAAGAAACAGAAAGGTCTTTGTTATATAATTCTACTACTGAACTTAGAAAGAAAGCTTGTTGCCACTTGAAGTAACTGGAAGCACGAGGTCCAAAGGAGACCTTATAATGCGAAACAAAACATGCCCACATTGGACACTTTTAGACCAGCTGCAGCTTGCAGTGTATTGTCCAGTCACAGTGGACTACAGTGTGTTCACAGAGTCAGACCAGCGCCCACTGGGGCATTCTAAGGCCATGCACAGAATTTTGGTTTCAGTTCCACCAATTTCCTCTAAATTTGAACTTGAATTACCTCATTGGTTCTTCACACCCACTGACCAATCAAAAGAACAACAAAAAGGATATAAATACATAATGCTTGCCGTACAAAAGAAAAAAAAAACTGGTTTTAAAAGGCGTCCGTCTCCCGGGACACAGCTGGGGTCACGCGCCAACGGCGTAAACAAAGGCAAAGCAACCTGTTCAGCTGTCTCTGCCATGTGCTCCGACTTCACACACCACCCTCACACCACCCGGGCAGCCCCACCACCACCAAGCCTGAGCTTAGAGATCACATGTGTGTAAATAGAAGATAGGGGAGTAAGGTTAAGAGACTCAGCAGAGTGGAAGAATTAAGAGCGAGAGAGAAATTATAATAATTAACGAGTCACTAATAAAACCAATGTAGGTGCCACATTAATGTACGAGACTGATCATCAAGAATGATATGGTATGGTATGTCATCCAACCACGGTCACGCAAACCACCCACTGACAAAACGCCCACCACGACTGACCCTGTGAGAAGCACCAAACAGCCAACAGCAGCGTACGATAACTCTGCAGCTTCTCGGGCCCCGGTTGTAACAGACCCCTCAATGACACACTGACGCGCATTAGGGCCCACAAATCAGTCAGTCCGTAAAGTGAGTTTCCTGAAGGATGAGGGAAGGAGAGCATGGTGGGGGTAGGGGGGGGAACCTAATAATATCTGGTAACCGATAGCACTTGTGATGAAGACAGGGGTTAGAACATCCAGCACTGAAGCAGTGCGTTCCCATTACCGCAGCTCCGGGTCTCTGGAGATGGCTTCATTACCACGCCAGTGCTGAGAGCTCACATGCAGAGTGTATGAACAAGCTGCGCCCCTGGGGGTTGGCTGAGATATGGTCCATTAACATCCTGTACTTCTGTGCTTTCGTTTGTTGGTCATTGTTATGATTTTTTTTGTCACAGGAGTGGGAGGTTTATTTCCGTGTATTGGAAAATACATAAATGAGTTTGTGATTTCAACAACTGAGATTACATCAAAAAAAGGATGTAATGGCCATCTTTACTACTTCTGCTCCAGTTCATTCCACTACTTCTTCGAGAGAGAGTTGGTTTGACCGGCGGAAACTGGATTTTGCCACCTGGCTCGGGAGGAGGAAGCCTGGTGTACCGTCAGTGGGCATGGGTAGGCCCTTCCTGTTTGATCTAGGGCTGCCGCCATAAAACGTACGCATTAACGACAATATTTAAAAATTAATTTGACATTCTTCAGCTATTTTCTTTCCTAAAATGCAAATTGTTAAATTAGTTACAACAAAAAGTGTTACTTCGATAGCACTACGGAACTGCGGCGTTTAATGAACTCATAAGCACTCGTTGGCCCACATCCGTAGAATTTAAACAAATGCATATTGATTATCATTACAACATGTTTGGACTACAATCTGGGCAGATCCTTTGATTGACTTGTGTGCATTGGGCTTATCGAGATGTATACCTCTATATATCTATATCATTCATTCATTTCTGCCATTATGTTAATCATATGTCTGTGCAGGGAATGTCATGTATGTAACGTTCGAATAATTCCGATAAATTTTAAGAAAGGTTTGAGTGAAAGGAACTTTGACTTAATATAACTATATCTTACATTAACTATTTCTTGTTAAACCGAAAAGGTGAAATATTTGTTTTTCCCATTTATTTTTCGGCTGCAGCTCAGCTAGGGGGAATGTTGTGATGCGATTGATGCGATGCGAGTTCCGATCACACAACCTCATTGGCCATGACCCGAGGCCAACATAAAATGCATATTGAGCCAGCTTGATGGGGAATAGAAAAAAATAAAATAAAACAGAATTGTTTACGAGTAAAGAACACTACATAAATCTACCCATGGTTGTTTACCTTGTTGCAGAAGCCGCACGTTGCGCTGCATTTTCTGAATGGGAATGTCTTGAACAGAGTGTATATATATAAATATATTTTTTTAAATAACAATGAACCGCCACAGTATCTGGCTGTGACTAAAGCCATCTCTCACACCTGCTCTGCTCATCTGGCATTCTTCCCCCGTCCCTAAGGCAACCTTAGAGTCTGTGACATTGCTCTCACTTTCCCAGCACTTATGATCCAATGGTGTCATCCGATGAAATGGAAGCCCTTCCCAGTCACCATTATTCGTCTGGATACAGGAGCCTCTGGAATGTATCGGATTCCTGCCTCGGGGAGGGGGGGGAGCTGGGAGATGAGGGTAGGGGAGGACAGGCCACCTTGGAAACTTAGGCCTAAGCCCACCTTCCACAGCCTCGCCTCTCTCTCTCTCTCTCTCTTCCCTCCCCACCCCCCCTGTATACCCAGGCCTCCCCCACTCACCCTGATCCCCGTCCCCCCGCTTGACTTTCCACTGAACAAAATTCCACCAGGGGCTTGCATGAATCACATCGCTTGATTGCCTCAGTGACATGTGCTCGCATTTTTGATGTCCACCCGAGACACACAGAGAGCGAGAGCGAGAGAGAGAGAGAGAGAGAGAGAGAGAGCGAGAGAGCGAGAGAGAGAGAGAGAGAGAGAGAGAGCAAGAGAGAAGGGGAGCAAGCGAGCGAGAGAGCATGGGTCGGTTTTGAGTTTCAAGACTGCTCAGTGACTTCATGCAGCCTAAATACGCCCGCACCCTACAAGCGCCCAGCTCCAGGGCACACTCACCCCTTTGAACCTTTTTATCCATCCAACTAAACTCCAGAGAGAAAGCACACTAGTCAAACTTGCAAACATGCACTGGATCACAACTATCCTAATATGATCTACACCCACACACAATAATGTTCTGCAAAACACAACTTTCCTATAGAACTATAGTATAGTAGCCTACGTTTTTGCAGAGCATCCACCCACTTGTGCTTCTTGCGTTTTCCTGAGTGACGTCTTGCGCGATCGTACTAAACAGTCACTCCGGAGTCCTGCGTAATACGACGTCATACATAACAGTGGAAAAATCATTTCCCCTGCCTGTGGACTGTGGATGGGAGGCCTCAGCTAATCGTTCAGTAATCCGATCTGCTCACACACTGTGGCATTCGGTCGTCGCTCCTGGCCCGGGCCAGGCAGTCACACATGTGGACAACCCCAGAGGCGGCAGGCATTATTCAAAAACAACTCTCCTGGTTTTCCCAAGGATTACCGGCGCTGCTATCGGATCATTTGCTTAAACTCATTGTGCTCCGCTGTCTGAAATGTATTTACCCGGCTCCCGCTCTCCCCATCCGATACCCCATCCAACATGCAGGCCATTTGGCCAGAACCAAAGGAATAGCAACGTTCTTATTCCATAGGCCCTGGGAAAACCGGAACTCACTTTAAAATACAGACTTTCACAATCTCAAATAAGAAGAAGTTCTGCATAGCGATGAGGCACAGGCCTATTATACGACAGCTATTTTTCATCCCCTAAGAGAAAGCACAGCTTAATGAACATTTGTGTTAGCCTGTCAAAAGGCACCGGCTAGTGATTTACAGTTTCCATTATGGGTTGTGGTACTATATGAATAGGTGCCACAGGGAACATCACTACTGGGGCAAATCACCGTTATGCGTGACACTGTGGAGGGCTGGTGTTTTGGAAGGACGCCTGCCCACACTCCATCAGTGACTCCAGGGGCACTGGCACGGAAAAATACAAGAGATGGCATGTTGTGGGGCACTGCGGTTCCCAACCCACATAAACCTAACACCACGTGCAATATTAATGTATGTGGTAATAGTGCAATGGTGCAACTGCATACAATGTATAACCTCTATCTTAACCCATGCAAGAACATCATATAAAAATTATGAATAGTTTAACTATGCATCATACTGATAACGGCCAAAAAACGGATGGGCTGTGTTACACAAGCTGCCAGATTCTCATTATCAACTGCAAAAAATATAGTCTTGGCAACATAACAGCCCTGCAAAAGGAACATCTCGATTAAAAACAGAGTAAAAGATATTCAGATATAGATGACCAAATTGTACAAGCAATCAGATGCAGGGCTAAAACAACCCGACAACCAGTTGGCACGGATGAACAAAACAGAGACCTACCAAACAATTCAAAGACCCACAACCAAGGATTGTGTACATCATTATTATTATTTTTTTAAACAATCTCCTAATGGAACAAAACCTTTGTTTTTGGAAAGCACTCGCAGCGTGACATAACTAGCGAGGAAGGCGACATAAGGCGTTGGGAGAGCAGGACGCACTTAATATATTATATGAGGCAGTGGTGAAGCGTCAGGGCCTTCAAGGTATTCAGAGAAGACCCTGGAACTCTCAGATGGAACAAAAAAAATCGAATTAATTGTATTAATAAAATGTAATACAATTTAATCTAATTTTAATAAAATGAATATGAGAATCGTATCTGTGTTATCTGTTATATTAGTGTTACGTTGATTTGTTTGTCTTTCTCGGTCCATGCACTACGCATTTGAGTGGTTTTGTGTTGCAACCAATCAGATATTTGTCTAGGTTGCTGGGAAGAATATCCTTCAACCAAAGTATTCCCGATGACTTTGGCCCTTAGACTGAATGAGTGTACGTTTGGATTGACAATTTGATCAACCAATCATATAGTGATTTGTAGCCAATGGGCGTATTGTTTCAGATTTTCCCACAGCTCAATAGGGAGCTAGAAGGTCTACTGGCTGGAGCGAGAGTGGATCTAGCGTAGTGCTACGTTGTTTCTACGTAGGATTTTACGTCAAAATGGCGAAGGCGAAGATGATGGGTTGTTACTTCACTACATGGACACTGCTTTACCAACAATGGTACACTTTGAAATTGGCTGCGACAATCTTAAAATAAGTCTAATCTTTATAAGCCATAAAGTGACTGCAGTCTACAGCAGGGGTTCCCAAAGTGGGGGAGATGATTTCAGAATCCTCTTGATGTGACCCATGAGGTTTATTTATTTTAAATGTTATTATTATTATTCCCACGACAGTATCATCATTGAAAAAAAGCCACACACAATGTTAACCAAACAAATTACCCCCCCCCCCCCACTTGGACTTCACGATGTCCGCGATCGCGATTACCCCCCCCCCCCCCCCACCCGTCGGACGGTGATAGTGGGGGGGGGGGGGGGGGTCTGTTATTTTGGCGGTCGCGGGCTGAAAAGTTTGGGAACCCCTGGTCTACAGAAGGTCCAGTTGTGATAGACACGCTTCGCCACTGATATGAGGTCATACCGATAGCAGCGATTTATAGATGTGGTGATATGATGAGCAGAGCTACTATATGTCCCCTGTTGGAAAGTCCATAGCAGGGAAAGTCCTCGCCCTTTTGCCAAACACTAGTTGGGGTAATGTGCTTTCACCCATGTCTTTATACTCGCATACATGCTTTCATGTTTAGACACACCGAGACAGCCTTGGGCCATGGATTGTTGGCAGGTCTGAACTAGTAAACATGCAACAACACAACAACAAGACAAATCTATTAAGGTTGGTCAGGGTTTAACAAACTGCCCTACTTCCTCACACACACACACACACACACACACACACACACACACACACACACACACACACACACACACACACACACACACACACACACACACACACACACACACACACACACACACACACACACACACACACACACACACACACACCAAATGTGTCTTCTATCTAGGTCCAATCAGAAAGTTGTGTAATGGCTTCATATGTCAATATAATAATTTCACAACGCTTCGATATCGTGTTGATAATTAACCCCAAATCCTACGGAACGAATGTGCCACGCGAGTGCATCAATTGTGCAACGACCACTTAACGTTATTAATAAATAGTATGGATCACATGGAGGATTATTATAATTATTTGTTGCTGTATGCATCGCTTTTACCCCCATTCTAGCGCACTGAAAGAGGAGAGATACTTTTAACAGACCACCATAATTCTGTAGTAAATATATGTAGTGTTGAGAGACTTTTCAACGCGGCCATATGCACACAAACATACATTGATTGACAATGCTTAGGTTTAAAACAACAAGTCTACACCTAAAGTTACCAAAACAAATTACTTTACTGTTGCTAGTGTCTAGTGTGTGAGCTGCACCATGGAGCCGAGCCCCAAGGACCCTGTCACGTTAAACACAAAAGAAAGGACACACACACACGGGGTACATGTGGGGTAAAAACCACTTGGAAGTTGCCAGTCTTCCAGTCTTCCAGGCGTCCCCCCTCGTCCATTGTTCTGCCCGCACTCCGTTACTCCGGGGCTTGGGGGGGGTTTCGAACCGGGGACCATCAGGGCCACAACTGCCCGCATTCTCTGCCTGCGCCAGACAGCGTTCACCACTACTAGCCTAGCCTGGGCGCCCGAGCGGCGCCGCGTCGACTATCCACCAAGATTACTAGAACACAACCTGGCGAAATGCGCTCACCTTCTCTAGACTCCGATGGGGAATAGGAGGCCCGAGGAGACGGGTAGTGGACGGTGAACGTCGCTCGGTCCAAGCCCGCCCGGTGCGTGTCGTCTTGTCGTCTTTGCTTTTCCATCGGCTCCCTTCTGGAAGCTACGCGGCGGACTTGTCTCAGGGAGAAATGTGAGATCGCTCCCCTCCTGCTTCTGCGTTCTTGTAAAGTGACAGTACCTCATACGTGTCGACAGGGGGCGCCAACACAGTTCATCATTATTATTATTATTATTATTATTATTATTATTATTATTATTATTAATAAAATCTTCTGTGAAGGTTTACATTAACGACAATTTACCCTAGTTGACGCACTATTCGATATGATACACTTTATTATTTCATCTAAAATGCATATCCTGAATAAAAGCATGCACATTTGTTTGGGGTCAAAAATGGAGTCTGTATGGTGGGGATCGATCGTTCAACCTTGTGACACGTTAAGTTGGTGATGGTTTAATCTAAACCAAGGACAAAGATGTCCTCTTGATCACATGCCTCATCATGACAGAGAAAGCCCTACCCCATAGAGTTATTACATATCTGTTAGCAGAGGGCCAATTAGATTAAAATTAGAAGTACAGTACATCGAAAGGAATTTGCCATCTAACCAGAGTGCAAATGTTGCAGTAAAGTGTATGGTAATATATAATGTACAGTATAATATGTAAAATATGTAAAAATAGTCTACTAAAAAAACTACTACTAAAAACAGGTATACAATTACTTATAGAGTAGTTATGAGATGTGTACAGAATTATAAATGTATAACAGGTAGTGAGCAGGTGTATCAAAAGATGAAAATATATAAATGTATATACATATACAGGTATGTAAAAAATAAATAGGCATTCCCTATCCCGAACAGCACCATGAATAGAACATTATTATAAACCTTGAGAGGGCCATAGACCATATGTGTGTTTATGTATTTAAATATAGGTCTAATGTATTTTTTTGGTAGCCTTACATTTTGCGAATGGTAAAGGTAGTAAGACAAGCTAATTACAGTTATTCCAAGGTATAGTCCTTGTCTACGGATTCCCTCCAGGAAACCACACAATTAAAATAAACATTCAGGGCTTAGTGTTCCATTAGCGGTGATCCATAATCTCAAACATCCGTCACCTGACAAATTGGCCTATTCCACAGCAACGGCAAGGGGGGAGAGAGAGAGAGAGGAGAAACAGAGAGAGAGAGGAGAGATAGAGAGGGAGGGAGAGAGAGAGATAGAGAGAGAGAGAGAGAGGGAGGAGAGAGAGAGAGAGAGAGAGAGAGAGAGAGAGAGAGAGAGAGAGAGAGAGAACAGAGAGAGAGAGGAGAAACAGAGAGAGAGAGGAGAGATAGAGAGGGAGGGAGAGAGAGAGATAGAGAGAGAGAGAGAGAGAGGGGAGGGAGAGGGAGAGAGAGAGAGAGAGAGAGAGAGAGAGAGAGAGAGAGAGAGAGAGAGAGAGAGAGAGAGAGAGAGAGAGAGAGAGAGAGAGAGAGAGAGGGAGAGAGGGAGAGAGAGAAAGGGGGGGGGGGGAGAGAGAGAGAGAGAGAGAGAGAGAGAGAGAGAGAGAGAGAGAGAGAGAGAGAGGAGAGAGAGAGAGAGAGAGAGAGAGAGAGGGGGGCGACTTTCACAGTGCAAGAAATACAATAAAATACAATGCCACAAATGACTCAAACAATGAGCTTGAATTGAAGTAAACGCGGATATTGTACATAACATTTCCTTTTTGTCATGTTATCGGAGCACCAGGTTTCCTATGTGGTATTGGTTGAGACAGTTTTGGAGTACTTCCTTCCACACAAACAAACCATAATAAACAAACCATAAATACAACTATAAATACAAATGCGCGATCGCGTTATTGTTTTCCCGAAATGTCCCTACGTTCAGAACTAGGAACAATCCCGACCCGTAGCTTCAGCGGACGTGACGAACAGGCCCTCGTGGGTGGGTCACATACCGCATAATGCTCCAATCCCATTGGCTGACGGGACGGTTGGTTTGTGACGTGTCATAACGAGGTTTCCGTCTCCTTGTTTGCCCCCCCCCCCCCCTTCGCCACTAACGGCCCGCGTTAAAATGGCGACGTCCCTGGGAGCTAACACGTACAATAGGCAGAATTGGGAAGACGCGGTATGTTTAATTAATTCGATACTATAAGAGATGTCACTGGCATTGTTGTATACTCTTATACATATATATAGTGTTATACCTCAGTCAAAGGTCGATACTATCAGAGATGATGTGTCCCTTTTCCGTTAGAGCAAGGCTAGCTGTTAGTTAGCCAGCGGTAGCGTGGTTGCTATCTCCCAGAATAGTGTTGTTTATAAGCACATAAATCCTGTTATAACTGCCGATTGAAGTGTATATTAATATCACAAGCTGGTGTTTTCTCGGAAATAAAACGTCTAAAGTGATAGTTTAGTGGCCTAAACATGTCCGTAGCGTTGTTTGAGCTAGCAATGGGACGCGTCTAATAGAAAGCGGCTTAAAACCCACATTAGATTTACGATTTAATTCTATTTAATAATGTAAAGTAACTTTGCTATTCGCCCACCAACAATCAAGTGTTTATTAAATATATTCCCTTTTTATTAGTTTTTTAAACACATCGTTGTCCCTCTATTCACAGGACTTCCCGATTCTGTGTCAAACCTGTTTGGGGGAGAACCCTTACATTCGAATGGTAAGTGTGTTTGTCCATTGGTACTAATTGGTAATATAGAGGTAGAACAAAAACACATGTGCATATCATTTAAGTCACCTTACTGCTCTGTTTTTTTGTTTATTTGATTGTATATGTTTTTATATTGATGGTGTTTTTGAGACTGCGGGAGGGAATGGGGAGTAAGCGTTCCTATGTACTTAATACAAATATAGTAGATATATTGGCAATCTAACCGACTTTATGAAACTTTGAGTTAAGTTGACGTTTGTTCACCCTTTATTACAGACCAAGGAGAAATATGGCAAAGAATGCAAGGTACGTTTTTATATATATATATATATTTCATTCTCCCCCAATAGTATCTCACTGAACCGTCACCTCCTCAACACTTCGAAGCATGAGACTCTGAAAGCTAACGCGTCTTTTTCTTTCCCCTCAGATATGTGCCCGTCCCTTCACAGTATTCCGCTGGTGTCCTGGCACGCGAATGCGCTTCAAGAAGACTGAGGTCTGCCAGACGTGTAGCAAAATGAAAAATGTGTGTCAGACATGCCTCCTGGATCTGGAGTATGGTACGAGTATTATAGTGGTCTCACCTCTAGCCGTTTCGGAGTGCGGTGTTATTGTGAGCCAGCAATGGTGAAAAGTGTAAATTAATATACAATTTGTGCTTCTGCAGGTCTGCCCATCCAGGTCAGAGACACAGGGCTCAATGTCAAGGACGAGGTTCCAAAATCTGATGTCAACAAAGAGTACTACACACAGAATATGGAGAGAGAGGTACGTCCTAGGGCTCTGCCTCTGCCGTGAACCCATTTTGGCTTTTTTTAATTGCATATATTAAAGATGTACTGCCCCCTGAATTTGTATTGAATCGTCATCTTATGCATTGCCTTAATTTTCCCAGATAGCCAACACTGATGGGACACGGCCGGTGGGCCTGTTGGGCAAGGCCCCCAGCTCTAGTGACATGCTGCTGAAACTGGCCCGAACCACACCTTACTACAAGAGAAACAGACCCCACATCTGCTCTTTCTGGGTTAAGGGAGAGTGTAAGAGAGGCGAGGAGTGCCCATACAGGTGAGCAGCTAGCTATCCCTGCAAACTTATAAGTTGCTGTGTGTTTTAAGGGAATCCTGGTGGTATGATCGTTCCTCAGAATAGCTCTTCTGTTTGAGGGGTTTGACAGTCCATGCACTGTAGGTCATGAAACTGGTGTTATCGCAGTGTTTAATGAATTACTGGTTCTGGTGTTTGCGCACAGGCACGAGAAACCTACAGACCCAGACGACCCCCTGGCTGACCAGAACATCAAGGACCGTTACTATGGTATCAATGACCCGGTGGCTGACAAGCTGCTGAAGCGCGCCTCCACCATGCCCCGCTTGGACGCCCCAGAGGACAAGGCCATCTCCACCCTGTACATCGGGGGACTGGGAGATACTGTGACTGATACAGAGCTCAAGTATGGATCACATCCTGCAATTTAAAAATAGATATATATAATTAGGTCATATTGTTCTTTTGTACAGGAAGATATGTTTCTCACAGCCTTTGCCTGGTCGGTCTCTTGTTTAGGAACCACTTCTACCAGTTTGGTGAAATCCGCACCATAACCATAGTCCAGAGGCAGCAGTGCGCCTTCATTCAGTTTGCCACGCGGCAGGCTGCGGAGTCTGCTGCAGAGAAGTCCTTCAACAAGCTCATCATCAATGGACGCAGGCTGACCGTTAAGTGGGGCAGGTGAGTGTCTTGCCTGTGTTGACGTCTACTTGGGAGTCCTGTTCTCTATGAGCTGTATATGGGTGAAGTGTGGTAGGTATATTGGATGTGTTGGTATGGCGGGATGTGGTGTTTGTTACATTTTGTCATGGACGGAACCATAATGGTGAACGGGAGATTTGATTCTTGTGAAATGGAAAGTTAAATTGGATTTTTTTAAATTTATTTTTTTAACTTTTTGTTGCAACTCTTCTGATGGTTTTGGTTTGTTTCCCCCCCAGGTCCCAGGCAGCCAGAGGTAAAGAATCCATAAAGGATGGAGTCAGTGAGATGGGCATCAGGCTGGACCCTGTACCAGGGCTGCCTGGAGGTGAGTGTTAACGCCAGGTCCCCACATCACTTCTCACTTCCATCAAGGGACTTACTTTGTGTGCACTGAAAAACATCACTCTTTTTTTTGTTTAATGTACTAAAATAGATGCCAATGGAAGACGTCAATTCTGTTGTATAAATGGATAAATAAAAATGTATAAATAAAAAAACGGTCGATACATGGATTAATTGTTTTGTTATACATCCTGCTGGGAACAACTTTTGAGGTAAAACGATGACTTCTCTCCGCTGTAGCTGTTCCGCCTCCACCAGCTCTGGACGAGGATGCTCCAGCTAACTACTTCAACCTGGACCCCGGCACCTCTTCTGTCATGAACATCTCTCTGCCCCCTCCGCCCGGCATTAACCCTCCACCTCCAGGTGCACTGTTTGAATCATGGCCTATTAGGGCTGAACAATTCATCAAAATATTGTCAAAAGGGCCAAGTGCAATATCCAAATCGCAGCTGCTGCATTTTTTAAATTAAATATGTTTTAAAATATGTAGATGTAAATGTAACTCTATCAGAAACGTCACATGATTGTGATGCATAAATATGAATTCCCACGGTGGTAATGATAATGGTGAATAGATAGATAGATGGATATTATTATTTTGTCCTTTTTCCGAAATGTCTACATTGCAGTGTTCATCGTAGACTAAAATCATGTTTTGTACAATCCTTGGTTTCCAAAAAGATGTTTTTGTTTTTGATCTGCAGGTTTCGGCCCCCCCATGTTCCACCCCATGGGTCACATGGCTCCCCCCATGCCCCCGCCCATGGGCATGAGGCCCCCGGGTCACATCCACTACCCCTCTCAGGACCCCCAGCGCATGGGTGCCCATGCTGCCCATGGGGCACGTCACGGAGACTAGTGGCCCTGGTCCACTTCTACTCTTTGTCATTCCTGTCCCCACCCACTTGGGATCAGAACAAGGGTTCAAGAGGGTTTTCACCTATACTCCACTGGACGGGATAGAAAATCTGCAGGATACGTTTTGCGAAGAACAGTGGGGGCGGGGCGGGATGATTCTTTTCTGGTTGGATGCCATCCTATAGTTGGTGCTTCTCGCTGTTCTCTTAGCGGACTGAAGTGGTACCCACCCAGAAAGTAACACAATGTCCACCCTAATTAATCCCTGTTGGAAAAACAATGGAACAGGAGCTTTTAAGGAAAATAATGGTTAATTACCACCACTGTTAGCCACTTGATACGACCGTGATCTTAACCCTGGTGGCTTCAAAGGGCTTCTTTAATTAATGCCGTTGTGAGTTCTGTTCAACAATGTACACAGAAAAGTTGTCATCACCGTGAAACGTTTTGGTCTTGTATTTGGATATGCTTTATTTTATATTCTTTGACATTTTCATATATCACCATGAAAGCTTTGTTTATCGTAATGTTAATTTGTATTTTTGCTCATTAAACGACACCATTCATTTATCAAAGTATTTGTATTTTTTTTGCTACCTTGAACAAAACCAGAATATACTCTGGAAAATGGCCATGATGGAGATTGCAGTAGACTGTTAAGATATTTCTGTTGCGGTCTATGATTGTTAATCATTTCGGAGCGACCTTGTGATGCCACTTCTTATCACACGAGCGCATGGTTGCATTACAATGCAAGAAGCATGAAAAAGTCAGGTCCTTACTAGGAAGGCCCTGGGAGTTATTCTCATGGTCTTAAATCTGGCAGTGACTGAACGGATTTAATAACCTTTTGATATCCATTAGCGGACTACTCCATCATCAACACGACCTTCTTCACTGTAGCACACATGACCAAAGCATAGCAGCGATTTTTAGGAAGAGGGCAGAGGATGAGCAGAGGAGCAAGTCTTTGTCAGTGCTGCAGGGTGGTCTTTCAGAAGATCCCTGTAAGTGTCGTGTTAGCAGAAGGCCCTTTCACAGTTCATTGGATTCGGGGCAATGGTCCATGCCCCATCCCTGTGGTGCTCTGTTAAAATTGGGCCTCTGAGACATGCAGTTATGGCTGACATCGGGCAGGTTCTGGGCTTGCACTGCTTCGAAGCTCATGACCGGGATCACCCTCTTGCTGGTCATGGGACCTCCAAACGGCAGGGCTGATCTGCAGATACAACCGTAAAGCTGTTAGCATTCCGTAGTTTGCTTACAAATTGACCGCATGGAAGCAGCAGTTGCCTTCGAAAAGATTGATCCGAATATTCATTGTGTATATATGTTTTTTTTTTAGTTCTTCACAATCTATCCTTTAAATGAATGACTTTATATATGTATATTTATTATATATATATCCAGAAATTCATACAATGCTGAGTCTGTTACTAAGCAACTCCTGGTAAAAGTTTAAAATTAAAAACGGGAATGGCTTCAGGGTGACTCATGGTCCGGACCGAGTGCTAAGGGGAGGGCTGGAAGCTCCGCCAACCTTATTTGGCACAAAGTGTATCCACAGATGCAATTACATCTAGATCATTCAGTTAGATCATGGACAACATTTAGATGTGTATAGTGATCCTTCCTCTGACGCACACTTAACTTCCTATAAAAATGGACTTAATGCTACACAAAACATCACTTTATATTTTATGTATCTCCCACTGTCTATCTTTGTTGGTCTCTTTCCCAATCTCGTTAGGCCAAGCCTGTTATCCATGTTGCCTCATTTGTGTCACAAGACTCCCAACTCCCTCCGTGAGTCGTCTATCTTAAGGGAGGTGAAAGGCACGCAGACTCCCTGACTATCATCTTACCAAGGCCAAAGTTAAAATAGCCGTCACAAAACCACAGTCCCATGAGGTGCAAAGCCAGGCACTGGATTGACTTTCTAACAGTGGAAACATGGATTGGAGCCGGGGGGGACCTTAACTTAACAGATAATTGCAAATGGGCATTTAGTCCTCTGTGCATCTATTTAAAGACGGGTTCTCTGAAGCTTGTGCTTAACGCTCAACAAAGCACCGAGCTGTAACATGGCAGGGTGAATATAGTAATATTCTACATAACGATGATGTTGTTAAACTGCGCGTGGCGCAATCTCAAAAAAGGACGTACCTAAAGGGCCATCACAACATTACCTGTTGAAGCACCTGAAGGCAGGCCCCGGGGGGGGCTGGGGCAGCTGGGCAGTGAGGGCGTCCAGGAGCTGCTGGGTATCTCCCAGAGATTCCCTCCAGGGAGAGGTGTAGGACTGGGGGATTATTGTAGTGTTGAACTTCTCATGAGGAACCTCCCTCAGAGGACCAGAATACCCTAGTGGGGAAAGAGCAACGGGACGAAGGTGTTAATGAGTAGGCCTACCAGTGGGGTCGTCCCTTGCAACAATTGCAGTGCATGTATGTATCGTCTTATGACATAAGCTGGGGATCATAAGTGCTGTCTTTCAAATACATTCACACCCCACTATCAAAGTATTGTCCTCCATAAGTCTTCATGTCTTAAGTCTTAATTAGTATTTTTTATGTGTGCATTTATTCCCCCTGTGTCAACTGTTGCACCTTAATTTCCCTCGGGATTAATAAAGTAATCTGAATCTGAATCTGAATCTGAATGTGAATGTCTAAAGGCTCAATAAAAGTTTATTATGGGAAGCTGCCAATCCCAAAGCTCTCACTCAAGCAGTGGCTCTGTGGTCTAGCTGGAACAGACACAGGCTCAAGCGTGGACATTGATTGCGGTGAGCTTTATCTCCAAAACTAACCAGTGTCCTCCACTCCACTCTCCTGTCATTTACCTGGAGCGAGGACTTCAGGATTGCCCTTCTTTGCTATAGTCCTCTGGAGGTTGAGGACCAGGCTATGCTTACCGACCATGGGGGACAACATATTCTCCTTCCCTGCCTGGGGCTCTGGGATAGTCTGGGCGGGAAGTACCTTGGAGAAAGGATATGGATATGGATGCATCTGAAGAGGAACACAACCAACATGCTTGTCGCCTGCACCATGTGTATAATTGATATCTTTGGATAGCTCTTAAGCTCTCACACTTTCAACATTCTCATCCAACATGACAAGACCCCGGTAAACCTTAAGCCTCGGAGGAAAACTGCAAGTTCTGTGCATTTGTGGCTCTTTAAGAAACATTGCATTCATGCAAATGCTTGTGAGGTCTGTGAGGTCCCACTGGGCATCCGTCTTGTGTGTCCAACACACTTAACAAGCTGCTAACGTGCAATGCGTGTGTGTCAGGCAGACAGGGGGATTTGGTTACAGGGGGTGCTGTGTAGATAAAAAAACTGATGTAGTAAAAAAAACAAATATGTGTCCTTGTGGAGAGTATGTGTGTGTGTGTGTGGGGGTCCCAATCTCTGGGGGAATAAAAAAGTCATTGGCCTAAGTCTTTACTTTGCCAAAGTTGCCTGTGTCGCCACCGACAGTGTTCTCCAGGGTGAAGCGCTCCACCCTTTTCTGCCTCTCCTGGAACATACGCGACCCCCGGTTGGACGGGAGCTGGAGCTCCTCCATCATCAAGTCCTTGGGGACACTGATCTTCTTCCCCAGGTTCAGGCCCTCTAGCGTGGGTGGACACGGGTCACAGGTTTAGAATATGTAGAAATACATCGAATGACCCAATTGTAGATATGGCATATCAAATCTTATTGAGTATCGAGATTCCCGATATTGATGTTTTTTTTGGGATATATATAAGAAACAATTCTTCATATTTGTTATTTTATTATTTTAAGGTGTTCTACCGATGTCCCCCCTCCCCCCCTCCCTGGCTATGTCCGTGACAGCGTCAAAATAGGCTAGGACAGGTCATACTGGAAATGTATCGGATGATTGTGAAGATACTGAGGGGAAAAAGGAAAAAAAGTTTAAATTGGTTTTGTTGTAAAGGAACAAAAATAAATGCACTTTTCTGGTGAGGTAACACTAAGCCTTTGAAAGCCTCACACAATGTCGTTGATGTTGTTTGTCTCGGGCAAAATCACTGTATGATGGCTTCAAAAATAGATGGCAAAATACATGATTATCCCAAGACTACCATAATACTATTTATTTAAGATATGTACATTTTGTTTTACCCTTGAGTCAAATTAGTCTGTATGAAAGACTTAAGCCATGACAGAGAAATGACTTGGAGAAAAGGATGTTTGTTGTGCAATGTTTGTTGACACCCAGGCGTTGCATGGGTGACGGTGTATAAATAGGCTTGTGGGATGAAAGCACTCTGTTAAAGAAGGGGCGAGGGAATTCCAAGACTTCGCAAGTTGCCTTTAATAAGGCTAAGGGTTGGGGATGTTTCGCTGATTGGAAGCATGTCTTCAAAGCACGCAGTGCCAGTAGGGGTTTTGGAAAGAGAACTAGTGGAGCACTCCGGGCGCTCCATGCTGTTCAACACTCTCAAGTTTCCTCTGGCACTGGACCAACTCACTTCCAACAGTGTGCAAGTTGTCATAGATTCCCGCTTGAAAAATAGTGGGGGCACAGGGGGGGCATCAGGCTTAATGCATCCTTTTAAAATATTCATAACCATTGATCGCCTGGATGCTTTTCTTAGCCATGTATCAATCCACAGTGTGTGCTCTGGGATGAGCCGAGCCCCTGCAGCCTCAGGTCGAGGTAGAGGCCGTAGGAGGTAGAGGCTGTCACTTACCTCCCCTGATCTCGTTACAAAGTGCCTTCGCAAGCTGCATCCTCTGCTTGGCCTGCTCATCATGCCCCGACTGCATCATCATCATCATCTTTATTCGCCTCTGCGGTCCGAGCATTAAGAAAACACACACACACACAGTTTGTTAGACAATCTTATATTGAGCTCGGAATAGAATTGTGTGCACAGCGACTAGCTTTAATGTCAGCTTTAAGGCACGGTACTCTGCATTATCAATCATGCGCTTCTACTGCAATAGATCCAGGGAGTTTCCTTTTTGGAAAGCAGCAGGCTAAACCCTGTGACTAACACACAGACACGGAAAAAAAGTTGTAATCTCTATAAAGGAAATTCACATGTGATATGAAATAATATCAACCATTCGTAGATGTAAACGTACATACATACGTATGTACACATAACACCAACAGCCATTATAGTGAGCTATTTACAATTGCTAACCTAGTAACCAGTCGAGGCAAGTCACACACAGACCACACACGCATACACGTACCTGCCCGCCCTGGGTCTCCCTCTCTGTGTGAACTGCTAATGGCTCTGGTCAACAGGTCCTATGTGGGGTTTTTCCCTCCTACATTGAGGCTGAGAGGCTTCCCTTGCCCACTCTGCCAGTAAGGGCCAGTGATGAGCATCAGACTGGTGCATCAAGCACCACCGAGAATGCCTGGTGCACTTAGCTCACCCAGCTATTTTAGCAGGGGTATCAGGGCAATGATGGGGGAGAGCCTGTTTGTGTGTGTGTGTGTGTGTGTGTGTGTGTGTGTGTGTGTGTGTGTGTGTGTGTGTGTGCGTGCGTGCCAAGGAGAGAGTTGTGTGTGTGTGTGTGTGTGTGTGCGTGTGTGTGTGTGCCAAGGAGAGAGTTGTGTGTGTGTGTGTGTGTGTGTGTGTGTGCCAAGGAGAGAGTTGTGTGTGTGTGAGTGTGTGTAGCGAGGGGGTTATTAAAGGGGACTGGGGGAAGGGATAAGTATAAAGATTACATCCATGCTCCCTGGGCTAGAATATAATAAAAATATGACACCTTGTATGTTTATGGGTGTGCACGTGTGTGTGTGTGTGTGTGTGTGTGTGTGTGTGTGTGTGTGTGTGTGTGTGTGTGTGTGTGTGTGTGTGTATGCGTGTGTGTGTGTGTGTGTGTGTGTGTGTGTGTGTGTTTGTGTGTGTGTGTGTGTGTGTGTGTGTGTGTGTGTGTGTGTGTGTGTGTGTGTGTGTGTGCGTGTGTTTGTGTGTGTGTATGTGTGTGTGTAGCCTCTGCATCTCTGCTTAGAGGCAGCTGTTTTGTTGTTTTGTTTAAAGACACAAATAAACCACACACACGCAAGCACACACTCACAAACACACACACGCACACACACACACACACACACACACACAGCTGTCAAAGTGTTCACTGCGCTCACCTGGGGGTTACGGTTAGGGCTCTGGGTTAATGTTCCGAGGGTCAAAGCTCACGGCTTGATGATCCACCTACTGGCCGTGGGAGATCCATCTTGATCCACCTCCCCTGTCATGAACTAGCATCGCCTCTTCTGCCAGCCGTTGAGCTGTGCAACAATATCATAGAGTGCATTCTGTCATGGTGTAACGCCATCGCTTGGCTATGCACCAGACTCCGTGCGGCGACCGTGCTGCAAAACCTTCTCGCTTGTGTTCCAGAATAGAAGCTCTCTCTTGGAGTGGATCTATGGCCCTCACTAGGAGAAATTACCTTTTTCTTTCACATTCGTTGCACACTTTTTTTTACCCCAATTGATTTGAAGTCAGGCTCAATATTACCCCCCACGGACATTCATTCATGAAGCTCAGCAGTGGCCCAGAGGGGGGAAAAAGACATTTTCTTTATAGGGATTGGATATTGATTTTTCTCCCCTGCTCTGTTCCAAAAAAAACACACCATCTCTCTCTTTCTCTGGGTGTTTCTTTTTGTGAAGCCACAAGTAGTCTCACAGAAGACACAGTAATGGAAAAAACACACTGAAGCATCGCTGTAACAGAATAGTTACAGAGCCTGGTATAGGGATACGTTAAAGAGTGAAAGAGGTATGATGACTCTTTGAATAGAGCATACAAATTCTTCAATCCCTCTCCACTCAAAGTGTGGCTTTAAATTCACAATTTCTAAATGGAATCCACTTTTCTCCATTAAAATAAATGTTTTCCCTGAGCCGGGTAAAAATAAAACCCTTGACCCCGAGAGAGCCATCTGTGTTTGAGTGTTGGAGTCAGGCAGTGTGTTCCTGTCACATAGGTGGAGGAACGGGATCACCAGGCCATGACAGCTGACACCGGGAGACAAAAGGCCCACCGACCGTTCAGACTCAAGGGTTTGGTGTAATTAAAGCCCCTTTAAAACCCATCCACTCGCGGTCCTGCCGTTGAAACGCTGTTTGCACGGCTCGGCAGAGGGAGCACGGACGGCCCAACCTCAACAGGTAGCGTACAGGAACAGGAACGGCCGGATAACAAAACAGAAAAGCTCCCAAATAATGTGCACATGATTGGTGGATAGAGAGAGAGGGGCATGTGTGAGGCGTGATTCTGAGAGCCAAAGGCACTGACCAAAACTATGACACTTTTCTGGGGAGGACAGTGTTGTGTGGAGCTGATCGGGAGGAACCATGTACGGGCTGCTGTGCGAGAGCCTCCACGACTTCATCAAGGAGTCGTACGGCGACGACGTGTGGAAGCTGGTCAGAGAGAGGGCTGACGTCCGGCTGCACTCCTTCGTTACCCATCAGGTAGGCCAGGGCTTTCCTCCGTAGGCCCGCAGTAGTGCAGTGCCGATGCACCTGCAGCTGTCCGTGCGCGCGAGGGCTAAAAACGTGCAAGAGTGAGACCACCGTGCGACCACCAGGGTCATTCTACGGAAATAAATATGGTGGAAAGTGATGTAACTTGCTTTGGCAGACACCAAACTCCTTAGACTGTCGATGACATGATTGTCACATTAATTACGGTATATATATTCGATGACACTGTCCTTGCAATGATAAAACAAAGTTGTCATCTCATGTTCATTGTTTATTTATTTTAAATGCCAAGTTCAAGGAATTGTCCTGTCACTTTGATCATACTTGGTAGGAGACATATCATTTTCATTTAAAATTGTTATTTTTATTAATTAAATCTCATTCAGATCCCGATTCGGATCCGTATCTGGCCAAAATCGATTAAACTGTTCCTTGGCCCATAAGTAATCGAACCACAAAGTTGTGTCCAATTCCGTACATAACTTCTGAGTTATCTAAGACAAACGCAGAGACAAACATCTTCAATGGCGGAGGTAATTATTAATTATATCAAATAAATATCAGTCACCCCAAAAAATATCATTGGTGTTAATGGGAGGCTACACAAAACATAATAATGCACTGACTCTTCGAAGTTCTTCGTGGTTCAAGAGGTCATTAAGTGCAGTATACAAAAGTCGGATATCTTACCTAATTCGTATGAAATGGCATGATTTGTTTTTTAATTTTACGTGAAGCTTTTAAGTCTGTCATTTGTGCTACTCCTACTTTTATAGCCACGTGGGTGAACAATTAAAAACATACCAATCGATTACATTGAATAGTGGAATGATTCTGATATGACTGAAGACATGGTGGTCTGCCCGTCGTTTTCTCTCCCTGGTGTGGGTCAGGTCAATAGTGTGACACCGGATAACAATAATGATGACACATTATCAATGATGAATTATTGAATGTATGGATATATTAGATTAGATTCAAATGTATTGTCATTGCACAGCACAAGTACAGTACAGAGAGAATATGTTGGCATCTAACCAGAGTGCAAATGTTGCAGTAAAGTGCATGGTAATATATAATGTACAGTTTACAGTGGCTAAAAGACAGTCTACTAGGTATAAAAACAGTCATAAGGTTACTTATAGAGTATGTATGAGATATATGCATAATAATAGGTATATATATATATATATATATATATATATATATATATATATATATATATATATATATATATATATATATATACAGGTAAGTATACAAGTGTTTAACAGGTAGTAATCAGGGGTATGCAATTATAAAAAACATTTAAAAAATATATATACATATATATATATATATATATATGTATATATATGTATATATATATATATATACCGGTATACATAACAAAAAAGAAAATATATTAAGCTTAGCTGGCGTTGGCGTGGCTTCGTTTTTTTGTTGTTCTGTTAGTTTAACGCTCTGCGTGTTCCATTTAGAAGGTGAATCGATCATATTGATTAAGTTAATATAAGTTATAATCTGCCATAAGGCCCCGGACAAAACGGCTGTAGGGTTGTTGTTTTTTTTTTTTTTATTACCTTTAAGGGGTTACAATAGGAAAGGCCTATTGTTAGGAGATAAGGAAGGGTATGATAATAATAATATAATAATAATAATATAATAATAATAATAATGGCAACTATGACATTAACTAACACACACACATGGCGCCGACACACACACACACACACACACACACACACACACACACACACACACACACACACACACACACACACACACACACACACACACACACACACGCACACACACATACACACACACACACACACACACACATGGCGCCGACACACACACACACACACACACACACACACACACACACACACACACACACACACACACACACACACACACACACCACACACACACACACACACACACACACACACACACACACACACACACACACACACACACACACACACACACACACACCCCTACTGTATTTAGTATAATAGAGCATATCGTACCATTTCATTGATCGGTGATTTGAGAGACAGACGGAACACACGTTATGTCCGCGGTGATTAAGTCATCTTGACGATCGATAATCTCCCTTTTAGAGGAGCCTTTACTGATTTATTTCCGATTAGTCTTGATTACACGTTGGACAATGTTTCACACACATTTCCCTGAGTTCACTTGTCCTCGATATTAATACATATCGTTGAATATCAATATCAGCGATCTAAACTAGTGTGACATATTGTCCAATGCCCATCTGTTTAGAACCAGACTAAAATGAAAGAAATGTGTACATTTTCAACGAATATCGTAAAGTCACCGCGGTGCTCTTCTATCTAAACCTTCATTAACATGTTTAATTAGACATGTGTTATAAGAACACATGAATAATAACCAATCAAGCTGTTGGTCCCGCCCACATTAGTTAACCCTTTACTGGTTGTATTTGAGACATTTTTGACCACAATTTAACTTAAAAAAATAATAATGATATCACACGTGTGAGAAAATCGACTCAAATGCAGCCGTTGTGAATGCCCTAAATGAAGTCCGTCCATCCATCCATCTTCTCCCGCTTATCCGTAATCGGGTCTCGGAGGTAGCAGCTTCAGCAGCGGACTCCAAACTTCCCTCTCCCTGGCAACATCTGACTGGGGGATCCCGAGGCGTTCCCAGGCCAGTGTGGAGATGTAATCACCCCACCTGTACCTCGGTCTGCCCCGTGGTCTCTTCCCAGTTGGATGTGCCTGGAAAACCTCCCTCGGGAGGCGACCAGGAAGCATCCTTACTAGATGCCCGAACCACCTCAACTGGCTCCTTTCTACGCGAAGGAGCAGCGGCTCTACTCCGAGTCTCTCACGAGTGACTGAGCTTCTCACCCTATCCCTCAGAGAGATACCAGCCACCTTCCTGAGGAAACTCATTTTGGCCGCTTGTATTCGCGATCTCGTCCTTTCGGTCATTCCCCATTGTTCATGGCCATAGGTGAGGGTAGGAACGAAGACTGATCGGTAGATCGAGAGTTTTGCCTTCTGGCTCAGCTCTCTTTTGGTTACAACGGTGCGCCAAAGTGCACCCAATACCGCTCCCGCTGCACCTATTCTCCTGTCAATCTCACGCTCCATCCTCCCCTCACTCGAGAACAAGACCCCGAGATACTTGAACTCCTTCACTTGGGATAAGGACTCCCTCCCTACTTGGAGTAGACAATCCACCGGTTGAAAGAACCATGGCCTCAGATTTGGAGGTGCTGATCCTCATCCCAGCCGCTTCACATTCCGCTGCAAACCGATCCAGTGAGTGCTGAAGATCACATACTGATGACACAAACAGGACCACATCATCTGCAAACAGCAGCGATTCAATCATGAGCCCACCATACTGAAACCCCTCCCCTCCATGACTACGCCTTGAAATCCTGTCCATGAAAATCACAAACAGGATGGGTGACAAAGGGCAGCCCTGGCGGAGGCCAACACCCACTGAGAACAGGCCCGAATTACTACCGAGAATCCGGACACAGCTCTTGGTTTGGGAGTAGAGAGATTGGATGGCCCTCAGCAGTGACCCCCGCACCCCATACTCCCGCAGCACCCCCCACGGTATTTCCCGAGGGACCCGATCATATGCCTTCTCCAAATCCACAAAACACATGTAGACCGGATGGGCATACTCCCAAGCCCCCTCCAGGATCCTTGCAAGAGTGAAAAGCTGGTCTGTTGTTCCACGACCAGGGTGGAATCCGCATTGTTCCTCTTCAATCTGAGGTTCGACTATCGGCCGAACCCTCCTTTCCAGCACCTTGGAGTAGACTTTCCCAGGGAGGCTGAGTAATGTGATACCCCTGTAATTGGCTCACACCCTCTGGTCACCCTTTTTGAACAGGGGTACCACCACCCCCGTTTGCCACTCCTCAGGCACTGTCCCAGACTTCCACGCAATGTTGAAAAGACGTGTCATCCATGACAGCCCCTCAATACCCAGAGCCTTTAGCATTTCTGGACGGATCTCATCAACCCCTGGGGCTTTGCCACTGTGGAGATGTTTGACTACCGCAGTGACTTCCTCCAGGGAGATTGATGTTTGCCGTCCTTCATCCTCCAGCTCTGTCTCTACCATTGAGGGTGTAGTTGGGTTAAGAAGTTCCTCAAAGTGCTCTTTCCACCGCCCGATCACCTCCTCAGTTGAGGTCAGCAATGTCCCACCCTTACTGTACACAGCTTGGATGGATCCACGCTTCCCCCTCCTGAGGCGCCGGATTGTTTGCCAGAAATGCTTTGGTGCCGACTGAAAGTCCTTCTCCATGGCTTCTCCAAATTCCTCCCACACCCGCTGCTTTGCCTCCGCTACAGCCGAGGCTGCCGTCCTCTTGGCCTGTCTATTCCTCGCAACTGAGTCCGGAGTCTCACAGGCTAATATAGCCCGGAAGGCCTCCTTCTTCAGCCGGACGGCTTCCCTGACCACCTGTGTCCACCACGAAGTCCGAGGGTTGCCGCCCCTTGAGGCACCAATGACCTTGACCACAGCTCTCAATAGAAGCTTTGAACAATGACCACTCTGGCTCAATGCCCCCATCCTGCATGTACAGTGCTTACACACATGCACGCACAGTCGCGCACGCACGCACACACACACAGACACACACACACACACACGCTATTTTCTGACGACTAAGTGAAAACGCCATCTTACCCAACTCACCACCAGATGGTGATCGGTTGACAGCTCTGCGGCCTCAGGCCAGATGACACGATAACAAAATCGATCATTGACCTTCGGCCTAAGGTACTCTGGTACCATGTACACTTATGAGCATCCTTATGTTTGAACATGGTGTTTGTTATGGCCAATACATGACTAGCACAGAAATCCAATAACAAAACCCCACTCCGGTTCAGATCAGGTAGGCCGTTCATTCCCAACACGTAGCGCTCCACCTCCCGCACAAGCTCGGGCTCCTTCCCCCCCAGAGAGGTGACATTCCACGTCCCCAAAGCCAGTCTCTGTTGGCTGGGTTTGGCCCTGCCTTCACTGCCTCCTGACTGGCAGCCCGACCCCAGCGGTTCTTCCCGTAGGTGGTGGGTCCGCGGGAAGGAGAAGTGGTAAATGAAGTCATTTTTTATAATAGCAGATGTATTACTACACTACAGCCAGCCGGCCGTGGGCATTTCATCTCTCATCTAACGCACACCTGTTTGTGGTTTTTTATTTTTCAAGTTTAAATAAGTGTAATGTAATGCGTGTAATGATGTACAGCTTTGCATAACAACACCTGTGTGTCTCTCTCTCTCTCTCTCTCTCTCTCTCTCTCTCTCTCTCTCTCTCTCCTCTCTCTCTCTCTCTCTCTCTCCTCTCTCTCTCTCTCTCTCTGTGCACAGGTGTACAGTGAGAGTGTAATTCCCCGTATTGCGAAGGCGGCCAGCGGTGTGACGGGGACCCCCTACAATGAACTGATGAACTCCTGGGGCGTGTACTTCCTGGGGTTTGTCGGAAAGTATGGCTATGACAGGATCCTCAAGGTGAGAGGGTGAAAGGGTGAGAGAGTGAGAGAGAAAGCGAGAGAGAGAGAGAGAGAGAGAGAGAGAGAGAGAGAGAGAGAGAGAGGACTCTAAATGTAACCTCACAATTTACATTGGGCCGAGTTTTCACTTAGTCGTCAGAAAATAGCGTGTGTGTGTGTGTGTGTCTGTGTGTGTGTGCGTGCGTGCGCGACTGCGCGTGCATGTGTGTAAGCACTGTACATGCAGGATGTGTGATCAAACCCTGTTTAACACTGTTAACGTCAGAACGGTTAAGTCCCAACCTCCTCTCTCCTCCCTCTCTCCTCCCTCCCTCCCTCCCTCCCTCCCTCCCTCCCTCCCTCCCTCCCTCCCTCCATCCACTGTGCAGGTGTTGGGTCGCCACGTGCGTGACTTTGTCAACGGCCTGGACAACCTGCACGAGTACCTCCGCTTCAGCTACCCCAAGGTCCAGCCTCCTACCTTCTTCTGCCAGGAGGAGTCGGCCACTGGAGTCACTCTTCACTACAGGTCAGGGGCTGTCCCCATTTCCCCATCCCCCCATTCCCCCCTTCACTCTCCCTTTATTCAGGGTTTGATTCCTCATGACACGAGCCCCTTAAGTAGAGGTTATAGATGATGTAAATATAGTTGTTGTATAATGTTATTTAAGAGTATGAGCCATAACGGAACAGGCAGGTGCCAGAAACTTTACTTGCGTGTGAAGACGGTGTCAGTTTCCATCATGATCATAAGCATAATGATATTTTAACAGCTGGAAAAGCTGTAAAAAAATAATAGAATCCCCCACTCAAAGTGTCATGCTTTGATGTTGAAAAGAAAGTATGTGTCTCCTCTCAGGGTACAGGACAACCTCTTCTCATCCTCTCTGTGTGTGTGATGTGTTGTTTGAGGGGGGGAAAAAACGGATCAGTTGCCACAGCAACTGAAGGCATCACAATCCATCAATATTTTATATATATATATACATTTAAAGCACCTGTTTAGTTTAGCTTCCTCCTGAGGAATAATGGAATGTCACCTTCCCCTCCCTCTCAGATGTCCCTCTGAGGCTCTCCCTCTGGTCGGTCTCGTTCCATTATCCTCACGTCAGTTTGGCGCAAATGTGTCTCTTTTATTCCGATGTTTACTTTGATCTCAGACCGATGGTTGTTGTTTCCTATGCTCAGCACGTTGCCTTGCTGTTTTTGCAGAAAAAGCCTCCTGTAAACACAGTGTGATTTGATAATTGTGTCACTGCAAGTGTGTGTGTGTGTGTGTGGTAGGATACATATGACCATGTGTTGTTGTGTGTGTGTGTGTGTGTGTGTGTGTGTGTGGTAGGATTCATATGACCGTGTGTGGTGTGTGTGTGTGTGTGTGTGTGTGGTAGGATTCATATGACGGTGTGTGTGTGTGTGTGTGTGTGTGTGTGTGTGTAGTAGGATTCATATGACCATGTGTTGTGGTGTGTGTGTGTGTGTGTGTGTGTGTGTGTGTGTGTGGTAGGATTCATATGACGGTGTGTGTGTGTGTGTGTGTGTGTGTGTGTGTGTGTGTGTGTGTGTGTGTGTGGTAGGATTCATATGACGGTGTGTGTGTGTGTGTGTGTGTGTGTGTGTGTGTGTGTGTGTGTGTGGTAGGATTCATATGACCATGTGTTGTGGTGTGTGTGTGTGTGTGTGTGTGTGTGTGTGGTAGGATTCATATGACCGTGTGTGTGTGTGTGTGTGTGTGTGTGTGTGTGTGTGTGTGTGGTAGGATTCATATGACGGTGTGTGTGTGCGTGTGTGTGTGTGTGTGTGTGTGTGTGTGGTGTGTGTGTGTGTGTGGTGTGTGTAGTAGGATTCATATGACCATGTGTTGTGGTGTGTGTGTGTGTGTGGTAGGATTCATATGACCGTGTGTGTGTGTGTGTGTGTGTGTGTGTGTGTGTGTGTGTGTGGTAGGATACATATGACGGTATGTGTGTGTGTGTGTGTGTGTGTGTGTGGTAGGATACATATGACCATGTGTTGTTGTGTGTGTGTGTGTGTGTGTGTGTGTGTAGTAGGATTCATGTGACCATGTGTTGTGGTGTGTGTGTGTGTGTGTGTGTGTGGTAGGATACATATGACGGTGTGTGTGTGTGTGTGTGTGTGTGTGTGTGTGTGTGTGTGGTAGGATACATATGACCATGTGGTGTGTGTGTGTGTGTGGTGTGTGTGTGTGTGTGTGTGTGGTAGGATATGACCATGTGGTGTGTGTGTGTGTGTGTGTGTGTGTGTGGTAGGATATGACCATGTGGTGTGTGTGTGTGTGTGTGTGTGTGTGTGGTAGGATATGACCATGTGGTGTGTGTGTGTGTGTGGTGTGTGTGTGTGTGTGTGTGTGGTAGGATATGACCATGTGGTGTGTGTGTGTGTGTGTGTGTGTGTGGTAGGATATGACCATGTGGTGTGTGTGTGTGTGTGTGTGTGTGTAGGAGTAAGCGTAAGGGTTACCTGCACTACGCCATGGGTCAGCTGAGACAGATGGGGAAGCAGTTCTACGACACCGACATCCACGTGGAGGTGCTCTCCGAGCAGCTGGTGGGAGACTACTCCCACGTCACCATGAGGTACGCCATAACACACACACACACACACACACACACACACATACATGCATGCACACACGCATACATGCACGCACGCACACACATACAGTACACACACACACACACACACACACACACACACACACACACACAACAACACATGGTCATATGTATCCTACCACACACACACACACACACACACACA
>CM051001.1:32506765-32559265 GCA_027704905.1 Muraenolepis orangiensis
CCCGCATCTGCAGCCACATCACGCCCATGCAGGTGGTCTCCATGCTCAACACCATGTACACCCTGTTCGACACGCTCAGCGAGAAGCACCGCGTCTTCAAGGTGTGTGTGTGTGTGTGTGTGTGCTTTGTCTTGTGTTTGTTTGTTTGTTCCGGTTTTTTCATTTGTTTGTGGATTTTTTTCATCCCACTACCTTTCTTCACAATATTGTGCTCCGTTCAATGTGGCGTTTGACATCAATCGTTTTACTTTTCATTCAACTGGATTAGATTAGATTCGATTAGATTTAAATGTATTGTCATTGCACACCACAAGTACAGTGAAAATAATTTGGCATCCAACCAGAGTGCAAATGTTGCAATAAAGTGCATAGTAATATACAATGTACAGTGGTTAAATAGGATGTAAAAACAGTCTACTAAAAAACTGTAAGTATGAGAGATAATAGAGTAGGTATGAGATATGTGCAGAATTCTAGGTTCATATATATACACAGGTACGTATACAAGCAGGAACAGGGGTTTGCAGTTATATTAACAATTAAAGATTAATTCAAGTCAAGTCAAGTCAAGTTTATTGTCACTTCACAGTTTACACAAGTATAAAGCAGTGAGTGAAAATCTTATGTGCAATACCCGACGACAGACAGCAGTTATAAAAATAAGATAAGTGAATACAGTTTGTGGCTGGGGTGGGCATTGTCTTTATGATGCATTTGGCCTTGGCCACGCACCGCTGGTTGTATATATCCAGGAGGGAGGGGAGCTCACCTCCAACGATATACTGGGCCGTCCGCACCACCCTTTGAAGCGCTCTGCGCTCGAGTGCAGTGCAGTTCCCGTACCAGGCAGTGATACATCCTGTAAGAACACTCTCGATTGTCCCGGTGTAGAATGTTCTCAGGATGCGGGGGCCCATGCTGAATTTCCTCAGACGCCTGAGGAAATACAGGCGTTGTTGGGCCCTTTTCACCACGTGTGTGGTGTGCGTGGACCATGTGAGGTCCTCGGAGATGTGCACACCGAGGAACTTGAAGCTGCTGACCCTCTCTACTGCAACACCGTCGATGGAGATAGGACCGTGCTCTCCTCTCTGCTTCCTGTAGTCCACGATCAGCTTCTTGGTCTTCTTGATGTTGAGGGCGAGGCTGTTCTCCTGGCACCACTGCTCCAGCGATCCAACCTCCTCCCTGTAGGTTGTCTTGTCGTCGCCGGCGATCAGGCCCATCACTGTCGTGTCGTCAGCAAACTTGACGATGACGTTGGAGCTGTGCATAGCCATGCAGTCGTGGGTGTAGAGGGAGTAGAGGAGAGGGCTCAGCACGCATCCCTGGGGGGCTCCCGTGTTGAGGGTCAGTGGCTCTGAGGTGGTGCTGCCCATCCTCACCACCTGGCGGCGGTCCGACAGGAGGTCTAGTATCCAGCTGCACGTGGATGGGGGCACGCCTAGACCTCTAAGCTTGGTGTCGAGCTTGGCAGGAACTATCGTGTTGAACGCTGAGGTGTAGTCCACAAACAGTGTTTGCACATAACAGTTCTTTCCCTCCAGGTGGGAAAGGGCAGTGTGGAGGGCCATGGGTCCAGCGTGGCAGGTAACACGGAGCAAATAAAGTCCTTGACTAACCTCTCGAAGCATTTGCTGACAATTGAGGTGAGGGCTACAGGTCTATAGTCGTTCAGGCATGTTACCTTGGGTTGTTTAGGGACAGGCACGATGGTGGACATCTTGAAGACCACGGGAACAACAGCCTGGGCCAGGGAGAGGTTGAAGATGTCTGCAAAGACTCCTGCCAACTGGTCTGCGCATGCTCAGTTTGTATATGACATCACGGCATTATATATACATCCGACTTGATCTGCTTAACACGTTCTCAATGGTGCTGTCGGTACGATTCAAAAGAATATTTCAGCAGGCTGTTTGTGGTAAATTCACCACGCCATTTGACAGAGTGAGAATTAGGAGGAGGGATAGGCATGAGTCTTAGGTTCTCTGTCTTAGGCCCAGGAACTGAAGTGCTGCCTCCCTGTGTGTTCCTGTCTCTCTCTCTCCCCCCCCCCCCCCCCCTCCAGGTGGAGACCATCGGTGACGCCTACATGGTGGTGGCTGGAACCCCAGAGAAAACCAAGTACCACGCCCACAACATCTGCGACATGGCCCTGGACATGGTGCGCTCCATAGACAACCTCAAGGACCCCTCCAACGGAAACAACATACAGATCCGCATTGGTGAGGACGGCACAGGCACACTGCACACACACTGCACGCACACACACACATGCACATGCACTGTACACACACCCACACTTACACACTGCACATGCACATGCACACAACAAGATACAAGATACAAGATACAAGATTTTGATTGGCCATTTGTAAGTACATAGGAATGCTTACTCCCCATTCCCTCCCGCAGTATACATCTCAAAAACAACACCATCAAAATAAAAATAATATATCCAATAAAATAAACAAAAAAGGAGCAGCAAAGTGACTTAAATTATATGTACATGTTTTTTTGTTTTTGTTACAAAAATATTTTTAAAGAATCACACACACATGTGCACACACACACACACACACACATGCACACACATGCATGTGCACACACACACACACACACACGCACACACATGCATGTGCACACACACATGCACGCACACACATACATGCATGTTTTTAAAGTCAAGAGCGTTTAGACTGAGGGTTTGTGTCCGGTGGTTCCAGGCATCCATTCTGGGATGGTGGTGGCGGGGGTCGTGGGCCACAAGATGCCCCGCTACGGTCTCCACGGCGACACGGTCCACACCGCCTCGGCCATGGAGAGCAACGGCAAGGTACTGTACCCAGCAGCAGGTAACACCACAGGGAAAATAACCTAAAAGGCTTACAGACGAGTTACAGTAGACTAGAGCGATGTTATTGGACCAAATACATTACATTACAGTTTTTGTTTATTTTTACTTAGAGTCAGTCAACGTGAGGCATGTGTCATAACTACGTAATTCAGCCTTATAAGAAGTCAACAATTCCATTTTGGGCACAAATATGTGAAAACTACCTGCATTTACTAATTGTATTATTTTTTGAGGGTCTATATCGTGGTACTGAAGTAATTAAAACTAAAGATAACCCAATGTTTTTACCTAAGCGAGATCATTTTTAATTTTGGGAGTTAGTGTGTGTGTGGGAGCATGATTCAAAATGCCAGATTGTCATGTGCTGTACCAAGGGCAGCCTGTGCACTGTTTTTCTTCTTCTTGTACCACATGCCAGTGGTACAAGAGGTGTGAAGATGGCATGTGTGTGTCTTGTGTACAGGAGATGCACATCCAGCTCAGCAGCGCCACCTACGAGCACCTCAAGGGAAGCCACTTCATCTTCGAGAGGAGGGGCACAATAACTATCAAGGTCAGAGGGGCGGGGGGGCGGGGGGGGAGGTCACCGTGTCATCGTCACCGCAGTCCTGTCCCCCCATCACCCCCGTCCCCCCAACTTTCAATACGGCTGCTGCCGTAGCAACAAGAGTTCATTGTAGTTCATTATAGTGTCTGCTTTTCAAGAGCTTGATTTGATTCCGATCTGAGATTGAGCACAGAGAGGCAGCTCTGTGTGTCCTAGCTAGAGACCATAAAAGATGACACTGTCTCTGACTAGCTTGTTTTCGGATAGTCAGTCAGAGCGGCGATGCCCGGCTGTCTCTCGAGGGGTTCGCTCATCCCACCAAATCAGCGCCATGTCGTGCCATGTCAACACATGAAATGGTAGAGTCATTTATGTTGCTGTTCTGGGCGTGTTGGCCGCTCTGCCGTGGTTCAGGGGAACGTGGAGATTGAGACCTACTGGCTGAAGGGGAAGCGGGACAAAGATGGGAACGCCCAGGCAGCGTGTCCCCAGTTCGACTACCAGACCATCGACAAGGCCATCAACAAGGCCACCATCCCGGGGTCGGACGCCCCTGGGGACGCCAAGGGCCTGGTGAGGACACACTGTCTGACACTCTCTAGGGTCTCTATCTCTCTGAGCAGACATATTCACTGTGAACATTGTAATAGACGATCAAACGCATTTTGTGCTTTTCTTTACAAGATCAAGGAAATAGAACGAATACATTGAAAAAAATGTGTCGATTAATGGGAGTATCAGGATTCGTCGCTTCCGCAATACTTAAAATATTGAAAACTCGAACACATGACAGAAACCTCAATGTAATCTCAGTGTGAATGTTGTATGGCGGGTTCCCTGCCCATCTCAGTTCTGACAAAGAAAGGAGTTTTGAAAGGTCATGTTTCTCGGAGGTCACCCGTGGTTCCGCCGTGACCTGAGGCTGTACTGAGCCTTGTGGCCCCCCCATTCTGTGGCCTCTGCTCCCCCAGGCCTTCCCACTGGTAGCCGGGGACGACGAGGACAAATCCAAGTCCATCCCCTCCCATCTTATCAAGATGAAGATTTCTGGCCATTGTGTGGAGGTGGCCATGGAGAAATGCCGGTTGGAGGAGTTGTCTGTCCAGAAGGTGAGAGAAACACACACACACACAAGAGAGAGACAGACTTTGCGACTTACTATACTACTGTACTACTACTACTGTACAGTATAATGTTAATCATAGCCAAACTGCAGCATCGTTAAAAGTACTTGTTCCCGATTGCTCAATAAACAACGTTCAAAAGGGTGTGTTTATTATTTATCAATTATCGGGACAACAGTTCTGAATCATGTGTGCTACAAATCCAACATTACCAACAACAACGGTACAAAAACCAATAACGTTGTAGATGATTGGAACATAATGTGCTTCTCCTCCTCGGTACATTGTTCCAATAACAGGACAACCCCCCCCCCCCTCCCCCGTTGTGGTTTATTCCTAACTTATTGGAACAGTAGAGTATATATATATATATATATATATATATATATATATATATATATATATATATATATATATCATAGACCCTTTTCACAGAGGTGCCACAGACACGGCTGCCACTCATAACCCTAATACTCATACTAACACTAAAACTCGTAAAACACTAACCACTACTGTACCACCACTACCGATATGTTTCAATTGGATATGTAAAAAAAAAAAGGTTTTAACCAGTTTTGTCTAGTTTTGTTTATTAAATCATTTATGTTTAAATTGCTGTTGAAGATACGTTCACTACCCGTGCCCTGGTGCACACTCACACGTGTTATGAGCAACACCTGCGTTGACGCCTCTGTGAAAAGGGTCTACTCCACTATGGATATTTACCGCGGGGGGGGGGGGGGGGGGGGTAAAAGCATGACCCCCGGGGTTTGAGAGTGTCACGGATCAACGGTTCATTCGTTAAGCCACTGTATATTTTTGTATTATCTTTTGTTATTCATTGCTTGGCGCGGCGGCCAGTCCCTCTTTAAGGAGACCCTGCAGGACGGCCTCCACCCCGACATGGAGCTGGGCCCCCCGGGGTTCAGCGTGAGGGACCCCACCATGGTGTCCCCGGACGGCTCCTGTGACTCCGAGAAGAGCACCATGTGCTCCGTGTCGTGAACCGGGAAGACGGGAGCCGCCGCATTCTGCCGGATGCTAGCACTAACACTGTAGCCGATGTAATATTCATAATTAATAATGTTAACTATGATAAGAATTCTGTTTTTTTTTCTTTTGTTGTTGCGCACCCATCTCCTTCCCCCCACGCTTAGCAAAGTCTGAGAGGCTCGGCTAACTGCTTAGGAACATTCCATATGCTGCTCTTGTGCTTCTTCTTCTTCTTCTTCTTCTTCTTCTTCTTCTTCTTCTTCTTCTTCTTCTTCTTCTTCTGTTCCCAACCGGGAAGGAAAACAAAATCTTGTTGTTGCCAAATATTTTACAAATGGACCAAGTTGGTGTGAGGTTTCTGGTAAGTTTCTGTTGAGTTCAGTAAGTTATTTTGGGTAATAAATCGTACAATACAAAAGCGTCATCAGTGCTGAAGTGTTGAACGGCCATTGGATTTAACAGGACCAAATTTCTCTCACAACATGTTTTAGTTTTTCTTGCATCGCCACTGTGCCATGTTGTGATCTGATCTGATGATCATGTTATGTTGAATAGCGTCACTGTTGATTCTGCTGTAGCTTATCCCCCTTTCCTTCACAATCCCATGCTAGTCTGTATCTCCTGTCTGCATTCCGCTAGTGATGTTAAATCACTAGCGGAACATTTGCTTGTACATTTGATTTGGGCAATAAATAAATAAAGCAAGACACCAGCTGGCCCCGTTGTTTTCAAATTAGTTATTGGGCATTTTTTAAATCACAGCTTAACGGTAAATGTCTGGTTCTTTGTTCAATACTTTCCTAACATGTCCCTAAACTTAAAGATGGATAGCAAATCGACCAAGTCTGTCTATAGCAGCCTATATAACATACATGTTTCATTACAACGGTTACACAATGCTACATCCACGACTAAAAGCAAAACTAATCGGCATTCAAAATATCACATTGTTTAAATTCCGTGGACGTTGGCGAAAAATCCCCCTTCCTTTTGTGATCGCTGCCAAAAAACGCGCGTTCCTTCTGAGCTGTAAACCGCAGTGTCTTTGAATGGTTGCTAACAATACACGCCGGGCCCTGACACAGATACCTACAACCCGCCTACCCCCCCGCCCCTCAGACCACGTTGCCCACGGAGGGGGGGTCGGACGAGCTGCGCCCGAAGGTGGCGTCCTCGCGGTCCAGGCTGCTCCGGGGCCGGTGGGAGTGGCGGCGGGGGGATTTGGGCGAGGGCTGGATGGAGCAGCGGAAGCAGAAGGCGTAGAAGAAGGCCACCAGCAGCAGGAGGCAGACCATGGAGAACACCACGGTGATGAGCACCGAGTGCACCTGGATGTAGCCCCCCCCCCCTGCAGGAGGGCGGATGCCGGCGGTGGCGCCGGTGGTGGTGAAGAAAGGGTCGAAGGTCACGCTCGCCATCACGTTGAAGTTTAGCGGTGCGGCCGGTGGCCCCGGGCGGTCCGTGGGGGCCAGGAAGTGGGCGTGAGGCATGTCAGCTGAGCCGTGGTTCACCTGCCTGAGGACAAAGAGGTGTGTTTGTTCACTTGGCCAATGAGCCTCGTGCCACCTGGGGGATACATAAGGCAGAGTAGCGCAGTGAGCGGACAAGAGGATAGGGTGTCCTGGTTCTTCACAGCTAAATGAATATTCGGTTCACAACATTCGGGTCACAGCAATTATGGTACGGCCAGCAGGACAGAGAGAACAGAGAAGGGTACAAAACTGGAGTCCAGCCATTTATCATCAGTTGTAATTAACTTTAGCATTCACTCCCCCCCCTCCCTCCTTCCCTCTCCCCCAGACTATACACTACAGTAGGATTTGTCTCTTACCCGTGTCTTAACGCAGAACCCACGGCGAGAGAGGACGGTGGAGCGGAGAGAGCAGGAGAAAGACAGCAGACGAGAGAGACCAGAAGAGAGGGCAGGAGAGAGAGAGAGAGCAGACGATAGAGAGAGGGAGCAGGAGAGAGAGATAAGGAGAGAGAGATAGCAGAAGAGAGAGAGAGAGAGCAGAAGAGAGAGAGAGAGAGAGAGAGAGAGAGAGAGAGAGAGAGAGAGAGAGAGAGAGAGAGAGAGAGAGAGAGAGAGAGAGAGAGAGAGAGAGAGAGAGAGCAGGACACCGAAACGGACAGGAGAATAATAGGCATGGAGGGGGGGGGGTAACCATGGCAACCCCTTCTGACACATACACGGCACAAGAGTGACATAATTCCACCAAAAAGGCTAAAAGCAAAACAAGAAACACTCCAGGGAATAAAGCATAGCGGCTCGTAGGACGAAAGGTCAATATTTTGACATTCTGGGGAGAAAGACTCATAGTGAGACCACTAAAGATGAATGGGTAATATTGGTTAAAACGCAGCCCAAATTGCAGGAGCTATTCTGCGTGGTGGACACCGTTCATACTCCTTCTGCTGATCTGAACATCAGTCAAGCTCAATCTGGAGAGAAAAACACCAACGTGTTGAAAATGGCGGTCGCCACATCGGTGTACAATTCATCTTTACTCACGACACACTCACCAATCACCATGGTAACACTACGCCGGAAATGTAGAAGCACGTTTTTTTGTTTTTTTTGTAATGGGAAAAACACAAAACAGTGGAATTCATTAAAGCGCGGTTTATTATGTGAGGGAAGGACACAATTGCCTGCCAGCGGTTGTTGTGACTTCTGAAGGCTTTCAGTGGGTTAATTAGGCCTCTCCAGCAGCAGCGCCCGGCCAAACGCTGGGCCCACGCCGGCCTAAGGCCACTGATTATGGAGGCACTGCATTAAGGCCCCGCCCACTCTCAGGGTGGTCAACAAGTGGTGGAGGACGCGGCTCGTCGTGGTCCGCCGTCATAGCAACGAGGACCGTGTTGGCCTCCTCCTAAAGCCCCCCGGGGACCCTTCCCTCTCCTGCTGGGGGTGAAGAGGAGGACACATCCCCATATGGGCAGGCGTAGTCATGGCAGAGTTCCTCCACGAGATGCTGAGGTGCTCTGTGGTATAGTGTCGCTACAAGGGGTCCCTGGAATGCACGTGCATTATCAATAAGTCATTTCACTTTCAATTATCAATTTATGTGTTTGATTATAGCTAGCTGTGCACTGTTGATGAGATGAGTATGTTGGCAAATCTTTATATAATTTTTTCATGAAACGACACGACACACCGCCATTCATAGTGTGAGACGTTTGGAGTTGGGGTTAGGGGTGAGACAGTGCCCCCTATCGACAACTTTCCTTCACTGCACAAAACGTTGACGTTTACACAATGTGCAGCCTACATTTGTTTTATTATTTATTATATATATTTATTACGCCTTTAATTGAAGTGAAAGTACATGTCTGGCAACTTGGGGAACGCGCAATGCAGGCGTGTTACCAACACGGCCACCAGGGGTATCGTGCAACATGCATAGCAGATAATAGACTAGCTTTAACCAAGGTAAAGAGCCAAAGTAAAGTTCTGAACAGTGTCAAGATGTGCAAGGTACCATCACCAGTGGAGCACGTACCTAGTTTAAAATTGTCGCCTATTTCCGTTCGGCTTCATGTTCTCTCTCTCATTTTATTGTTGAGATATATGATAGTATGGAACAGCCAGCCTTCTTTCAGACGTGGTCTCAGCAGTCTTAGCAGTACCTTCAAGGGCATAGGATTTGCCTCATTCCTTTTTATTAACGGATTTCATTAAGGTTTTATGATTGATATGAGCCAGAGTGACCTATAGACTAAGCCTCTTTGATATGAACCAGTTTTTATTGTCACAATTCTAAAGAGGCTTTGTGAACTGATCTAAATCTTACTTTCTAGTTTTCTTAATAGCTGTATACTTGATGATTTTTGACTAAATTATAGGATAGATGGGATAGCTTTCACTAATAATATATTTTTTACTCAATTATAAGTAAGAATGCTTCCTGTTATCGTTCCAAGTGTCAGTAGGATTGAAATAAGTGGACAAAACACCAGCGTTACCTAAATACTTTAATGTTAACACACACACAACATACATATACTTTACACACTCACTTGACCTTGGGCCTCCACTTTAACGATCTAACTCAACCACAGACAAACAACAATTCAAGTCCATGTCAGTAATAGCTAAAATAAAAATTAATAAAAGTCGTGAAAACGGTGGTAGTGGGAGTCACAGTTTGAAGGAGGAGGAACGGTGAATTATTTCTTCTTCTGATTTACAATGTTGTTGCAAATCCAGTTCATGCCATCCTGTTGGGGAGATAAGAAAATGAAGACCATGAGGAAGTTAAAGACAGTTATACTGTGTCACCTGTGTTTGAATCACAAAAATGACTCATCGGTATTCCGTCAAAAGTCTGTGACTTCAGCACAATAACACAAACGAAAGTGTGCGACAAATTAGACGGGATCGAACCTGAACTCCCTCTCCGGACACGGCGGAGCACGCCTGGATCTGCCACTCGCGGTCGCGGTAGGTGTGCAGGTTGAGTCCCTCGGCTATCTCACTGGCCGGGGATGCTGTGGCCAGGTCCTGTTTGTTGGCAAAGATGAGCACTGGGACCCCCTTGAGGTTCTCTTCATCGATCAACTCGGAAAGCTCCTGCACACACACACACACACACACACACACACACACACACACACACACACACACACACACACGTGTTAGAGTCAGTCAGCGGTCGTGACGCTGCGTTTTGGGCGAATAATGGTTAGAGTTACATTACATTACATTACAGTCATTCAGCAGACGCTTTTATCCAAAGCGACTTACAATAGTGCGTTTCAACAAAGGAAGGTAACAGAACAACTCGTCACCAGAAGTCAAAAGTGCATTTCATTCCTAACAAGTCTCCAAGAACTGAACCAGGGCTCAGGTAGAAGTACGATACGTTCAGGTAAAAGTAACAGTAAGGGAAAAGTACAAAGTACAGAGTTGTCAGCATCCATCAGCGTGAGGACTCACCAGCCCTGTCTCCTCGAACCGCTTCACGTCAGCACTGTCTATCACGTAGATCTGTGACAACAATCACACATAGCATGGGTGAAAAACGACTAAAGGGAATACTGTTAGAACCAGCACCATGTGGCAATGCAAAACACTGGAAGAAAGCAGAGGAATAATATTTGTGGGAATCATAGGGGTGGCAGTAGTCTGTTAGAACGTGGCTTGGGAACCAGAAGGTCGTTGGTTCAAGTCTAGGATGGGTTTAATGCAGAGAAACTAATGTCCCTTTGTGTGTACATGTATGTGACAAATAAAGTAGATTCAATCCTCCAGATTAAGATTGAGATACTTTTGGAAATGTTTAATTTGTATGTGTAAGGATAAAATCTAATATTCTGCTGAACAAGATGCAAGAACAAACTGCTAAGGATGTAGACCTGTGGATGATAAATGGACTGTGCGAGCTTTAAAAAATCGAATAAAGATTTGAGGCAGAGCCAAAAGGTGTTGTAAAATCTTGAAAAATCGATCTTATCGCAAGAGACTTCTTGCGATAAAATCTGAAATGCTGCTAAAGCTTTATTGAGCTACTCCCACGAAACGCTTTTGAGAGCATTTCTCCATAGGCCTCAATAAATGGTTAGATTTGCGGCGCCATATGTCAGTGAACCGGCAGCTCACCAGCAGGTCGGTGTTGTCCAGGTACTTCTTCCAGAAGGGTCTGATCTTCCTCTGTCCTCCTATGTCCCAGACGTTCAGCTTCATCCCGTGCGACGCCACGCTCTTAATGTTGAAACCCTGTCAGCGCGGTCAGAAAGAGGAGGAGAGTGTGGTGTTGTCAACACAGGAAAGCGTTCTGATTTGTACACTTAAAGGTCTACAAGTAATGATTGGTTGTTACCCGGAGTATAAATGTGAAGGATACGCCTCCAGCGGTCCGCTCTCTCTCAAAATGGATAGCCAGTGTTAGGTTGTTACGTTGTTAAAATAGAGAACTGGAGTTTTCGCGAGTCCGTGTGCCGTGTGGATTCCTGTTAAACCTAGTTAAACCTAACACTTTATTGTGTTAATACACAACAGAGAGCTTGGTTTTTTTTCAGCTTGTTGAAAGTCAAAAGGTTTTTCACAACAACACAACACCCCTCGTTGCTGTTTTCCCGTTCAACAAACACCACTGCGGTTGTGTAACGTCCTTATCCTGAGCAGCCAGCCAAGGAAGCAAATCTGAGGATAAGGCCGCAGGGATCAACGTGGTAGGTCTGGCTGTCGTCATCATTGTCGTAGTCTCTTTTGCCTTCTCACCACCACCACCACCACCACCACCACCTTCATCCTCCATCCATCCACACAAAGCACCCAGCGCTATAGTGTATCCCTATGAGTGCAATGCAATAACATGTTTGATAATTGAATGACATGCTAGATGATATGGTTATAGTACACACACACACAGACACACACACACACAGACAGACAATACACAACATGACACACACACACAGACACACACAGACAGACAGAGATAAACACACACACACACACACACACACACACAGGTGTGGTTAATCTTCTTTAAACCAATGGGTGTTTAACGTCTCTCCCTTATCATTCACATCCATCACATCATGCTAGAATTGAGCTCTACTCTCAGTAGAGCTCTAGTCTCATTGTTGAAGAGCAGGTGCGCCATAAGGTACATATTTTCATTTTATGATCTCATAAATTGACTCGTAACTCCAGGACTCCAGGACTTCGCCATCAGGGCAAAGGAAATTGTGCAACACATGTTAATACAGGTTTTTAATTGATACTGTCTTGATACTGTAAGGTAAACACTTACATGTGTTTATGTAATTATGTCAAACACAATATCTGGTTTGTGTGTCTATGAATTTAATGTGTGTTCCGTGTCAGCCAGTATGCATACGATCATTAGACACACACACACACACACACACACACACACACACACACACACACACACACACACACACACACGTTTTAAACACGAAGCAAAGAGCCTAAAGGCGTAAACCACTAGCCTTCCTTCCTCTCTTCCTCAATGCCTTTGACTACAGCCAGCAGTGCAGACGGCGGGTAGGTGACGGGGGGTAGGTGACGGGGGGTAGGTGACGGGGGGTAGGTGACGGGGGGTAGGTGACGGGGGGTAGGTGACGGGGGGTAGGTGACGGGGGTAGGTGACGGGGGTAGGTGACGGGGGGTAGGTGACGGCGGGTAGGTGACGGGGGGTAGGTGACGGGGGGTAGGTGACGGGGGGTAGGTGACGGGGGGTAGGTGACGGGGGGGAGGTGACGGCGGGTAGGTGACGGGGGGTAGGTGACGGGGGGTAGGTGACGGGGGGTAGGTGACGGGGGTAGGTGACGGGGGGTTTACCTGCGTGGGGGTGATGGTGTTGACGTCCTCCGAGGCCAGGCTCTTGAGTAGCGTGGTCTTGCCCGCGTTGTCCAGGCCCAGCAGAACTATCCTGAGCTCCTTCTCCGTGGAGCCCTTCAGCTTGTGGATGACGGAGAGCAAGCCCTGCAGACCGAGGAAGGTTCAGGGTCACGCACGGACCGGCGGGGGGCTGTGGAGCAAGCAGCGGCTTCCGAAGAGACGGAAGAGCGCATTTCTAACACAGTACTTCACATTGGTCATTGGCCAAGGGTACCGCGGGTGGTTCCAGATGACATAAAAAGCTATTCAAAAGTCTTACAGCGTATCGTACGATTAGTCTTTCTTTCTTTTCTTTAGACCCATGTGCCTTTCAACAGGATCAAATATAGGGGGCTGTCAAGCTGTGGTTGTCTGGATTTAGATAAAACAATCATTACTATCAGTCTGTTAATAATCTGATCAATCTGATGCAGCGTGAACCATTGTTCAGTCCATTGTCAATGTGTGACAATGTGTAAGCCAGGATGATGTGAAAACCAAGATGTGAGAACGCGGCACTATGCATTTCACCATTCAAGGAGACTGGGGTCTCTTTTTTTAATGAAAGGCCAAGTTGAGCACTTGACGTTTCCTGGAAGCAGATGACATGCTGTCCGATTCACAGATACGAGCTCCCTCTGAGGCTCCGCCCACCCCCTCTCCTCCCTCTATCTTTAAGACTTATCCGTCATCTCCAAATAGCTTTGGAGATAACACCACAACAACACATGGGTTAGAGGCATTCTTTACGCATTACGCAATATTAACACTTATATGCAGTGTTAATTAGATGCAGTTAAATATTAAATATACATGCTTTGAAACAACTGATAGCATATGGCTAGTAGTGTTGGGTTTGAACCCCGGGAAACTACACAGCATACATCATTTAAAAAACCACCTCCCGGCTCCTTTGGTTTGAAGTCTGCAAATGAGTCCAGGCAGGATAGTCTTTAATATTGGCCCCAGTTATGCCCAGAGGGCCTTGATCTAAATCTAAAGAAGTTCAAATCCTTCGAAATCCTCGAAATGAGTCCTTTCGAAATGAGTTTCTCTGCATTTAACCCATCCTAGAATTAGGAGCAGAGGGCAGCTATTCTATATCCAGCGCCCGGAGGGCAGTGTAGGGGTCGGGCGCCTTGTTTAAGGGCACCTCGGCAGTGGGCCAGGAGGCAAACTGCCAAACTGCCACCTTTTCCCAGTACCAGTTCTCACTCTGTACTTGGTTCCATTTCGGGGACTTGAACCGGCGACCCTTTCCGGTTCCCAAACCCCAAGTCCCAACAGACTGAGCTACTGACACCCCCCAATGAAGATGATGAAGATGATGAAGCAGAGCTGCGGCTGAGCGATGATCTACCGCCGATCAATGTGCTCTTCCCAGCTATCCTCTCCCTACGGCAGGACGCCCCACCGCCCCAGCACCCTCTCCGTCCCAGACGAGGCTACTTACCTTCTGTGCCTCTCCCATGTTGGCGTGTCTTCTCTTGGCTTGGCCCACTTGTCCGCAGCTACATCCTCCAAGCAGGTACACTGGCTCACCAAGGGGGGGTGGTGGTGGGGGGGGGGGACAAGAACTCTACCACCAACTACCGTGACCCCTCCTCGACTAAAAAATAAGCCGAGCTGGAAGGTTTGCAACCCCGGGCGACTGTACTGTAATGTGTGTGCCGTGTATGTTATACTGCCAACCTGCACTTCAAATGGAATCTCCTTACTATGATGGGAGTTATCAAGCAGAAATAAAGGTGGTGTGTGTATGTGTGTGTATGGGGAGGAGGGGAGACTAGGATTAGGAGGCCAGAATTAGCTCTATAGCGAAAGGCCTCTCTGCTGACCTCCCCTCCCCCCAGCCCTCCCTGCTGTTACTTCTGTCCTCTCATTGCCAGCGTTCAGTGTGGAGCTTTACCTGGAGATTATCCCTGAGCCACCTGCTCTGGAGACAACCAAGACGCAGCTTTGGCTGGCAGCCACTCACACAAACAAAAGTACACACACACACACACACACACACACACACACACACACACACACACACACACATCGAAACAAGTAAACACATAAACACACACACACACACAATCCCAGACAGTAAGACATATGGTGAGATGGGGGGGGGGGATTTCTCCTTCATGCAAACATGAAAGTTAAGAACAACAATAACTCACACGATGTCCATCAAACAGACGTAATAGAAGTCAATGCTTCCACCAAATGTGTTGCGTAAGATTTATTGTGGCATAAAAGTCGTGAAGAAACGGGAAGAAATGGACTTTGAGGCTCACAGGGAACCGTCGCCGTGAGCCTCCAATCGACGCTCCTGTTAAAAACATGACACTATACATTATAGTACACTATATACACTATACGTGTATATAGTGTACTTTATACATATAGTGCTATCTGCTGTGCTTCGAGATACAAATGCTGTGAGTCTGTGAGTCTGTGAGTGGCACATTCAGGGGGACTTTTAACATTTCTCGGTCCCTTTGCTCAACCCAACAGTCCCTTCAACACAAGCTTTCTGAGCAAGGGGGCGTGGCTAACCTGGTCACAGAATTACACAATGGCTCCACCCCCTTTAACCCCGATCATATCCGCACGCGCACGCACACACGCGCGCACACACACAGACACACACACACACACACACACACACACAATAAGAGTGTTTCCCTTCACGAAAACATTTTTACTTCCATGATATAGTTAAATAATAGTACAATAGTAGGTATATAGTAGAACGATAGACATAAATAATAACATAGTGAATGCGTATAATGGTGAGTTAACTTACACGTCACTTTTAGTCACAGAGTGTGAAACCAAACATGACCAATATAAACAGTGTTTTATCAGGTGTCTCTCGGCGTCATGTCTGTGGTCATCTGGAGGATCCGGGCTCTCTGCTTCTGACGTCTCTTGTGAGCAGCTGGACAAAGACACGTACACACACACGCATAGCAGGCTCCATGACACATACAGGGTGAAACCCGACAGCAGACTACAACTTAACCAGATTTCCAAACCAAATTAAATAAAGTATTGCAAAGGGATTTCCTTCTAGTGCCTCTAGTGCCTCACCATTGTCTTTTAACAACTTGCACCTCATGGCCAGCCCCATGGCGAGGACCAGCCCCACGGCAGAGAAGCCACACAGCACCAGAATGAGAACAGCGCTGTCTGAAAACATCAACACACACACACACACACACACGCATGCATGCACACACACACACACACACATAAACACACACGCACACACACACACACACACACCAACACACACACACACCAAACACGCACACACACATGTACATACACGCACGCAAACACGCACACACACATGTACATACACACACACATGTACATACGCACACAAGCATGCACACACATGCACACGAGCGCACACACACACACACACACACACACACACACACACACACACACACACACACACAAGCTATTAGAATTGAATGTCTCTTGGTATGTTGGTGCACTGAACACACACACCACTCTACTACACAATGACGAATCCTCAAGCATATAAAGTGTGCATGGTGATCAACCTGATCACCTGATCACCATCAGGTGATCAGGTTGATCACCATCAGGTGATCAACCTGATCACCATCAGGTGATCAACCTGATCACCATCAGGTGATCAACCTGATCACCATCAGGTGATCAGGTTGATCACCATCAGGTGATCAGGTTGATCACCATCAGGTGATCAACCTGATCACCTGATGGTGATCAACCTGATCACCTGATGGTGATCAGGTTGATCACCTGATGGTGATCAGGTTGATCACCTGATGGTGATCAGGTGATCAGGTTGATCACCTGATGGTGATCAGGTTTGGACAGAGGGTTAAAGGTTTAAACAGGTGATATTCACGTCAGATAGTTCTGAATCAATGACAGCCAGTATTTTGTCAGCGGTGTCCAAATCCTCCCCACCGTTCACGTTGACCAGGAGTTCGTTGGAGGTGACGTTTCCACAGGGGCTGTAGACCAGGCACCTGTACGTTCCCCCGGCAGAGCTGAGCGCCGTCCCCGCCAGCGTGCTGTCGTTCTGGACGGACACGGTCCACTCGTCCCGCCGCCACTCAAACACCAGCTCCGAAAGAGGCAGGTTGTGGTTGCAGTTCAGAATGAGGTCACTTCCTTCCTGCAAGTCCAGGCCGGAGCTGGAGTTTAGATAGGCCTGGAAGTCTGTTATTGGAGGGGGTAGAAGTCACTGGTGTTAGCATGTGTCATGTGGAATACAAGGAAGCGCTCTGGATGTGTACAATTGTACAATAACGGAAAACCATTAAAAATGTATGTTTTTCCGCAGCTTACCTTTTTTACAATTGAGCGGAATCTCTAGGACTAAACCAGGGATGAAGAAAGGAATGTTAAATTTATACTTTCTATATACTGTATATATATTTTATATTTATACATATCTTATATATATACTTATATATAGTTTCAATTTATACTTGAGTGTACTGACCATCATAGCAGTGAGATGTGATATTTGAGCAGATATTGCAAAAATCTATAAGAAAAAATGTGATATAAAGGAAGATTGTTAAAAAAAAATCTCATGTTGTTGATTAGAAACAAACATCACATGAATACTGGTACTTTATACTGAATATATTCGTGTACATAACTGTATACTGTATGATAACATTCATGTATTCTTTACCTGATGAATTGTGTACTGCCTGAACGTTTGCTGGTATGTCACAGTCCAGACACGCAGCAGGGACACACGTACACCTGACCCCAGCTATGAAGACATGACACATACATTCATATGGGAGACTAAACAAACACAGAGCTATGCACTGAAACCCATAGATGCCATCCAAATAAAATAGCCTTACATATAAGAAGAATAAAAGAATACACAGGCATCTCCATCGCAGCATTCATCTGCCAAAACACCAACACATTATATTATATATCACCAGAGATATGGAATAGATTGGCCTTACTAACTCAATGAAATAAATAAATGCATTCACACCATTTGAATACCGTATTTCGATACATGTTGGCCTAAACATTTATTCGAGAATTTATTCATATGTGAACGTTTGATAAATGAATCCGTTTACCTCCCATGGCATTATAGTTCCTTGAGCACGAAGTGTTGCATGTGGAAAACGAGAGCCTCTCTATTTTGCCTAGCATCAGGGCAGTCTTTGTATGGGCCAAGGCACACTGATTGTAAACAACGATAGTGAATGCAAATTGACCCATGCCTACACGGTAGACTTCAGACAATAGGCCCATTACATAGAGATGACATAGAGTTACTAGTGACTAGTGGGTCACTAGTAGCACAGGAGGCTCCTTTTCACACTGAGTTGAGAGCGCTCTCCACAAGCCAACGCTAGCCTGTCTCCACCTACGGGGGTTTACCCTGGAGGAGGCTTGAATAGACTAGCTCCACTGAAGGGGCACCGCAATGGCTTCTGTTCAATGTCTCTGATAAAATGTAGTATGTATGGATTACATACATAATAAAACATATTGATCATGTAGTATAGGAATCTAAAAGGATAGTAAGGCAGCTGTTACACAAAAAGTACTTCATGGGAGGATTATGAAAAATGTCAGGAAATAATTGTGTTTCAATATGAGCGCTGGAGTTCTCATGTAACCTTGAGTCATCTGAATATAAATACGTTTCTCCGTACAGTGATTCAAACATTGCGGTAGGGGGCGCTGTTGGTGTTATTTTGACACATTTGTGTGACGTTGAAGCGTTAGAAAAAGCATTTTAATCAGTATTTTCACAGATTAATCTGCTAAATGTATGTGTATGTTTTTTTTCTCCTAAGTGTTGGATGGTCCTCCCGTTCGAGCCTCCACTGATATATATATATATATATATATTATATATATATCAGTGGAGGCTCGTCCATTGAGTACACAATACATTTGAATGGACTGGACTGGACTGGACTGGACTGGACTGGACTGGACTCCTTGTTGGTGGTGTCTGAGAGGAGGATGCTGCGCAAGCTGCGTAGTATCCTTGACAACAACTCTCACCCTCTCCATCAGGTGCTGACCTCATACAGAAGCACCTTCAGCAACAGACTCATTCCACCCAGGTGCACCACAGAACACCACAGGAAGTCCTTTCCTCCTGTGGCCATCAGTCTCTTTAATTCATCTACCTGGGGTGGTGAGAGGGACAGTGGAGACTCAGTGACCTGAGGCCAGCCCACTGTTGTTATTATTATTTTTTGGTCAACGCACTGTAAATTCCTTTCACTGTAATTTTGCACTGTAAATTCAATTTCACTTTTCACTTTTCACATGTCACTTTTTCAGTATTCATCCGAGTTATTATTAGTATTTTATTACTGCCAATTTGCACTATACGTATTGTTGTGTATTGTATATACCTACGTATTACTGTAATAATACTGTACATTGTGCAATTCATCTATCAATACATTTAGATTAATTTAGTTATATTTTGTTTATACTAGTTTTGTTTAGTTAGTTTGTTGTTATTTAGTTTTTAGGTGTCAACTGTTGCACCTTAATTTCCCTCGGGATAAATAAAGTAATCTGAATCTGAATCTAATCTATATATATATATATATATATATATAGATTAGATTCAAATGTATTGTCAGTGTACAGTGTACAGTACATCGACAGGAATTTGGCATCTAACCAGAGAGCAAATGTTACAGTAAAGTATATACATATAACAGATAAGTTGTTTTTACATTAGCATTTTTCCAGAATGCGTACACAATCCGACCACCTTCTGTTTGGAGGAAACTACATAAAGAGCTGCCTTCAGACGGAGTGGCCGGGTGTCGAGGAGAAAGGGCCTTACACGGTGTGCTCACTAGCGCCCCCAGTGGCCGGGTGTCGAGGAGAAGGGGCCTTACACGGTGTGCTCACTAGCGCCCCCAGTGGCCGGGTGTCGAGGAGAAGGGGCCTTACACGGTGTGCTCACTAGCGCCCCCAGTGGCCGGGTGTCGAGGAGAAGGGGCCTTACACGGTGTGCTCACTAGCGCCCCCAGTGGCCGGGTGTCGAGGAGAAGGGGCCTTACACGGTATGCTCACTAGCGCCCCCAGTGGCCGGGTGTCGAGGAGAAAGGGCCTTACACGGTATGCTCACTAGCGCCCCAGTGGCCGGGTGTCGAGGAGAAGGGGCCTTACACGGTATGCTCACTAGCGCCCCCAGTGGCCGCTTCACATATTCAGCCAACTAGTTATTAGAACAGCTTTGAAAACCACTGTCCTTTCCCTTTGCCCCACTAGCAACCTAGTACTACTATCACCCTAGTAATATCACCCTAGTACTATCTTCACTGTATTGGGGTAAACAAACGGGTGGACTGTGTTATACTCACTTACTGACCAACCCCAATTACTACAGAGACCCTTCAGTCCTAAAAGGTTATCTTTTTTTAAATCTTGAAGATAATAAATTGTGGGCATAAGATAATAATCTTGTGCGAAGTTGAATCTGAAACGTGATGTCCTCCAGCCCAGAGCTATGGGACACTGAGGACGGTTGATGAAGAGGAGCTGGATACGTCCAAAGGACAATGTGTGTTTGGCAGTTGTGTTCCTTGTGATGAAGATATTTGATCTTTGTGTGACACTAGTGGAGGAACTGGACTTACCGTTCTCCAGTAGAAGCCCTCTGGAAGCTGTTGATCTTGATTTAACACTAAGGAATTCAACATACAACTTAGTGATGACACCATATTTTAGTCGTTTTGGCCTATGTGCTCTACCTCTCTCATTCGTGTCACCAGTAGCAATGAACTCATTTACAAAGGGATCTATTTTTTTTATTAGAAAAGCATAGAATACGTTAGGCCTATTTAGAAATACAGGACCTTTAAAGTGCTTTCCACAGCCTGCTGTGAATGATAACAAGCTCTAACTATTGTTTACATGGCTGTATTACATGAAAGACACAGCCACAATCATATGTGTGGAACTATCAAGGACTGAGTCTACAGGGTCAATTAAATAATGCTTTAATATGGTTAAACACTTTCATCTTTGAACACTTAACTTGATGCTATACGAGGTTGTCTGTGTTATACAGCATGACAGAAAATTCAAAAATTCTTTAGTTGTTTTTTTGTACAAAAATAATGCACAAATAATGTCATTCAAATAATGTCGTTAAACAACCACAGCAAGATTGACTGGAATCGTATCATCAAGACTCAAATCAATGTTTGGTTCAACAGGTCTTGTTCATCTAAAAGCTTTAGGACAGTTGCAGTTGGTTTTTACTCTTCATGTTCATGTTCAATGTCACCTGGAGGAGGTTGTTCATCTTCTTCTGATGACACGCTGATTGGGTCATCTCTTTGGTTAGGAGAGCTGTACCTTCTCCAGCTTATTTTGAGTGTGGTCGAAGTGAACTGTAACTGACCAATAGGAAGGACGTTCCCCCGGCAGAGCTGAGCGCTGTCCCCGCCAGCGTGCTGTCGTTCTGGACGGACACGGTCCACTCGTCCCGCCGCCACTCAAACACCAGCTCCGAAAGAGGCAGGTTGTGGTTGCAGTTCAGAATGAGGTCACTTCCTTCCTGCAAGTCCAGGCCGGAGCTGGAGTTCAGATAGGCCTGGAAGTCTGTTATTGGAGGGGGTAGAAGTCACTGGTGTTGGCATGTGTCATGTGGAATACAAGGAAGCGCTCTGGATGTGTACAATTGTACAATAACGGAAAACCATTAAAAATGTATGTTTTTCCGCAGCTTACCTTTTTTACAATTGAGCGGAATCTCTAGGACTAAACCAGGGATGAAGAAAGGAATGTTAAATTTATACTTTCTATATACTGTATATATATTTTATATTTATACATATCTTATATATATACTTATATATAGTTTCAATTTATACTTGAGTGTACTGACCATCATAGCAGTGAGATGTGATATTTGAGCAGATATTGCAAAAATCTATAAGAAAAAATGTGATATAAAGGAAGATTGTTAAAAAAATATCTCATGTTGTTGATTAGAAACAAACATCACATGAATACTGGTACTTTATACTGAATATATTCGTGTACATAACTGTATACTGTATGATAACATTCATGTATTCTTTACCTGATGAATTGTGTACTGGCTGAACGTTTGCTGGTATGTCACAGTCCAGACACGCAGCAGGGACACACGTAGACCTGACCCCAGCTATGAAGACATGACACATAGATTCATATGGGAGACTAAACAAACACAGAGCTATGCACTGAAACCCATAGATGCCATCCAAATAAAATAGCCTTACATATAAGAAGAATAAAAGAATACACAGGCATCTCCATCGCAGCATTCATCTGCCAAAACACCAACACATTATATTATATATCACCAGAGATATGGAATAGATTGGCCTTACTAACTCAATGAAATAAATAAATGCATTCACACCATTTGAATACCATATTTCGATACATGTTGGCCTAAACATTTATTCGAGAATTTATTCATATGTGAACGTTTGATAAATGAATCCGTTTACCTCCCATGGCATTATAGTTCCTTGAGCACGAAGTGTTGCATGTGGAAAACGAGAGCCTCTCTATTTTGCCTAGCATCAGGGCAGTCTTTGTATGGGCCAAGGCACACTGATTGTAAACAACGATAGTGAATGCAAATTGACCCATGCCTACACGGTAGACTTCAGACAATAGGCCCATTACATAGAGATGACATAGAGTTACTAGTGACTAGTGGGTCACTAGTAGCACAGGAGGCTCCTTTTCACACTGAGTTGAGAGCGCTCTCCACAAGCCAACGCTAGCCTGTCTCCACCTACGGGGGTTTACCCTGGAGGAGGCTTGAATAGACTAGCTCCACTGAAGGGGCACCGCAATGGCTTCTGTTCAATGTCTCTGATAAAATGTAGTATGTATGGATTACATACATAATAAAACATATTGATCATGTAGTATAGGAATCTAAAAGGATAGTAAGGCAGCTGTTACACAAAAAGTACTTCATGGGAGGATTATGAAAAATGTCAGGAAATAATTGTGTTTCAATATGAGCGCTGGAGTTCTCATGTAACCTTGAGTCATCTGAATATAAATACGTTTCTCCGTACAGTGATTCAAACATTGCGGTAGGGGGCGCTGTTGGTGTTATTTTGACACATTTGTGTGACGTTGAAGCGTTAGAAAAAGCATTTTAATCAGTATTTTCACAGATTAATCTGCTAAATGTATGTGTATGTTTTTTTTCTCCTAAGTGTTGGATGGTCCTCCCGTTCGAGCCTCCACTGATATATATATATATATATATATTATATATATATCAGTGGAGGCTCGTCCATTGAGTACACAATACATTTGAATGGACTGGACTGGACTGGACTGGACTGGACTCCTTGTTGGTGGTGTCTGAGAGGAGGATGCTGCGCAAGCTGCGTAGTATCCTTGACAACAACTCTCACCCTCTCCATCAGGTGCTGACCTCATACAGAAGCACCTTCAGCAACAGACTCATTCCACCCAGGTGCACCACAGAACACCACAGGAAGTCCTTTCCTCCTGTGGCCATCAGTCTCTATAATTCATCTACCTCGGGTGGTGAGAGGGACAGTGGAGACTCAGTGACCTGAGGCCAGCCCACTGTTGTTATTATTATTTTTTGGTCAACGCACTGTAAATTCCTTTCACTGTAATTTTGCACTGTAAATTCAATTTCACTTTTCACTTTTCACATGTCACTTTTTCAGTATTCATCCGAGTTATTATTAGTATTTTATTACTGCCAATTTGCACTATACGTATTGTTGTGTATTGTATATACCTACGTATTACTGTAATAATACTGTACATTGTGCAATTCATCTATCAATACATTTAGATTAATTTAGTTATATTTTGTTTATACTAGTTTTGTTTAGTTAGTTTGTTGTTATTTAGTTTTTAGGTGTCAACTGTTGCACCTTAATTTCCCTCGGGATAAATAAAGTAATCTGAATCTGAATCTAATCTATATATATATATATATATATATATATATATATATAGATTAGATTCAAATGTATTGTCAGTGTACAGTGTACAGTACATAGACAGGAATTTGGCATCTAACCAGAGAGCAAATGTTACAGTAAAGTATATACATATAACAGATAAGTTGTTTTTACATTAGCATTTTTCCAGAATGCGTACACAATCCGACCACCTTCTGTTTGGAGGAAACTACATAAAGAGCTGCCTTCAGACGGAGTGGCGGGGTGTCGAGGAGAAAGGGCCTTACACGGTGTGCTCACTAGCGCCCCCAGTGGCCGGGTGTCGAGGAGAAGGGGCCTTACACGGTGTGCTCACTAGCGCCCCCAGTGGCCGGGTGTCGAGGAGAAGGGGCCTTACACGGTGTGCTCACTAGCGCCCCCAGTGGCCGGGTGTCGAGGAGAAGGGGCCTTACACGGTGTGCTCACTAGCGCCCCCAGTGGCCGGGTGTCGAGGAGAAGGGGCCTTACACGGTATGCTCACTAGCGCCCCCAGTGGCCGGGTGTCGAGGAGAAAGGGCCTTACACGGTATGCTCACTAGCGCCCCCAGTGGCCGGGTGTCGAGGAGAAGGGGCCTTACACGGTATGCTCACTAGCGCCCCCAGTGGCCGCTTCACATATTCAGCCAACTAGTTATTAGAACAGCTTTGAAAACCACTGTCCTTTCCCTTTGCCCCACTAGCAACCTAGTACTACTATCACCCTAGTAATATCACCCTAGTACTATCTTCACTGTATTGGGGTAAACAAACGGGTGGACTGTGTTATACTCACTTACTGACCAACCCCAATTACTACAGAGACCCTTCAGTCCTAAAAGGTTATCTTTTTTTTTAATCTTGAAGATAATAAATTGTGGGCATAAGATAATAATCTTGTGCGAAGTTGAATCTGAAACGTGATGTCCTCCAGCCCAGAGCTATGGGACACTGAGGACGGTTGATGAAGAGGAGCTGGATACGTCCAAAGGACAATGTGTCCTTTGTGTGTGGCAGTTGTGTTCCTTATGATGAAGATATTTGATCTTTGTGTGACACTAGTGGAGGAACTGGACTTACCGTTCTCCAGTAGAAGCCCTCTGGAAGCTGTTGATCTTGATTTAACACTAAGGAATTCAACATACAACTTAGTGATGACACCATATTTTAGTCGTTTTGGCCTATGTGCTATACCTCTCTCATTCGTGTCAGCAGTAGCAATGAACTCATTTACAAAGGGATCTATTTTTTTAAATTAGAAAAGCATAGAATATGTTAGGCCTATTTAGAAATACAGGACCTTTAAAGTGCTTTCCACAGCCTGCTGTGAATGATAACAAGCTCTAACTATTGTTTACATGGCTGTATTACATGAAAGACACAGCCACAATCATATGTGTGGAACTATCAAGGACTGAGTCTACAGGGTCAATTAAATAATGCTTTAATATGGTTAAACACTTTCATCTTTGAACACTTAACTTGATGCTATACGAGGTTGTCTGTGTTATACAGCATGACAGAAAATTCAAAAATTATTTAGTTGTTTTTTTGTACAAAAATAATGCACAAATAATGTCATTCAAATAATGTCGTTAAACAACCACAGCAAGATTGACTGGAATCGTATCATCAAGACTCAAATCAATGTTTGGTTCAACAGGTCTTGTTCATCTAAAAGCTTTAGGACAGTTGCAGTTGGTTTTTACTCTTCATGTTCATGTTCAATGTCACCTGGAGGAGGTTGTTCATCTTCTTCTGATGACACGCTGATTGGGTCATCTCTTTGGTTAGGAGAGCTGTACCTTCTCCAGCTTATTTAGAGTGTGGTCGAAGTGAACTGTAACTGACCAATAGGAATAAGACATAGACTTGAGGGACCAATAGGAATAAGACACAGAGCTGAAGGACCAATAGGAATAAGACAAAGAGCTGAAGGACCAATAGGAATAAGACACAGACTTGAGGGACCAATAGGAATAAGACAGAGCTGAAGGACCAATAGGAATAACACAGACTTGAGGGACCAATAGGAATAAGACAGAGCTGAAGGACCAATAGGAATAACACAGACTTGAGGGACCAATAGGAATAAGACAAAACATTATGAGATAAAACATGATGTTAAGATAAAGGCTTTAATGTTGGCCTGGTTCTCAGATCAGCATCAGAACCTTTATAGTCAGTAAAATGGTTTAGCAATCCTCACAACACTCTTACTAACAATTAAATTAAACTAAAAAATAAATGATTAAAAAAAAAAAATAATCTAAAATACAAAATATATAGGTTAGAAAATGTACATAAAAAAAGTATAAATAATTGTATATCTACATATTGAGCACTTCATGATGACCGTTCTTTGGGAGTGGGATGATTGTGGCAGCCTTCAGGCAGGGTGGCATAATGGAGTTGAACAGGGACAGGTTGAAGATCTTTGTGACGACCAAGAAGGAAGAGGAAAATAAGTGCTGGAGAAAACAATGAAAGAATTTAAATAAACCTTATGTAAAAATAAAAAATAAAAGCTAAACAGCCCCTCTAAAAAAAATCACATTATTATATCACATTATTATCATATCACGTTATTATCATATCACGTTATTATCAGTTTTTAATATTATTATACAGTGGATCTAATCTAGGATCCAGCAGTCCTCCTGTGTTAAAGCAGAACTTGTGATCAGTGTGATAGTGTGAATCATCTGTGTTAAAGTAGAACTTCTGATCAGTCCTATTGTGTTATAGTAGAGCTTCTGATCAGTCCTACTGTGTTATAGTAGAACTTCTGATCAGTCCTACTGTGTTATAGCAGAACTTATGATCAGTCCTACTGTGTTATAGCAGAACTTCTGATCAGTCCTACTGTGTTATAGTAGAACTTCTGATCAGTCCTACTGTGTTATAGTAGGACTTCTGATCAGTCCTACTGTGTTATAGTAGGACTTCTGGGGGGAGGCGGCACACAGTCTGGGCCAGTACCAAAAACAGTTTTGATTTGAAACCTATTCTGCTGGATCCCAGATGATCCATCTCTGGGCAGCCTTTCTGAATGGGAATCTTCCTCCTACCTGTCGCTGGTAGAACAGCAGGAAGTAGGGAGTTGGTTCGTGTGTCCATTTTGCCCTTCGTCTCCGTCCCAACGATTTCTCTCCGAGTGCAACGTATGAGGAAACTGCCATCCTTAACGTCAACACCCTGCCTTGGGTGGCATGTTAAAGTTGAATTCAATTTGAAATAAAGGTTTTACACCATCGGGAGGGAGTTCGAACGCATCGTACTCTCAATACGACATCGTGTGGCCTTCGTGTGTCCTGCGGGGATAAACTACTATAACAATTCACATCTTCGTGTTGCCTTCGTGTGTGGTCGGGGTGCCTTCGTGTGTGGTTCGGGTGCCTTCGTGTGTGGTCGGGGTGCCTTCGTGTGTGGTCGGGGTGCCTTCGTGTGTGGTTGGGGTGCCTTCGTGTGTTTTCTTGGATGAATCCCCCCTTCCAGGGCCCCTGACCGCTCAGCAGAAGGCAGACTTCTGCTACAACTTTCCTAAAAGGAAGGTGCCTTCACCCCTGCTTCCTGCCCAGGACCTAAGGCTTAAATACATGGTCTCTGACCCCCTGCTGGCTCAGCTGGTAGAGGTACGTTTTGGATGAATCAGTCGTGCGGCCGCTCCGGTCTCAGATCCGTTGAGATGAACAGTGTTGTGTTGAGAATCTATTGTTCTCCTTCTGTTTCAGGCATGTCTCCAGATGGACCCTGCCCTTCGGGCTACCTGCTCAGACCTGCTGGCTCATTGCTACTTCAGCAACATGGCCGTAAGTCCCTCACTAAGGGGATCATTCACATTACTTTATTGATCGCTGGGGGGGAAATCGTTTTTTAGTTTTTTTTTTTTACTGGACCAAGGGGACTCATTACAGTTACTGCACTGTTCTGCACTGCACTGAATTGCACTGTATTCATGATGCTGCTGCACTACTGCCACTTTAACATGCTTGAAAGGAGGTATATAGTGTTGTTAATAGTATACTATATAAAGTATACTATACACATTTTTTGCCATAAACATATGGCAAATAACAAAACATCTTGAATCTTGTTCAAGAAACAATTTGAATTATTATTAAATGAATTAAACCTCCGCCATTTAACTTGTATACTGCAGCTATTGACTCCAGTAAAACACTGACATTCTTGAATTGTGTAATTATTATTTAAATGTAATGTGATTTATTCAAAACATTTTCAGAATTCAGCAGAGGCAGATGAGGAGGTCCTCCCCACACCAGACCTGCCTCAGGAGGCCCCTTTAACGGTTATGGAGGAGCAGGTCCTCACCACACCAGACCTGCCTCAGGAGGCCCCTTTAACGGTTATGGAGCAGCAGGTCCTCACCACACCAGACCTGCCTCAGGATGCCTCTTTAACGGTTATGGAGGAGCAGGTCCTCACCACACCAGACCTGCCTCAGGAGGCCCCTTTAACGGTTATGGAGGAGCAGGTCCTCACCACACCAGACCTGCCTCAGGAGGCCCCTTTAACGGTTATGGAGGAGCAGGTCCTCACCACACCAGACCTGCCTCAGGAGGCCCCTTTAACGGTTATGGAGGAGCAGGTCCTCACCACACCAGACCTGCCTCAGGAGGCCCCTTTAACAACAACAACAACAACAAATCGTGAGGATTGAATCCTCTTTATTGGTCACATACATGAAGACATACAGTGAAACGTGTTCTCTGCATTTAACCCATCCTAGTATTAGGAGCAGTGGGCAGCTATTCATACAGCGCCCGGGGAGCAGTTAGGGTTAGGGTCTTCCTCAAGGACACCTCGACAGTTTTTGCTAGGAGGAGCCGGGGATCGAACCAGCAACCTTCCGGTTGTGAGGCGACCGCTCTACCTCCTGAGCTAGACTGCCGCCCCACGGTTATGGAGGAGCAGGTCCTCACCACACCAGACCTGCCTCAGGAGGCCCCTTTAACGGTTATGGAGGAGCAGGTCCTCACCACACCAGACCTGCCTCAGGAGGCCCCTTTAACGGTTATGGAGGAGCAGGTCCTCACCACACCAGACCTGCCTCAGGAGGCCCCTTTAACGGTTATGGAGGAGCAGGTCCTCACCACACCAGACCTGCCTCAGGAGGCCCCTTTAACGGTTATGGAGGAGCAGGTCCTCACCACACCAGACCTGCCTCAGGAGGCCCCTTTAACGGTTATGGAGGAGCAGGTCCTCACCACACCAGACCTGCCTCAGGAGGCCCCTTTAACGGTTATGGAGGAGCAGGTCCTCACCACACCAGACCTGCTGCAGGAGGCCCCTTTAACGGTTATGGAGGAGCAGGTCCTCCCCACACCAGACCTGCCTCAGGAGGCCCCTTTAACGGTTATGGAGGAGCAGGTCCTCACCACACCAGACCTGCCTCAGGAGGCCCCTTTAACGGTTATGGAGGAGCAGATCCTCACCACACCAGATTCAAAGATGTTTTTGAAATTCAAGAGCCACGACGCGAGGGGTATGTGGCAGGGGCTGCAGACGATAACGGCCCGACGACATCCCGGGCTGCGTCCTCAGAGCATGCGTAGACCAGTTGGCAGGAGTCTTTGCAGACATCTTCAACCTCTCCCTGGCCCAGGTTGTTGTTCCCGTGGTCTTCAAGATGTCCACCATCGTGCCTGTCCCTAAACAACTCAAGGTTTAAGTTTAAGTTTATTTGGATCCCCATTAGCCACAGCAGTGCTGTGGCTATTCTTCCTGGGGTCCATACATAAAATACAGTAACAGACTTACATTATACACTTAGACATGCACATGACATATAGACAAATTAAAAAGAATAAGACATGATCCTAGTCAATTCATATACAGTATAATATACAATTTAGCTTTTTCATACATTATCTACGTTTATCTCAACCAATTCTTAATCTTCTAATAGTATATCCATATCAGACACATACATTTTCATTACACATATCCTTATCTCTTCATCAGACACATGCATTTTCATTTATGTTCACACCTTTAATATACAGTACATTAGGGAATGTCAATTTCTCTGGTTGAAAAAAGTTTTTTTTACCAAGATTTTGAAACAACCTTTACTATTGTCCTGTGTGACATGTCTGGGAAGAGAGTTCCATTCCTGCATACTCGGAACATGACAGTTCGCTTCATTGCATTCAACCTCACTTTTGGAAGTGTAAAACCTCATGCAGAAGCATATCTGGTGGAATAGTCGTGTCTGTCAAGACTTAGGGATCAATTATTATACAGAATTGAGGGGGTCTTTGTAACAAGAATTTTCCTAGTAAATACAAGGAGTGAATAGAGTAACCTATTTTTGAAGTAACCAAGTTAAACAATTGTGCATCGCTGCAACATTAGTTCTGTACTCACAACGAAGCGCTATACGTGCTGCTTTGTTTTGTACCATTTGTAATTTTTTCAGTTTATTCGTCGTTACATTAGACCATACTACAGGACAATAGTCAAGATTCGACAAAATTAGAGCTTGTTGATAGATTGTACCTGTTTGATAGTATTTAGTGGTAACAAATGAGCACATCTTTTAACAGAAATACCTCTTCCCATTTTCACCACTAGTTTATTTATGTGTTGTGACCATGACAATTTACTGTCTAATGTTACTCCTAGGAGTTTAGTCTCCTGGACTTGATCAATTACCACATCACTTATTAAAAGTTTCAAGACTGGGTTCGTACTGAGAGCATAGTTTGAACCGAAAATGATGCTATTTGTCTTTGATATGTTTAAAACTAGTTTATCATTTTTTATCCATTCAACCAATTATTTTTTATCCATTCAACCAGGTAACATGACTGAACGACTATAGCCCTGTAGCCCTCACCTCGATTGTCAGCAAATGCTTTGAGAGGTTGGTCAAGGATTTGATTTGCTCCGTGTTACCTGCCCCGCTGGACCCATGGCAATTTGCATATTGTCAAAACAGATCCACAGACAACGCAATTACCATGGCCCTCCACATTGCCCTTTCCCACCTGGAGGGAAAGAACTGTTATGTGCAAATGCTGTTTGTGGACTACAGCTCAGCGTTCAACACGATAGTTCCTGCCAAGCTCGACACCAACCTTAGAGGTCTAGGCGTGGCCCCATCCACGTGCAGCTGGATACTGGACCTCCTGTCGGACCGCCGCCAGGTGGTGAGGGTGATGGGCAGCACCACCTCAGAGCGACTGACACTCAACACGGGAGCCCCCCAGGGATGCGTGCTTTAGTCGCTTTGGATAAAAGCGTCTGCCAAATGTCCTAAATGTAAATGTGCTGAGCCCTCTCCTCTACTCCCTCTACACCCACGGCTGCATGGCTACAGCTCCAACGTCATCGTCAAGTTTGCTGACGACACGACAGTGATGGGCCTGATCGCGGAGGAGGTTGGATCGCTGGAGCAGTGGTGCCAGGAGAACAGCCTCGCCCTCAACGTCAAGAAGACCAAGGAGCTGATCGTGGACTACAGGAAGCAGAGAGGAGAGCACGGCCCTATCTCCATCGACGGTGTTGCAGTAGAGAGGGTCAGCAGCTTCAAGTTCCTCGGTGTGCACATCTCAGAGGACCTCACATGGTCCACGCACACCACACACGTGGTGAAAAGGGCCCAACAACGCCTGTATTTCCTCAGGCATCTGAGGAAATTCAGCATGTGCCCCGCATCCTGAGAACATTCTACACCGGGACAATCGAGAGTGTTCTTACAGGATGTATCACCGCCTGGTACGGGAACTGCACCACACTCGAGCGCAGAGCGCTTCAAAGGGTGGTGCGGACGGCCCAGTATATCGTTGGAGGTGAGCTCCCCTCCCTCCTGGATATATACAACCAGCGGTGCGTGGCCAAGGCCAAACGCATCATAAAGACATTGCCCACCCCAGCCACGAACTGTATTCACTTTTACCGCCAGGCAGGCGATACCGCAGTATAAAGTGCCGCACAAATAGGCTTAGAGATAGCTTCTACAGTCAGGCCATCAGGCTGCTGAACAAGGGCGTATAGCATATAACAATGTATATTTTATTACATTGATTTATATATACATATTGCTCTTTTTATGTGCCAATGTGCATTTTTACTTTTATATATTTAACTTTAGTTTTGCTGTCTGTCGTCAGGTATTGCACAAAGGATTTTCACTCACTGCTTTATACTTGTGTAAACTGTGAAGTGACAAACTTGACTTGACTTGAAATATATGAGAAGGAGGCTAGACGGTGCAGCCTCCTTCTCATAGATTTGTGAGCACCATCTAGTGGATTTCAGCAGTAGCAGTTATATTCACTTCATTCAAGTTAAACCAACTGGCTGCTGTAGAAATGACTCCTCTGCCGTAGATACAACAGGGGGGTCTACTGTGGGTTGGTGTGTATGAGCCCATCCATCCATAACTCACCCCAAGAAGCCCAGCTGCTGCTCTGTGAGGCAAAGGAGGGCGGCAGCCTGGTGAGGACGCCACCAGACTGGGTCACTTACTACTACGTGGGTTTAGTGAAAACCCTTTTGACCAATGAATCACCATTGTAAGTATAAAAACATATATTTTCACAGGAGACTTACTGGCTAGTTCTGCTAGTGCTGCTGCGGTGCACATCCTGCAGTGTGATGCTCAGCCCAGCATCCTCTAGACCAGATCAGGTCATGACAGGCCATCATGGCTGGTTCATCACTGGCTCAGCGACGGAGGGACACGCTCCTTTGGGGATCAGACGGGGTCTGTCCGTGCCTCTGGAAGAAAACCAATCAGCGATGGGAGTTCAGCAATGCACGGACACAGGCCTTGGCTGTAGACAGTTTTTATACCTGTTATTATAGCTAGTAGACTGTTTTTATATCTTATTTAACCACTGTCAATGATATATTACCAGGCACTTTACGGTGACATTTGCACTCTGGTTAGATGCCAACTTATTTAGGCTGTACTGTACTTCTGCTGTGCAATGACAATACATTTGAATATAATCTAATCTAATTATCCACACACATTTGCAGATCTCTGCCAGGGAAGAAGTGTAGCAAAATACACGTGTAAAAAGACACTTGAGAGGCGCCAGAGTTGTAACTTATGAGCCGTCTGTTTAAACTCTTGGAGCTAAACACTTTACAGCCTTTAACATCACTATGTACTCCTTGACACATTTAGAGATCTGTGTTTAACACATTTAACAATTCTGATTATGCACACAGACTTTGAATACACATTTGTAGCTTCATGTACACATTCACATGTCGGAACAGATTGATTGATTGTTGAACACATTTATAATGATATGCACACACGGCTTGAGATAGTTACACCACTCTTAACTCACATTTGTGACAACATGAAGACGCACTCGCTCAGACGGACATGACGGTTGAACGGTAGAGAGACAGCCTCCAAGTCAGACAGACAGGTCATGGTAGCCTTACTGTAGTTCCACTGTGCTCAGATTATCAAAGGCCTTCTAAGAGTGACAGGCAGACAGGCAGACAGAGACTATTCATTAACCGTAATAATTCTGTGTACCTGGTGTTTTTTTGTCTGTCCAAGCCTTAATGAAACGGTATTCTGCATGTTGTGCATCTTGACGCTGACTGTCAAAGCACTGTGTGTGTGTTTAGGGTTCACAACTGTATCTGGCTGGTCATCGTTCTCTCCCAGGGTTCTCTCTGATGCTTGGTAGCTAATCATCTTCACCACACTGACAGAGCCTTCCTCCTCCTCCTCCTCCTCCTCCTCCTCCTCCTCGTGACCTGATGGCTCCCCCTGTAGGATAGGATCACCATCAGGACGTAAAGACACAACAAGAAGGGTCTGGTGGCCTAAAGGGGAAGATGATAAGTGGTCTTATCTTAAGATGATAAGACAAGTAACGGAAAACAAATGCTGCATTTTCTCTTGCAAAAAAGGTGCCAATCCTCCACGAGACTTCCTTAAAAATAAAAATAAACCACATTATCATGATTATAATTCTAATTCTGAACTAAAACAGAGGCTTAAACAGTAGGCTAAAGGACGGTATTACAGGGCCTGTATCCAGGTGTAGAACAATCCACTGACTACCCCAGAGGTCAGTGTCTACCTGGAACTTGCTGTGCTCGTATCATCTACAGTACATATGTTGTTCTGAAGCTCCTCACCCACAATCTACTAGCAGGAGCTGAGGTCCAAAACAAACATTGATCAAACTGATCCATTCAATGCATGGATATACCGCCATCCTCATTAACATTAAATAAAATACTCTTTAAACTGCAGTTTAAACTAACCGCATAACTGAATCTTTAAAGTGAACCCATAGATTACACAAATGCTTCACCTCAGATCTTCAGATGTGGTACCTGCTGATGCACGGGGATAGGTGCTCTAGTCTCTGGACCAGGGCTCTGGCGTCTGGCTCCAGGTGGTCCAGACCCCTGACCTCAGTGAGGGAAAGGTCCTGAGGGTCCTGGTCAGGTACCATAAGGATCAGCAGGTCCACCATCCAGCACACCAGGGAGGTGTGGCGAGAGGAGACCTGGAAGAGACCAGCAGCAGGTAAAGACTCGGTAGAGACCAGCGGATAGAGACATAATAGAAAAGGCCTAGCGGCTAGGGTGTTTGAATCCCTACCAAAAAGCTACTGGGTTTAATTCCCAATGTCCCCCATATCTACATGTGGTCATCCTTGAGCTAGATGTCTAACCCCCTTCCATCTCCGGATGAACATCTACAGTTCACTGGAAGCAACGTTAAAAGAACCAAGGGGCAAGAGGATGAGAGATGAGGAAGAGAGAGAGAAGATGGGATTTCATCTATTGTGTCGTTGAAGAAGCGGGATTGGCTCGCAACAAAGTCTTGTATGGAGTCCACATCTGCTGTTTTTGGAGTTTTTGGATGCCCTAAAAAAATATATATATCATCCATTTATCATATCATCCACTTTATGTTATTTGTATTGTCAGGGGTGCAAACTCATCATGGATAAAAAAGGTGACAAGGTTCGAACCCCCTAGGGGGGTCCGGGGGTCAGCTCCCCCGGAAGATTTTTTTGAATTATCAGCTTTAAAATGTGGATTTACAGGCAATTTTAGCAATCAGAACAACAAAACAAGCAGTGGTAATAATAAGAAAAACACAGAATTTCCATTTGTAATATAACAATGCATTTATTTTGTAGAGCCGTACCACAAAGTGAGAAGACAAAGTGGTCTTGCAATGAGTGTGTCAGGAGGAATAATTCAATGTGTTGCAGAAAATATCATTAACACACATCAGTGGACGGTGTAAACTCAGTTAGCGGTAGCCTTTTTTCAACACTATAATTGTCTAATTTAGCCAATTTTACAGAGAACATCAGCAGCACACTTTACTGCTTGTGCTCTACTTTGAAAGAGTGCCATGTCCTCTCTGAGAGGAATCAGCATTAACGTGACTGCACAATCATACTTGTTGAATCGTTGCTTCATGAAATAATAGAAAAACAGGCCTTGTGTTGGATTGGGACTGAAATGTGAGCGATGCTACTGTGCCCTTCACAGCTTGCAGCAACACAATAATAATTTCTCTCTGTCTGGGTCAAAATGTCTCGGTAACATTCACTTCCTCACACGTACTTCTCATTTCAAGGGTAAAGACAGTTTTACTATTCTGTAAAGGTAAAAGTAAAGAGAAAGGCAGAAGACAGTGACTCTGACACTTCTTGCGGCACACCTTCCTTTTTCATCCAGATGATTTCTAAAGGGAAAATAGAAACAATTTGTTAGCAGCAGTTCCCCGTTGAACATTTAGAAAACGTATGAGAAAGGAGTACTTCTAATCCACCTCTGATTTGTATAGCACATTTCATACACTATGGCAATAAAAAGCTATATTATAAAACAGCAAAGGAATAAAAGGACATTTAAAGACAAATCATTATGAGTCCTTGGCGGTCTCCATCACCCTGAAGTGACACATTTTTGATATTATATTATTTGAAGATGGAACATTTATTTTTTTATTTAAAAAGAACAAAAGAAAATATTTTACTTTACCTATGGCGCGAAAATATCTTATATTATGTACATATATAATATATACATTTTTGATATATTATAAGATGTTATTTCAAGATGGATTTTTATTTATTTTTTTAATTAAAAAAAGAACGAAAGAAAATATGTTCACATCTGGTAGCTACAGGTGTAGTCAATAAGCCCTTGGCTAACAATAGCTTCGCTAGCTCCCTTGGTAAGCTAAAAAACACATCAGCAGCTAACCTTAACTAACTCATAATAACTGAACTAACAGATAGCTTACCTTGAGAGCGTGTTCCACGTTCTGCGACAGGAATGTAGGCTCGTAGGTAGCTTCCTAGCTAGGTTTTACGGCTATCGACTCCGGCGCAGTGAAGTCCGAGAAGCGTAGTTCCTAGAAAGCCGACAGGAAGACTCGCGCGCACAGCTCAGCTCGAGCGCTAGCTGTCATGATGGATTGAGATGACAGCTCCCGGGAGGAGTGTCATCTGCGCCCGGGAGCTGTCATTAATCTCAATCCATCTCAAGACCCAAACTCGCAGTCACAGATGCCCCCCCCCCCCCCCCAATATTTTTATTGCAGATCTACACGAACCACACAAACGACCTATTTTGGTTTCAAAACGGCGAATTTCGCCGAAAGGTGACAAGTTTGCAGCCCTGATTGTGTACAGTATTGTTATAATTAGAGGTGGGACGATCGATCGGCTTCCGATCATTATCGGCCGATTTTGAAGAAAAATGCGCAATCGGAGAATGCCGATCTTTCTTTAATGTTGCCGATTTCATAGCCGATCCTGCACGTGAGAAACACGTGAGCTCATTTCTTTACCAACAAGACAAATTTAATAAGACACCTGAAAACCCATCACCCAGCGCAGCATGGCGAGTTTGTTAAACTGACCGTGGAGAACGAGAACCCCAGGAATGCATGATGGATGAAACTGTTCTATAATACAGGGGTTCCCACCCTTTTTTGTGCCACGGACCGGCAGATACATGAAAAAAAATCTCGCGGACCAGTTGTCAATTTCCGCGGACCGGTTGTCAAAGTGTGTGCCAACACACACCCCTAACAAAACGGCAGGGCTCGATTTCAGTATAAACGCGCATGTACGCGGAGCGCCCGTAACACAAACCCCGGCTCGTTCGTGACCGACACGTCACTAGCGCGTAGTCTCTTTAGTAGCGCGTGCAACTGAAAGTCTCTCGTTATGCCGCCGATATATATTTAATCTATATATATAGATTATACCGCTATATAATCTATATATATAGATTATACTATATATATCATCTCTATATATAGATTATACCGCCCGCCGTTCACCTATACTCAAATTACAGCTGTTTCGCCAGTAACACCTCCACGGCCCGGTACCGGTCCGCGGCCCGGCGGTTGGGAACCCCTGCTATAATAGACAGCTATAGCAGCAATACACTGTAGACCGCTATAGCTGCAAAAAAAATCGGTGATCGGTGATCGGTGGGGCAGATATTTCTCATTGTGATCGGTGATCGGTGGCAAAAAACGTGATCGTCCCATCCCTAGTTATAATATAGTGTATATACTATATCATGTTTGTTAATCGTTTATAGTTTATCATATACAGTATATAGTGTTGTTTATAGTATTGGACGGACAGACGGACATGTTTTGAAGAAGTTACTAAGGTGTAATCAAGGAAGCAACGAGTAGCTGAGAGGACATCCGGTACGACAGGATAGGCCCATGTGACAACCCCATCCCTCTCCTACAGGTTAACTCAGGGATATACCTGAATATCTCATTTCACCTGTCTGTCATCCACAGCCTGTCAATCAGACACACCCTAATCAGGTGTGTCAGGAGGAAGAGGCACACCGGTATAAAAGGACTGGCTTCTCCATTGTTGGGCTCTGGCCTCCAAGCTGGTCATGACATTGCGTTTTGGTGCATTTGGGTTATTTGTTCCTCAGAGTATCACTTACACGCACCACACCCCGACTCACCCATGCACTCACTACATTACTGATATTACTGATCCATTCATTCTTTAATTCCTGTTGTTGGTAAATAGTTTAATGGCATAATTAAAATTACTTTTCTTTAAAACTCCTCAAGTACTTTGGTTCATGACAAATTAAATAGCACTCAAAAAAGCCATACTCACCATGTGCTGTATGTCCACAGAGGTGAGGATTCACCACACTCCCACTTAGGGCCTAATTACTGACCAAGCTGTTCTCCTCCAAACCAATCAAACAAACCAACCAATTACTTGTATGCATCTCCCAAACAATTTACATGTAAAAACAAACATGCAATTACTAACTAGTGAACAAATTCACAATCAAAATGTGGTATGGAATAAACTTTCCGAAGTGTTACTTACCAAGAAAGTCCAAAATCAGATTCCACCACTACAAACTAAGCCAAAAGCCAACAAACTAATCAATTAAACCAAAGGTCCACCAAAATGAAACGAGCCCCCATTTTGTCATGAACCAAACTCAAGGTAACCTCAACCAACCTCAATCTGGTACACTTACATTGGTCCGTCAGCTAGCTAGTGGACATCTCTTTCTGCCCAGGTCTGGTGGTACTTTGTGTGCTGGTCTCCTAAAAACAACCGAAAAGTACACCGCATTTCCACCACCCTCTCCTGTAACCTATCCTATAAACAGCACCAGTAGTATCATTTCCATCCGTAGTAATGCTCCCAGCAGTATGGGTGTAGACTCTACCAGTCGGCTCCATCCCTCAGATGCTCCATGAAGCCTGTGAGCTGCTCCGTCGTCCAGCTGGAGCAGAGCTGGACCGACCTCCATCTCCTCAGAGTCCCGGAACACAGCCGTGTCGCGGAGAACCGGACACCCCGGTTGGTTCTCCCTCACGTTGGGCTCAAACGTCGCTTGCTAAACGTGGAGAGGAACCACGTGGTCGCCCTCGCGGCTTTGGATGCTGTAGTCCCCGCCAGTCACGTGACTGGATATGAACGACAGCCGTTAAGGATGGCTCGGAGAGTCATGGCTTTAGGACTACATTCACACATGGTGGCAGACATGAGGAAACACGGTCTGTCATCTGAACTTATCTCAGGGTGGATTGTTCTGAATATCATCGTTTCTGACCCACGTTCACTTTCACTTTTAGACTACTTCCTTAACGGACGGTTTTTTCATGTATATCTATTTCCAAGTTGACAAGCTTAAAATACCGAAAAGTACACGGACCTAACATAAATAATAATAATAAGTAATAATTACTTGTTTGTGTTCCGTCTCTTTGCTCACAGAGAGAGATTACACAGACGTGGTAGTACTGATAGTGACCAGAAGAGGGCGCTGCAGAACAATAGAAAATAAATTCCAAGCAGGCTTTATTTTAAGGTAATTTTACCTCATTTAAAGATATTCTAAATACTCATGTTGATGACAAAGTTCGACAAAGACGAAAAAGCTATAACGCCTGCGGTAGGCCGACAAGTTAAATCGGCTTTTTCTTTGTACAGCCATGAAGTCAGTCCTGTAATTAGGAATCACCTGTTTCAAAAGGATTCTCTGGAACCTATTTTAGATGCGTGAAAAATTACACCGAGCTGGATATACCTCAAAACAATCAAAACCTAACGTAAACGTATTTAATAGGAGTATAATCTCAACACAAATATGGTGGCTTTCGCTGGTATTTGTCGGAGATTATCACGCGTGGTGAAAGACACCGTGCAGAAAAGGCGCTACAGAGTAACGGAGAACAAGTGCAGCCGTAAAGTGGACGTGGCCGCCGTGAAGGTGACTTTATTGATTATTACCTGTATGGGACTCAACGTTCGGTCTAAATGTGTTTTATATTTGAGCTATAGGTTTGCAACGAACATGCAGGGCGTTTCTGTGAGGATTTTCTTTTAGCCTAAAGAACATAATTTCATTTTCACCATACAGATGTGTGCAGGGCTTGTGCATAGTTGTGCAACACTTGTGTTGGGTTCATATTGACTTGACTTGGGTACAAATAAACACATTTTAATATAGTTCCGTGTCTATCTAACAAGTTGTCTTGTGCCACATTATCCTGGCTGCTCACTGGAGATATACTGCTGAAAGATTGCAATGAAGTGTGTGTGTGTGTGTGTGTGTGTGTGTGTGTGTGTGTGTGTGTGTGTGTGTGTGTGTGTGTGTGTGTGTGTGTGTGTGTGTGTGTGTGTGTGTGTGTGTGTGTGTGTGTGTGTGTGTGTGTGTGTGTGTGTGTGTGTGTGTGTGTGTGTGTGCACGCACACACACACACACACACGCTGCAGAGAAATCAACTTGATCGTAGTACACTGACTTCCTCTTTTTATAGTTGGTTAAGCTGTAGCTTGACTTCCCCTTCATGCAGGAAGTTACTCAGCCTCCAAGTGAAGATGACTGTGTGGGTGTGTGTGTGTGTGTGTGTGTGTGTGTGTGTGTGTGTGTGTGTGTGTGTGCGCTTTGGGTGGAGCTCTGCACTCTTGGTTTAGTGTCATTGAGCGGATCAGGGACCATGGCGAAGGACAGTAATCACCTAGGGGTACCCATGGCCCACATGGTGAGTTGGTGTGTGTGTGTGTGTGATATATAAGAGCACATTTGTTTTTTAATAGATTTTATTATAGATCTTTAACAGTTTAGTCATTTAGAATGCACATGCCCCATACATTACACATACATGTTTAGCCGTAGATTGTCCTTTGTGTTTCTGCTCAAGTATAAAAAGGCAAAGCATCCGTTCCAGACGCCATGATTCAGATAGTGGGCTGTGACTTGGAACAGATTCCTCTCCTCTATGCTTGAGTCACAAATGGAATGCACGCCAGGTCCCTGTAGCAATCGGTTGCATGTAGGCAGTGCTGACACTGGCTTGGTGTGTGTGTCTGAGTGAGTGTGTGTGTGTCTGAGTGAGTGTGTGTCTGAGTGAGTGTGTGTGTCAGAGTGTGTGTCTATCTATAAGTGCAGCTATAGGCCTGCAGTGTGGCTTGTTTATTTTGGTCTACTTCAACTCTCCTTGTTTTTAGTTGTGTTCTTGTTTTGTTGCGGTGGTCTTTCACTGCTTGGCCTCCATCTGTTTTCCAGTTTCACTCCTGATTCTAAATCTGGAGGATTGAATCCTCTTTATTGGTCACATGTACGCACAGTGGAATTAGTTTCTCTGCTTTTAACCCATCCTGGTGTAAGGAGCAGTGGGCAGCTTTTTCTATCCAGCGCCTGGGGTGCAGTGCAGTGTCTGGTGCCTTGCTCAAGGCCACCTCTGCAGTGCCCAGTTGTTTTTGGGGACTTGAACTGGCGACCTTCCAGTTCCCAAGCATAAAGTCCTAACAGACCGAGCAATCCTGCCGCCCTTCATGTTGTCTATTACACTCAGAGACGACGTGCTGATCTACTGAGAAACGGATTGAGTCACCTTGGACACAAAATTTTCCACGACAAATTACACATTACACATTACATCATTACACATTACATCACATTAGTCATTTAGCAGACGCTTTTATCCAAAGCGACTTACAACAGTGTGTTTCAACAAAGGAAGGTAAGAGAACAACTCGTCACCAGAAGTCAAAAGTGCATTTCATGTCACATGTGACCATGTTTATTTTTTTGTATTAATTTGTTCCTGCCCGTTTAGTAGACTTAAGACTGGTGTTAAGTGCTAGCATGCAGTGATATATATATATATACCGCAACCGAGTGAGATAGAGAGATACGCTCGTAGTCTGTCACACATCCTCTTCCTGTGAAAGCAACGATTGTGGTGCCACATGGCACCTGAAGAGTCAGTAAAACAGAAACGCAAGCCCACATAGTACTACTACGGTAAATGGACATTTATATAGCGCTTTTCTAACCAATGGTTACTCACATTCTCACACACATTCAACCACCAACGGCGGAGTCAGCCATACAAGCCAGCACATCAGGAGCAGTTAGGGTGTCTTGCTCAAGGACACCTCGACAGCTTTTGCTAGGTGGCGGGGATCAAACCAGCAACCTTCCGGTTGTGAGGCGACCGCTCTACCTCCTGAGCTATACTGCCGCCCCACTCTCTACTCTCCTACTACTTGATGATGGGCCATGAGGTCATTGGTTTACGCTGATGAACATCAAGCTGTCACCGTAAGCTCTGACACGCCCTCTAACAAAACATTACCCTGGAATGTTTTTTAATGGTAGCGACTGACAGTGGACAGCTTCACTGTCACACACACACGCACACGCACACACACACCTCTAGGAGGTTTAATATCGATCTGCTGATCATGTAATTGAATGTAATTAGGTTTGTTTAACAGTCAAGGGCCCCTTTTTCAGGTCAAGTCTGTACTGCTGCCGTCTCAGCCTCTCAAATGTGTTTGTCGGTCTGCTGTCAAACTTGGCAAACCAGTTACTTTTGTCTTTCTCTTTTACTCTTTCTCTTTTACACTCTCTCTCTCTCTCTCTCTCTCTCTCTCTCTCTCTCTCTCTCTCTCTCGTTCTCTCTCTCTCCCTTTCTCTGTCAAAGGGCCAGGCAGTGTCGGATGGAGGTAAGTATGAAGCGTGCACACTTTAAATCACAATATAACTCAAAAAAATGAAAAGCAAAACATGTCCGTACACGAATCTTCCGTCCTAATTTCGTCATGATGTGTGCATGTTTGGGTGTGTGGGTGGGTGTGTGTGTGTGTGTGTGTGTGTGTGTTTAGAGTTGAACATGTCTGCGCGGGGCTGTGCAGGCAGCAGCTCCAGCCTGCCAGGGTTCCAGACAGGTCAGGCTGACCGGGCGAACGGCGTCCTGGGCTGGGCGGTCTCCTTCGAGAAGCTCCTGGAGGACCCCACGGGAGTCCGCTACTTCACTGTGAGCTATACCGACGGATTGTGTTCTTTCAGGTCACCGTCACCGACCGTGGCAGAAGGCTGTCTGTGTTTTGTGACTCCCATGTGCGTATGTATGGTTTGTCTCTTCTTGTTTGTCTCAGGACTTCTTGAATTCTGAGGTCAGCGCAGAAAACATCATGTTCTGGCAAGCCTGCCAAGAGTTCAAGAATATTCCAAACGGCAGTTCAGAGAAGGTACGGTACCTCTGCTTGTGACCCGCTTTCACATGTTCCCGTGCCTCAATTGTGGTTTGTGTGCTCCACATTTTAGCACTGGTCATTAAGCAGTGGAATCAAACACAACGTCTTTTCGTTACACTCTCTAAATACTTTAAACTATTGTATAGTTAGGGTCACTAGACTAATATTGGCTCATATTTGTATACTCAAAACAAACTTTTTTTCCGCACTCTTCTGGCCCTCTTGCCCCTTATCATCTATATGCCTTTTATATATTTATTTTAATTCTAATCATTTATTTATATTTTGTGGTTATCCCTGTGTGTTACCTTGTTGTGAAGTGTTGCAGTACCTAGAAAAGCCCTAAGTACTGTATGATTATTATGATTATTATTATTATCATCATTATCTCTTCATACCTGCAGGTATAATGGTAAGTTAAAGGGGGACCCATGTTTCCCCGGGGCTCAAACTGACTGCTGTTGTCTCCCCAGCTAAAAGAGGCAGCCGTCTCCATCTACCAGACCTACCTGGCCAACAGCGCCCCCTACGCCGTCAACGTGGACATCACTGCCTGGAACCAGACACAGGACTTGGAGCGACCGACTCCAGAAATGTTCGACAAGGCCCAGTCACAGGTCTGCTCTCCAAACCCCCACCCCATCCAACGACACTCGTCCCCGTTATACACACTTGCTGCCTTGCCAACCTTACATGTGCTCTCTAGATGGGCGGCAGGATAGCTCAGTCTGTTGGGACCTGTTGGTTCAAGTCCCCTTCGTGTCTCCCTTAGATTTAGTGGAAGAAAGTTTCGAAATGTCCTAGCCGTCCATGAAATGAGACAATATCTTGTTTCTAGTTGACGGCACCTGCTGCTCTGTACAATACCATTTAGATTGGTGACCACTCACGGGTCATTTCTGATAAAATCAGGACTTCTCATTTTCGGCGATTGGTTCAGAGAATCCATCCAGCCTTTCGATCACATGCGCACACAGTGGTGTTATATTAGGAGGAGAGAGGTTTTTTGGGTTGTTTCTTATTTGTCTTCTGCTCTCTTCTGCGTTCTGTCTTTACAACCCTCCAGTTTTACACCAAAAGCAGCCTTCAGATAAGCTGTACTTTATTGGTCCCGCATTGGAAATGTGGGTGTTAAAACATCTTGAATTTACATTTCAGTTAATTTAGGGTTAGGGTTAGTCCACCACTGTTTCTATGTTTTGTCGGTTGGCTGACCTCTCGCCTCTGATGAGGGGGGGGGGGGGGGGCTGACCTCTCTGCCTCTGATGGGGGAGCTGACCTCTCTGCCTCTGATGGGGGAGCTGACCTCTCTGCCTCTGATGGGGGAGCTGATCTCTCTGGCTCTGATAGGGGAGCTGATCTCTCTGGCTCTGATAGGGGAGCTGATCTCTCTGGCTCTGATAGGGGAAGGGGATGGGGCTGATCTCTCTGCCTCTGATGGGGACGCTGACCTCTCTGCCTCTGATGGGGGAGCTGACCTCTCCTGCTCTGATTGGGGAAGGGGATGGAGCTGATCTCTCTGCCTCTGATGGGGAGCTGACCTCTCTGCCTCTGATGGGGAGCTGACCTCTCTGCATCTGATGGGGGAGCTGACCTCTCTGCTTCTGATGGGGAGCTGACCTCTCTGCCCCTGTTGCAGATCTTCATGCTGATGAAGTTGGACAGCTACCGGCGCTTTGTGCGGTCTCCTCTCTACCAGAGTTGCTCCCTGGCCAGCGTGGAGGGCAGGCCTCTGCCCAGCCACCCGTCTGAATCCCCCGGGATGGGGTCCTGGGAGAACATGGCCACACATAGCCCCTCCTTCAGCAACGACAAGCAGGTGAGAGGAGCCTGACCCAGGGAGAAGGGTTATTATGAAGCAGATGGAATGTGATGGGAGGACTAGAGGAAACCGGATGGATGGTTAAGAATGTCTCAAATCACTATTTGTCTTTGCGTCTGTGTGGGGGTGTTGACCAGGTAAGGAACGGTGCTTGACACTAACATAGGCCACCGGCCTTATGAGACAGTGGCCTGTAACTCTTACCGGCCACTTTGGCTGGCGACCTTTTGGTAGCATTTACTATGAAGAAAGAAAATCATTGTAGTTCACATAAGGCATCTTAAATAATAACGTCAATTTGAGGTGATACTACATTATACTACAACTCCCATGAGCACTGGGTGCACACTGTGCTCTGCTCATTGGCCCACCCCCACCCATCCACTTGGCACTCCTGCGTGTCGTATGTGTGTGAAAGCTGAATGCCGCTGCTGGCAGTTAGCCGCCTTAATGTTAACTAGCAATTAATACGTGGCGGCATATTTATTAAAAGACCAGACGAAACAATCCACCAGACCACAAAAAAGAGAAATGAGAATGACATCGAGACAGGGAGTTCAAGAGGGGACGAAGAAAAACAACAGGTGGTTCAATGAGAACTGGAGGTCAGGTCATGAGTGGCTGGGGTATGATCTGACAAAATAAACAGACAAAAACATCATCTTCTCCATTGATTGATTTGATTGATTGTCATTTGTAATTGGCACAACCGTTTTTTAAAACTCGACCCAATAAAGGATCATGTAGTTTCTCATGGCCACATCCATAGTCTACCTGCTATAGGGAGGAGTTTGGATAAACTACTGGCCCCTGGCTGGTGAGCCAAAAAGTTTATGTAATAGCCCTGATAGTGTGTGTGTGTGTGTGTGTGTGTGTGTGTGTGTGTGTGTGTGTGTGTGTGTGTGTGTGTGTGTGTGTGTGTGTGTGTGTGTGTGTGTGTGTGTGTGTGTGTGTGGTGGTGTGTGTGTGTGTGTGTGTGTGTGGTGTGTGTGTGTGTGTGTGTGTGTGTGTGTGTGTGTGCCTATAATTCTGCACATATATCATACCTACTCTATAAGTTATTTTATACCTGTTTTTAGTAGTACTACTGTACATTATATATTACCATGCACTTTACTGCAACATTTGCACTCTGGTTTAGATGCCTAACAATCGCTGTAGTTGTGCTGTACAATGACAAAACATTTGAATCTAATCTAATGCTTCTCACTTTTTCTGTATCGTGTTATGATGGAATGTCATTGTTTTTAATCCGTAGGACCGGAAGCCAAACGGCAGTCCAGGGAAACTGCGCCGCAAGAGAAGCTCATGGGGAGGTGATTCACGAGGCAGATTGAATCAAAAATGAATTCATTCTTCTGTGCTTCTTCCATCAAACGAATACTGACTCCTGATTCTCCCGTCTCGTTCCGCTCTGCAGCAGCAGACATGCTTTCTGCTGCGGGCAGCCACATGACGGTGAAGTCTTCCAGCAGTGTGGAGCTGGGCGCCCTCTACAGGCGGACAGAGGTCAGCACACCTATGCTTGCGGTCTTGCATGGTTTACACACGCATACCGATATACGCATACCGATATACCGATTTGGTATCACAAATCAGTCCTCTTCAAGTCATACTTCAAAGTCTGATGGCAGAAAAGCTCTAATCTGTGCAAACAGGGCTTTTTTTCGCTTTATTTTGCTTCATATTTTGAGGCAAAACTCGGCCAGCAATAGCAACCTGTAAAACCTATGAACAAAAGTGTCTGATTAAAATCCCGTTCTGTAAGCTTCATCGGCTCGTGCAAATGAGTTTTCTCCAGTATAATATCTTTGTAACTAAAACGGTAAACGAGGCATAACTCTGCTTAGTTCTGCTATAATATAGAATAACTACTGGATCCGAGGGTTACCGATGGTTTTAACGAGGACACGGGTTTCCACTCCATCTTCTGCCCCCCTGTGTGTGTCCCTGGCCCCAGGGCGGAAGCTCGAGTCCCGGTTCCCCGGACCAGGGGTGCTCCGGCCGGCGGCTCCAGGCCACGGAGGGCGGCTACTGCTGTGTGTTCCTGCCCGACGGCAGCGCCTCGCTGGCACCCACGAGGCCCGGCCTCTCCCTGCGGGACATGCTGGCCGGCCTGTGTGAGAAGAGGGGCTTCCCACTGAAAGACGTCCTCATTTACCTCCACGGCAAGGACAAGGTCAGCCACCCCCTCTGCCTCCCGCTCTCCTCTGACTGCACACACACACACACACACACACACACACACACACACACACACACACACACACACACACACACACACACACACACACACACACACACACACACACACACACACACACACACACACACACACACACACACACACACACACTTCTCTCTTCTCTATCTTATGGTGTGTGTGTTTTAAGTGCCCATCTTGTCTCCCCAGCAGCCCTTATCTATGGACCAGGACTGCTCGGTGCTGCGCGACCAGCAGGTGACCTTGGAGCTCAGGGTGATGCTCACGTGAGTTTGGGGCCTCCTTTGTTCTGCCCTTCTCCAGTCAATGTGGTGTCGTCAAATTGGAGTTGAATATTAGAACTAATGTAATATATATATATATATATTCAGTAGTATTGTCCTCGGTTAACGTGTGTGTCTCTCTCTCTCTCTCTCTCTCTCTCTCTCTCTCTCTCTCTAGGCTGGAAGTGGTGTCCACGGGTAAAACCACGGTGGTCATAGTGAAGTCAAGCAAGACTCTGCAAGACGCCGTCACCGTGGTCATCCAGAAGCACCAGCTCAAAGCCCAGGATACGCTGGTCACCATGGTAACGGTCGATGAATGGATGGACATGGATGCTAGGCTGGCTAAGTGACACAACGTTGCGTGTGGTGGTGGTGATTAGATTAGATTCAAATTGATTGTCATTGCACAGCGAGTAAGTAGAGTTAGTGAAGCCCTTGGCTCCTCCAGGGAGTATAGGCCATTGACGAATGTCTTCCATCTCACTCGGTTGGGGGCAAGTTTAAAAGTTTAAAAAAAAAAGTAAAGTACAGCAAAAATAATTTGGCATCTAAACCAGAGTGCAAATGTTGCAGTAAAGTACACGGTAATATATAATGTACAGTTGTTGAATAATATGTAAAGACAGTCTACTAAAAAAAACTAGTAAAAAATTACTTGTAGAGTACGTATGAGATATGGGCAGAATTATAGGTATATATATATATATATATATATATATATATATATATATATATACATACAAGGTAAGTATAAACAGGTAGTGAGCAGGGGTATGCAGTTGTATCAAAAGATAAATATATATCAATGTATATACAGTAGGTAGTGAGCAGCGGTGTGTAGTTATATCAACAGTTGAAGATTTATATATATATATATATATATATATATATATATATATATATATACGGTTAGTACAGTAAAAATGTCCAAGACGGGTATAATCACACGGGTATGTAAACAATAAATCTGTAAATGATAGGTGGTACTGATGGTGGGGGTCTTTGTGTGACGTGTTTGTGCTCCTCAGACGGGGAGCAGGGAGCGTCTGGACATGGGCACCAGTGTGTACAAGCTGGCCAATAAGAAGCTGTTACTCCACAGCGTCAAAGGTGAGCGTGAGGTCTGTCCGTGGGACCGTTGTGCGAGGTGATGGCCGGGAGTAAGCGAGGGGCTGCTGTCTGCCATGTTGTTTTGATGTATTTTGTAAATGTAGCTTTCGCATTGCGACGGACGCGTCGTACATTCAGTGGCGGGTAGAGTATTGAAAATAAAGTTACTTTCCATTTTCCCAGTCCCAAAATAATGAAAATCCAGAACTTTACAGCTAAGCTACGAACCATCTCCCCTTCTCTCATGCGCTTCCTCTCTGCCCCTCTCTTCCTCACATATCCTTTATTCTCCATCTCCCCCTCTCTAACTCACCCATCCTTTTCTTTTAACCTCCCCTCCCATTCTCTCTCTCTCCATCCTCCCCTCTTCTTCACCTAGCCCTCTCTCTCTCTCTCTCTCTCTCTCCCCATCTCTCTCTCTCTCTCTCTCTCTCTCTCTCTCCCCATCTCTTCCTCTATTTCTGTCTGTCTGTGTCTCTCTCTCTCCATTTCATCTGCAGTAGAGGGTCTCCTCACAAGCCCCCCCCCCCTACACTCACTAAATCCCTGCATTCAGAGCAGACTCAAATGTAGTGAAGTAAAAAGTATAGTTTTAAAAGAGGAACATGAAAGTGCTTGAAAGTACATTCCTTAATACAAAACAGTTTTTCTCTTGTATTGTTTTTGTAAACATGACTTCTGGGTGACATTTACACTGACTTAAATGAACTAGACCTAAAATATTCATGTTCTGCATGTATCGGCTTATACACCTGATTACAACAACTACAATATTAAAACGGAAATGAATGAGACAGTTCATTTGGCTCACCTGCTGTTTGAGTGACACGCTGACCTTCTACTAACCCACAATCATGTGCTATGTTTGTACAGCGTGGTTGGAGAGTGCTGGCTGCCACCAAGCAAAATCCAAGTCTAAGCTAACCTGATCCCCGGGGTTGTGAATATGATTTGATATTTCAATGTGAAAATGTGATCTGAAATTTGAAATCGGTTGGTGATCAGAGGTTTGTGCCAATGTGAGTGGCAGAACTTCCTCTAGCCCTGGGCCCAACAGCCTGCCAACAAAAGTCAGTCTGACGTTGGTAGAGGATGTCATATTAAGGATGCTATGCTTCATGGTCTTCATGGCTGTTTTTGCCTCTTAACCTTGACTCTTTCTCGAGGCCAACCCTCGAGTCACTCATCGCGAGCCTCGCCTTGCTCACGTGTCCCAACTCTGAGTTCTCTGAACACCCTGTCCTGGGGATTGCCTCTTCTGCCGCCATCGTGTCGTCGTGAATTTCATGAAAGGAATCGGCACAGTAGAGAGAGAGCCACTACTAACTAGTGTCCTCTTTTGTTTCATTCTCTTCCTCCTGTGTATAGTAGGCCTACTAAAGCACTGGTACTTCCTTTGCTTGCACTTGATAACCCAGGATGAAGTACTTTCTCTTTTCACTGGTGTGTGTGTGTGTGTGTGTGTGTGTGTGTGTGTGTGTGTGTGTGTGTGTGTGTGTGTGTGTGTGTGTGTGTGTGTGTGTGTGTGTGTGTGTGTGTGTGTGTGTGTGTGTGTGTGTGTGTGTGTGTGTGTGTGTGTGTGTGTGTGTGTGTGTGTGTGTGTGTGTGTGTGTGTGTGTGTGTGTGTGTGTGTGTGTGTGTGTGTGTGTGTGTGTGTGTCCCCGTTCGTCTATCTGAGCGGCATGTCACATCGCGTTCACACATGGCCTCTCCCCACCGCCGAGAGACCAGAACGCAACTTCACTTTGGATCAGAGAGCTGCAACTATTCAATTAGAGGGAGGGAGCGCGGGCGAGAGAGGGATAAACCCTTGTCAGGATTGTTTTATCTCACCCGTTTCGATGTTTCCCCCCCCCTGCTTCTCCATGTTTACCACGGTTGCCGCAGCTTTTCTTTTTGGGTTGCTGTTCAGTAATTGTGTTGCAGTTCACAATGGACACGCTTGTTCCAATAGACGGCAGAAAAAGCAATTTGTTTTGGTTTGTTTTTCATGTCCTGCGCGTGGACAAAGACCAGGGTTGCAGAGGCAGTGTTGGTACCGCAGTCACTACACCGGTAAGACACGAGCCCTGCCCGTCCATATCGGTTCTCACACACACCCTGGATGGCGCACACACTTGCCAAACACAATGAGCGCTAAACACTGAACAGCAATCAGAGATCCCTACGCCATCATCACCTTTTCAATTGTGATATTATCATGGTTTTTGATTTGATGTGCCGATTGTTCCGTTCTATGTTATGTAACTTGTGTTATCGCTCCAGGGCCACGCGGCGGCGTCGGAGGGGACAGGCGTCCGGTCCGGTCAGCAGTCGGACAGAACCCAAACCAGGCCCAGTAAGCGCGACATAGAGGGTAGGAATTAGGAGTGGGAGAGGCTGACCAGAAACAGTACCGTCGTATTTGATTCATTATTAACGGATCCAGGTTTAGTTTCACTTCAATTTTTGGACACCTTGTGAATCATGAATTCATGGATCTCCCCCTTATTTCAACGTATTGTAAGATGCTTTGGAGAAAAGCGTCTGAATGTAATGTTTTGAATGTAATGTTTATTTTGCTGACTTTTCCCAGACATGCGGTGCCTTTATTTTATATTTTTTATTTTATTAATATAATTTTTTTAATCAGACCAGGACGTAGAAATAAGATTAATCTTATTCTGCTTGCCTTCACTAAATTATATACGGCCCTATGTCCAGATTCCAAAAATCGTCACTATAAAAGGCATTTCTTCAGCCTATCAGCCTATTCTCATGTCGTCACAAGACAATACATGTAGCTAAAACAATGAACATAACTTCATAATAGAGTGAAAAGTACATACAGGTACACATAGCAGGTGAGTCTGATATGTCACTCTCTGTCTCTCTGTGGTGTGTGTGTGTGTGTGTGACCTTTTTTTGTCTGTGTGTGACTGTCTGTGTGTGTGTCTCTCTGCCTGTGTGTGTGTGTGTGTGGTGGTGATTAGGGCTGTTGGAGCTGCTGTCCAGAGCCCAGTGCAGCAGGGTGGACGACCAGCGGGGTCCGCTCACCGAGGAGCACCTGAAGCTTCCGTCTTTTCTACTGCTGCCTGCTGAGCAGCACCCCGTGGTGGATGAGGACAACAACAACACCACCACCGCCAGCAGCAGCACCAGCACCACCAGCAGCACCAGCAGCACCACCAGAATCAGCAGAACCACCAGCAGCACCACCATAATCAGCAGCAGCAGCAGCAGCAGCAGCAGCGGTTCCGACCAGGCTGTGCGCCCCGCTAACGAAGCGGAGGAGAGCTTGTCACGAGTCCAGGAGACCGTCACTTCCGCCACGCAGGAACCCAAAAACCTAAAGGAAACAACAATTTAAATATGGCAATGAGGGGGGGAGGGTGGAGGGTGGGGGGGCACCTAGACTGCCCTGTGGGTGGGTGTGGCTTGGGTCAGGTCATGGGATTCCACGTTTTTCTGGGTTCCCCCTCAATGTATTATTCGGCAGCTACAACTTTCGCCAGTGTGGTCGCTTTGGTTGACGTTGCCGACGCAATATCCACCCAAAGAACAAAAGCTTTAAAGCACTTTCTTCCCTTTTTTAATTGTTTTGATGTATTTTCCCCCCGATAATATTTCCACTATTCCTGGTTGGAATAATCTGCCAACGTGGATAGGATATCCCCACCAAAAAAAGCATTGAAAATGTTATGTTATGTTATGAAAAAAGTGTTGTGGGTATCAACTTATGCCAAATGATTTTTAAGTACACTTTTTGGCCAGAATACTTAGAAACTAAGAACATGCATTTGAGCTACCTGCAAGATTAATGTTAAATGTTAAACAGTCCATTTAGCTAACGTTTTGTATTCAAATCCATTGCTTGTTGTATTCATGCAAGCAAAGCAATGGATGTTTTATTGCCACAGATTCTGAATTCAGCAATAAAGCTTTTTATGCCACTAGCCATAGGGTGGTTTTCAAATTCTAAGGACAAAACAGAATCTGGACATGGGCATAAGGGAGGAAACCGACCATCTGAAATGGCTTTTATGTATTACTTTTGAGTGTGTTGCACATACAGTTCTTGATTTTGTGAGAGATTTTAATTGAAATAGATTGTATTTATTTTTGTAAATTGTTGCTTTTTCGTGTGATGTTTTGTTTGC
>CM051001.1:32566765-32571765 GCA_027704905.1 Muraenolepis orangiensis
CAAACACAACACAACAGTACATTGATACTTATTAAACATTACAAAACGAAAGAATACATTCCCATCACGACAATACAGTTCCATCTTTCTTTTAGTTCAAGCTTTTTCTATGAAATTGCACATGTTCTTTGTTCAAACAAGCATCCTAACATATCTGTATCATGCAAATGATGGACTTCCCCATCTACTTCCCCAACTGTATTAAATAACCTTAGTCTCAGCTCCTCATAGTATGGGCAATACAAAACAACATTTATTTCAATTAAAATGTAATTTAGATCACAAAAAATAACAAAGCCTGTCCTCACTAGTACCCACCCAACGACCTGTTTCATATTGACTGTGTGTGTGTGTGCTGTTTCTTGTCCAATGAATGTATAAAGTGTGACCATGCCTAAATGAAATGAATGATGAATATCGTTCCTCTTCAAACAGTATTGACTAGTAGTGTCCTCAAGCACTACTTTGTCATGTATACCCTTTTTTACACAGGTGTCACTCATAACACTTATTAAGGTTCTGACTCTTTTGATGTACCAGGACACGGGTAGTAGACTTAAGTAGTGGAGATACATCTATTACCCTCATCCCATTCCCTCATCATGGAAGCATTTATGTAATGCTTTTAAAGGTATGAGTCACGTTCACCCATTCACACACACACCGACGGCGGAGTCATCCAAGCAAGGCGACAGCCGGCTCGAAAGGAGCAGTAAGGGTTAGAGGTCTCGCCCCAGGGACACCTCGACATGTGGCTGACAACCCGCTCTGCCTTCTACTGCTGCCCTGACACCTCTGTGAACGAGTATTTTACTGTTGACTCTTTAAAGGGCCTCTATTTTACCACCAGCTGTGAGTGTGATGAGCCGTTACACACCATTTCAAAATTGCAGGCGACATGTCACAATTTTACCATTTTTTGGCGAAGGATGTGGTGATGTTATCGACAATGATTATGTAGCCCTCCCTACCACCTTGCTCCCTTTATCCATCCATCCATCGTTTACCGCTTATCCGGGTTGGGTCGCGGCAGCTCCAGCAAGGTGACTCCAAACTTCCCTCTCCATGGCAACGTCGACAAGCTCTGACTGGGGGATCCCGAGGCGTTCCCAGGCCAGCGTGGAGATGTTATCACGCCACCTGTACCTTGGTCTGCCCCGTGGTCGCCTTCCAGCTGGATGTGCCTGGAAGCATCCTTACTAGATGCCCGAACCACCTCAACTGGCTCCTTTCTGCACTGGAGCAGTGGCTCTACTCCGAGTCCCTCACGAGTGACTGAGCTTCTCACCCTATCCCTCAGGGAGATGCCAGCCACCCTCCTGAGGAAACTCATTTTGGCCGCTTGTATTCGCGATCTCGTCCTTTCGGTCGTTACCCATAGTTCATGGCCATAGGTGAGGGTAGGAAAGCTCTACTGACCGGTAGATCCAGAGCTTTTCCTTCTAGCTCAGCTGTCTTTTGGTCACAGCGGTGCGGTAAAGGGCACCCAATACCGCTCCACCTATTCTCCGGTCATTGTCACGCTCCATCCTCCCCTCACTCAAAAACAAGACTCCTAGAACTCACTTCACTTGGGGTAAAGACACACTCCCCTTGCGCACTTTAATAAATAAATCAAATATTATTCCAAAGCCTGGGAGGAGCTACTGTGGGATGTCACCTATACAATTAGTTGTCTAGGTCCTCACGTGGGTCACTAAGATCCTAAGGATTCTAAGGATCCTAAGGATCCTAAGGATCCGATTGCCAAGATGGCGGCGCGTATACATCGTGACGCCCAGCGTCTGACCAGTTTTTGCAAGTTAACGGTAATATACCTAACAATTCTTAGTCTGTTCACACAGAACAGTCTTGCTATTATTACGTACACCCGACACAAAGTTTTGTAATTGGATTACAACACACACACACACACACACAAACAGCTTATTACAAAAACAGCTTATTACAATTCCTGGGCCAACACCTCTTCCTCTTGGTTTTAACTCGAGAGTCCGTCTCTCTCTCTCTCCATCCAATCCAAAACTCCTCTTTCAGAGTCTCACCCCACACCTTTGATAGGGCCAAACACACCATTTTCCCAGCCTTGAAATAGGCCAAACCCTGGATCTTTTCTGACACGGAACCAAACTTACTGGTCAATGTGTCTTTCCATTATGTAAACATTCAAGATTCAAGATTCAAGATTTTTGTTTGCCAATAGTACTCACTCCCATAGTATGAATTTCTACAATTGAACACAATATATACAATACTATGTTCTATACCTTACTATTCAACACTATACTATAACAGAACTGTACACAATACAAATAACAATACATTGACTGATGGGTGATATATTCATATGTTGAATTGTGCAAAAAGCATATTAAAACATTTAAATAATAATAATAATTATAATACATTCAACTTCATATAGCGCTTTACAGACATGGTAAAATTGCACACACAGTAAAATCATTTAATAGTTAAATTATTATAATAAAAAAAGTTATATCTGTTATATAGATTAAAATAAGATGGATAAGATAGATAAAATAAAAATACAAATTTAAAAAAGGTTGTTTGAAGGATGGTAGGGTGGTTGTTTGAAGGATGGTAGGGTGGTTGTTTGAAGGATGGTAGGGTGGTTGTGTGAAGGATGGTAGGGTGGTTGTTTGAAGGATGGTAGGGTGGTTGTTTGAAGGATGGTAGGGTGGTTGTTTGAAGGATGGTAGGGTGGTTGTTTGAAGGATGGTAGGGTGGTTGTTTGAAGGATGGTAGGGTGGTTGTTTGAAGGATGGTAGGGTGGTTGTCTGAAGGATGGTTGGGTGGTTGTTTGAAGGACGGTAGGGTGGTTGTTTGAAGGATGGTAGGGTGGTTGCCTGACGGATGTGGATGGGGAGGGCGTTCCAGAGGGAGGGTGCAGCAACTGAAAAGGCCCTGTGGCCCCAGGTCCAGCTTGGTCCTGGGGACTATCAGGCTGTTCATGTCACCTGAGGCGGTTTTAAAGTGCCAGTAGTGCAGCAGCATCATGAATACAGTGCAGTACAGTGTAGTATAGCTGTAATGAGTCCAGAAAGTCAAGCAAATGTATGAAAAAAAATAATTGTGTATGATCTTCCTAGTAGTTTAGTAGGCCCACTGCCTGTGGATAAAAAAATACATTATGAATAGTTTAAACACAATCAACATAAAAACAATTAAAAAAAAGATAAATAAATATTCAAAGGGCCCTACAAATAGATATTAGCTACTTTAATTTATAACGTTCCACCTAATCAGCAGACATTGTAATTTTCTTCAGCGCCGCTTTGAGCATATATTTTGGTAACATCTGGTGGATAGTTGTGTTGGACCGCCGTTGATTAGGTTGGATTTGTAGGGCATTGATGCGGAACTGCTAAAAGGCAGATGTGTCCCGTTACATTACATTACATTACATTACATTACAGTCATTTAGCAGACGCTTTTATCCAAAGCGACTTACAATAGTGTGTTTCAACAAAGGTAAGTCAAAAGTGCATTTCATTCCTAACAAGTCTCCAAGAACTGAACCAGTGCTCCATTAAAGTACAATAAGTTGGCAAACTATTTAACAATATCTTACTAACAAACAAGCAAGTAAAGTGACTAACTAGTATGCTAGTAAAGCTAGTAGAAAGTGATAAGAGGACACACTGGGTGGAAGGATCCGGGTTTACCTGAAGAGGTGAGACGGGTTTCAGCATGCGATTGAAGATGGCAGTGACCCTTGTTATAAATTATCCCCCACTGTATTCAAAGGGTGGTGTATTCTGTGTGTGTGTGTGTGTGTGTGTGTGTGTGTGTGTGTGTGTGTGTGTGTGTGTGTGTGTGTGTGTGTGTGTGTGGTGTGTGTGTGTGTGTGTGTTGCAGGAGGGCCCTGATGACTCGGACACCCCCTCCTCCTCCACCGAGGAACTGAAAGAGGAGCAAGACTGACCCCCTGTCCTCCTCCTCCTCCTCCTCCTCCTCCTCCCCAAAATCTACTGAGGGACGGATGATGGACCATGTCCTCCACCCACCATGAAGTCATCTCAGACAACGCACACAACACACACACACAAACACACACACACACACACACACACACATAAACACACACATAAACACACACATTAACACAAGCATGAGCACACACATGAACACACACACACACACACATGGAGAACAGCTGTAATCAACTGGAATACAACACATACAGTATATATGTTAGACTTCAGCCTAATGACCAGTGGCTAGACATAGATAGATGAATGCATTTACACACACACACACACACGCATAAACACAAGCATGAACACACACACACACGCACGCACGCACACACACACACACACACACACACACACACAAGCACACATACTGAGACAATCACAAGATCACCATGAGTTTAGATTTCTGTTGTGTTTTGAACGTTCTGTGTGTGTGTGTGTGGCAAAACTATGAATATGAAAACATGTCATTGTCAATAAAGATATGTTGAGTTGAGTGTCAAGGGTTTCCACCTCTCCTCAACCGGCGTGTGTCCTGTTGGAATCGAAACAAAGGACTCCCATCCCCGTGACAAGCGGGGTGGAGAGTATGCGGCCCCCACACTTTCAGGTTGTAACCACTCCACGGTGGGAGGGAAGATTAGCCCTGAAGCTAATTATTAGGCTTGCTGCAATTCAAAAGATATGCGGGGAAAAAAAGCTGTATTCTATTCAACAGGACTGACGGGACTGCATGCTGTAGAACCTAATGCATGCTGGTCATCCTTTATGGTGTAGGGTCCAGGTCCATATGTTGTGTGTGCATTACTGTCAACAACATTAACACACTTTTCTCTCCAGGCACGGCCTTGAGTAATACTCTTATACTTCACCCTTTCAAACGAGTACAACAGACAGTGAAGCAGAAAGAGAGAGAGAGAGAGAGAGAGAGAGAGAGAGAGAGAGAGAGAGAGAGAGAGAGAGAGAGTTTGTATGTCTGTGGGTGTATATTTTCCCCTTCTA
>CM051001.1:32579265-32594265 GCA_027704905.1 Muraenolepis orangiensis
TCGCTAGCCAATGCCATTGTGGAGTGTGTGTGTGGTTGGTGGCTGGTTTAAACAGCCTCATCTGGCCTGAATTGGACTGATTGGCTGGTGAGGAGGCTGCACACCTGTGGCTCATTGTTAATCAAGGCCCACAGGTTAAAGCAGCCTCCACCACACACACTAGAGGAAGAGAGCTCTAGCATGTTCCATCTGCTCTGTTCACCATTATTCAAAACTCAGCAATAAACCAGATTCCTCATCACTCTGTGTCCTTGTCTTCGGGAGGAGCCTCAAGCAGCCTTTTTAATTGCTGGTGGCAGCGTCGTCTGCTACAGCCATCTTGCCACTGTTGCTAAAATAAGACTAGAGCAAATGGGCTAGGATCCTTAGGAGCGTTCGGCTCAAGTTACTCCAACTCAAGACGGGATGTCTCACTGTACCTTTTTTCCGAAGGTAAGGGAGGCTGTTACGATTGTTGTTTGGATTCAAGCGCGCGACACAATAAGACTGGTACGACGGGATACGTTAAACGATGTAATATGAATAAATAAACACACATAATACTGCTGCGGAGACAGGCGTTACGTCAGAGGGGGGGGGGACCAGGGCTGTAGCAGCCGGGATATACAGGCAGGAGTCGCAGGAGGCGGGTTCAAGGGATAGGCAGGCAGGGTCGTAAGAAGGGGGGGATCGGGGATAGGCAGGCAGGGTCGTAAGAAGGGGGGGATCGGGGATAGGCAGGCAGGGTCGTAAGAAGGGGGGGATCGGGGATAGGCAGACAGGGTCGTAAGAAGGGGGGGATCGGGGATAGGCAGGCAGGGTCGTAAGAAGGGGGGGATCGGGGATAGGCAGGCAGGGTCGTAAGAAGGGCCGGTGATCCTCTGGTTCCCAAGCCCCAACAGACTGAGCTACTGCTGCCCCCAAAACTGTACTTCCCATACCGGGAGTTGAACCCAGGCCGCCTGGGTGAAAACCAGGAATCCTAACCCCTAGACCATATGGGATTTATGTATACTATCTAATATATACTATATAATATATACTATATACTATATAATACTATATATATACTATATAATATATACTATATATAATACCATATGGCAGGGATATTCAACTGGCGGCCCGCGGGCCAAATCCGGCCCGCGGGGAGCTTTCTCGTGGCCCCTGGAACACAATCCATATTGTGTAAATGTAAAAAAAAAAATTAAATTTTTTTTTTTAGAATCATTTAAATAAATGTCAATATATGTTCGCTATTATGTTATCCGAATTAAATGTGTCCAAATTATTTCTCCCTCAATAGTTCTTAAAAGGCAATCTTGCATTGGACTGATCAGCGTGTAATTATCGTGACATCGTGTCAATCTCGTTACTCTCATTACTGATCCAAAATGAGCTGATGATGATTTTGTATTTATTTTACCATCACACGCCAATCCTAGACCTTTATGTTTAATATGTCAAATAACTGTTTCAGTCTGCAAGGTTGCTAATGTGAGGCGCCACTATGAGACCAAGCATGCTGCTAACTTCAATGCTGCTTACCCGCCTGGTAGCACAGCTAGACGTGGTAAAATAGAAATACTTAAATCTTCTTACACTGCATCAACCACTATTCTTACAACTGCTTATACAGCCCAGGAAAAGGCCACTGCTGCTTCTCTACGAGTGATCGCTTTAGCCAAAAAGAGAAAGACATTCACTGACGCTGAAGTTGTGTAGGAGGAGTGTACTCTGACACATTGGGAAGTCGAAGAGTAGAGGTACTGTTTGAGGACTGTTTTTCAGCATTAATTCCCGATCTCAAATCTACAGAGTACATCGCTGTCGATGAATCGACTGATGCAACAGATACGGCACAGCTCTCGCTGTTTGTGAGGTACTTCGATGGTGACGTTTTTAAAGAGGAGTTGTTATGCCTTTTACCACTGATAACCAGCACTACAGGTGAAGTGATTTTCGCTGCAGTTTGGAGTTTTTTTGAAGAGAAGGGTTTGGATCTAGGTAAGATCAACCTTCTCGTTACCGATGGCTGCCCGTCCATGATTGGGAAAGAAAGGGGCTTTGCATCTCGCTTATGTGCAGAGCATCCCACAGTGAACACACTGCATTGCATCATACATCAATCAGTTCTGTGTGCGAAATTGTCAGGGGAGTTGAAAGAAGCAATGGAGACTGTCATAAAAATTGTGAATCATATTCGCTCGACGTCAGGTCTGCAGCACCGACTACTACTACTACTACTACTACAATAATAATAATAACAATAACAATAATCATTATTATTATTGCATGGTTGGTTGTACAATAACAATGGCATTTGTTCATTTTCGTTGTCACAGTCTTGTGGCCCTCGCCTTCAAGACATTTTACAATTGTGGCCCCCTTCCTAATCTAGTTGAATACCCCTGCCATATGGTCTAGCGGTTAGGATTTTCGGTTAGCACACCTAGATCCTTTTTGAGGGGGGGGTATATATATTATATATACTAGTATATATATACCCCCCCCTCCTTCACTTCCTAGAACTTTCCGACCAAAACGCACTGTTGAAACCTCTAAATGCTGAAACAGGCGGGGTTCACTTACACTTTAATATAATATAATCACCTTTTTCCCACCACAGGGCATTCGCCGGGGCAACCATCCACGACTGCTTCAACTGGCTGTCGGTTCTGGTTCTGCTCCCCCTGGAGGCCACGACGGGTCTAATGGCGCGGCTGGCCCATCTGCTGGTCACCAGCTTCAGGATCCGGAGCGGGGAGAACGCCCCCGAAATGCTCAAGGTCATCACTCTGCCTGTCACCGAGCTCATCATCCAGGTACCGGCTCCCCACCGGCCGCCCGCTACACACGCAGTGATTACTTTCTCTGTGTTTAACCCATCCTAGTGTTAGGAGCTGTGGGCAGCTATTATTAGTATATACAGCGCCCGGGAAGCAGTGTAGGGGTCAGGTGCCTTGCTAAAGGGCACATCGGCAGTGCCCAGGAGGAGAACTGGAACCTTTTTCCAAGTACCAGTTCTCACTCCGTACTTGGTCCGTTTCGGGGTACTTGAACCGGTGATCCTCTGGTTCCCAAGCCCCCTACAGACTGAGCTGCTGCTGCCCCAAAAGTGCACTTCCCATACCGGGAGTCGAACCCGGGCCGCCTGGGTGAAAACCAGGAATCCTAACCGCTAGACCATATGGGACCTTAGGTTTTGAGGGCCAGGATAGTCTAGTGCATGGGTGTCCAAACTATTTTCATTGGGGGCCAGATACAGAAAAATATATGGAGTCAGGGGCCACAAACAGAATTAAAGCAGCAGTGTTCTACCTGGTTCTACAGAGATTCTAGATTCAAGAGATTCAAGATTTAATTTGCCATATGCAACAAGTGCAATGGAATGCTTACTCCCCATTCACTCCCGCAGTGTGAATTACTTACAGTTGAACACTATACGGTGGTCCGTGCAGGTATGGTGGCCTATGAGTTCAGTAATGTCTCCGAATGTAGTCGTCCAGCAGCTCGTTCTCACAACAGAAGTTCCTAATATTGCTTCTAACTCAGAATGGGGCTCCTAATCAGAGCTTCTAAAGGGAGGGGTGAGTCAACTCTATTACAGGATAAGCGTGTTATGTAGCCTGTGTGAATACAATTATTGGGCTTATTAACACATCAAATGGGCTACTAACACCACACAACTATATTATACTTATATTATATATTATATTATATAAACTATATAGACAGCATTGGTCAGATGTTGTTGTCGAGAAAATAACGAACATGAATGGATGTTTGAGCAATGCAGGGGATTTTTGTATCAGCAAACTTTGTATCAGGATAATCATTGGCTTAATAAATATAGTTTATATAATATAATATAGTATATTATATCAATTTAATATAGCCATACAATATAGCTACCGCCTCTGCGTCGAACGCAATCCGGCTCCTGCAGCGCGCACAGCCCTATGGGCCCAAGGCGGGGACACAGAACAGAACATAGAACATAGAACATAGAACATAGAACATAGAACATAGCCCCGAACACAACACCTATGAACTTCTAAACACCTGTTTTCACTTGTTTTCTGCTTCTTGACTCACTTCTCTTGGCTCTCTTGGCTGTGCTCAGGACTCGCTCTGTAGGAGCGTCACCGTCGGGCTGGGCCAACGCGCTAGACACAGCTGATCAGATCAGGCTTCAACAACAGGCGATGAGCGAAGCCACTCTTGAACTGACAATAGTTCTCAAAGTCTTCTTCTAGAAAATGTTGGCTGCACACCCGAGCTTGCCCGTCCGTCCCGGGAGGACGACGACATGTCGCCAACCACTGCCTTCGTGTATGAAGCCTCGATCGCTGAGTCGGCACTCTGAAGAAGTGTGCATGGTCCGGATTACTTTTGTCTGATAACTTGCAGTATTTCGCGATACAATACGGCATTGTGTCGATATTGAACGATCAAAAATCAACGCACAATGCACATGCCGAACAATATTGAATGACTCAATTGGCGACTGCGGTGTGAAATAAAATAGAAAATAGCAGCGGGTGCTTGTGAAAAACTTGTAGATTTTGAATCCCTTTAAGTAATTGGGCTTATTAACACATCACAAATACTGTCTCCATTTTTAACTTAGCTATGATAGGAACAGCATTTCAATCGATGGGAGCAGTGATGCTTTCTTGGACTATAGAAAGCAAACGGGTCATATTCCATTTGATTTGTAAAATTTGCCACAGGCCACTTAAAGATGGGCCACGGGCTGCAGTTTGGACACCCCTGGTCTAGTGGTAAGGGATCTACTATGTCCCCAGTCTACAAAGAATCCTGGAGCAGGATGTCACCCCTACCTGCTCCAGGTATTCAATACACTCATTTCAGTTAAATTCAGGTTGTATAAAATAGTACAGTTTTATCATGAAACATGACAAAACGTACATGCTCTAGGGTGGTTTAAAAGAAGAATGGTTATGCCGACCTTGTTGTCCTGTTGGGAATAGGCTATGTTCCCCCAAGTCGCCGGGCATATGCCTCATTTGGAATTGAAGCCGGGGCGTCTAGTCGCTCCGAGTGCCAGCGTGTTGTCAGCGTGCTGTACAGGGGGTACATATGGCAGACTAATGAGACCCAACCAACCTGGTCTTGGTCCCTCAGCTTGACAAGACTGTCATCACAGGACTTGCCATGGGGGACGAGAGCATGAGGAACCACAGCCTGGTGAGACGGCTGTGTCCCAAGCCCGTGGTCACGGTAGGAAGCTTGTCCGCCATGGTTCCGCTGTCATGCTCCAACACGGTACAACACATGAATCAAGCAGAAGCCAAATAGAGCTGGACGTGTGTGAATGATTGATGATTCACAACGATGATTACAAATAGTACAAAATGTATTTCTATTCTTATTCCTTAGTATTTTTAGGAATTACTTGCTTTGTTTGTTTGTTTGTTTGTTTATTTGTTTGTTGGTTTGTTTGTTTCTTTCTTCTCTCTTTCTTTCTTTCACTTTTCTTTCTTTCTTTTGTCTTTCTTTCTTTATTTTTTTCTCTTTCTTTCTTCTTTCTTTCTTTCTTTCTTTCTTTCTCTCTTTCTTTCTTCTTTCTTTCTTTCTTTCTTTCTTTCTTCTTTCTTCTCTCTTTCTCTCTTTCTTTCTTTCTTTCTTTCTTTCTTTCTTTCTTTCTTTCTTTCTTTCTCTCTTTCTTTCTTCTCTCTTTCTCTTTCTTTCTTTCTTTCTTTCTCTCTTTCTTTCTTCTTTCTTTCTCTTTCTTTCTTTCTTCTTCTTTCTTTCTTTCTTTCTTTCTTTCTCTTCTTTCTTTCCCTAGTCTGTTGAGACCACTGGCTCTCTGGTCAGCTGTAGCGCTGGCCTGGCCTGCTTCACTGCAGGGGACATTGCCTGGACTGACAAGAATCTGACGGCAGAAGTGAACGTAGAGAAATGTAAGCTTACATATGTGGTTAAAACTAATGGAACTAACAATGTTTTTTGAACTTTTGATTTTCTTTCCGTTATCAAACTAATAAACCACATAATACATTTTTTAAATTTTGAAGATAGTTACCGCATGTACGTAATAACCTACTCTGTGTTTGAAATGATGTGGAATGATGCTCTAGGAAGACACTCAAATTATTGTGATCAACCGTGTCTTGTGTGTGTGTGTGCGTGCGTGTGTGCGTGTGTGTGTGTGCATATGTGTGTGTGTGTGTGTGTGGGTGTGTCTGTTATGCTATGGTTATGCTAATGTTGCATTCTAAATGATGGCGTCTTCCCAGGCAGGCACCTGTTTGCGTCTACCCAGCTGCCAGACCTCGCCGTGGGACTTATCCTCTTGGCAGCCTCCCTGGCCGTCCTCTGCGGCTGCCTGGTGCTGCTAGTTAAGCTGCTCAACACCCTGCTCGAAGGCCAGGTGGCAAAGGTCATCCAGAAGGTCATCAACACAGGTGGGCAAAGCTGTGCTAGTGTTAGCTTGTCACAAAACAAACACTTTGTGTACATTGTGTTTTGCAGCGTTTCTCAAATGGGGGTACGTGTGCCCCTAGGGGTCATTTGTAAGATTGCAGGGTACTTGGAACATTTCTTAATTATGTATTTTTGTTAAATATTGGTTATTAAATATTTGAAATAATTCCAGCTCAATACAATATGTGGAATGTGAATAGCACTCTTATAACATGACGTAACATCTACCTAGATCTTTCTCACATTTTATGTTCATGTTTACACCGCGATTGAAAGTGTTACATAGTTTGAGAGCCGCCGGTGTACTGGAACTGACAAACAGATCAAACAGTCCAACAGCAGATGGTCCAACAGGCAGACACGCCAAAGGGAGGTTCTCTACACACTGCCTCACATGCAGGAATGCTGCAATGTCTCTGAAACTCATCAATATCATTTGCTCTGAATCTGATTCTTGATGTTTTGTCTATCTATCCATCCATAGATCTACCGTATCCGTTTGGCTGGCTGGGAGGATACCTGGCCATGCTCATGGGTGCTGGGATGACCTTTGTTGTGCAGAGCAGCTCTGTGTTCACTTCAACGCTGACCCCGCTGGTCGGTGAGTCTGACCTCTGCCTTGGCATCTTTAAAAAGAAAAGAAACGACACGCATCGCAGGATATATAGACTCCTCTCTCCTGCCCCCTAAGTGACATATGAACCACACCAATCCAGATGAATACGTTGAGAAATGGTTGATCTTCGTGTTAAGCAGACAGCTGATTCACTTCCCTCTCAGAGCGTGTTTCACAACGTAACACAGAGAAAGCACTTCATTCCCCACATTATAGTTATAGTAGGATGAAGTGCATCTCAGAAGAGAAGGTAGGCTGGTGTGTGGTTTGCTTTGTGCCATCTCTCAGCAGAATGAAGTTATTTTCAGCTACGAGCCTCCTAGCCACTGACCGTCCCTCTAGAGATGGAACCAACCTTACTCCTCCATCTAACGCCTCTACGCCGGCTACTCCTACGCCTTGAGAGAACTATCACTCCCCCCACCCCCCCCCCCCCCACACATCCCCCCCTCCCCTTGATAACACTTGATAACTTTGCTGTCCATAAAGGACCTGGGATGAGGAACCTGAAAGCCGTCAAGTCTAAACCTATTGAGGAAGTTGCTGAAATCTCATGATCCGTGATGTGTCTCTTGTCTTAGTCGATAGCTCTATTTTCATCTTCCCCTCTTGGCGAGTTAGTATAGTGTGTTCCCTTTGGTAATTTCACTGCAAGCTGACTGAGTGTGCTCTTCTAAGCCTTTGCCGGCTTTTCTATTCTTATCCATGCGGCGGCCAGGAGGGGGCGCTAGTGGTGACCTCTGGCTAGCAGGTAGGCTGGAATCTACCAAGCTAGTATTCTGGCAAGAGATAACATATAAAAACACAAGGCCGTGTATTTTATGTCAAGTGCTGGGGGCAAAGGCCAGCCATACTCAGCTTTAGTGGTGAGACAACAATGTTCTTTCACATCTGCTGTTAAAAAGTGCTTTTTGTTGAGCATGGCCTTCTACAAGTGATGATGTGTGTGTGTGTGTGTGTGTGTGTGTGTGTGTGTGTGTGTGTGTGTGTGTGTGTGTGTGTGTGTGTGTGTGCGTGTGCGTGTGCGTGTGCGTGTGTGTGTGTGTGTGTGCGTGTGCATGTGCATGTGTGTGTGTGTGTTTTGGGGAAGGAAGGTAACCTTTTGTCCTCAGCCCAGATAAAAACATGTTTACTTTTTGGAGGAGATAGCATTCTCATAGTTTCATTCGAAGGTACATTCCATGCAGAAGTGAGAGTAATTTTCTTTTATGCCATGTTGAAAAATATTGGAATTAAAAAACACTTTTAGACTGTTTCTGTTGTCATCCCGAGACACTGTGTACCGTATTATGTTTTAAATGGTTTACTTCAGAGGAATTTGAAAATACATCCAGGCACATATTTCACAATGGAAGGCTGCCAATGTTTATTGAGTACGATTCCTATTCATCTCTGAACAACATGTATTATTGTCAGTCTGACTTACTGCCTTGTCATAGACGTGTAGACCAGATTAAAGACCAAGTCGTCCCCACCCAGGGTTGGTATGCTCTCTGTTCCAGCCCATCGACAGAACGCACAGCCCTTCAGGGGGCCAATCAGTTCTAGAGGGATAACATAGAATCCACACCTTCAGGCTCACCCGCTGACCTCATCATTCATGATAGTGGGTAGACTGTCAAAGCTTTACGTTAAACACACAGCTTTGCGTGTGTGTGTGTGTGTGTGTGTGTGTGTGTGTGTGTGTGTGTGTGTGTGTGTGTGTGTGTGTGTGTGGTGTGTGTGTGTGTGTGTGTGTGTGTGTGTGTGTGTGTGTGTGTGTGGTGTGTGTGTGTGTGTGTGTGTCACCCAGCGTGTATATATCAGATATATCCTTATTTTGTGACTAAGTTAAAGTAACTCTTCCTTCTTACCGGACCAAATCCACATCGGTGGGGTGTCAGTGTGTGGTGTTGCGTCACCGCCACTGCATGGCACTGGCTTAATGAAGCTTTAGAAATCACCAGGCTGAGTCACCGCCATTGGCCTCAGTTAGTCACACACACACACACACTGCTACATGTGGGGTGGGACCCTCTCTTTCCATGTAATTAAAGCGTTTTTTAAGAGGCGAGTGTTAAGTGTGACAGGATGACGCTGATGGTGGTTTTGGCTCCACTTGTGTGTGTTGGCCTAAAAATATGTTTAGCGGGTTTCTACAGGCCAAGTTTGGCCCAGAGTTCCGTTTGCGCCACGATGAACGTCGGAGTGTGTGTGAAATGCACACAGCATAGAACTACCTCCACCACAATGGCACGAATTTGGCCTCAATTCTACCCCTTTTTGTCCATGGCTGCATTGTAAGGAATGTGGTCGCCTATGAAATGTAGGCAAACTTTCCGACTGAGTGATTTGCCCCATTACTCAGTCTCATTCAGGTATTCTCAGGTTTAGCGTGGTCAAATCTAATCTAAATCTGGAGGATTGAATCCTCTTTATTGGTCACATGTACACACACAGTGAAATTTGTTTCTCTGCATTTAACCCATCCTAGTATTAGGAGCAGTGGACAGCTATTTTATATAAAGTGCCCGGGCAGCAGTGTAGGGGTCTGGTGCCTTGTTCAAGGGCACCTCGGCAGTGCCCAGGTGTTTCAGGGACTTGAACCGGCGACCTTCTGGTTCCCAAGCAAAATCCTAACAGACTGAGCTGCTGCCGCCCCAAAATGCTGTCTTATCTACTGGACCTTCTGCACTCCTGCATTGATCTACCTGTCGGTTGTAGTGAAGTGTGTGAAGGATCAGTGGATTGTTTCTGTACTTATTGTTATTTTACTGTGTGTGGGTTTCAATTGCTCCAAATTACAAGCTTAGTTGCCCATGAAGGAGTGTTGTAGAGGGAGAACAAGAGCCAGCCGAGAGCCAGCCAAGTATCATAGCTAATTTGGCATACAATTCCTGGGTTTGGACAGATGTATTTTTATTTTTGTGTTTTCACAGCTTCACCATCTTCTACCAGTTGGTGATACACTATAGTTAAAAAGAAAAACATTTTTAAGACCTAATGTTTAAGGGCAAATGTTTTGAGGCAGTGTTTTGGACATGTCTGGAACATTCCAGTATCACAAATCATGTCTGATGCGCAGGACCAGCTCAAGTCTGGAGAATTTGTATTTTTTTCCGGACAGTCTATTCTCACTGACCTTTGGAAACTCATATTTCATCATTTTAAGGGCATATCTTCTCATCGTAATTCATTTAGACCATAACACTGAGCATCAGGATAAGTCGATATTTTCATTTCAGGATAATACAATACAATTCAAAGACGATAAACAATAACATTGAATTGCTGCACAGCTCTGGCCTCGCCGGTCTATTTCATTGTTGTGTTATTAGACTTATAATTAGGCTTTGTCTTTATTCCTTACCAGCCCTACTGTAGACCATGTATATTTAAAGCCCACCATCAACACTCAAGCTTATATTCATTGATCAAGTTTCCCCTTTGTGGGATGTCTGTCTTGAACGTTCATAATCAACTGCATTTTTCAATAGTCATCAATAGTTGATTAAACATTTATAAAAAAAAAAGGTTGCTGGTCGGTCTGTTTAATTATAAAAAGAACCAATGATTTATTATGACTATACTTCTCGGTAAGTAAGATATCGACAACACATACAGTACATTGAAAGAATTGGCCTATAGAAAGATCAACTCTTTGAATCCGTTTTGGAAGACCTTCACCTTAGACCCTAAACACATTCATTTACACATTAATTATTAATGTTTAATTACCACTGAACCTCATTTAATCAAAAACGTGTTGGTCTCCTTGTGGTTTTATAACTATAAATTATGAATAAATCAATAAAAAACGTTGAATATACGTTCTTCCGTACGGCCATGACCTTGTTGTTTGTTTGTTTGTTTGTTTGTTATTTGGTTGTTCAATCGATCAGTCAATCCATTATGAGCAGCGGGCGGCCTATTTGTGTCCCTCTCAGGTGTGGGGGTAATCAGCCTGGAGAGAGCCTATCCACTGACCCTTGGCTCCAACATTGGCACCACAACCACCGCCCTGCTGGCAGCCCTGGCCAGCCCTGGGGATAAGCTGGCTGTCGCCCTGCAGGTACCCTGGACTCTGTCCTGTCACATTAGAGTAGCTAAAGAGTAGCACAGCACGGTAGTAATGGAGAGAATTGTTTAGCAGCCGGCATGAAATGAATGTTCTCCTCCCCCTTTCTCTGGGCAATAATTCACCAGGATCATCTATCGTACTTGAGTCATATTATTATATTACTCTATTATTAAGTAATGTGAAATTATATCGCTGATCACCTCACACTACAGCAGTTGATCGCGGGCCGTGTCGATTTGAAGTCGTAAATATGAAACATGTTTGATATTATCTGGACTGCCCCGACGCACTTTCTAGTGCGTCTAGATTGGAAGACATCTTTGAATCTTTGAATTGAATTTCATCTGTAAACAGTGACACTACGAGATATTCAGCCCCTGACCAAGTTTCGCCCCTGATTCTGACCAAGTTTCGCCCCTGATTCTGACCAAGTTTCGCCCCTGATTCTGACCAAGTTTCGCCCCTGATTGCCTGGAGGAGCCAAATCGGGTCTAAATGTCCCTGATCTTGTAGGGTGTACGCAGCATTAGACTGCCGATAAGGCCACTTTGAATTCATAAGCCTGATATATTGATATACTCTGCCCTGCAGTCAACGGGAAATGGAAAGAAGAACAAGAACGAAACAATAGTGACAAAAAAAAGTATTTTCTTGGCCTGGTGTGACAGAGAGCTGCCGATGGCAGGTAGAGAGAGAGAGAGCCACTTAGAAAGAGGGATAGAGGCAGGGAGCTTCAGGTACCGTCTCTCTCTCTCTGCTGCCTTTTAATCTGCCTTCCCCCGGGGGCACAACACACCGACAAACCCACTGGAGTCTGTTGAACACTACTCAGAGGATGTGTTCAAAGGGCTTTGGAGTACACAAGACGCCGGTGGAAGGAATACTCTGTGTTTTTGTCTGCCCCACCGAGCCTAGGTTTGCTGTCCGTAGACTTCAGTCACACAAGTGGGTTCTATTCAATCTGCAGTTATTCTTTTGGGTTGGGTCCCTTGTGTGTGTGTGTGTGTGTGAACATGTGCCACGAAAGAAAAGATAAGTGTTAGTTTTATTTCTTATAATAATAGATGAATTCAGGTGACGCAGGTAGGTTAACACAATGGCAACACGTTATGTTTGTCTGATTTTTATATTTTATTTTTACAAAACATAAAACAGAGACTGATACAGAGACTTAAGATACAGGAATTCCATTCCATATTAATCATGGGACAAGAAATAATAAGAGAAATATTACAAGAGAACTAATGCTTCCTGCGGAGATGTGAGAGCTAATGAGGCCTAAACATAACAATTTAATTACAATTAAATAAAAAGACCACAGATGCATCTGTGTGGAAACGTCACGATAGTCTTTTTTAAGTAAGCTTGATTTGGGAAGTTGTACCATTTTTGTGACTCTCTCGTCGAATAGAGGACTTTAATGACATTGAAATGTTCATAAAGGATTAGGTTGGGGGGGGGGGAGCCTTAGTAAGTGGAACCCTCAGTAAGTGAAAGCCTTAGTAAGTGGCTTTCTGAGTGTAGCTGCTAATATGCTAATACAGACTGCAGAGAAAAGCTAGTAGTGTGTACAGGATCGAACACTTGGCCTTAAATGGAACCATTAAAAGGAAAAACAATGAACGGGAATTAGCTTGAATGGAAAGACCATTAACTGGCGCAGTAAAGGAATCAACTTCTCCACAGCTGAGTTCAGTTCACCATCGACTTAGCTAACCCGCCAGTAGCGCAGCCGCCCTCGACGCTTTCCCTGCTTCCTGCCGCCTGCTGTCGGAAACGCTATCAATGCTCATTAGTCGACTACATCCAAGAATAACACAACACCTGTTGTCACTTTACTCTTTACTCTTCAATAAGATGACTGCCGCTAATGAAATTGAAAATTGAAAGTCTAAATCTGGAGTATTGAATGGTCTTTATTGGTCTCATACATGCACACACACACAGTGACATGTGTTTCTCTGCATTTAACCCATCCTAGTATTAGGAGCAGTAGGCAGCTATTGTATGTACAGCTGCCTACTATATACATATCCCCTACACAGCCGGGGAGCAGTGTAGGGGTCCGGTGCCTTGCTCAAGGGCACCTCGGGCAGTGCCTGGGTGTTTCGGGGACTTGAACCGGCGACCTTCCGGTTCCCAAGCCTAACCGGTTACCATCTGAGCCAATGCTACCCTGACTGTCTGTTACAGCGCTGCCACAGGGAGAGGTGTGGTCAGTCAGCTGCGTAATGGTCGTCCCTATAATAAGAAGACAATCACTATAAACTGCCATGTTATCAGTCAAACAGGGGAACATTTATGTGTCATCAGGCTCAAATGCCACAAAGCTGCAGTCCGAATTATTCATAAAGTGATGTCATCTCTCTGAAGGGTTCATGCAGTAGCTATGGCTGTAGCTTACCGATGACGCGCATATGTACAACACATTAGTGCCGAGGATTATGGAGCAACTCCTCTCTCTCTCTCTCTCTCTCTCCTCTCCTCTCTCTCTCTCTCTCTCTCTCTCTCCTCTCTCTCCTCTCTCCTCTCCTCTCTCCTCTCTCTCCTCTCTCTCTCTCTCTCTCTCTCTCTCCATGCGTTCATATTGGGCAACGCCACCATTTTTACACATTCTTTTTTATTGTGTATAGTATGTTATAGTATAGTGTTGTTTATAGTATATAGTATAATATACTATACTATATACTATAAACAACTAAACAAATATATACTACCTACAATATACTAAGTATATAATAGGTAGTATATAGTGTTTTTGATAGTATAGTATTGTATAGTATAGTGTTGCACAGCTTAGTATAGCATAGTATACTATTGTTCCAGAATGAGGGAGGGAATGGGGAGCATTTCATAGTACATAGTACCACATGGCAAATAAAAACATCTTGAATCTTGAATCTGCCCCTCATAAGGTCAGCTAGAGGTCAGTTAGAGTGTTCCTAAAGCAAGACCTCAATGTGTTTGCATCAATGCACCAGATCGCCCTGTGCCACTTGTTCTTCAACATCTTCGGCATCCTGCTGTGGTACCCTATCCCCGCCACGCGGCTGCCCATCAGAATGGCCCGCCTCCTGGGCGAGCGGACGGCCAAGTACCGGTGGTTTGCCGTCCTCTACCTGCTGCTCTGCTTCCTGCTGCTCCCGGCGCTGGTGCTGGGCCTCTCGCTGGCCGGCTGGCACGTCATGGCGGGCGTGGGCGGGCCCTTCTTGGGCGTAGCCGTCTTCGTCGTGGCGGTGAACGTGCTGCAGACGCGCAGCCCCCGCCACCTGCCCGCCGCTCTCCAGAGCTGGGACTTCCTGCCACCGTGGATGCGCTCCCTCAAGCCGCTCGATCGCTGCATCGGCAGGGCGACGGCGTGCTGCTGTGCGGCGGGCGGCGAGGTCCCGGCCGCGGTGGAAGCAGCCGGGGAGCCGGGCGCCGCGGTCGTACCCGGGACGACGGCGCCGGCTGGGACGCCGGTGGAATTCGCCGAGCCCAAGACGCCCGCCCGGGAGGAGAGGAAGGTGGAGGAGTTTGCGCGTGACAACCTGGCCTTCTCCTGCCTGGATGAGACCACCCCGGGTGTCCCCGTGTTCAGGCTGAGAGGATTGGAACGGTGCCACAGCACCCCGCTCTAGGAGCTCAGAGAACGCCTGGATCCGCCTGGAAATTATTTCACGGTGGTTTGGCGTCAGGTGGAGGCGTTCTCCACCGGCTCTTTGGGTGCGAGAGAAGCCAGAGACAGCGTTCGTTTTCTGATGTCTGATCGAAAGAGACAAAGATGAGAGGTCAAATGTACAAATGATGCTCTGGTTCAACGACGCTTAACATATTCAAATAGTTTAATGGTCATAATTCTTAACACTATTTACGACAATGTACACACATCTGGATTAAATACAATTGAATA
>CM051001.1:32601765-32616765 GCA_027704905.1 Muraenolepis orangiensis
GGCGGTGGAGGGGGGCGGTGGAGGGGGTTCTCATTATATAACATGAATCCATTTTAATTGACAGGATCCTGTAGCACTCTGGCCTGTGTGGCGGTAATGCACCGTGGGGCCACCTGACCTCTCTGGACGTGTTCGACCTTCACTGAAAACAACCAAGCATCGCTCTTCCAAGACCCAGCTCTTCACGGCTCTGGCTCCACAGTGGAGCAATGAACTCCCGTCTCATGTCAGGACGGCAGAGTCCCTCCCAGCTTCCGCAAGAGACTCAAGACCCACCTGTTCAGAGTCCACCTGGACTCTCCATGAACCCTCCTTCTCCTTTGTGAACCCCTAACTTGCTTAAGTCCTGACATTAATAGCTCTTAGCATGTTGTATATTCTAGCAAGTGTATATCCTTAATGTTGATAACACGCTCTTATCACAGCTACTTAAGCAGGTGACCTGGCAGTACCAAATTGTGTTATTCATCTTGTTAATATGAATGCTTGTGAACTGCTCTATTGTTATGTTTGCGTACCTCAGTGTTATGCTATTGTCTGCTTCAACTAATGTACACCTTGTAAGTCGCTTTGTATAAAAGTGTCTGCCAAATGCCCTAAATGAAAATGTATATCGGAGCGAGCTGTGTGTGTGTGTGTGTGTGTGTGTGTGTGTGTGTGTGTGTGTGTGTGTGTGTGTGTGTGTGTGTGTGTGTGTGTGTGTGTGTGTGTGTGTGTGTGTGTGTGTGTGTGTGTGGTGTGTGTGTGTGTGTGTGTGTGTGTGTGTGTGTGTGTGTGTGTGTGTGTGTGTGTGTGTGTGTGTGTGTGTGTGTGTGTGTGTGTTCTATTCGAGGTTCCAGTTGCCAGGTTTTCTACTGCCGGGGAGATCTGCTGGTCTTTTTTTTGCTCCACAGACGTCATCAACCGTCATCATTAATGGTCAATATTGTAACCCTCATCATCATCAGGCCTCCGGTTATTCACTCAGACACAAAATGCAATAGACGACAGAAAAAAGCAACGGACATTCAATGGGAAAATCAATGCAACCTCCTGGAGCGTAACAAACACTAAAACAATGCATGACAGAGACATATAGACAAAACATCATACCAGTTAGTAACAAAGACACCCTTTATGGTAATTGGTTTTTCTAAACTGCGCTAAGTTGACGATCTAAGTAGATTAGATATTATAGATAGGTAGATATTGTTTTAGATATTGTTATATATTGTTTGCCAACTTGTTGTATTTTCCCTTATTGTACTTTTACCTGAACGTATCGTACTTCTACCTGAGCACTGGTTCAGTTCTTGGAGACGTGTTAGAAATGAAATGCACTTTTGACTTCTGGTGACGAGTTGTTCTCTTACCTTCCTTTGTTGAAACACACTATTGTAAGTCGCTTTGGATAAAAGCGTCTGCTAAATGACTGTAATGTAATGTAATGTAATGTAAACATCAACAAGTGTTTAAAAATACAGAATGTATTTTTGGTCTATTTCCTCATCAATTTTCACTCTTTGCTTTCCGCCTCAGACCAGAATTGATGAGAGTAGACTGACAGCGTCAGGAATGACAAAACACTAAGGATGATTGAATAGGCAGAAATCACACTGGGCTGACAGCACCTCTCAAAATGGGGGTTTGATGTGGCGTTTTAGATTGGGCTCCGTCAAAGTTGATCCGCTCGTCGTGGGATTGTAAGCTTTATGTTAATCTGTTGGACAGGTTCATCATTTGGGGGCTGTTTGCAATTGACTCTTTATGATTCACCGCTCCATGTTGACACTCAGTTTGTGGGACTTGTATCACAAAGCTATCAGGCAGGAGGACGCTTCAGGAATCTCATTATTATTGACTATTATTGGCATTTAGCAACACAGCTTTTGTCCAAACTTTTATCTTACATTTAGCAGATGGAGAGAGAGAGAGAGAGAGAGAGAGAGAGAGAGAGAGAGAGAGAGAGAGAGAGAGAGAGAGAGAGAGAGAGAGAGAGAGAGAGAGAGAGAGAGAGAGAGAGAGAGAGAGAGAGAGAGAGAGAGGGAGAGGGAGAGGGAGAGGGGGAGAGAGAGGGGGGGTAGCAATAAGATGTATTACAACAATACAAATCTAAAAAAAGAACACAGTTTGTTGTAAAGAAGTGTTTCCTTGTTTCCGCGGATGTGCTACTATTGTGCTTTTCTTTGCTTCACAATAGCACGGGATGGGTGGCAGACGCACAACAGAGAGAATACTATTGTGTTCCGTGATAGCCAGGAGAGAGAGCGTTTGATTCGGTGCTATTATCTGGTGTTCCGCACGAGGGTCCACCCGCGCCTTCAGTTTGGCTCACTTATTTGCATCAACTTGGTGTCGCGCCGCCTTGCAAAGCGAGGTGTGACGCACCGGTGTGACTTTAACACATGAGAGATCGTGCCCGTAACGACATTGACTTTGTGCGTACGACACGCAAGCCCATACATACATACACGCAATGTCTATTTCCTCTCATCTAGTTCCTCTATCTATGTTAGAAACGTGTTGCCTTTCAAGGGCCTTTCCTTTGAACAGCGCGTATCGTTGGCCATCAGTATTCGAGCTGCCCAAAAAAACTACTCAGAAATCATTAAATGCAACCGTCTTGGTTCAGAAAGCTTATTAGGGGTTGGTGGGGGAGGGGGGGAATAGTCTCCATCCATCCATCCACTCTCTGTTCCACTCAGAGAACACAGAACACTTGACTCTGCCCACTCCCTCTGGGATCTCCCAGTTGGCGGCGTGCTTGACACACGGCCCGCCTTCCTGCCTGCCAGGATGTGGTGGCAACCATTTTTAATGTCAAACACCTCCTCTCACCACCAAGACGGGCTCCGAGGGGTGTGACTAAGATGGATTGTGGGCTCTAATCAGGCAAAGACGCTGATCGAATGCATGTCATGCGTTTAGTATGTATTTTTAGTATGTACGTTTAGTGTTACTGTATAGTATAAGTATAGTACATAGTATAGTATATAGTGTTAAAGTGTAGGGAATTCATACTGTGGGAGGGAATGGGGAGTAAGCATTCCATTGTACTTGTTGTACATGAGAAATCTAACATTGAATCTTGACTCTTGAATCTTCACCGCAATGCGAAGTGAAATGACACAAAAACAAACAGCTACGCTACGGCGCTCATTAAGCTAGGTATACATATCTTTATTTTCTATTTCCTCCTTCTCATTACTTCTGGCTATTTACTTTTTCATTCTTCTATTTTGGTAACAGCGTATGACACATAAGGCATAAGGCTCCCCCTTCTCTGAGTGGAATGAGGAAAAAAGAAAAGAAAAAACATTTCTTGAAAATATGTCTCTTTATGTTAAGTGTTTGGAGGAGCTGTTTAGGAGCTGTGTGCATGCAGGAAGGCGGTCGGTCGGTCGGCCGGTCGGTCGGTCGGTCGGTCGGTTGGCTAGTTGGTTGGTCGGTTGGCTGGTCAGTTGGTTGGCTGGTCGGTTGGTTGGTCGGTCGGTTGGCTAGTTGGTTGGTCGGTTGGCTGGTCAGTTGGTTGGCTGGTCGGTTGGTTGGTCGGTCGGTCGGCTAGTTGGTTGGTCGGTTGGCTGGTCAGTTGGTTGGCTGGTCGGTTGGTTGGTCGGTCGGTTGGCTAGTTGGTTGGTCGGTTGGCTGGTCAGTTGGTTGGCTGGTCGGTTGGTCGGTCGGTCGGTCGGCTAGTTGGTTGGTCGGTTGGCTGGTCAGTTGGTTGGCTGGTCGGTTGGTTGGTCGGTCGGTTGGCTAGTTGGTTGGTCGGTTGGCTGGTCAGTTGGTTGGCTGGTCGGTTGGTTGGTTGGCTGGTTGGTCTGTTGGTTGGTTGGTTGGCTGGTTGGTCTGTTGGTTGGTTGGTTGGCTGGTGGTTGGTCGGCTGGTCGGTTGGTCAGTTGGTTGGTTGGTTGGCTAGTTGGTTGGTTGGTTGGCTGGTTGGTTGGTCGGCTGGTCGGTTGGTCAGTTGGTTGGTTGGTTGGCTAGTTGGTTGGTTGGTTGGCTGGTTGGTCTGTTGGTTGGTTGGTTGGTTGGCTGGTTGGTTGGTCAGCTGGTCGGCTGGTTGGTCGGCTGGTTGGTCTGTTGGTTGGTCGGTTGGTTGATCGGTTGGTTGGTTGGTCGGCTGGTCGGTTGGTTGGCTGGCTGGTTGGTCGGCTGGTCGGCTGGCTGGTTGGTTGGTTGGTTGGTGGTGGTTGGTGTGGATTGGTTGGTTGGTTGGTTGGCTGGCTGGTTAGTTGGTTGGTCGGTCGGTGGATTGGTTGGTTGGTTGGTTGGTTGGCTGGCTGGTTGGTTGGTTGGTCGGTCGGTGGATTGGTTGGTTGGTTGGTTGGCTGGCTGGTTGGTTGGTTGGTCGGTCGGTGGATTGGTTGGTTGGTTGGTTGGCTGGCTGGTTGGTTGGTTGTTCGGTTGGTTGGTTGTTTGGTCGGTTGGTCAGTTGGTTGGTTGGTCAGTTGGTTGGTTGGTCGGCTGGTCGGCAGGTCGGCTGGTCGGCAGGTCGGTGGTCGGCTGGTCGGCTGGTCGGCTGGTCGGCTGGTCGGCTGGACGGTTGGTTTGTGGGTGGGTTTGTGGGATGCAGCGAGGCACAGCCCTCGTGACTCCTATTCAGATGTTAATTTGATGCCTGAGGTTGACTTGCAGGTGCAGCCGCACCGCGTCAAAAGGGAAACCGATTGGCAGCGGGTGAATGTGACTGGGGTGATATTCACCACAGAGTGTCGGAATGAGTTTTCTCTATAGACGCTAATTGGGTGATTAAAAAACTCAGCTTCAAGGTTTCGGTTTAACTCTTGACTTTTCTGTGGAGAAAAAAAACAACCCTTTTTTAGGCTTTTGTTGCAGACGTGGCCTTCACGGTGGATATATGTAGGTTTTAGAGGCCACGCCCCCCTGCGACACGTCTCGCTAATGTTATTGAAGGTGACGCACATAAAGGGGCTGCCATAACAGGCACAGAATATTCTAGTTATATAATCAAGTCATACATCCAGACCCTGATGCCAGAGGGATTTGTTTATGAAGCTCCAGTTCCAAGGCTGAGCTGTTAGGAGAAACAACTCCAGCCAGGGACAGTGTCTTGTGTCATCTCTCTCTCTCTCTCTCTCTCTCTCTCTCTCTCTCTCTCTCTCTCTCTCTCTCTCTCTCTCTCTCTCTCTCTCTCTCTCTCTCTCTCTCTCTCTCTCTCTCTCTCTCTCTCTCTCTCTATGTCTCTTCCCCCATCTCTCTCTTTTTATCTCTCTATGTCTCTCTCTCTCTATATGTCCCCCCTCCCTCTCTCTCTTTCTATTTTTTTCTCTCTATTTCTCTCTCTCTCTCTCTCCATCTGCAACACAACAACTAGATTAGCTGGAATGAGGTGTCCGCTCTCTCTCTCTCTCTCTCTCTCTCTCTCTCTCTCTCTCTCTCTCTCTCTCTCTCTCTCTCTCTCTCTCTCTCTCTCTCTCTCTCTCTCTTCTCTATCTGTCCCTTCTCTCCCTCTCTGTGTCTCTGTGTGTTTGTATCCCTCGTTCTCTCTATATATGTGTCTCTCTCTCCCTCACTCTCTCTCTCTCTCTCTCTCTCTCTCTCTCTCTCTCTCTCTCTCTCTCTCTCTCTCTCTCTCTCTCTCTCTCTCTCTATGCCCCCCCCCTCTCTCTCTCTCTATCTCTCTCTCTCTATGCCCCCCCCCTCTCTCTCTCTCTCTCTCTCTCTCTCTCTCTCTCTCTCTCTCTCTCTCTCTCTCTCTCTCTCTCTCTCTCTCTCTCTCTCTATGCCCCCCCCCCCCTCTCTCTCTCTCTCTCTCTCTCTCTCTCTCTCTCCATCTGCAACACAACAACTAGATTATCTGGAATGAGGTGTCCTCTGCTGCGATGGCCCTGGTCTCCATCAGGCCTCCAGGTGCCACATTGTTGCCGACGGGGCCGGGCGATCTTGATTGGTAACGGAGCGCTGTGTGTGTGTGTGTGTGTGTGTGTGTGTGTGTGTGTGTGTGTGTGTGTGTGTGTGTGTGTGTGTGTGTGTGTGTGTGTGTCTGCCCTGTGGGTTCTCACCGGCCTCTCCTCTCCTCTCCTCCTCTCCTCGCGCCACAAGCAGACATTTTAATTAACGTCCCCGTCTGGCAGATTATCTACCTAATATGTCCCCCGCGGCGCAGGGGCTCAGAGGATTAGATATCATCGCTTTGACTAAAACACGCTGCGCTCCGGTCCAGGAACGCGACGGGACGTCTGGACTTTCAGTCGGGCATCTCGAATGCAAACAAACTTTACCGGCGGCAAAGAGGAACAAAGTATCTCTCTATCTCTATATATCACAACTCATTCACTCACCTTTTTCAAGTTTTATTTGTTTGTTTTATTTGTTTTGTTTCATTTTCTTTATTATTTATGAATACTTTTTTTTTTACAACCAGATCTCCTGTGGCATTCGGCACATCTCCTCGTCTCCCAAAGATAATAAATAACCAATGAAAATGTCCACATAAAAGTCCGTCCATCACCTGTACCTGTCCTGTCCACCTGTACCTGTCCTGTCCACCTGTACCTGTCCACCTGTACCTGTCCTGTCCACCTGTACCTGTCCTGTCCACCTGTACCTGTCCTGTCCACCTGTACCTGTCCTGTCCACCTGTACCTGTCCTGTCCACCTGTACCTGTCCTGTCCACCTGTACCTGTCTGTTCGAGACGCAGCACCACGACCACCATGTTGTCCAGCCTTACCGCCTGGTACCGCCTGGTATTACACTTATAGTGTCTGGGAAGGAGCATCCATAACGCCATAACTCCCCAGCTGAGCTGTTGGGACTATATATAATCCAGAGAGCGTTTTGAGTCAAAGCCATAACTAACCCGTATACTTTCCGTATATATATTAATCTATAACTGCATACCCCGGCTCACTACCTGCTGTATATATATTGATCTAGAACTGTTGATATAACTGCATACCCCTGCTCACTACCCGTTGATACTTCACTTACCTGTGTGTATATATATATATATATATACACAGATATATATGAGCTATGTGCAGATAAATATATATATATATATATATATATATATATATATATATATATATATATATATATATGTATATATATGTAATGTAATGTAATCTAACCAATGCAGGAGATAGTTCACGTGTGGTCATCATCGTCATCCTTCATGGAATAGTTTTGTCATCCCGGACACGGATGGACGGAGGATTAAGCCATGACTTCCTTCCAAGGTGTTTCCCTGCGCTGTGCAACAGCAACAACAGCAACAACAATTCCATCTGTTCTCTGGAGAGAGGAGCATGATTGGTAAGGCACGCGTGTCTCTCCTGAAGCAAGGAGGGGGGGGGGGGGGGGGATTATGGGAGAATCGTGACCATACTCAGAGATGGTTCTCTCCTCCATGCATGGAGGTATGAGATGGTTCTCTCCTCCATGCATGAAGGTATGAGATGGTTCTCTCCTCCATGCATGGAGGTATGAGATGGTTCTCTCCTCCATGCATGGAGGTATGAGATGGTTCTCTCCTCCATGCATGGAGGTATGAGATGGTTCTCTCCTCCATGCATGGAGGTATGAGATGGTTCTCTCCTCCATGCATGAAGGTATGAGATGGTTCTCTCCTCCATGCATGGAGGTATGAGATGGTTCTCCTCCAGCAGGGTATGAGATGGTTCTCTCCTCCATGCATGGAGGTATGAGATGAGACGGAAGACGGTTTAAACTAAACCCCTGAACCCCTGATGAATGTTGCATTCATTGCACAAGCGCACACAAGCGCACACACGTGCACACACGCACACACACGCGCACACACACGCACACACACACACACGCGCACACACAACACACACACACACACACACACACACACACACAAACACACACGCACGCACACACACACAAACACACATGCAGACCAAGTAACAACTTGAATTAACTACATGAATAAACTCAGGGGAAATCTCGTCAGGCGTTCTTAACCGTTACCTCTTCCCAAAGCTATTGAGTCACTCCAGCCCTGTTACGGCTGGAGTCCGTAAGCCGGGAGACAGACACCAAGGTAAGGGTTTGCAAAAATAACTTTGCAACCCAGCAACCCAGCAACCCACTATGTGTCGGTGTCTTGTGTGTGTGTGATATATGTGTGAATGTGTACATGTGAGCGTCAGTATCGTGAACGAAGGAACTGGGATAATGGAAAATGAAACAGGCAAGCACCTGGTTACAAAGCAATGGCAGAACGTGCCAGGCTGTGAAGCTAAAAAGCTAAGTGCCAATAGCACATGCAGAACATGCAGCAGCAGCCACGTGTGGAAACAGGCTCTCCTGATATCACGCCTCCCTCAGGTCTGCCACATTATCCTGATTACACCTGGGGAGGGAGCAGAGGAGAGAAGAGACACATACACACACATACAAGCATAGTCACAGAGACACACACACACATACAAGCATAGTCACAGAGACACACACACACAAACACACGCACGGACACATGCACGCACGCACACACGCACACACAGCGAGTGAGGAGACGTATTCAAGGTGTTTACATCCTGGTAGCGTTCACCGCTCATTGCGTGCCTATTGATCAATGATATTGGCACGCCAGCAGAGTGGAACTAGGGGTCCTGAACTGAGAACCCCCCGCCACCCCCCACCCCAACCCCCCTATCCTCCTCCAGCTGCTCTCTGTCTTACACTAAACTTCAATCTGCTGCCACAAACACCCATCGTGTGTGTGTGTGTGTGTGTGTGTGTGTGTGTGTGTGTGTGTGTGTGTGTGTGTGTGTGTGTGTGTGTGTGTGTTTCGTTTAGATACTCCAACGGCATACATATTTGATTTAAATCGGGCATTGAATATCTAAATGGCGGTTCATGATATGAATACGGGGGCTTTGTTGCGCATTTCAATGGACTGCTAAGTGCTTCGGAATTAATGCTCTACTACGGCCCACCACACGCACACACAAACACACACACACACACACCTGCAGTCTTACACACACACACACACACACAGGCGCAAACACACTCACACAGGCACGCACACACACACACCTGCAGCCGAACAAACACACACACACACACACACACACACACACACACACACACACACACACACACCTGCAGCCTATCACAAACCCACACAACACACACACACACACATTGACTCACTGACGTGGATGTTCGCCAGAGTTGACAACTGTAGGCTTATTGGAGAGCTGTAAGGTGGGGGCGTGGCGGGGGGGGGGGGGGGGGTGGCGTTTTGCCGGAGGGCACATCAACAGACTTAGTCCGGGGGGGGGGGGGGGGGGGGGGGGGGGGATCTGAAGAGCGTCAAACTCTCCACTGAGACGTGAACACACAAAACTGCATGTCACCGCATCAAGGTCTCCGGCAGTCTCCGACACGCTGCGAGTCTGAAAATACATCGCCGGGTCGGACATTTGTGAAAAGACTAATTCATCGCTAATCAAAATGAATTCATGCAAAGTCGTTTGGAGGGAAAATAAACATTGAGAAACTCAAAAGTTGACTTGAGAAAAAACAAACTCACTTTTGACTCACTTTTGATCCAAAGACGATACTTTTAATCACTTTGAGGAACAATCTTCCTGATGAAACTTCGAGTCATGATTTATTCATTCTACTCCCTGCGCTTCACAACAAGTCCCTCAGGCAGCAGGTGCACAGTTTACCTTTCAGCGTGAAGAAGAACACAGATCGAGAAGAAGAAGAAGAAGAAGGAGAGGAAGAAGAAGAAGAATGATGACCCTCCAAGGTCATTATTAACTAATTAACGAAATAAAAAAACGTCCCGAGAACTTTATGGCAAACGGAGCCCATATATAGAAGAAGACGAAAAACGAGAGCAGCAGACGGAAACATCTCAGATTCAGATTACAGATTCAGATTACTTTATTAATCCCGAGGGAAATTAAGGAAGGATCTGGAGTTGTTCAGACCAACAAGAGGTCTGCTTGAAGGCTAACAAGACAATCTCGTCAGTTAGACACACAAAACCGTGCCGATCCGGCCTTATATGACGTAGGATGGCCTGCATATGGGGTTTAATTAAACTCACTTCAGAATATATACTAGACTTAGTGCGACTGAAAGAAAGTAGGGGTTTGTCTGGGCTAAAGAGTCCTCTATCTCGGGGCTGCGTTGGAGAGTGACTCTGGAGCAGATGTATTGGACTAGCACTTTAGCAACTGTGTTCTTCTCCGCTGTGTGTGCGGTTGCCGCTGAGATCTTTCATCTAATGGAAGCCAGATGTGTCAACAGTACAGCTATGGTTGATATGGTTTATTTAAACCTGCGCAGAGAGATAAGTCTGGCTTTTTTTGTGTGTGTGTGTGTGTGTGTGTGTGTGTGTGTGTGTGTGTGTGTGTGTGTGTGTGTGTGTGTGTGTGTGTGTGTGTGTGTGTGTGTGTGTGTGTGTGTGTGCGTTTGTGTGTGTGTTTTCATCTGTATTCCACATGTATCCCTGTCTGTCTCCATGTTCCTCCATTTTGAATGGATAGGTAAACAACATACATCAACTGGTCATGTGCAGTTGTGAGTTATTGTGTAAGTACTATGAATAGGTGAATATGAAACTGAGCTGTCCTTTAACGCTACTTTAATAATATAATTAATAATTATAGCCAATTGTGTTAATTTTACAATTATAAATCAATATCATATTTATGTATTTCATCATTCCACATTAAAATTAAATCTAAATGTCAGTGTATGTATGACCTTCACTAAGTACTCTGCACAGCTATTGCTTTTACTAAATGCTTTAAATGCTTGTACTAAATGCTTGTATTAAAGTCTGTTGGCCTTTAATATAAGCATTTAGAACAATCATTTAGCACAGTCTGATTGGTCAATTTACAGCATTCCATGGAGTGTTATTTCTGAATAGCAGACTGTTGCTATGGATAGTTCTCTGAGCGTAGAGTCTGAGCCCGGGGTGGGGGGTGAGGGGGGTGTGGGGGGATGGATCTAAGGGTTTTTAAGTAAAGGATGGATCTGCGATGCTCCATATCTTCCCTGTGGCTGTCGGCGGTGGTTCGGTGATGGGTGGTGGGTGGGCGGGCATTGTTGTGCACACCTGTGTATTGCATAATGCAGAAGCCGAGAGCACACAGACCTGTCACTGTAATAAGGCTCTCTGACACTCTCCCTCTCCCTCTGACTCTCTCTCTCTCTCTCTCTCTCTGACTCTCTTACACTTCTCTCTCTCTCTGACTCTCTCTTTCTGACTCTAGAACTTTCTGACTCTCTTACTCTCTCTTTCTCTCTCTCTCTTTGACTCTCTCTCTTTGACTCTCTCTCTCTCTCTCTCTCTCTCTCTCTCTCTCTCTCTCTCTCTCTCTCTCTCTCTCTCTCTCTCTCTCTCCTCTCTCTCTCTCTCTCTCTCTCTCTCTCTCTCTCTCTCTCTCTCTCTCTCTCTCTCTCTCTCTCTCTCTCTCTCTCTTTTTGACTCTTTGACTCTCTGACTCTCTGACTCTCTCTCTCTCTCTCTCTCTCTCTCTCTCTCTCTCTCTCTCTCTCTCTCTCTCTCTCTCTCTCTCTCTCTCTCTCCTCTCTCTCTCTCTCTCTCTCTCTCTCTCTCTCTCTCTCTCTCTCTCTCTCTCTCTCTCTCTCTCTCTCTCATGCTAACTTGGAACGGAAAACAACATACCCCCCCCCACACACACACACCCCAGGGAGGCTTTGCTACGCTGATGACTTCACAGCTAAGAGGATTGAGGAGGGACGAGGGAGGAAAACTTCTGGGAGGATTGTAGAAATCCCAGCTCATCAAAGAGGCGAAAAGTACTGTAAAAAATATCTTCAGGCCATACTAATGTTTTTTAATGAGCTTATACTTTCTGCCCCCCCGCTTATATGGAGGTGGTGACAACAGACATGCAAACAGACAGACAGACAGACAAACAGACATGTACTGTATGTAAGGGACATGTATGTACATTGATGTGTTGTGTAGTAGAGAGCCTCATGGGGATAGCTATAAGTAGCTTGAGCGCTCTTCCATTAACCCCTCTCTCGTCTATCTTCCAGAGTATAGCCCACATCCCTCCACCCACCCACCCTCCCACCCCCCCACCAACCCATCCACCCACCCTCTCACCCACCCACCCACCCACCCACCCACCCATCCACCCTCTCACCCACCCACCCCCCCACCCCCCCACCAACCCATCCACCCACCCTCTCACCTCTATGCTTCTCTATAGAGGTGAGATCTTGCTGGCTCTAAGAAGCCTTAGACTAGTAGCAGCAGCAGCAGTCCCAGGATAATGTGATGCTGCATTTCACATAGATGAAAGAGGGTGGGGGGGGGGGGGAGTGTGGTGCGGCTCGGCGGGTTTTAGCCCCGTTTAAGGGGGCCTTGGGAGAGGAGGGCTCCTTCCTGTCACCGAGAGAAGGGCAGCTTGAGTGCGCAGCGATGAGACGCCCTCATCGTCAGAGTCCACCCGAGACCACAGACATTCCTAAGATGTTCTCCTCTGCTGCAGATCGTCACCTGACCCGACCTCCGCCGCTCTCCACGTCAATGTGCGTGTATGTGTGTGCGTGCGGGCATGCATGCATGTGTTTGTGTGTGTGTATGTGTGTGTGTGTGTGTTCACTTTTACCGTCAGGCAGGCGACACCGCAGTATCAAGTGGCGTACAAATAGACTCAGAGATAGCTTCCATCAGGCTGCTGAACAAGGGCGTATAGCATATAACAATGTATATTTTATTACATTGATTTATATATACATATTGCTCTTTTTCTGTGCCGATATATTGAATTTTATAAATTGCATTTATATTTTTATTTTTCAACTTCTTTATTCTATTCAATTTTTATCAATTTTTATTCTAATTTTATCTTATTTTTATAACTGCTTTTCACCCACTGCTTTATACTTGACTTGACTTGTGCGTCAAGTCAGGTCAAGTCAAGTTTATTGTCACTTCACAGTTTATACAAGTATAAGCAAGAGTGAATAAGATAAGATAAGAGTGAAAATCTTATGTGCAATACCCGACGACAGACAGCAGTCAAAACAGCAAAACAGAATAGAATAAAAAAGAAGTAAAAGTACAAACTGTATAAAGAATATATATAAAAATATAAAAAATATATAAAAGTGCATATATAAAATGCAATATATATATATAAATCAATGTAATACAAATATACATTGTTATATGCTATACGCCCTTGTTCAGCAGCCTGATGGCCTGACTGTGGAAGCTGTCTCTGAGTCTATTTGTACGGCCCTTGATACTGAGGTATCGCCTGCCTGACGGTAACAGTGAGTACAGTGCGTGGCGTGTGTGTGCATAAGAGCATCTGGCTTGAGGGTCACAATCTGTGGCTTCATTTAGGTTTGAAGTCGTGGAGGAGGGGCCTACGATAACATGGCCTTAATGAGAGGAAGTGACCAGTAAATGTGTTTACGGGTATAAACAACGAGCCTGACCCTGCCAACGCGCTACCAAGTGCGTTTGCTGAGTCATAGGTAGATGTCGTACACACACAGTTTGTTGGCAAGTTGCTAAAGTGTTCCAGGCAGAGCAGGTGTTGACATATCAGATCTCTCTCTCTCTCTCTCTCTCTCTCTCTTTCTGTCGCTCTCTCATGTATAGTTCATACCTGGTTTATCCTGGTTTACCCGATCATCCAATGCAGACTCTGGGCCAGGTGTGGCGGCTTAAACCAGCCACCGAGTACACACACTCCACACACTCCACACACTCCACACACACACTCCACATACACACACACAAGCTTCTTAATCCTTCGTCTCTGGCTCATTAACTGTGCGCAGGTGCCACCTTGAACCGAAACTTTGGGTCACCCGTGTGCGTGACTAGAGAGGCAAGGGGTGGCTCGCAGGTGTAAACGAGTAGAGAGAGAGAGAGAGAGAGAGAGAGAGAGAGAGAGAGAGAGAGAGAGAGAGAGAGAGAGAGAGAGAGAGAGAGAGAGAGAGAGAGAGAGAGAGAGAGAGAGAGAGAGAGAGACAAAGGCACTCAAGGGGTGATCAATATATGCCACCGCTGTCAAGTTTTTCCTGTCTGTTCCATACCAGATGAATGAGCTGTCAACTCATCCAGCTAAAGAGATATCTACCCGATCATATCACACACTCCGTTTCCAGCTCTGTGATGAAGAACTTTGATTGTGGAGAACACTCCACAATCAAAAGTCCCCGCACATCCTTTACTGACAAAGAAGAAGATGAAGAAGGAAGAACAGCTCCTGTGTGTACCGAGAGGAAGCTGGGTGTTAATCAGCGAGTCTGGGTCCTGTAATGCCTCCGCCCGCCCAGACACATCAAGCCTGTCCGTCGGTCGTTCATCACAGGCTCTTACAGCGACTGATGCGTGCTTAGTCTCGGTTAGAGACTCAAATCGTATTATCGCGGTGGCCTGTTCAGTACACACACCGCACCGCACCGCACTGTTGTACTGCCAATCGGTCATCTCCGTCCATCTGGTTAAGATAGGGACTGAGGAGGGGCCCCTTTTGAGAGGAATATCAACACCATTCATCATCACTCAGGGGCCTGATCCAAGCTGGCACCGCACGTCCGACCTCGATGTCGTTTGGTTTCAATATTAGTCTTGTCGCGGATATGAACAGCGAGGCATTATCGAAACTAATGCCATGAAGAAGCGGTTGACTCTCTTTTGGACTAGGTGTGGCACTATATGGTTTATATGGTCCTGATGTTAAGGGATCGATGGAGAAGTATTTCATTCAGGACACTTCTTGACCGCAAAGTATAATTGATCCAAACGAGAGAATCAGCATGTTCCCGGGAAGCAATTTACAGAGTGTCTTCAGTCAGAAGATGGGTGTACTGGACATCGGGGAAATGTTCCCATGGTGGGCAGTGACATCAATGGAATCTAAGGTGAGGGGAAGTGACCACCCTAGAGAGTTATGGATTGGCCATGGCTGATCATTAGGTCGGATCAGTATAGAAAGGGAGCTCTCTTTGACATGTGAAGACACTTAATACTACTTAAGTGTCATACTAAATTATA
>CM051001.1:32624265-32626765 GCA_027704905.1 Muraenolepis orangiensis
CAGCCAGCCAGCGACCTGTCACTGTAATTCACTCACTACTAACCATAGTCTTAAAATAAAGTAGCATATTACATCACACTATCATTCTTTTGCTGGACTCATTCCAGTTACTGCACTATTCTGCACTGGACTGCACTGTATTCATGAGGCTGTTGCACTACTGGCACACACAATTCACCATATGTATATACTGCATCTTCCATCAGTCACTTTATTGTTCTTCTTATTGCGTATAGTATTGTTATAGTATGGTTTTGTTTATAGACTATAGTATAGTATATAGTAAAGTATAGTGTTGTTTATAATATATAGCAGGGGTACTCAAACTTGTGAATTGTATACAAGGAACAATGCGAGTAAAGTGCATGAAATAAATCAACATCCATAACATATACACACACATTCACTAGTACAGTATGGTGGCTTGAACTAGTGAAAGACATGGCCCTGTTGGCCTGTCGCCAACGTCCTGAACCTCAGCACCAAAGGAGTGATTGCCAGGCAGAGGCACTGACCTAAGTGTTCATTTGCAGTATGAGTTTTCACAATGTTCATTGTGGAAAATCCAGACTCACAGCAATGTGTGGAACCAAAAATGGTAAACAAATGAATGCCCACCTTCTGAAGGTGGGGGACATTTTCTGCAGTAGCCATCTTTGTCCAGAATGTCAGAGGGTCACAGTCCTCCTGGAGATCTATTAGCTCGGTTTGCCCACGGGAAGATGCTCTCTGCCTCTTTTGAGAATCCTTGAACATTCTTCACCAGAAATGGAGATCCAATACAGAGCAGGACTTGCTTACCCTGACTGAAATCGTCAAAACAGTTTTGAAAATTGATGTGACTCTGTTATGTCACTCCTGAGGATCTCCAACTTCCTTTCGAAAGAAAGTATTGCTGACATCACACATTGTGTTGCCTTGGCCTTGGAGTTTGAGCACATTTAGATGAGATGTCACATCCAGCAAAAAGATCAGTGAAATGCATTCTGCCTTTTTGATGTCATCCGTCAGCTGTGACACCATGTCTTTATCAATGAATTCAGTTCTCCTGGTTGTAGTGGAGTTTGATAAGGGTATCTGCTTTTTCAGGGTTTAAAAAAAAAAAAATTCAGACATCCTGTTTCTCCTCACCCTCCAACAAAGCCTCAGTTCCTTCAGTCATGCACTCCTTCACTACCTCTGAAAGGCCACTAACAGTGAGGCTTCATTTACTCTCTCAGGCATCGTCATAGGTCTGACTAACAGTCTGTTTGTGGCTTGATAGGAAGATTTTAACTGAGTACGGTTGTCCTCTTTTGCTGTCCTCACCTCTGTGTTCTGGGGGTACCACTGCTCAAAATAGCTGTGCTTCGATTCATAGTGGCGTTTCTTTGTTCATTCTTCTTTGAATTCTCGGTTATTTTAATAAACTTTGTCCGACTAACAGGGACAACTAACTATTTCCGCTGTACTGTACTTGTGCTGTGCAATGACAATACATTTGAATCTAATCTAATCTAATCTAATCTAATTGTCATAACAATGACACTGCGCTTCTGATTGGGGAAGCATTTAGACGAAAGTTAACTCACACACAAGTGTCAGGTCGCACACACAAGTTAATACATATTTTCACGTTCATTCTCACAATGCGTCAGACACAATAAAAATACATTAATTTACATCTAATGTGACACAGGGTCCAGACCGGATTGATTTGCAGTTGGGTCCGGATCCGGACCTCGGTCCGTAGTTTGAGAAGCCCTGGAATATAGTATAGCATATCATAGGTAGTATATAGTGTTGTTTATAGTATAGTGTTGTTTAGAATAGTATAGTATTGCATAGTTTGGTATAGCATAGTATTGAGGGAATAGGGAGTAAGCATCCCATTGTACTTGTAGCACATGTAACAATTTGCAATCAAACGGGCAGACAAAGGGTTAAGGTTAGTGTTATAAGCTACGCTACTTTTGTTTGAGTTCCGTATTTTAGCTTTCTCAACCTGTGGTCTACGTGGATAACATCACGCCGTCTCGTTGTTCATTGTCTCATCCAACTGGAAGGTTTTGTAAAACGGTGGTTAGCTGTTGTGGAGACATGTCCATATAAGAAGAATAAAGTAATGTATTTGTATGTAATTGTATTTGCCATATGTGCCGTTTGCTGCCTGCCACATTCAGTATAAAGAAAACCTCCAGAGGCAGAAAAGTCAGACGTGGCCACCAGTGATGCAATCAGTATGGGTCTAGCATCGGTATCGGCCGATAGTCAAAGTCCATGGATTGGAATTGGTATCGGGGGGAAAACAATTTAATCGATCGATCCCTACACACGATTGGTATGAAGGTTGGTATAGGTTTTGTGTTACGCAGCGGCGAACCGTGTCTATCACAACTGGACCTTCTGTAGAACCCCCCCCTTGTTCTAGTCAGACGGACGTCTTCACTTTATGCGTTATCTCATTTAGGCAGATCAGATTGTCGCAGCCAATTTCCAAGTTGACCATAGTTGGTAAAGC
>CM051001.1:32631765-32674265 GCA_027704905.1 Muraenolepis orangiensis
CTCCTTGTTCTACTCACTGCTACGTCCAACATGTATTACCTGGAGAGGGGGGGAGGAGGTTGGTATAAGCACACATTATACAGTGACCTACTCTAAATTAAATACTCTAATTAAATCATGGATTAAAACGGGACTGATTGGACATTTTTACAGATATTGTGTTCATTTTTTAATACTGTTCCCTTTTCACATATTATTCGACAGTTAAACATCTGCACAAAACACGTTTTTCATGGTATGATATTACATTGAAGGGGTTCGGGTAATCCATGTCGCCAAAGAGGACTCTTTTTCCAATCCGGAATCACTGGTAATATCCCCCCAGTCTCTTAGTCTTTAAACACCATGTGTCCCTCATGTGCGCTTGGAAGCCTTGCAAACGATTTTCTTGAACGATTTTCTAAAATCCCTATTGAAAATAGTGTATATGATGGGGTTGACGGAGCTGTTACAGTAACCTATCCAAAAGAACACGTTGAACAGCGCGTCGGGCACGTAGCAGCTGTCCCTGCAGATGGCGTGGAGGCTGTACGTGAAGAAGAACGGGAACCAGCAGAGCACAAAGACCCCCATCACCACCGCCAGCACAAAGGTGAAGCGCTTTTCGCGCATCTGGGCCACTTTGGTCTTGTTGGCGACGGCCAGCTGTTGGCGCGCCGCCGGTGCGCTCCGCTGCTCCAAGAAGAGCTGCGACGCGCGGGCCGAGGCCCACGACAGGCGGCAGCTCTGACGGGGGCAGCACTCGGCGCCCTCCACTTTGCGGCGTTTTTTGCTGAAGCGGTGGCTTCGAGGCCTAATGTCCGTCGACGTGCAGCAGCTCTCCTCCAGGTCGATGTCGTCCAGCTCCTCCTCCTGCTGCTGCTGCTGCTGCTGCTGGTTGCTGCCGGAGCTCTGGCTGCTCGGGCTCTCCGTCTCTCCGAAGCGGTCCTTCCTGTTGACGAAGCAGGTCTCCGACTGCGAGGGTTGCCTCTCCAGGCCGTTCTTGGCCACGAACACCGTGGAGGAACGCTGCTTAGCCACCTTGTATATCTTGCAGTAGACCAGGATCATGATGAGCCCCGGCGCGAAGAAGGACACCAGGCAGGAGGAGAGGATGTACCACGTCTCGTCGTTCAGCAGGCACTCGCGCTCGTCGTGTTTGGTCATGAGGAGAGGCGGGAAAGAAATGACCGCGGAGATGACCCACACTATGGCGATCATCGACTTGATGCGTTTGGGCGTCCGCTTCAGGTTGTAGCTCACCGCCTTGGTGACGGACCAGTAGCGGTCCAGACTGATGGCGCAGAGGTGCACGATGGACGAGGTGCAGAACAACACGTCCAGGGACAGGTAGAAGGCGCACCAGGTGCTGCCGAAGTACCAGTAGCCCATGACTTCGTTGACCAGGGAGAAGGGGATGACCAGCGTGCCCACGAGGATGTCGGCGGACGCCAGGGAGACCAGAAAGAGGTTCTGGGGCGCACGGAGAGCACGGCTGGTCAGCACCGCGACGATCACCAGCACGTTGCCCACGATGGTCACTGACACCATGAAGATGACCACCAGGATGATGAGCGCGGTGGCCACCTCCGTGTGCGGCAGGGCGATCGGTGCGCTCGATGCGTTCTCATCCCTGGTGCCGTTGCTGTCGGCGCTCAGGTTCAGTGGCGTCACATCCATTATGACTTCGTCGCAGTAGTGTCCTCCTCTGCCATACTTATGGTTGCAGCCTCCTTGGCGACGACGGGGCGGCACAATTACGCGAATAGCCGCTTCCAGTGGAATGTGTCTCAGTCGTATACCCATCCAAACACAATAATAGATACAGGATGCTCATACCTTCATCGCCACTCTTCCAAATTAAATGTCCTTAGTACGAACGGCGCGCTCTCGGAGTTCCAGACATGTCCAACACAACTCGAACGGACAGGGTTCAAATACCACGTGTCCACCAGGGTCATAGTTCCACACAGCAGCACGGCGTCCTCGATGCTCCTCACCACGGAGACGCGCACACACTGCGAGAGACAAGCACGCCGCTGATGCTTGTATGCGCACGCACGCAGGAGTAAAGTGAGTGACATCACCATAAGGGCCAACCCATCTCTAAACTTAAGGAGAGAGTGTGTGTGAGAGATGGAGAGGGATGGGGAGGGAAAGTGTGTGTGTGTGTGTGTGTGTGTGTGTGTGTGTGTGTGTGTGTGTGTGTGTGTGTGTGTGTGTGTGTGTGTGTGTGTGTGTGTGTGTGTGTGTGTGTGTGTGTGTGTGTGTGTGTGTGTGTGTGTGTGTGTGTGTGTGTGTGTGTGTGTGTGTGTGTGTGTGTGTGTGTGTGTGTGTGTGTGTGTGTGTGTGTGTGTGTGTGTGTGTGTGTGTGTGTGTGTGTGTGTGTGTGTGTGTGTGTGTGTGTGTGTGTGTGTGTGTGTGTGTGTGTGTGTGTGTGTGTGTGTGTGTGTGTGTGTGTGTGTGTGGTGTGTGTGTGTGTGAGAGGAGAGAGGAGAGAGTGAGAGAGGTGAGAGGTGAGAGGAGAGAGAGAGAGAGAGAGAGAGCGAGAGAGAGAGAGAGGACTGAGAGGGAAATCGAGACACAGACAGGGAGATCAAATGGAGATTTCTCAGGGCCAAAATAAAACCAAAGCCTGTTTAGATCTCAACCCATTTTTATTTTCTTATCTAGTTTTTTATACCTCTATATCATTTTCCCCCAAAGAAAAGCATTTCAATATATATATATTTATATATACTGTAGAAAGACCATCCACCAGGGAGCCCAGCCACTAACGGCAGGTGTGTGTGCACATGCACACACGCAGCTCTAATCTATGGCGGGGCTGGGAATTACCGCCATGGGATTTTAACCGATTTATCAGCGTCGGCCTATATTAGCGAGTTGAATTATACCGCATGAATAGGTGGAAAAATCCATCCTATACGTGGCCCCTTTCTGACATGTGGAAGGGCATGCATGATTTTGTCTATCACACTCTAACACACTGCGCATTCTTCACACACACACACACACACACACACACACACACACACACACACACACACACACACACACACACACACACACACACACACACACACACACACACACACACACACACACACACACTCACACAAGCAAACACACACACACACACACACACACACACACACACACACACACACACACACACACACACACACTGATATGGCTGAAGAAGCTGAAACAACCTGTGGCCTCCGGCGGTAGATTGGGTTTGGAGGCTTAGGTTACACACACGCACACATGCAGACACATTCACATGCACTCATGCTTACACACACACACATGCACGCACACACACACACACGCACACACACACACACACACACACACACACACACACACACACACACACACACACACACACACACACACACACACATACACACACACATGCACACGCACAGCAAATCACACACACATACACACACACATGCACACGCACAGCAAATTCTTCCTTCCCTAATTTTTGATTTCCAAGAAGTCCCAGAGGGCTCTTTTAAAGAGTCAACAAAATGGCAGTCTGTCAATTGAAAGCCAATTTTGTATTCTGTGTGTGTGTGTGTGTGTGTGTGTGTGTGTGTGTGTGTGTGTGTGTGTGTGTGTGTGTGTGTGTGTGTGTGTGGTGTGTGTGTGTGTGTGTGTGTGTGTGTGTGTGTGTGTGTGTGTGTGTGTGTGGTGTGTGTGTGTGTGTGTGTGGTGTGTGTGTGTGTGTGTGTGTGTGTGTGTGTTGACTGGGTATAAGGGGACATGAAGCAGCAGAAGACAATTAAAGGATTTGAGTTTGAGGGGGGGCCTGAATGCAGACACTCGCGCCTATGTCACCGTCACCTGCCCCCCCCCTCTCTCTCTCTCTCTCTCTCTCTCCCTCTCTCTCTCCCTCTCTCTCTCTTTCTGTCCCACACACTCCCCATTCTCTCTCTCTCTCTCTCTCTCTCTCTCTCTCCTCTCTCTCTCTCTCTCTCTCTCTCTCTCTCTCTCTCTCTCTCTCTCTCTCTCTCTTTCTGTCCCACACACTCCCCATTCTCTCTCTCTCTCTCTCTCTCTCTCTCTCTCTCTCTCTCTGCTCCTCTCTCTCTCTCTCTCTCTCTCTCTCTCTCTCTCTCTCTCTCTCTCTCTCTCTCTCTCTCTCTCTCTCTCTCTCTCTCTCTCTCTCTCTCTCTCTCTCTCTCTCTCTCTCTCTATCTTGATGTCTCTCTCTCCCCTTGTTTCCCTCTGATCTCATTTTCCACCGAGAAGCCATATGGACTGTGAAGTGTGAAGAGGGAACTGCCACAGCTAATAGGTTATTTAGTCTGACATACTGAATAAGAAGGAAGAAAATGACAAAAAATACGTGAGATGCCAGACAGAACTTTGCAACTTGAAACCAACTTGAAACCAGGGAAATATATTTTATTTAATTTTTTAACTGTGAAACTCAGGACTTAGGATATTATTATTAACTTCAGTTTCAGCTAAAAAACAATTCTACATTCTACTCTGTGGCCCTCTAAAGCACACAGTCACAGGAGTCATCAAGCATTATAGGGTTGTTCCAGTGAGTCTAAAGACCTGGTCCTGAACAACAATCAACTCTAATGGGTATTCTCTAATGAGAAGCCATGATGCCTAAGCTGATTAGCAGCAGACCAGTTAGGACAGAATACATTTACTCCATTCTATTGTTATTCTATAGCCAATCTGGCGCCATGACAACTAGACCTCATTATAGCAAATGTCGCCCAAGAAATCCCCCCCATGTGAAATCCTACTGCAGCCAGACTGCTACCTTCTGCCGGCACTGATATCAAAATAAATATGATTTAGTACAAAGAAATGCAAAGTATTCATAATCAATGTAGGAAAGAGCATCAAGCACATTCATGCACTGCCATTGTTTGATACGTTCCCCCGGTCTCCACTTCCACGTCCACACCGATGCTGTGTAAATACACGATTTACAGCTTGCTATTATGGATTTTACTGAGAGAGAAACATTCTTTGCCAACCTAGAAGACCCTGTCAGTATGCCGTGTGCAGGCCCTGTTTTCAGAAGTTGCACCCACACTCAAATGTATGCAACACACCTTCTGATACACAATTCATCATCTCTGCATCTCCATGGACCCCTACCCGTTCTCAATTTGTCCAGAACGGCTTTTGAAATGGCTGTGGAATCGACCACCGAGGTGCTGTACCGAAATCACGCATTTGTGTGTTGTGTGTTTGTGTGATCGTTGTGTGTTGTGTGTTTGTGTGATCGTTGTGTGTTGTGTGTTTGTGTGATCGTTGTGTGTGCTGTGTGTTTGTGTGATCGTTGTGTGTTGTGTGTTTGTGTGATCGTTGTGTGTTGTGTGTTTGTGTGATCGTTGTGTGTTGTGTGTTTGTGTGATCGTTGTGTGTTGTGTGTTTGTGTGATCGTTGTGTGTTGTGTGTTTGTGTGATCGTTGTGTGTTGTGTGTTTGTGTGATCGTTGTGTGTGTTGTGTGTTTGTGTGATCGTTGTGTGTTGTGTGTTTGTGTGATCGTTGTGTGTTGTGTGTTTGTGTGATCGTTGTGTGTGCTGTGTGTTTGTGTGATCGTTGTGTGTTGTGTGTTTGTGTGATCGTTGTGTGTTGTGTGTTTGTGTGATCGTTGTGTGTTGTGTGTTTGTGTGATCGTTGTGTGTTGTGTGTTTGTGTGATCGTTGTGTGTTGTGTGTTTGTGTGATCGTTGTGTGTTGTGTGTTTGTGTGATCGTTGTGTGTGTTGTGTGTTTGTGTGATCGTTGTGTGTTGTGTGTTTGTGTGATCGTTGTGTGTTGTGTGTTTGTGTGAACGTTGTGTGTGTTGTGTGTTTGTGTGATCGTTGTGTGTTGTGTGTTTGTGTGATCGTTGTGTGTTGTGTGTTTGTGTGATCGTTGTGTGTGTTGTGTGTTTGTGTGATCGTTGTGTGTTGTGTGTTTGTGTGATCGTTGTGTGTTGTGTGTTTGTGTGATCGTTGTGTGTGCTGTGTGTTTGTGTGATCGTTGTGTGTTGTGTGTTTGTGTGATCGTTGTGTGTTGTGTGTTTGTGTGATCGTTGTGTGTTGTGTGTTTGTGTGATCGTTGTGTGTTGTGTGTTTGTGTGATCGTTGTGTGTGTTGTGTGTTTGTGTGATCGTTGTGTGTTGTGTGTTTGTGTGATCGTTGTGTGTTGTGTGTTTGTGTGATCGTTGTGTGTTGTGTGTTTGTGTGATCGTTGTGTGTTGTGTGTTTGTGTGATCGTTGTGTGTTGTGTGTTTGTGTGATCGTTGTGTGTTGTGTGTTTGTGTGATCGTTGTGTGTGTTGTGTGTTTGTGTGATCGTTGTGTGTTGTGTGTTTGTGTGATCGTTGTGTGTTGTGTGTTTGTGTGATCGTTGTGTGTTGTGTGTTTGTGTGATCGTTGTGTGTGTTGTGTGTTTGTGTGATCGTTGTGTGTTGTGTGTTTGTGTGATCGTTGTGTGTGTTGTGTGTTTGTGTGATCGTTGTGTGTTGTGTGTTTGTGTGATCGTTGTGTGTGTTGTGTGTTTGTGTGATCGTTGTGTGTTGTGTGTTTGTGTGATCGTTGTGTGTTGTGTGTTTGTGTGATCGTTGTGTGTTGTGTGTTTGTGTGATCGTTGTGTGTTGTGTGTTTGTGTGATCGTTGTGTGTGTTGTGTGTTTGTGTGATCGTTGTGTGTGTTGTGTGTTTGTGTGATCGTTGTGTGTTGTGTGTTTGTGTGATCGTTGTGTGTTGTGTGTTTGTGTGATCGTTGTGTGTTGTGTGTTTGTGTGATCGTTGTGGTGTTGTGTGATCGTTGTGTGTTGTGTGTTTGTGTGATCGTTGTGTGTTGTGTGTTTGTGTGATCGTTGTGTGTTGTGTGTTTGTGTGATCGTTGTGTGTTGTGTGTTTGTGTGATCGTTGTGTGTGTTGTGTGTTTGTGTGATCGTTGTGTGTTGTGTGTTTGTGTGATCGTTGTGTGTGTTGTGTGTTTGTGTGATCGTTGTGTGTTGTGTGTTTGTGTGATCGTTGTGTGTTGTGTGTTTGTGTGATCGTTGTGTGTTGTGTGTTTGTGTGATCGTTGTGTGTTGTGTGTTTGTGTGATCGTTGTGTGTTGTGTGTTTGTGTGATCGTTGTGTGTGTTGTGTGTTTGTGTGATCGTTGTGTGTGTGTGTGTTTGCGTGCGCGTGTTTGTGTGATCGTTGTGTGTTGTGTGTTTGTGTGTTTGTGTGCGCTTGTTTCACGCATGCATGCACGTTTGTGTGCCCATAACGGGCTGCAAGAGGCCCATTCCATGTCAGCTAGTACTCTCTCTGTTCAGAATAACTCTTTGCAGGAAACAGGTAGGAAACAACACAAACACACACACACACACACACGCGCACGCAAACACACACACACGCAAACACACACAGAGAAGCAAACACACACACAAACACACACACACAAACACACACACACACAAACACACGCAAACGCACTCACACACAAACACACACACACACACAAGCAAACACAGACACAAGCAAATACGCAAATACACGCTTACTGGACACACACACGCAAACGCACAAACACACACACACACACACACAGGCAAACACAGACACAAGCAAACTCACACATACACACGCAAATACACAGACATACACAAACACACACACACAAGCAAACACACACACAAACACACACAAACACACGCAAACGCACACGCGCGCAAACACACACACCTTCCTCCCCTCCCGGATTGATATTCTATTCATGGTACCAGAACTGTACAATGGGCAGCATCCTGTTGGTGCAACGCTAGCTTCCTGTTGTTGACAGTAAATACCACCTCCATGTAGGTATATCACACAAACACACACACACACACACACACACACACACACACACACACACACACACACACACACACGCACACACACACACACACACACACCCATCCTGAGGCTACCTGTGATGTTCCCACACGTCCATTTAGAAATACAGCAAGAAGGAAGGCGGGGGTCAGACGTAGAAGCAGTCCCCTTCTCAGCTCAACGCAGGTCACCGGCACCTAGACAGCCAGCCAGCCCCATGGGGCTATGGGGCTGCTCTCATCATAACCTCCCTCATGGGACCTGATCCATAAAACCAACTGAAAGATTACACTGTGTTACACACAAGGGATTCTGCCACGACGGATCTTTCAGAACCGTGTGTGCGTGTGTGTGTGTGTGTGTGTGCGTGTGTGTGTGTGTGTGTGTGTGTGTGTGTGTGTGTGTGTGTGTGTGTGTGTGTGTGTGTGTGTGTGTGTGTGTGTGTGTGTGTGTGTGTGTGTGTGTGTGTGTGTGTGTGTGTGTGTGTGTGTGTGTGTGTGTGCGTGTGGGCTGATATATACAGCATTAAGCCCACGGTGCGTGTTCACACAACACGCCACGTCCCCCAACTAAACGTAATCCTATGAAGACGTCTGTTTAATTGAAGTTGGATTGAGTTAATTTGCAGTGCTTGCGGTATAAGTGCTGTAATTGAATGCCTGAGAAGACCTGAAATGTCATCCGCTATCTGTGCTCCGAGATGGAATTTTCCACTGGCAGTAAAAACGTCACCCCCACCTATATATACATATACATATATAAATAAATAAATATACTATATATATATAGTATATATAGAGAGAGAGCGAGAGAGCGCGAGAGAGAGAGAGAGAGAGAGAGAGAGAGAGAGAGAGAGAGAGAGAGAGAGAGAGAGAGAGAGAGAGAGAGAGAGAGAGAGAGAGAGAGAGAGAGAGAGAGAGAGAGAGAGAGAGAGAGAGAGAGAGACAACAAACAAACAAACAGATAGACAGAGAGCAGACTCAGAGCCTCAAGAGATGTTATGGGATAAATAAGATGCAGTAATTTCCAAATGACTTCTGCCAAGCACAGCTGTCCCTCTATTATTTCCAGATGTGAATGATTGAGATTTAAAAACAAATGTGTGTGTGCGGCCAATTTTTGGAAAAACATATTCATACGTTTGAAAGGCATAACATAATGGATAATATGATGCCAAACAACAAACTATGGACGGCAAAAGAGTTTTACCTTTTGAGTGAGCATAAAAGCCTTGAGATTGAGATTTCATTGTAGACACACAACTGTATGTCAACATGTATTGAAGTGTGGACAAACCATTGGTTTTGGTGAAACCTATCAACACTATCTTCCAATGTTATTTCACAAAAGAAAGAGTGATGAATAAAAATCTATGACCCAATCTTCCTCTCCCTTTCCCTGTCTCATCTCAATTCAACAAGCTTTATCGACATGTCTGTTCCCGTACGACATTGCCAAAGCTGACAGACTTTTGTAACAGGAAGCAACCTGACACTTAAATGCTTGCTTCCCAATTCACCATACGCATCCATCTGTCACTTTGTTGTTTATTGTTTCACTCTTTTTATTATTTATAGTATTAGTTATAGTTTGATGTTGTTTATAGCATATAGGATAGTATACAGCATAGTTTATAGTATTTAAGACAGCATATCGTAGGTAGTATATAGTGTTGCTTATAGTATAGTATTGTTTAGTATAGTATTGTATAGTTTAGTATAGTATTGTATAGTTTAGTATAGTATTAGTAGTATAGTTGTATAGTTTAGTATAGTATTGTTGTTGGAAAGTCAGACTGCGGGAGGTAATGGTGAGTAAGCATTCCATTGTACTTGTTGCAAATGGCAAATAAAAAACATCTTGAATCTTGAACCTATTGAAAAAACACCATTAATGATTACTATGTTTATTGTTGCTGTGCTGTCTTATATTTCTCTCTCTATAAGATCTCCAAAAATTCATAACCGAATGAATACATTTTTTCAGTAATAAGTCGGTAATAAGTTATATCGCAAATAAATGAGAGCAAGTTCTCACAGCTGTGGAAGAACTGCTCCTCGGTGAGGTTGGAGGGGCCTCCTCAGTCCCTTAAGCCCAATGCATTATTAAAAAGTCAAACCTGCTTATTCCTTTGAAAAGGAATCAGTCACTGAAACTTATTGCCAAACCAGAAATGTATTTTTTGCACTTGAATAAAGGCAAGACTATTTTACACCCAGAACCCCTTATGTCCTCACTCACACCCTGGGCTCCATCTCTTCTCCCCCTGCGGTCCGGTTGCCGGTTCCGCAGCATCCGTACAGCAAGGACTACCAGGTTTAAGGTTTTTATCCACAGGCAGTGACCTACTGAACTACTACTACGAGTGCTACCACTATCATAACATTGTCATCCATATTGCATATCATACTTTTTGCACTGTTCTGCACTGTATTCATGATGCTGCTGCACTACTGGCACTTTAAAATGCTTTTAGATGTTGCACAATTCAACACATATCATCCATCAGTCACTTTATTGTTATTTGTATGTTCATAAATTAATTTATTGTGTATAGTGTTTTTATAGTATAGCGTTTTCGGAAAATTCCTACTGCGGGAGGGACTGGGGAGTGAGCCGTGTTGCATATAGCTAAATACTAATCCTGAATCTTGAATGTGGGCCAACACCTAAAAGGTATAGTGCTGAAACTGAAATGTAATCCAATCAAGTTTGGCATACTTACACTTAACCTCCCGCAAAGAAGGCAAGCAGTCTACGCTGCACACAACCCAATACAGCCTCCATCTGAGTGAGCAGTGAGCACCCTCGATCAGTTGTGAAAAGCATTTGTGGAATCCTTCAACCCCCTTAATCATCTCCCTATTTGAAACGCACTCAGGCGGACGACGACGGCAGTGATGGCTCACGGGAGCTTTTGAAATTGACCCATTGGTAATATTCCGGTTATCCATCTGCAGCTCAGAGCCGGGGCCAAAAATTCATTACGGCATTCATTTAATGTTTGCCGTCGGCCCCGACCTTGCTCCTGTTATGATTGCATCGGCCAGAGGTGTTTGATTGACTACAGAAAACACTTTTCTCATCCTCCAGCAGCGCTGTGTGTGTTTACTCGGTTCTTCCCCAATAGCTCACATCACTTACAGAGAATTCAATTCAAGTGTTCAGAACAGGGGAACCAGAAAGAGAATATTGTATTTGCAGGTACCGTGTTTGTCTTGGAATATTTAATATTATAGTTGTGTTATCAGGGTTTAGTTTCTCACTAAATAATTCAATCAACAACAAAAAAACAATAACTCAGGAGAAAGGTATGTTTTTCCTCACCGTTTTCACACACACACACACACACACACACACACACACACACACACACACACACACACACACACACACACACACACACCAATAACTCAGCAGCACTCTGTAGCACAAGTTGCTATAGAGATTCCTCAAATACAAAGTATACAGGAGCAGAGATGAAGCCTCTCTGTATAGTAATGCAAGGCCTATGAATCACGGGTTAAGAATCTACCTGTGATTCATCTAAGAGGCCAACAGTGACGCTATCGTACAAACTTCTGTCTTGACAGCCCACGGTTTGGTTAGGCTTGTCTGGTTCTGGGGGGTCTTGCGACACCACCGTCAGACTCTACCGGTAGGATACCAGATTGTGCACTGAATCACCAGGGTGGGGGCGGCGGGTGGATTCTAGTCCACCGCGTTCAGCTTGTCTCCGGTGTGGGCGTCGCCCTGCCAATCAGTCGGAAGCTAATCTGTGATAACGCTGCCGTGCTGTCCCGGAAGAACCGCACTCGCACCGGGAGAGGAGAGACGGGCGACCGGCCCATATGGAGGGGGTGGTGAAGCGCCTCCGGTCCTGTCCTCACAGCTGGAGGTCATGCAGAGGAGGTGGGAGGTGGAATACCCTGTAAGGGAGAGCGCTTATTCCAGACACAACCACCTTTGTCCTTGCCTTATGTGTTTCTCTTATAGTCTCTGTCTTCACCCGGTCTTCTCAGCCACACCTCTCTTCTCCACTCCCATTGGGGGGTCAGAGCACGGCCGTCCCCATCCGCTGTGGGGTCCAGCTCTCTTTCTCTCTCTCTCTCTCTCTCTCTCTCTCTCTCTCTCTCTCTCTCTCTCTCTCTCTCTCTCTCTCTCTCTCTCTCTCTCTCGACTATCCACTGGAGAAACATGGACAGAGAGAGAGACTGGAGCCAAGGATAAGGACAGCCTCAAGCTGCGCATTATTTTCATTTCATTTTGTGATTATGTGAGTGATTTAAGGATTGAAGAGTTTTTTCGGTTCAGACAAATTAATTACTTTTTAGAGAGTGTTAATCTAGCACATTCACAAGGGGACAAATACATTTCATGTTCAGTTTGAAAAAGCACCACATGGCCACGAGTTATTTAAACAATAAAAAAACAAACTCACAAATTATGCTTGAAGCATCAAGTCAGTACTGCTCTATATTTGTTTAAAGTGTGGCAATAATATTTATTGAATCTAAAATATCTGTTGAGATAACACTTTTTAATATCATATATATATATATATATATATATATATATATATATATATATATATATATACATATACATATATATTAATATTCTTTTTATATATCACACCCATACACTCATGCATGGGCTGTGTATGAGTTACAAATCATGAGCATGATTCATCTTCCACCACCTCTCCAGGGAGTCTGGTGGAGTATGGGAGTGTGTGTGTGTGTGTGTTTCCCCTTTGATGAAAGTTCAGAAAGTCGGTTAAGGAGGACTTCCTCCTCACTGCTTCTGCTTCTGCAGTCAATCACGAGCAAAGACACAGCATCGCAGACAGAGGGGTTGCCCTGACCTTCCTTGCACTGTGTGTGTTGGGTGTAACTACTCCTGGGGTGGGGTGTAACTACTCCTGGGGTGGGGTGTAACTACTCCTGGGGTGGGGTGTCTGGCCGCGGTGTACTTGTCTGGGCGGCGGCCGGGGGAATGCAGGCACTGTGAGTGAGCTGGTAAACGTCGTCATCATTATCTCTAGTCACGTGGCCGTCGACGTCACTGTTCACAAATAGGGTGGGTCATGTTACTTACATATATATTATACATATATATATATATACCCTCATATTTATTAAATATATATATATATATTTTTTTTTTTAAACTGAAACTGGTCATGGCCACTCAAAAACTAATATTGCAATATTTGTCATGTAAACATGTTTTGAAATGGACCTATGGTCGGCCTACGTGTGTTGGGTCACATTAATGCCTGATAGCCATACTGGTTGAGTTTCATGTATGTTTCATCATGTTCCACAAAGAGCAATAAGATTACAATATTTTAAAAATGTTATCTGGTCAATTGTCGGTTCCGAAACTCTGTTATCTTTACTTTATTTCCAGGAATCTTCTTTTAACAGTTCTGCACATAATGCAATACAATACAATGCAACCCATTCCCATACTCCCATACATAGTTATTGTTAGTGTTTAGTGTTTAGTTGATGTGTACACGTGTTTTGGTACAACATGAACACCTGGTGCAGAATTTAAAAAAATAAGATCTTAGATCTGCTTTGATTGTGTTTGGAGATTTGCGATGGCTGGCAAACTAAAACACAACAGACGTAAACAGGAAAACCATTTTCATATATTATTAATAACACAGGGTAAACATGTAATAACACATTTGTTGTTGTTTAAGGTTTGAAATAGTTTGGACTTACCAGTACTTACTTTACTTTTTTTCCTTATACCTGCAAAACTTTATTGAGTTCTTAACTTGATTGGCCTTGCATAATCCATTCACGCATGTTTTCAATACAATTGTGCACACTGTTGTTGTTATTGTGTTACTTCTGCACACACACACACAACATTCTCTGCTGACAAACTGCTTTGCTGAATGCATTGGTCTGAGAAGCCATTGGGAAGAGATTCCTCAATGGCCACTCCTATACCTTTCATCGCCAGTGAAAGCCCCTATCTTTACCAGCTGGTTTGGGTGATGAAAACATTGTATCAGTGTTGAGGAGGCTTTCTGTACCTAATTACTTTTTTAAATTGAAAGTTGATGAAGATCCCCTCCACCATGTGAGTGTCTAGTCAGATTAAAACACGCACAGCTAATGAACACACAACCCCATACTCAAACGTCCACACACACATTTACATTTAGATAGATTTTCCTGTTTCTTTGCATCCGTCTTTCTGCTCATCACACAGTTGAATAGCATGACTCATATGTTTGGAGATGCTTATCGTATGAAATAGTCCCTTGAAGTAAGCCTATACGCTAGCGTATAGCACACTATCTGTGTTTGCCGCAACAAATAATTTACCCACTTTCAAGTACTGCTGCTTTTTTCTAATTCTGTGGTCCTGCTGAAACGGTTTTTATTTTGATGTTGTTCTGTGGCAAGATAAAGAGGCATATTAAAAAGGAAGAAATGTTTTAATAGTGCCTTTATTCATTTCATGATCTTTATTCATTTGTAATTAACGGCCTTATCGTGCCCTGCCACTGTGTCATGCTCACAGGACGTCCATCAGTAGGAAGCAGCTTGTACTATCGTCTGCTTAAGGCCGCCATCATAGTCCACACACACTTTATGTTCAAGTCACTAGGCTGCTTATCAACTGCCTAGTCATCGGGGACAGTTCCTGTTGTTTTAGCTATTTGAAGAGTAGTTACAACTAATGTGAGTGTGTGTGTGTGTGTGTGTGTGTGTGTGTGTGTGTGTGTGTGTGTGTGTGTGTGTGTGTGTGTGTGTGTGTGTGTGTGTGTGTGTGTGTGTGTGTGTGTGTGTGTGTGTTTTTTGGGGATTGCTACGTTTAAGCTCCTTACCTTAAACATAACAATACAAAATTAATGAATTTTATATTAATGAATGAATTAAATATTAAACAGTGTGTTGATTTAAATGTTGTATGTATGAATGTATGTATGTATGTACAGTATGTATGTATGGATGTATGGATGGATGGATGGATGGATGAATGTACTGTATGACATACAGTACATGTATATACATATATATACATATATATATATATACAGTGTATGTATGTATGTATGTATGTATCAGTGGCGGCTGGTGGTTGTAAAAGTAGAGGTGAAAGGAAGGTGCCTCACTATCAATTTTGACAGTCTATTAGTGAGTCATTTAATTTAAAGTAAGTTCATTTGTGGGGGAAGAAGTATTGTTTTGATAAATAGCTATGTAGTCATTGCTCCATTAATGATGAAAATCTGAAAAATCAGAATAGAAGTTAGATAGATAGATAGAAGTCCTTTATTAGTCCCAAAACGGGGAAATGTACATGGCTACAGCAGAAAGGGACAGTGCAGATAAAGAGGTTAGTAATAGTACATAACAATACATACATCATAGTGACAACAAGGAAAATAAGACAAATAAGTACACTACATGGATGAATAAATAGCAGCATATAGACAAAGTGTATAAAAGTGAATGAGCAGTAATTATAAAAATAAGTGAACATAAAAATATAAATTAACATGTGAGTAGCAGCCAGCAGTGTGAAATGTGTATCACAAAATGTATATTGCACATAGACAAGTAGTTGAAGTCTGTGGTGATCTAGCAGGAAGGAAGGACCCGCGGTATCTCTCCCTGAGACACCGCGGGTGAAGCAGCCTGTCACTCAAGGAGATGCCCACTGCAGACAAAGTATCCTGGAGGGGGTGGGACCTGTTATCCAGCAGGGACCACAGCTTGGCCATCATTCTCCTGTCGCCCACCACCTTCACAGTGTCCAGTGGGCTCCCCAGAACCGAGCTGACCACTCAGATGAACACCCAGGTACTTTAACAAGCTTTAACAATCTCAGTGTCTTTCCCCTGGATGTTCACTGGTGCGGGTGGAGAAAATGTTTGCCTCCTGAAGTCCACCACCAGCTCCTTGGTCTTCGCTGCGTTGAGCTAGAGGTGGTTCCTCTGACACAGAGGGCAAAGTCCTGCGTTAGTTCTCTGTACTCCCTGTCGTCCCCATTTGAGATGAGCAGTGTCGTCAGAGAACTTCTGCAGGTGACATTTCGCCGTGTGTTGGGTGAAGTCTGCAGTGTAGAGGGTGAAGAAGAACCAGCACAGTTCCCTGGCCCCCCCATGCTGCAGACAATGGTACCTGAATGACACCCCTGGGTCCTCTCGTACTGTGGGTGGTTGGAGATGTACTCCAGGTGGTGAAGTTCTATGCACAGTGGCGAGTTCTACCAAACAAAACGAACGGAATCGAAATTGAGTGAGATTTCAGGGAGAAGCGTTTTTTGTGTAAAGTATATTTACCTGTATTTAATAAAAAATAAGACATACTATCATATAGTAAAACCAGTTATGCACGTAAATCATGTCAATTGTCTAATCGCCACCCAAAGAAACACCACCTTTTCACGGTCAGCCATGCTTTCTGTTTTGGTTTGGCGTCATTCACCTGGAACGCTTAGAGGAGGAACTCAAAAGTTTCCAATCTGAAAAGTGGTCTGAAACGCGGAATTAATATGAATGACACAAGATAGATCACTTGCATGATGATAACCCGCAGCCCAAACACACACATATATATATATATATATATATATATATATATATACATATATATATGTGTGTGTGTATATATATATACATACATACATACTATGTTTGTATGTATGTATGTGTATGTATGTATGTATGTATGTATGTATGTATGTATGTATGTATGTATGTATGTATGTATGTATGTATGCATGCATGTACTGTATGTATGTATGTATGTCTGTGTAAATGGGATATATAAAGAGCCATGTACATATTCATTCCGTCCTTGCAAATCATGTATGCCCTTCACATTTTAGAACTTTTAGAAACGTGTTTCGGGGAACGTGTGCGCCCTCTGGTGGTACCGTTGTACATTTACACAAATCGTGTTGTTCTACAACAATTATTTAAACCTTAAAATCAGAGGAGGTTATTAATGTGGGGTATTGCATAAATAAGGGGGGGAAATAAAGGGTGTGAACTGTGTATATGTGTAGTAATATCAATATTTTTAAACAAAAATCAAGCACTTCTCTTCTTCAAAACAAACATCGCGACTTGTCCTTCTTGGCCACACGCGGCACCTGTACAGCCGTTTAGCAGCACGCACGCGCGCACACGCACAACAACAATGCAACGACTGACCGTTTACGGTTTGTAGTTTAATGAACGTTGGCTTGAAGCGATCATGTAACAAAGCTAAGTAACCTTAGGTGCGACCAGTACACACCTAAGTAAGTACTAAGATAATGTGATAAAGCGATCAGCTCGCCGCTAACTCCTTAGCGGAGCTGTCGCTTCCGGGTTCACTTCAGTCAAAGGTTAATGGTCGCGATTGTCATCCGTTCTGGGAGTGATGGAAACGACTCTGACGTGGAGATTATCGACGGGGACAAGTACGAGTCGCTGGACGCCGCACTAGTATGTATTATGTGTGTGTTTGTGTGTGTGTACTGTACACGTGTGTGGGGGGGGGGGGGAGACAACAACAACAACAACAACAACTGGACGAGCGTGGAAGTGTCGTGACTGTCGAGAAACGACCTGCTCTCTCTTTCTCTTTCTCACTCTCCCTCCCTCCCTCCCTCTCTCCCTCCCTCACTATCTTTCTCTCACTCACTCTCTCACTCACTCTCTCACTCTCACTCTCACTCTCACTCTCACTATCTTTCTCTTTCTCTCACTCTCACTCTCACTCTCTTTCTCTTTCTCTTTCTCTTTCTCTCTCTCTTTAAATATAATACTACTGCTAGTAAATCCTGCAATACATTATTATCAGATTATGTACTCAAGTGTACTTAATTTCCCACTGAAAAAGCAGTATAATGTATATTAGGATAGGCGGGTATGTACTGTATGTATATGTATTATATTAGATTAGATTAGATTCAAATTGATTGTCATTGTACGGCACAAGTACAGTACAGAAAAACCAGTATAATGGATATTAGGATAATTAACTCTCATCGTCGGCCCCACAGCCGACCGGCTTTCAAAGGAAAATGATGGGGGATGTAAAACCGACCATTTCTGAAATAGTTTTAGAAATTCTGTACCCTATTGTTAAATAACTGTATTGTTACATACATGTCACATTGGGCCTTGATAAGTTACATACACTAATTTCTACATACACGTACTACATATATCTACATTCACGTACTACATACATCTACAGACAGGTACTACATATATCTACAGACAGGTACTACATATACAGTATCTACAGACAGGTACTACATATACTACAGACAGGTACTACATATATCTACAGACAGGTACTACATATACTACAGACAGGTACTACATATATCTACAGACAGGTACTACATATACTACAGACAGGTACTACATATATCTACAGACAGGTACTACATATATCTACAGACGGGTACTACATATATCTACAGACAGGTACTACATATACTACAGACAGGTACTACATATATCTACAGACAGGTACTACATATATCTACAGACGGGTACTACATATATCTACAGACGGGTTCTACATATATCTACATACAGGTAATCCATATACAGTGTGTACAGACAGGTACTATATATCTACAGACAGGTACTTCATGTATCTACAGACAGGTACTACATATATCTACAGACCGGTACTACATACATCTACTTACGGGTACTACATATATCTACAGACAGGTTCTACATATATCTACATACAGGTAGTACATGTACAGTATGTACAGACAGGTACTACATATATCTACAGCCAGGTACTACATATATCTACAGACAGGTACTACATATATCTACAGACAGGTACTACATATACAGTATGTACAGACAGGTATTACATATAGCTACAGACAGGTACTTAATATGTATACAGACAGGTACCTCATATATATATATATATATATATATATATATATATGTACAAGTGCTACATATATCTACATATACTGTGAGTGCACATCTTATTTTTGTACACTGTACACATGTTTGTTTAATAACTCAAGCATTTCTGTTGTTATAAGGGACTTAAAGTCAAGGATTAAGCTGAATAAGGACACAGGTGTTTGTAACACCTGTGTCTCCGTGGGTTATTATGGGTTCTATATATATACAGTATATATATATATCAGTGGCGAACTGTGTCTATCACAAGTGGACCTTCTTTAGACCAACCCCCCCCCCCCCCTGTTCTGGTCAGACGGACGTCACGGAGGCAGTCACTTTATGCGTTATCTCATTTAGGAAGATCAGATTGTCGCAGCCAATTTCCAAGTTAACCATAGTTGGTAAAGCAGTGTCCATGTAGTGAAGTAACAGACCAACACAGACCACCACACACAGGCTATCGATTAAAGGGACGGTCTAACGCGCTTAACGTGAAAAGGCTTAACCTAACTTAAAGTTCCAAAACAGTGATCAATAATCACCAAATGTCTCTGGCATATTTCTTGTCATTAGCACTTTCACCTGTCAAAATATCAAAACCTAAATCCTACTATTATGGAAGTTATGTTACATTAAGTGTTTTCCTCTCATAAAGCTGTGTTAAGACTTTTCCTTACTGGCTCAATAAAGAGGAAGACACTTAATGTCACATAACGTCCATAATGGGAGGATTTAAGTTGAGATATTTTGACAGGTGAAAGTGCTAATGACAAGACATATGCCAGAGAAATTCTGTGATTATTGATCGCAGTTTTGTAACTCTTAGTTACGTTAAGTCTTTTCACGTTAAGCGATGCAAAGAAAGATCAAGTCAAAACTCTTAATTTAAATGCACAACAATGCTTAACAAACTCAAGACCATTAACTAATCAGTCAACAAGTGTGTGGAAACTAAATGCACAACAACCAGCTCAACGAGACAAAACCAGCAAAGACAAATGAGTCTCACTCACCAATGATGTTCACTTTTAAAGACCAAATCCATTCTCCTGTCCTTCTGGATGGATCGATAACCCGGTCATAAAGCTGATCACTGCTTTTCAGATCCAAAAGAAGTTGCCTTTCAATAGCTATGAAAGCTAATGCAGTGAGTCGGGATTGTCCTGTTCTGTTCCTCCATATGTTTTTATAATATAAATGTGTCCTTTATGTCCTTTCCGCAGATGCAGTGGTGACGGGGATCGTTAAAACGTTTTTATAATGTCCATCTCTGCACTGAATGGTCGTCTTGAAAAGGGTACTAACAACAATTCCGCAACAACATCATCTTCACCTGTTGCCATTTCGACGTAAAAAACGTACGTAGAAAAAAAACAACGTAGCACTACGCTAGGTCTCGAGCCAGTGAACCTTCTAGCTCCCTATTGAGCTGTGGGAAAATCTGAAAGAATACTCCCATTGGCTACAAATCACTATATGATTGGTTGATCAAATTGTCAATCCAAACGTTTGCTCTCATTCAGTTTAAGATTAAGCATGCAGGAGTACTTTGGTTGAAGGATATTCTTCCCAGCAACCCAGAAAAATATATGATTGGTTGCAACACAAAACCACTCGAATGCATAGTGCATGTCAATGTAAAAATCAATGTAAAACTTTAATATAACAGATCAACAACACAGATACAATTCTCATTTATTAATTTTATTTAAATTTGATTAAATTTAAGTTCCAGGGTCTTCTCTGAATACCTTGAAGGCCCTGACGCTTCACCACTGATATATATACAATATGTACATATAGTTTATATACACACACACACACACACACACACACACACACACACACACACACACACACACACACACACACAGTTAGATACTGTTCCAAACCAGAATTATAAACATAATCAGTTTTGTAGGCCAAATCCGGTTAGCCAGATGTATACGATAGTTCATAAATGCACTCATCTGGAACAGATAAACTGCTAAATACTGGTTTGTTATCTCTATTGTATGATTTGGTGCTCCAGAGGTTTTGACCACACATATTGATATATTTCATTTTATTTCCTGTAGATCCAGATCAACCTCACAGAACCGGCCGAAGTCGGCCCCCTCAGTGGTTGAGGATGTTCAAAAGAGACACAGCCGGGCAGGGCACCCGCCACACTCAGGCAGAGCAGGAAACCAAAACTTTGGCATCAAATGGGAGCGGCGTAGACCCCAAGAGAAACTCGGTTAAACCAAAGAACCCATGCCCCTCAAGTCTTATTTCAAATAAACTGCAGTTTAACGAGTTGGCTCAAGACTATTTTGGCCAAAGGGAAAATGTTCAAGAACGAGGAGGACGCATCCCAGATGGTGAACTCCTCTTTACTCCTGAACAAAGCCCCCATGGTTCTGTAACAGAAGGTATGGTTGAATTGACTCACATTTCACTGGAGGAACTACTGGGAAAGTGGAGTCCCATCTCAGCGGCCCCGGCGCACTTCATGTTTCCACATCCAACACAAGAACAAGAACGCTGCTTCCACCACGAGTCAGGAACCGAGCCTCCGGGTTCCCACTCAAAGCAATGGGCGCATAGCGAGCCGTCCTTCCTTAGTTGGACTTTGAAAAGTAATGACCGCCCCTGTATCAACAGGCTGGACCTAAACGCCAGACCATACCAGAGTACAGTAAGACGATGTCCAGTAGAGTCTTTGACATCTTCCGAACCAGTTCATGGCATTGAAAGTGAAGCCGACGGGACACCCATGCAAACATGCAAGTTGGAGGAGAACGTGGGTAGGACCAGCTATGCACACAACCAGTGCAACGGCATTCCTGGTGACTCACACAGCGGAGGAGGCTTATACCTTACAGAAGCCGCGACCCAATCCATTTCTATCCAGGACGACGGCGACAGTCCCGTGCTGGTGTACTGGCATGGCGAGAACGACGTAAAGGACATGCATGAAGAACGCTCCTTCCGTAGCGCCGGTCAGGAGGACCGATGCTATGTGTGTCCGGTCAGACTCAAGCAGCTCACGGCTCAAACAGCCCCTCACCAGGTTTCCACACGTTCTCTTTTAGTTTTTGCTATAAAATGTAGCGCTGGCACTTGTTTTTTTTTTATTTGTTTATTCTATGGACATGCATTTATGATGCTATTCGTTAACAGCTGCAGGATATAGGTGAAGAAGAAGACGAGGAGGAGGAGACGGCGGGCGCTCAGACAATATACAGGCAGAGCCTGTGGCTGGTTTACACCACCATCGAGGAGGACTTGCCCTTGGCTACCGTGGAGCTGCTGTCTGACCTGCTGCAGCCCGGCTGCTACCCCCCCAAGGACATCACCAGCCACCTGCTGAGGGGCATCCTGCTGAGACCGCAGGGCCCGCTGCATCTGTGTGTGCAGGCCTTCGACCTGCTGATAAGGACGCAGAGGTGAGAAGAATGACTCAATGGGCCGCGTTCACCAGAGAGACCATCTGGGAATTATGTTGAATATAAGGCCCCTCCTCCAAATGTATACAAGAGACCAGAATTACAGTTTTTACCCATTGCTCCACACTGAAAGTAAATGCTTGAACACGAACATCGAAACCTTAACCCGTTGTAGTCCTTAAACCGAGGCACCAACAGTACAAACACATTTTCTGCTTTGCACTTTGTTGCAATTCTACAAAAACACACTATTTATTATGTGAGACACTCCATTTTTCCATTGAAAATGGAAATCTCTTCCCGATAATTGGGGAAGCACTTATATTCAAAATTGGAACACTACCCGAAACTGGGACACCCACACAAAACACCTCGTACACAATTCTAATGAGCACCAATCAGCCTGAGCCTAAGCACGACAAAAAAGCCCCAGACGGAACTCAAACCACCATCCATCTACAATATACTTTTACAGGAAATTCCTAAAAGGCGTGCGTGCGTGCTGCATGTGCGTGTGGTTTAGGGGGGGCAGCGCCCCATCGCCCCCTATGGGCCAGCCACCACTGTAACTCTGTATACGATGGTGTTTCCCCAAGTTGGAGGCGCAGGGGTACTGCAAGGGGGAGGGGAGATGGGATGATTGGGGATTTCCCCCTCACTAAAATACATTCAAAGCACAGGTGGAATGAACAGAAATCAGAAATGTGTTGCAGCTGTTAATATATGATTGCCTGCCTAAGTGTACCAAAGTGCCAAACTTTATAGTGGGGGCCTGACAAAACCACTGCTAAGAAGTTGGTAGTGGGAGAAGAGAGGTCAGAGATGGCATGCTACACTGCTCTTTGGTTTTTCTCGTCTTTTAATTCTCCTTCCGGGTTCTTCTTGTTTACAGACACCACAAGGCGGATACAACCACTATTCCATGGGACTGGGAGCTGTTGACCTCTGTCATGGACAACCTGGTTGAGTGACTTGTTGCATCAACACATGTGACACATTTAATGACCCTTAACACATATATAACAAATGTTATGTACCATTTTGTATGTCTTGTCAGGAGGAGGACCATGCCAAAAGATACCGCTATGAGGTTGTGCGGATGCTGCTGGAGTATGTGGTGCGGACAATGGAAGACGACTTCAGAGCCACACTCTCCTCCGATGCACACAAGCAGTCGATAGCCAGAGAGTTTTTGTCCTGCAATTGTCAGTTCACGAAAGTCAGGTACTCGCAAAAACTCCTGGAGGGTAGTGGAGAACACTTAACTTGAAATTAATTGTGTGTCCTTCAGTGTTGTATGGTGACTACGAACAAAACTAAAAATGTCACAGAGGCTAAGTGAAGGAGATTTTTGTTGAAGGAACAACAAAGTCCAGTGTCCAGTTATGCATCCATCCTTTATTCCAAAACACGTAAAAAAACATTTTCTTCATCCATCCAAACACATCAAAACAACGCAAGCCAAGCGTGTGTGAGGTCAACACAAAGTCTTTTCTCCACGCCCCCATACCGCGCACAGGTGCATATAGTGAATAATTCCTTCACCTACACCCACATGACATGCATGACAACCGTAAACCCCCACACTAATGCGCAATAGCAAATGCATTCATAGGACATGGCATATGGCCACTACAATTATGTATAAAGTGGAGACGAGTGGAAATGAAATTAATGTGTATATATATCTATATATATATAGATATATATATTCATTTTCTTTCACACATAAAGTCAGAGTGACCTCACAGTCAATGTCCGTAAGTGCTCAGCGAAACGCTAGGCACCACTTTCTGGGGTCACGGTCACTGCGGTGGCGGTCGCTGTGGTTGGCAGTGTGTGGGGTGAATACCTTTTTAAAAGCTTCATTAATTTAGTTTATTCCGTTCTAGTTTTGCATATTGCAGGCAAAAGAAGTGGTTAATGTTAATTATGTTGTTTCTGTGTTGGTAGTGTGTAATGTGCGTACGTTTGTGTTGTGTTGTATATGTGTGTGTGGCAGTCCCTCCTGCCACATACCAGCCATATACTGGCTTTGCTGGGCTCCTCCCACACAGTGAGATCAGGGTACAAACCAGTTTATTGTAGAGTTGGCAAGATGTTGCTGGCAGAGCAGATGCTAAATGCTGATATGTCAAACCTCTCTTGGGTGCGCGCGCGCGTGCGTGTGTGTGTGTGTGTGTGTGTGGTTGATAGCAGTCTTATCCTGTATGTCTTGATTCCCCAATGCACCACAGGTGTGCAGTCTCACCCAGCACCAAAAGCCTAATCAGCCTGACTCAGGGCCAGGTGAGGCTGCTGAAACCAGCCACAAACCACACACACATGTCACAGTGTGTGTATATATATATATGTTCTGTCTCCATTATATAGTAATAAACTAAATACTTTATTAATCACCAATGGGGAGATTTGCATAGAGAATAAGAGAAGGAAATCAATTAATACAAATATAATATGAGGTGTTACAGGGGCAACGTGATAGTCATACAAGATGTTTTATTGGCCATTTGCAACAAGTACAATGGAATTACTCCCAGTTCCCTCTCGCATTCATGTGGCAGGAGATAGGGGATCCTTGTTGAAGAAGGATGTAATGTCCTGATGTAATTGTCACTGTGTTTTGTGGTGATCTGCCACCGAATGTATATTCTTCAATCCAAATCCAAATCGTGAGGATTGAATCCTCTTTATTGGTCACATACATGCAGACATACAGTGAAACGTGTTCTCTGCATTTAACCCATCCTAGTATTAGGAGCAGTGGGCAGCTATTCATACAGCGCCCGGGGAGCAGTTAGGGTTAGGGTCTTCCTCAAGGACACCTCGACAGTTTTTGCTAGGAGGAGCCAGGGATCGAACCTCTACCTCCTGAGCTAGACTGCCGCCCCAATTATATATTATATGTATTATATAGCATACAATTGTATCAATCCATTTATTAATAAAGTTCATCCATCGTGGTATCGAGCCATCCCTAGGCTTTGGTGTGGACCGTTTACATTCAAAGATGTTTTACACTAAGAAATGTAATTCCCTGTGTTTTAGAGATGTCCTGAGGTGGCTGACCGCTGCCATAGTTCAATCCACTGAAAGTGGAGACTGTGGCGATGGTGGGTCCAGAGACAGGGACGATCACATCAGGTGAACTTCACACACAGTCCCGGTCCAGACTCTCAAAGTAATATTGTAGTCGTTCCCTCTCTGCATGGCCGCCACGATAGGCACTGGGGCTTTCCAAAGCTCACGGTTCGGTCTCTTTTTACCAGGATGGTGGGCGTCTTCCAGAGGATGCTCCACATGGCGGTGGAGGTGGAGTACTCTCCGGTGCTCAGCTCGGATAAGCTGTCCCAGGAGCTCCTCCTTGTGCTCCTCATTGTGATGCCACTCAGATCGCACAGGTATACTTATATATACTTATATATATATATATATATATATATATATATACTTATATATATATATATATATATATATATATATATATATATATATATATATATATATATATATATATATATATACTTATATATATATATATATATATACTTATATATATATATATATATACATATATATATATATATATATACTTATATATATATATATATATACTTATATATATATATATATATATACTTATATATATATATATATATACTTATATATATATATATATATATACTTATATATATATATATATATATATACTTATATATACTTATATATACTTATATATATATATATATATATATATATATATACTTATATATATATATATATATATACTTATATATATATATATACGTATATATATATATATACTTATATACTTATATATATATATATATATATATATATATATATATATATATATATATATATATATATATACTTATATATATATATATATATATACTTATATATATATATATATATATACTTATATATATATATATATATATATATATATATATATATACTTATATATATTATATATACTGTATATGGATTTAGCACCACCTTTTGAAGCGGGTTTCTCCTTTTTTTTTTAAATCTTTTTCCTGACCACCCTTTGTCTCATAGGAAGCTGTTACTTGATAGCTTGCAGAGCGAGCTCCTGAAATGCAAGTTGCTGCAGTACCTGCTGGACCACAGCTGCCCAGAGAAGAGCCCTCTGCCCATGTCCCTTCGTCTGCTGCTCCACTTCCTCAACCACAGCACTCTGAGTCAGGAGCCTGCGGTGAATACAAACACGTCCCCTAACTCAGGCCAATTGATTTGCTTCTGTCAATTCATGACCATTGGCAAAGTGTCATCTTCAATAATAAAATAATAATATGATAGATAATACATCTACAGTTGTAACAACAACAGACAATTTGGTAAATACATATTATACATAAATGCAACTCACACAACTGTATAATCGTATATAGGACCCCCAAAGCATTTACCATTAAAACAATGAAAATATTGGCAAACAAATCATCTGACTAAAATGGTTCTAATAAGAAGACACTAATACACTAATAACTACTAATAACACTAATAACTACTAATAACACTAACAACAAGTTGGTCTAGAGATGAACTGATCCATGACCTCACTCCTTCAGGACGGTGCTCACAGATGGCCAAAGTGGGAGGAGTTGATAGATCTCCTGTGGATGCTACTGCTGAGTTATAACAGGGTGAACAAAGGTGAGCAGTGCAAAATAACTCTCAAGAAGAATCCGGTATGCATTTTTTTTCCCTTTTCCGGTGAGACCTAATTGCGGGGTCAACTTCCAGGTGACCTCCGCGGCCCGATCAGGGAGAGACGCCAGCGACCCACGGCCATGATGCCAAACGACGTGGTGTCCAGGCGAGCCGTTTCTGAAGCCGTGGAGTCATTGCTGTCCAGATCCCGGGCGGACCTGGGCCAAGCTCTGCCCGACCACGTCGAAGAATCCCTCAGTTACCTCCAGGATCACCTGCTCGCTGTCTGTCAGCCTTAGGGTTACCGACGCCAGTATCGGTTAGAGCCAGGCCACGTCTCTTTGTGATTGGCACTGGTCCAGCTAATCAGAACAAGGAATTTTGAATGTACAATTTAAAGAAAATATTGATTTTAAATTTTTAAAATTTTTAAAATTTTAATTCTTTTAAATAAAAAAATAAAAATTCAATTTTAAATTAAAAACTTGTTTTTATATACTTGCCTGTGATGTTTTTACATGTGCATGTTGCTTTTAGTTTACTCTGTTGGTTATTTTTTCACTCGGAATACCAAATGTCATCCAGAGATTGTGAGTGACTACATCAAATGTAGTTGTATGATTTGCACTGATTTTTAAAGATTATTCGATTTTTCGTTCAAATGTCATTATGTTCAAGCAACAAGTTGAATAAACATGATGGTTATGCAACAGTTTACCCCTGGCATGGGTGTTCTTTAACTAATGTGTATATGTGAAAGATAAGAAAGTGTGTTTGTTGTTTCAAGTTTGATCGACTTGGATATTATATCGGGAACATACAAACACAGAAGCAGGGCATACATAATACCGCTGAATAATCATTACGTTACATTTATTTCTAAAAGAAGTCCAGAATTGATATAAATGAGTAAACACAAAACACCTCATCAGCAGCGAGGTATATATTTACTCTTCCACAACACAGCTGCGTTACGTTGTCGACGCTGGCCAATGGGAATCCAGCGCTGTTAACAGCCCTGGATTCCCATTGGCCAGCGTCGACAACGTAGCCAAAGACGACGCTGGCCAATAAGGATGGCCAAGTGCTCTTTATCAAGCACTGGATCCCTATTGGCCAGCGTCGTCAACGTAACCAGAGACAACGCTGGCCAATAAGGATGCAAGTGCTCTTCATCAAGCATTGGATCCTTATTGGCCAGCGTCGTCAACGTAACCAGCTGGCAGGGAGCGTGACAGTCGCCATGATACAGCAGCAGCAGCAGTAGCGACTAGCGAGAAAACAAAAGAGAGCACGCAGTCGTCCTCGGTGTTTGGTATGCGCCTGGTAGGTACCAACATTACTCTTTAAATACGGAGCCCTGGGACTATTTGGGTTCCGTTCCTCGAAACCGTTCATTTGTAACCTCCCCCCCTGGGGTCCATGATGTGAATGTTTATCGATTTTATTTTTTTGTTTGTTTTACAAACAACAAAAAAATAGGAGCCGTTAGCTTTTTTTGGGGCTATGTTAGCGGCGATGCTAACTTGGTTAGCGTCGCTGCTCCGCTCACACACAAGCGAGTGAGTGGCTACCCTTTTAATGTAGCATGTAGCCGCTACCTAGCTTAGCCTGCGTTGGGCTCGACAATACGCTTCTTTTTTTCTGGCCTAAACCGAAATACGCAAGCCAATGAATGTATGGGGCATTATGTTTAAATAATCGAATGTACATCTTTCTTCTTCAAATGTATGTGTATATGTTGCTGTGTCCGAACCGACCGTGTTGGTCTTGGGCTTTTAACACTTGATGTTCTTTATTATTTTGACCCCCCCCCGCCTTGTGAGTTAGCCAACGGGCTAGGTTGTGTGTTGCTATATTTAGTTTGTTAGCTGACGGTAGCTAGTGTGGGTTAGTGTGAACTAACCCTGCTAAGCTACAATGGAAAGAGACCTCGGTTGGTCTCACGGTTCTTTACAAGCCAGGTGGTTTCCGTGGCGGTGGAGGATGTCTCTTATTCCACTTGATTGTATGTGAATCACTACGGGGGGTGGTGGTGCGTTGGAAGCCCCTTGATTCCTATTCTCTATTTAATGATGTAAACATTGTTGTTTGACAACACGTGCTGCTTCAATGGCGAATTTCCCCACCGTGTAGTCTGTAAATGTCATCGTACATTGTACCTTTTTCAAAAACCTACCTGTAACTATCTGGAGTTGACACTCTTTATTTATTTATTTTTTTGTTGTGTGTGTGTGCAGATGTTTCGGGGAACATGCTTGTACGTGTGTGTGTATGTATGTATATATATATTGTATACACACGTATTTTAATATACATTATATTCCCAGCAGTACAGGAATGCCCAAGGAAAAATATGATCCGCCGGACCCTAGGCGGATGTACACAATTATGTCGACCGAGGAGGCAGCCAACGGGAAGAAATCATACTGGGCTGAACTTGAAATCAGCGGTGAGTGTCAATGGAGGAGACATTATGTAACATTTGTCTAGTACTGAGAATATGAACAATTTGTTTGGGTTCTATATTTGGTTTATTTTATGTAAGAACTTGTGTGCGTGTCCTATACCCAATGCCTCCTTCTGCAGGTCGAGTACGAAGCCTCAGTACAGCCCTGTGGGGTCTGACCCACCTCACTGCCCTGCACCTCAGTGACAACTCCTTGTCACGCATCCCGCCAGACATTGCCAAACTAAACAACCTGGTTTACCTGGATCTGTCGTCCAACAAAATCAGGAGCCTGCCGTCAGAGCTCGGCAACATGGTGTCGCTCAGGTAAAAAGCTTTCCATCCCAAATGTGCATCCAGCCCCCTTAAATATATTGGCCCTTTTAATTAGTGGAAGTGGTGCTCCTCGTTGTTGTTGTATTAAATGAAAGGCTATGATCTGGCTCCCCTCTCCCACAAGTGGGCTGATTCCTAACTCCCATCTATCTACTCCACAGGGAACTTCTTTTAAATAACAACCAGTTGCGGGTTCTGCCTTTTGAATTGGGGAAACTGTTCCAGTTACAAACGTTGGGGTTGAAAGGTGAGTGGTCTCCCGCCTATCTTGCTTGGACCATACTTGAGTTGGTGTGTTTGGCGAGGCTCATTGTGGTGCCGTCTGTTGGCTTGTCCAGGAAACCCACTAGCACAAGAGATCATGAGCCTCTACCAGGAACCCGATGGCACGCGCCGCCTGCTCGGCTACCTGCTGGACAACCTGGCGGGAGCCATCAAACGACGTGAGTGCTCCACGTGGTTGTCTGTTGAAATCTGAAGTGTATCAATCGTGTGTTTGAACAGTGAACGGCAGCCTCAACATCACGCTGTGACTTGTGTAAACCCTTGTTTGTGTGTATGATGTGACAGAACCCACAGAGCAGCCTCCCGCCCGGTCATGGATCGCACTCCAGGAGCCAGACCGGACACGAGCCTCGGGTAAGGGCCGCCTTAGGCAAACTTCACTTGTATGGGACATGAACCTGTGGGCAGTTTCTAAGATTTGGTACAATTCAATGAACTTCCAACCGGTGATGTGAGGTTTTTTTTTTAATCATTGTTATTTGAGTCTACCGCAATGTCATTTATATCCCTCAATACAAATGTGATCAGTCACTAGTTAGAACACACATGGTGGTTGGTTACAGTAGATTGACCTGGCAGTCAGTCTTAATGTATAGCTCTTTTCAGTCATCTGAGATTGACTGGTAGTGATAGTGAAAGTGGTGTGGTCACCAACGTGCATCCACGAGCCAGTTATGACTGGTGAGGAATGACGTGTATAATGTAGTGTACCACGCATTCAATGTTTGAGTTGTGATTTCAAGAAGAGAAGTTTGGCGATGAAGACTAGTATCTGATCGGTTCACACCCATACTGGCTGATACCGGTCCAGCATTTCTGGCTGTTTTCGGAGGCATATGCTCACTGGGATTGGAACAACTCTAGTTACGACCACCTTGTGTCTTTCCTGCTGTGCACAAGTACCGTCTAGTCTGTCCCCTATGCAAGGTTTTGGTGTGATCACTAATTCCAGTACGGCTCTGACGCAGTTCCACAGAAATTGTCTCAAACATTTAGTTAAATAATTTTTTGTGCTAATCATTTTCGATCTGTGATTTGTAGCCACCCCATAGTCTGGGTCTCAGAACTACTACTTACTGTTGCTTCTGTTCTACACAAATATATGTAAGCTTCTTTCTAAGTCACTTGCTTTTTCTAAAGCTATTAATGAGCTAATGTCATCTACAAAATCATGATTTATTTTTCTCCAATGACAATAATGACTATGTAATAATGGCAGGAGGTGCAGTGTGATAAGCTGAATGGCATTCGAGGCGCCCAACATTTGAATGAAAATACTGGATTCACTTAATTTATTAATTTTTGCATGACTGATTGCAGCGGCACTAGTAATCCAGCCGCGCCACTGCTGGACGCATGTAGGGGAACCACTGCTATCCACATGCAAATCCTTACCAAACAGGTTTTTTTTTGCATATTCTGAAAGGCTTGTCAGACTAGCACATTTCTTTGTCCATCTGAAGCCAAAATTGTATAATTATAATGCACATTTTCTATGCCACATTGAGGGCTGGGGACACGGTGTGTACCGTTGGTGCCTAATGGGCCTTTTTTATCCCTGGGAATATATATGGAGCCATTTAGTGTTCAGCCACACTTGTGAGCATTGACATGAACAAATTGTGGTTAAAGCGAAAAGGATCATTACTGTTATTTGTGTTTGAGTATACTTTGCATCGGCCGAGCACGACCATGCGCCGTACAACATTAAAGACAAGAGTTTAAGTTGCATTGTAGCCATTCATTCGTGTTGCATTTTTGTCAATGCTGTCATTTTGTATGCAGCAGCAAGTTAGTTTCTCAACCTGGTGGCACTGATAGAAAGATGCTTGTGAGGTAAAGGCTAACAAACAAGTTGGTTATATCCGTGTTCCATTACTACAATACTATAGGAAATGAAGCGTGCTCTGCCTTTGTTTTCCCTGCCAACTTGTATTTTCGTATCAAACCTTGCATTTTCCACGTATGAAATTGGATTGAACTTTATTTGTGCCTCTGCATTACAATGACACAGTAGCTCTTGCTTCACGGGGTCGTTTTCCAGTGTGACATTTCCCTGATGCTCAGGATTATGTGACTTTATATGATCCCATATAAGACAGTGGTGCATTGTGAGCCCTTTTTTACCTGCCTCAAGAGTTTATATCGTATAACTTGTAAAATGCAAATTCTCTGTGACAACACTAACCCAGGGCCAAAGACATTTCCTTGTGTACACGTGCGTGTGTGTTCAACACGTAAACACCTCGGGCCATCTAGAAAATAAATTCTAGAATCCCTTTATTTATTTTTCTGATGCAGAAGAGCTGAATTTTCCACCCTTCCCATCATACAGGGATACAGAATGTATAGTTGCTGGCAATTTGATACCCTATGAATGGGTGGTGGGTCATGTGCCACTGAAGGACTGCAAATTGATTATGGGTCACCAGTCCAAACTGTGCCAAAAACGGATGCGGTTAAAAGACTGCGCCTGAGCCCATGTTGTCCCTGTGTTTTCCAGCACTGTTCTCAGTGATGTGCTACAATGTGCTGTGTGACAAGTACGCCACGCGGCAGCTGTACGGCTACTGCCCCTCATGGGCCCTGAACTGGGAGTACCGGAAGAAGTCCATCATGCAGGAGATCCTGAGTTGCAACGCAGACATCATTAGCTTGCAGGTAACTGTGTAGCCAATGACCAAAACCCTACAGGGACCTATACTCTCCGTGCACACTATGCCGGTGTACGATGGTATTCATGCCAATATGATGTATTTTGATACTTGGCTGGAAACCGGTTACGGTACTGTAATCTGAGACCGGCCAAGGTTGGTTGTGCTCACGGTTGACGCGTTCCGTTGGTTCCCTGCAGGAAGTGGAGACGGAGCAGTACTACAGCTTCTTCCTGCCCGAGCTCAAGGAGCAAGGCTACGAGGGGTTCTTCAGTCCAAAGTCGCGCGCCAGGACCATGTCCGAGTCGGACCGCAAACATGTTGACGGATGTGCAGTTTTCTACAAGACGGAGAAGTAACTAGTTGCATTTTTACTAATCGTTGACGTCCTCGATCTTTTGATAAATGGACAAGTACTTATTATCCATATATTTGCCATTTACAGTATTAATGTCGGGCCTTTCTGGCCACAGCTATCATTTGACTGACCATTTCTCTTAACTACTTTAATTGAGCTGCTCTCACAGAAGTGCTGCTAAACTGTTTTGTAATGGAACTGCGTTGGTATGCAAGCACTGCAAAGTGATGACACTTGACTATACCCCACAAAAAAACAGATGTGGCTCTGCCAAGGTCTTTTTTTTGAAAGCATGCTGCATTCTTTACTGCCTAATGCTTTGATTCATATGTGCCCAGAAGCTGGTTCCTGAGCACTCGAGTATACTTAAAAGGCCCATTGATGTTTTGAAATGAGACTATGGTCTCAGACCTTGGGTGACTAATGGTTATCCTCTCCTCATTGCCGCTCCAGGTTCAGTGTGGTGCAGAAGCACACGGTGGAGTTCAACCAGCTGGCCATGGCCAACTCTGAGGGCTCGGAGGCCATGCTGAACAGAGTCATGACCAAGGACAACATCGGCGTGGCTGTCCTGCTTGAGGTTCGCAAGGAGATGATGGAGCTCTCCTGTGAGTAAACGACCCTCTTGACCCCCCCCCACGCTTTTCGTTTTCCCAGGGCTGTGGTCAATTAGAACAATTCCTAGTCTTTTATTTGATTGTTTTACTCGTGCAATAAACCAAGGGGGTAATATTTCTGTTAAATGATTAAGTTACAATTATCAAATTACTCGGCAGCTATCAGTAAATCTAATGTGGACCTGTGAGCACCTAATGAAGTATAGTAGACTGTCCAAAAACAACCAATCAATTCCCTACAGTAAAGTTCCTGGTTGCCTTCCTCTGCGCAAGCACAATTGGACATTGTTTTGTGGGAGGGGCTTGGGGCACTGGACCTTTCACATTCTTGTCGAACTTCCTCTAAATCTATGCTCTACTTACGATGACAACTGTGACAACATTTTAAAGTCTAGTTGCCTTATTTGCTCAAGGTTCTTACTGTGGAGAAGCAGTTATCTGCAGCACATACAATGAAGCTAATATATAAATGTACTTTTAGTATTGTATAGAATCACTTGTACATACATTCACTTGTACATACATATCAAAAGCCACTAGTGTTTTTGTGTGCGTCTTTGGAAAAATGCAGTGCTTTTCTTCTTGCCCTAAGGTAAATGTGAACATGATGTCATGGTATCTATAGCTCTAGGGACCATGGTAAATGTTATTTAATAACATTGCTGGGCCTTAATGGAATCTCCTGACATGACTTCCTGTATGCCTTTGGTGCCGGTGCTTGGATTGTAATGAAATGATCATGTTGTTCTAGCTCAGACTGGAGTTGGTTCTTGCTGTGTCTAGCCTCACTCTACCTCTATTGGATACAATCAATAGAGGAATTAATGCTACAAAATCTGGTCTCATGATCTGGTGATTAGCATGCGTAGGGATGTCGGCATGGCACGATCATAACAGAAGTAGCTTTGGTACCTTTTTATTTTTTTCCTTTTTTGAAAATGGCAGCAATGTTTACAAACACCAGCCCCTCCACATTACAGGCAGGTGTAAGATATCACTATTGTCGTTGTTCATAAAATGGTCCTGCGGCCTACCTGAGTAGGGCAGCACATGAGACCGCAGTTGTAGCTGGACATGAGTCAATTGGACTAACATGCTATCAATGAAGTGTGAACCAAATCTACAAAACAAAGCCATCCTAAAATAAAAGCAAAAAAATAGCTCATTTCAGCCCTTCATTCATTGATCTGAGATCTCTGGGATTGGGAATGTTGCAGTGCCTCCTGCCTGATGGTAAGCCGGTACTCCCATGACCGGTGTGTGTGAGACACAGTCCCTGTCCCCCCCCCTAACTCCTCCTTCCCCCCACCCCTAACATCCTCCTCCCTGTGCTCTCAGCTGGAAAATCTCTCCACGGCATGGAGAAGCAGCTTCTGCTGGTGGCCAACGCCCACATGCACTGGGACCCGGAGTACTCAGACGTCAAGCTGGTCCAGACCATGATGTTCCTGTCGGAGGTGAAGAACATCGTGGACAAGGCCACGCGCAGCCTCAAGCTCTCCTCGGTGTCCGGGGAGACCAACGCCATCCCCCTGGTGCTGTGTGCCGATCTCAACTCCCTGCCGGACTCCGGTGAGTGGTTTTATAAACGATAGCGGTGTTTGACTGGATATGAGAATCGGCTTAACCCTAGCAATTGTTTCGGAGGACCCACGATGACCTTTGGCTTTCTCCCTCTCCCCCCCCCCCCCCCAGGCGTGGTGGAGTACCTGAGCACGGGCGGCGTGGACTGCACCCACAAGGACTTCAAGGAGCTCCGCTACAGCGACAGCCTGACCAACTTCAACTGCAACGGCAAGAGCTCGTCCAGCGGCCGCATCACCCACGGCTTCAAGCTGAAGAGCGCCTACGAGAACGGCCTGATGCCTTACACCAACTACACCTTCGACTTCAAGGTGACCGCCTTTCCATGTGTGCTGGCGTAGCGCCGGCCTGTGGTGATTCTAGATGGGTCGTTTGGTGCCCTTTGACTGGTTGTTGTCATGTCCCGTTATAAAGTCTTAACTGTATTATGGTGATGATTTAAAAAATATTAGGTTGAAACAAAAAGAAAATGGAGAACTAGTTTTAGTCTGATGCCATACTTTACATTTCAATGTAATGAGTTAAGAATGGCCTTTTGAATACATAAAAATATAGGTATTGGTCTGTCATGTGGAATTCCACATGATATCAATTACTATCACATCACTATATTAATATCAGCTGTGATTATCAGGATTTAGTCCAAATCGCCCAGCCCTATGTTAATGCTTTGTATTCTTATTTATATTCAACTTATTGCATGTTTGTTGACGTGTTCCGGTGAGCTCCTCCGCAGTGCCAACTGTTGTTCCTTGTGTGCCTCGCAGGGTGTCATCGACTACATCTTCTACTCCAGGCCGAGCCTGAACGTGCTGGGCATCCTGGGGCCCCTGGACCCCCACTGGCTCCTAGAGAACAGTATCAGCGGCTGCCCGCATCCCCACATTCCCTCCGATCACTTCTCCCTGTTCGCCCACCTCGAGCTGCTCCTACCCAACCTGCCCCCCCAGGTGAACGGGCTGCGCAGGTAGTGAGTCCCCACCCACTCACACCCCCCCCCCCACCCACCTTCCCAACTCTCACCGTCGGGGCTGAGCTGCAGCCACAGCCTCTCCCGTTCCAACCTCCCGCCCACCTTACCTACCAGCGCTTCTCTCCCCGCACTGCTGGAGGGAGACGGAAACACAACCTGTAAAATAATCGTACAGTGGGGTCTGGCCGACAGGGATTTCGTATGATGTAATAGATATTCTATATTTTCCTTTTTATTTTATTTTTTTGGAACTGCTTGAGTCAATCCTGTGTTGTGTATTCTGTTTTGGACTCCCCTTTTCCCCTCTCCACGTCATCCCTTCCCTGCATCCCACATGGCTTGCTTCGTCTCTTCCCGCTGGAGCAGACGGTAGCTCCCTTGACCCCCTGTTACTTCGGGTGGTGTTTTGGTTGGAGATCAGCACGCACTGCACAGGGGACCAGAGCAGGGCATTCACTATGTATTCTCTTATTTTATTTAGTTTTTAAAGCCGCAAAGCTAATGGTCGGTCTGTCTGTCCCTGTACAAATCAGAAACCAGCAAAGACAGCAGACACGTCCGCCTCGGATGTCCTGACATTAGCTTGTGCTCACTTTCTCTCCACTCCCCTGGGCAATTCCGGCCGCCAAGCCCCTCGGCTCACGTGGGTTCTTTTAAACTTCAGGGGTTGGGGGTGGGGGTCAAAGCAGACAGCTGCCGGTCGTGTGTAGTGGAGGTGGACGAAGTGTAGTCGTTGAATCAATGAGAGTTTCCCCCTCCCCCCGCCCGCTGTTTTTCTGTGGTCACGGCCTGCCATGGTGCTAACAGTTGGTCTCAACCCCTGACCCCGGCTCTGGTGCACTGGCAGCCAAACCCACCGACGCCCAAAACAACCACGCAGCTTACGCCTCTGTCCCCTCCACCCGAGACAGCTGGGGGCAGGGAAACTGAGCACAGCTACCATCTCCCTAGCACACTGTTTGTCCTCAGATTTACCTAGTCTCATCCAGGCTAGTGATACTTTTATTGTTATTATTGAGCTCACGTGGACCATTTGCCACTCTGCAGGCAAGGGGCAGAGGGGAATTATTTTTAGTAGTCGCTGGTCACTTCCAAGGCAAAGTGAGTCATTGCTTAACAGGAGTTCAACTAGCATCTGTCTGGAGTTGCCATGCTGGTCCACGGACAGACGCCCCCCCCCTTCTCTCCCCCCCCCCCTTCTCTCCCCCCCCCTTCTCTCCCCCCCCCTTCCCTCTCTCCCTCGTACACATACATGTCATTTGCAGGCAGACCTGTAGCACTGTCTTCAAGGCCAGTAACCGCTCTCTCTCCCAGCCATGTGCACCATTCACAAAAGCCGTGGGGGGGGGTTGTGTTTTTCTTTTTTCACAAGTGTTTGTACAGAATAGAACTCTAGATTCAGTCTTTACATGATTGTATATGAACCACAAAAGACCTGTTTTTTGGCGTTTTTTTGTACGAAGAGTAAATTATGATCAGATTTGATATTACCAGCTTGTACAAAAGACTTAAGAGGAGGTTGTTTGCGGCGTTCACCGCCCCGACTTTGCACTCCCCGCTCTTACTACTCACCGTAATGACTATCGGCTCTTTCCTAAGGCCGTTTTTAATTTGGATTACCGCATGTATTGCTAAGATTGTAAATGGACCCTGGAGTAACTGTTGCCTGTCGCCCTCGCTGTGTCCAACGCCACACCACCACCACCACCACCAGTTTAGAGTCACTGCCAGCTGGTGACCTCACACCTGCCTCCCCTTTACACACACTTGCATTCACGCGCCATGCGCCCTCCCCCCGTTATCGTCGCATGGTGCAGGACTCTGACCACGTACTAACTGAACATTGTGCCTCACTGTAGCAGTGTTCCTCGTCTTGCACTGTCCCCCCGTCTCCCCCCCCTCCCCAAAACAAAAACTGGTGAACGCCTGAACAACCTGTTCTTATTTTTAAATACTGTTGAGAGAATTGTGAAGATTTTGTCTTGTTTTTTATTTTTAAATGAGCTGTGACAATGCTATGTGTCTATCCTCCCTCCCATGTGTTGCGCTCCTTAGTAACGGGTATGCTATAAGTATATATGCCCACACAGCCCCCCTCCTATAGGTTTCCCACCCGTTGTTCCTTAGCACAGCCCCGGCTCGCCACACCCTCAATTAGACTCCAGTGTCCCTCCCAGCATGTCCCGTCATCAGTTAGCTTATCCCTGTGCTCCTCCCCGGGTCGTCACCCCCGGCCACAGAATCCCACCCCCAAACGGCCCACTGTTATTGTATTTTTCCCCCCTTGCTCAACCACTCTGTACAGCTTCCCCACTCACCCACCCACCCACTGCAGCTCTGGTGCCATCTCTGTAGCCCTGTACCTCTCTGTGGGTGACCAGTTTGTAGGCCCCCCCCCCCCGGATGTACTTCTGCTACCAGATGTGAGGATAAGAGGCAGTCGGTATGTTGGGTGTCCCTCCCCCCCCCCCCCCATATTTTGATTACCACATAGAAATCTGGAGTTGGTTTCCATACCAAGGTGTGAAGTCTGCCCATGATGAAGCTTGACCGTTATGTTTCATATGGTGCAGGTCCATTGAAAAAAACAGTACATGGATTCAGATGCAGCTTTAGCCCCTCCCCTCCCCCTCTTTGAACACTTTTTAGTGAATAAAGATCGCGCCACTTTTTAAAATGTATTTTGACATACAATATGTCTGAGGGGGAGACCTGAGTAGAGAAGTACAAACTTAATTGTGAGGTTAAGTTTTCTTGTCCGTTTAGTTTGCCCCAACACCTTTTTTTTAATTTTTACTTGTTTCCAATGAAATGGTGTCCAGCTTGATTTTATTTTCTTCCTGAATTGCATTAGTATTGTAGTAGATTTAAAGACTAGCTTTTTGTAAAGTGTGAATAAAAGATGTATCTCATGTTTCCTTTCTAAAAAGATGTTGTGTTGTGTAAATCATGAACTCAATAGTGTTATGGCTGCCACGTTCTGTCCAGTTTATCCTTTTTTATTTATTTTTTTTCCCCCCTCTCGTTGCAAACCAAATCCCGTGTAGCGGTCCTGGTGGACATGTGTCTCGTGAGATGATCGGTCCAAGCCCAACCTTTCCGAAGTGTCGGCACAAATGGATGTTCTTATTGGAGCTGAACGGTGTCATTGTTTTATTGGCAAACATTTTTATGAAGGCGATATTCAACTCTCGTTGTTTTGCATTTCAGCTTTAATTGGGATATGTTGTTGTGACTAGCCGTGTTCTTAGCATAGAACAGGTGACTTGTGGCAGTTCGGTTCTCGGACACTGTTGGCTGGTATGACAAATGTTTATAGTCCTAGACTGGTCCTGTGATCTGTTTTTAGTTTTGGAGTAGCATACTAGTCCCATCTCACTATGTACCATGTGCATCACCGTGGTTAACTCTGTGTTACGCTAGCAAGCTATAGATCAGTCACTAGAGTTTATTTTGGTCCCCACGTTTGTCTGGTCACTGGCGACCGGAGCAGAACGAGGTTCTTCGGGGTAGGAACACTGTGGTGGGACAGCAGTGTTCCTACACACCGCAGAACGAGGTTCTTCGGGGTAGGAACACTGTGGTGGGACAGCACTGGGTTTTCCCAGGCCTACTTTGTTTTGACTTGTTTTTTGTTTTTTTCCGTTTCGATGTTGTACACCAAAGCTGCTTGTGTTAAGTTTGAGCCCCCTGCTACCATCCCCTAGTCGTAATTGACGCGTAGGGCTTGAACCAAAAGCAAATATACTAGTCCTCTAAATAACATTCACACGTTGCATCCCAAAAGTGCTCGCCGGCCGCCAGTTGGTCTCTTGGATTCGGCTGTTCCCCAGAAACTTGGCAATAATACCATAGAGACGCTATTCCTGGATTTAAATAGTTTTTAACCTGGAAACCCTGGTTTAAGATGACCTCTTTGTTGAACTGCAGCCCGTTTGTAGTTGTCCCGTCCTTCCCCCCCCCGTGAAGTCTCTCCGTTCTCGTCACCTTCCTGCTCCTTTCATGGTGTATATTTACCACCCTGCCGATCTAGCCTGATAGTGGTTCAATAATCAGGATTGTCTATCGTTTAGTCAAATGAGTACACATATATTGATCTGTGTCACTGTGTTAATTACACTGGACCAACAATTGTTTACCATTCATAAAATACCAGCAAAAAATGACGAATAATATAACCTGGAGGAAAAAAGCCCACTTGCACAAATGTTGTAGAATGTTCATTAACCCAGATCAGAAATCAAGGCAGCTGTTTTCAAATCAACACACTGATTTAAAAATATATATCAAAGACAAAGCTGAGTGGTAAACAATGCTCTTTCTGTTCCCTTTGCCGTCCTCTTGACAGTTTTCAGACTATACTTTTCTCTCTGACTATAGGGGTTCTGCTTGTTTCCTTTACACTTCTATGTATTTTCCTACTTCTGGTGGAAATAAATTCTATATTATCTGTTTTAAGCGGTGTCACCTCTTATTCTTTGCCATGAATATTAAAAAAAATAATAATTCTATATGTTCTACTTGTTCTCGCCTGTTCTGTGGTCTAGTGGGTCCGTTAAATGCGCTGTGTTCTCTGGGCTGGTGATCTGATGGGTGAAAGTACATCTATATTATATTATATAGCTTTATTTCAAAACTAGTTTCACTTGAACAATAGGATTTACCTTTCAACTTATTGTTTCTGGCCGCATGGTGGAGCCAAAGGACCACCTAAAAATACACTTCAACCCTGAATTTGTAAATGACGCCAATGCATAATGGTAATTGCAATGCAGATGTCTGCTATATTTGTCTTATCTACCAGATAATGGGAACATATAATTAATGTACATTGTGACTAATAATTAAATTAACAGCAACTTTTGTTTTAAGTGGTAGTCAATATGTTGTTTTTCCATGTCTAATGAGCTCTGTGGAACGCAGAAGAAGAAACTGTTCTGACAAACAATCCCAGTGCCAAATTACAAGATGAATCGTTAAAAAAATGCTTGACAAAAGTTATTTTAAAATAGTTTTCTTGCTAAACAACACGCACACATGGTTTTTTCCATCAACACTGGTCTGTTGACCAGACCAGTATATAAACGTAATCTCTTCACAAGAACAAAACGTCTTCCTTTATTTCTGCAATAACATCTTGCAGCCACATTTAAAGTGATCTAAACGAGACACTAATGGCATTAAAAAGTGTTTTTCACATCCGAACAACAGCAACACGCTTCTTTTCGACCAGAACCGACCTGTGTTTTGTAAACTCATCAGCGGTTGGAGTGTGGGTTTGTTTCTGTTTAGTGACGGGCCTGTAGCTGGGCTGCACCGCGGCTGTGGAATGGCCGTCCTCATCCTTTAAGGGCAGGACCAGGACCCTGGACTCTTTTAAGATGGGCCTGAAAAGCTTTTTTATTTAGGAAGACCTTTTTTTGTTAATAGTGTTCACTATTGTAAGTCATTGTATTGTTTGTTTGCTGTTTTTAACTTTGTAGCACTGAGATTTTTTGCAATATAAATAAAGCATTAATGGCCTACATATAGTTTTCATTCTCTGGTCAATGGGCACACGATCGCCAATGGCAACGCATCTAGCAATCAGATAGGCTTACCGTTGTGTCGTTGTGCCATAAAAGTCCGGATATAGTCCGGAAGAGGATTCATTTTCCGGGAAAGGGATGTAAATCGTATGTGAGTGTGCAGAGTCTAATTCCAAGATCTAGGGAAAACTATGGAGCTGTGACTCAACTTCCCTGGTCTCAACCCCATGGAACCAAACCGTCTTAAAACACTGTAGGGGATTTTACAGCCTAATGCCTGAATGATTGAAGATCATCGTCATTGTTTAACAGAGCATACAGCATGCAAACTAAAACCACAGGAGGAACTGTATTGATGCAACGATCCATCCCTCCATCCCTTTGCTTTGATCAGAGTTGAACTTTACCTGGAGACTATCACTGCTTTGGACTCATAACTCACTCCTCGCTCCTTCTCCTCCTCTCTTTCCTACACACACATGGACACAGACAGACAAACAGACAGACACACACACATATATATATATATATATATACACACACACACTCACACACACACACACACATATACAAACACACACACACACACACACACACACATATACATACACATACACACACACACACACATACATATATACACACACACACACACACTAAAATGAGGCACAAGACAGTGTCTAACATTTACTAAGACAGTGTGTTACTCGCAGCACCAGTAGACCTCTGTGTCCTACAAACCGATTCTTGAATTTAATAAAAATGCATTTTGGAAAGACATTTATCTTGATTCATACAAACCAACAACATCAATAACTAAAGAACAAAGGGTTGTTTA
>CM051001.1:32686765-32694265 GCA_027704905.1 Muraenolepis orangiensis
CCACCCCTCCATCTCTCTCCCCATCCCCTCCCCCTCCCCCCTCCCTCCCTGCCCACCCCCTCCATCTCTCTCCCCATCCCCTCCCCCTCCCCCCTCCCTCCCCTCCCCACCCCCTCCCCCCCTCCCCCTCCCCCCCTCCTCCTCCCCCCCCCCCCTCCCCCCCCTCCCCCCCCTCCCCTCCCCCCCCCCTCCCCCCCTCCCTCCCCACCCCCTCCATCTCTCTCCCCCTCCCCCCTCCCTCCCTCCCCACCCCCTCCATCTCTCTCCCCCTCACCCCCCTCCCTCCCTCCCCACCCCCCTCCATCTCTCTCCCCCTCCCCCCCCTCCCCCCCCTCCCTCCCCACCCCCTCCATCTCTCTCCCCCTCCCCCCTCCCTCCCCACCCCCTCCATCTCTCTCCCCATCCCCTCCCCCCCCCCTCCCTCCCTCCATCTCTCTCCCCTCCCCTCCCCCTCCCCCCCCTCCCTCCCCACCCCCTCCATCTCTCTCCCCATCCCCTCCCCCCTCCCCCTCCCTCCCTCCCCACCCCCTCCATCTCTCTCCACATCCCCTCCCCCCCTCCCCCCTCCCTCCCTCCCCACCCCCTCCATCTCTCTCCCATCCCCTCCCCCCTCCCCCCTCCCTCCCTCCCCCACCCCCTCCATCTCTCTCCACATCCCCTCCCCCCCTCCCTCCCTCCCCACCCCCCTCCATCTCTCTCCCCATCCCCTCCCCCTCCCCCCTCCATCTCTCTCCCCACCCCCTCCATCTCTCTCCCCATCCCCTCCCCCCCTCCCCCCTCCCTCCCTCCCCACCCCCTCCATCTCTCTCCCACCCCTCCTCTCTCCCCATCCCCTCCCCCCTCCCCCCTCCCTCCCTCCCCACCCCCTCCATCTCTCTCCACATCCCCTCCCCCCCTCCCCCCTCCCCACCCCCTCCATCTCTCTCCCATCCCCTCCCCCTCCCCCCTCCCTCCCTCCCCACCCCCTCCATCTCTCTCCACATTCCCTCCCCCCCTCCCCCCTCCCTCCCTCCCCACCCCCTCCATCTCTCTCCCATCCCCTCCCCCTCCCCCCTCCATCTCTCTCCCCACCCCCTCCATCTCTCTCCCCATCTCCTCCCCCCCTCCCCCCTCCCTCCCTCCCCACCCCCTCCATCTCTCTCCCCACCCCCTCCATCTCTCTCCTCATCCCCCTGCAGTATGGGACACCCCCGAGTGACGTGGGTTCAGCGGATTTAGGAAACTGTCTGGTTGTGTCATGGGAGCCATGGGAGAAGCAAGTTGTGTGTCTCTTTTGTGTGTGTGTGTGTGTGTGTGTGTGTCTGGTGTTTGTGTGTGAGTGGTGTGTGAGTGGTGTGTGTGTGTGTGTGTGTGTGTGTGTGTGTGTGTGTGTGTGTGTGTGTGTGTGTTGTGTTGCAACGCAACGGAACGGCGAAGAAGAGAGAGAGGAAGGAGCAGAAGGTGAAGATGGCGTGAGGGCCCTCTCAAGTGTCCCGGGGAACAGAGCGTTTTGGTTGTGGCTTTTTTCCTCTTCTCCCTCAGATGGCAGATTGTTCCGTGACGAGCGGCAGCGTCATCGCCGGGATCAGCTCTGTGTGAGTATAAGAATGGAGACGACTGCGGGGAGGAGAAGCCACGGCAGGAGTCTGAGCGGGTGTCTTGATGTTCGTCGTGAGGGGGGGTGGGGTGGGGGTGCGGGTGGGGTGGGGTGGGGGGGGGGGTGTTATTGACTTTGAACGCATCTGTTGTTTCTCGGCGTGCCGCACAGTGTTTGTGTTAACCACTTGTTTTTCCAGTCTGTCCGTCTGTCTGTCCGTGTGCGCACTTCGTCTGGGAGGGGGGGGGGGGGGGGGGGGGCTGTGTGTGTGTGTGTGTGTGTGTGTGTGTGTGTGTGTGTGTGTTGAAGGGGGGGGGGTGAGTAAGTGTAAGGCAGATGTGTTCTTGTGCGTGCCGCACTGATTTGTTTTGCACATGGTTTGTGTGTATGTATTCAAACACGTGTGGGTGTGTGTGGAGGGTGGGTGTGTGTGTGTGTGTGTGGTGTGTGTGTGTGTGTGTGTGTGTGTGTGTGTGTGTGTGTGTGTGTGGAGGGTGGGTGTGTGTGTGTGTGTGTGTGTGGAGGGTGGGTGTGTGTGTGTGTGTGTGTGTGTGTGTGTGTGTGTGTGTGTGTGTGGTGTGTGTGTGTGTGTGTGTGTGTGTGTATGTATGCACGCTGCATGTGTCATTGTTTGAACTTGTCTTTGTTTATTTGTGTATGTGTGTGTGTGTTTGTGTGTGTGTGTGTGTGTGTGTGTGTGTATTCCTCAAATCCCTTTGTAAACCCAGCCAGTAGACAGACAGATGGACACTTTATGACTCGACTACTTTTCTGGGAAGAGCAGGAAGAGATCCTCAAAAACCCAAACTTCACTAAACAGCGTTGGTCCTTCTGAGGTTCTCCTCAGCCAGTCGGAGATCCGCCTGCCCCACGCTGCTCGGTTCTTCTTTCAAACACAACTTAGCTCACCGTGGACAAATTGGAACGACGGTCTTCCTTTTTGCCGCGATTGGCCTGTCACGCTTTGTGCTGTTTACTCTTTGTGCACAAACAGCACATCCTGTCAGGACGACCCCTTTGGAACCCCAGGGAACATTGAGGAGGCTTCTTACTCTCTCTCTCTCTACTCTCTCTCTCTCTCCTCTCTCTCTCTCCTCTCTCTCTCTCTCCCTCTCTCCTCTCTCTCTCTCTCTCTCTCTCTCTCTGTTGTCGGCATGTCTCTCACGTTGGGATCGGCCAAACGCAACAAAAGGAGGAAGAAAAACCAGCGCTGACTGATGTGTGTGTGTGTGTGTGTGTGTGTGTGTGTGTGTGTGGCGCTCCAAAAGTTATTTTATTTTATTCTTTTTTTCCGCATTTGGTTGTTTTTCCCTTTTTAGTTGTTGTGATCTGGTTCTATCTGGCTGCGTAGGCTCTGCTAGGCAGAGGAACATGGAAGAGAAGCACAAGAGAGTTTGACAAATAATGAGATGATTAAAAGATCCAAAACATGATGGTATTGAAGAGAGAGAAGAGAAGAGATATGTGATCTCACCTCTTTCCTTCCCCTGTGATCCTGTCTCTCGTTGGCACGCCGTGGTCGGTAGGTTCCCCTGAAGGGTCTCTGCTGCTGGACTAATGGAATGACACTTAAGACTCACCCATCACCTCTCAGGCGCGATAGAAGAAGCCCTAACGCCTTCCTCCCATCTGCCGCTCATCGCAAACCCCCTCCTTTTCCTCAAGATCTGCTCGGGCACAACACATTTTTCAAGGCGAACACTTAATTGACGATCAAAGCAGGATTTTCGCCGTGTGTGTGTGTGTGTGTGTGTGTGTGTGTCTCTCTCTCTCTCTCTTGTTCTCTCTCCAACGTTATATCCTCCTAATATAAACCCAGGGCACAAGCTGCGATGATCCATATTTTAGGACAGCCGGCGCCGGCGTCCTAAAACCATAAAGGAATCACAAATGCGGTAATCCAAGCGTCTTCCTTCATAAATAATTGCAGGCGTGGGGCGGAGAGGCTCCCTAAGAGAGGCTCCCTGAGAGAGGCTCCGGGAGAGAGGCTCCCTGAGAGAGGCTCCATGAGAGAGGCTCCCTGAGAGAGGCTCCCTGAGAGAGGCTCCCTGAGAGAGGCTCCTGGAGAGAGGCTCCGGGAGAGAGGCTCCCTGAGAGAGGCTCCCTGAGAGAGGCTCCGGGAGAGAGGCTCCCTGAGAGAGGCTCCCTGAGAGAGGCTCCTGGAGAGAGGCTCCGGGAGAGAGGCTCCGGGAGAGAGGCTCCCTGAGAGAGGCTCCCTGAGAGAGGCTCCGGGAGAGAGGCTCCCTGAGAGAGGCTCCCTGGGAGAGGCTCCCTGAGAGAGGCTCCCTGAGAGAGGCTCCTGAGAGAGGCTCCGGGAGAGAGGCTCCGGGAGAGAGGCTCCCTGAGAGAGGCTCCCTGAGAGAGGCTCCCTGAGAGAGGCTCCTGGAGAGAGGCTCCGGGAGAGAGGCTCCCTGAGAGAGGCTCCTGAGAGAGGCTCCGGGAGAGAGGCTCCCTGAGAGAGGCTCCCTGAGAGAGGCTCCTGGAGAGAGGCTCCGGGAGAGAGGCTCCGGGAGAGAGGCTCCCTGAGAGAGGCTCCCTGAGAGAGGCTCCGGGAGAGAGGCTCCCTGAGAGAGGCTCCCTGGGAGAGGCTCCCTGAGAGAGGCTCCCTGAGAGAGGCTCCCTGAGAGAGGCTCCGGGAGAGAGGCTCCGGGAGAGAGGCTCCCTGAGAGAGGCTCCCTGAGAGAGGCTCCGGGAGAGAGGCTCCGGGAGAGAGGCTCCCTGAGAGAGGCTCCCTGAGAGAGGCTCCGGGAGAGAGGCTCCCTGAGAGAGGCTCCCTGAGAGAGGCTCCCTGAGAGAGGCTCCCTGAGAGAGGCTCCGGGAGAAGACCTTTAGCGGAGGAGCGGAGGATGCTCTACACCTGCAATATAAATTAAGTGTTGGGTGTGAGCGGTGATGTCAGTTGTGTTGGGGGGGAGGGGGGGGGGATCTGTACCCTCCGCATCTGACAGGCACTAGTTATAGCCTCCACCTGATGTATCAGTCCTGTTTACTGCCTTTCGTGCCCCCCCCCCCGGACAGAGACGGGCTTCCAAGCGTTTAAAACAGAAGCTGTTCCCCCAGTAACACCTGTGGTTGTGGCTGGTTTGGGCTGGAGGAAGCCGGACCTATACGGCTGCAACGGCCGCTCGACGGACAGGTGGCCTCGAGATGCCTGCCAGCCATCATATGGTCATCATGACCCATGTCTGTAACCACAGACGTACGGTGTTTTGGATTGGATATAAACCTCACCTAACAAGCAGTATGGATGGGTTTCTGTGGCCTTCTTTATGGTTAAGAACCCACCTTCTTATCTTGAAAGAGCTCTCAAAGAAGCCACGTTGAGGCTGGTGGCCCCGCGTGGTCTGCTACACGGAGATGCTCCTCTTCAGGTAAGCTGCTTACAGATCCCCTGCTGCCTCTTCTGAGAGGACCTCCAGATGACTGCTGTGACTAACATGGGGAGGCTGGAATGTGGAGAGGACCTCTTATACCGGGTCAGTTCAACACCTTGCACCACATTACATTACACTACATTACATTACATTACAGTCATTACATTACATTACATTACATTACATTACATTACACTACATTACATTACATTACATTACAGTCATTTAGCAGACGCTTTTATCCAAAGCGACTTACAATAGTGTGTTTCAACAAAGGAAGGTAAGAGAACAACTCGTCACCAGAAGTCAAAAGTGCATTTTATTCCTAACAAGTCTCCAAGAACTGAACTAGTGCTCAGGTAGAAGTACGATAAGTTCAGGTAAAAGTACAGTAAGGTACAGTAAAGTACAAAAAGTGGCAAACAATATATATCAATATCTAGAACAATATCTAACTAATAATCTACTTCGATAATCGACTGGATCCGGGTAGTGTTTCCTGAAGAGGTGAGGAGGAAGAGGAGGAGGAAGATGGGCAGTGACTCTGCAGTCCTGACCTCCGTGGGGAGTTGGGGGCTACAGGACAGAGAAGAGCTGTGACCGCCTAGATCGGCCCCTAAGCGAGGGGGCAAGCAGACGGCCCGAAGAATCCACGCCCTGCATCATCAAGCAGTTCAATATCGTCTGTCCCTGGAGTTTATCCGGATATCTTTACCTAAAGAGACCAATAAGCCACAACCCCAAAAGCAATATGGAGCGGTCAAAGGAATGGCTGAGATTTGTCATGAGTCATGCTCCCAACAGTGGATGTTTGCTCGCCGTGCAAGCTAAAAGAATTCTGCAGCAATTCTGGAAGCTTCCCACCGCGGGCCCTATTAAAAAGTCATGAATCAATTTAGGCCTTGTTGAAAATTTCAAACAGTGCCTTCATTAAAAATGCACCGCAACCTCTGTCTGTCGCTTGTAAATACCGTGTCTGAAACGTGCCGGTCGATGAGCAACGTCTCGGGAAACGGAAAAATATCAAAGCTCGCAAGCTCGGTTCTGTTTCTCTTGTGGTGTCCAGGGCGATCACTAAGGTGTGTCTTTTTAATGCTCGTCAAATGCATTTCAAGCAACCAAAGGCGACCAACAAGTTCTCTACGAGCACGTATTTCATCCTCCGCTGAACGTCCCACTTGATCTGGAGCCGCTATTGATCCGGCCGTTTACTGAGATGAATACACGGAGACCAGTGCAGTACCAAAGTAACCCAGAGCATTCGAGAAGGCACTTTCTTAATCTCGTCCTTCCCCTCTCACTCTTCAGTCTCTCTCTCTCTCTCTCTCTCTCTCTCTCTCTCTCTCTCTCTCTCTCTCTCTCTCTCTCTCTCTCTCTCTCTCTCTCTCTCTCTCTCTCTTTTTTTTCTCTTTTCTCAGAGAGACGCCCATGCACACACAGACATACAGACACACACACACACAGACACACACACACACACACCATCATCCCTGCTTGCTCCGGTTTCCATGGAAACCTGTGGCGAGGGAGCCGAGGATTCAAGGACAGGTATGTTTGCAAATGAGGGCTCCTTGTATCATGTGTCCACTAAAACATTATCCCCTTGTCTCCGCCTCGGTCCCCCCCAGAACCTCAAACATCTACCCATCCCTGGTTCCAATCTCCGCTTCTGGTCTGACTCTCGTCACCAGAATAACTCTTGGGGAAAACCTTTTTTTGACCAGGATAGCTTAATATAGTTTGTTGTTTTAACTATGGTTTTCTATAAAGTATACGTGTGCTTTTGAGTTTGCTTTTGAGAAGCATAGTCCGATGAGGCCGGAGGAACCAAACGCCGTGATTTGCGGAGAAAGCGAACAAATTGGCATTCTTTGCCATTCCTGAAGTATTTTTCTTGCCTCCGATACTTTCGTAACTTGCTGAAATCCCCACAGATTACGTCAACGTCAAAATTGTGTGTGAAGATGAGTCGGGAAAAGCGAGGCAGGCGTGAAATACAGTACTTACTGTCATCTGACTACCCGTCTAAAGTACAGTACTTACTGTCATCTGACTACCCGTCTAAAGTACAGTACTTACTGTCATCTGACTACCCGTCTAAAGTACAGTACTTACTGTCATCTGACTACCCGTCTAAAGTACAGTACTTACTGTCATCTGACTACCCGTCTAAAGTACAGTACTTACTGTCATCTGACTACCCGTCTAAAGTACTAACTGCTACATCTCAACTATCATGTCAACTATGTAACAGGGTGGGTAACATGGTGGGTAACATGGTGGGTCACATGGTGGGTCACATGGTGGGTCACATGGTGGGTCACATGGTGGGTCACATGGTGGGTCACATGGTGGGTAACATGGTGGGTCACATGGTGGGTCACATAGTGGGTAACATGGTGGGTAACATGGTGGGTCACATGGTGGGTAACATAGTGGGTCACATGGTGGGTCACATGGTGGGTAACATAGTGGGTCACATGGTGGGTAACATAGTGGGTAACATGGTGGGTAACATGGTGGGTAACATGGTGGGTCACATAGTGGGTC
>CM051001.1:32706765-32709265 GCA_027704905.1 Muraenolepis orangiensis
CGCCAATTTTCCTAACACTTCAACGACTGGAGATTTATTTTTCCTCTTACGGCCGTCGTCCATTCCGAATCTTTCCCCACCACACACCACCCCAAAGAATGCATGACCTCCCTCTTCAACCCGCTGCGTTCGATGGCTGTGAGATCCGGCTGCTCGTTGACAGATGAACTGACGGAAAGAAGGAATGAAGGCGTGTTCAGTGCAAAGGGTTGTGTTGTTTTAAGGTGAATGGGCTCGTTATGAATTTGTCACGGGAATTAAACCAATGTGTGTCAACTGCTGAAGTGTAACTGTCTCTGACAGTCACAACAAGCGAGGGGGAGGGGGGAGGGGGGAGGGGGGAGAGGGGAGGGGGAGGGGGGAGAGGGGAGGGGGAGGGGGGAGGGGGAGGGGGGAGGAAAGGAAAAAAAAGGGTCACCTGAAAGAAATGTGGGCACCTGCACATTTGAAGTAGGATAGACCTACTTCTTTTGACACTGCTATACTGATACATATCACACGATTCAATATTCAAGATGTTTATTGATATTAATAATAATAATAATAATAATAATAATAATAATAAATCTATATATAAATAAACTAGGCCTATCCATATCATGTGCATACTGGATGCTTCAGTTAAAATGTCTTCCGTACGGGCTCCTCCCGATGAACAGGACCCAGGAGTGTGAGTAAAGCGGTTTATTGTAGAGTTAGTAGTTCTGAGACGCTCCCCTCAAGTGTGTGTGGTGGTGGCTGGTTTAACCTGTGGGCCCTTGATTACCAAGGACCCACAGGTGGGCAGCCTCACCCAGCAGCCCCAGACTCTAATCGGTCTGACTGGGGCCAGGTGAGGCTGCTTCAACCAGACTCTAATCAGTCTGACTGGGGCCAGGTGAGGCAGCTTCAACCAGACTCTAATCAGTCTGACTGGGGCCAGGTGAGGCAGCTTCAACCAGACTCTAATCAGTCTGACTGGGGCCAGGTGAGGCTGCTTCAACCAGACTCTAATCAGTCTGACTGGGGCCAGGTGAGGCAGCTTCAACCAGACTCTAATCAGTCTGACTGGTCCAGGTGAGGCTGCTTCACATACTCTAATCAGTCTTGACTGGGTGCCAGGTGATAGGCACTTCAATCAACCAGACTCTAATCAGTCTGACTGGGGGCCAGGTGAGCCCTGCTTCAACCAGCCACCAACCACACACACTCCACACTACCGTAAGTAAACAATACTGTACTAAAACAATTCTGTACTCAATAAAAACAACAATAAAATGACTGATGATATTATAAATATATGGGGAATTGGGCAAAAAACATTTAAAAAGCATTTTAAAGTGCCAGTAGTGCAGCAGCATCATGAATACAGTGCAGTACAGTGCAGTACAGTGCAGTAACTGTAATGAGTCCAGAAAGTCCAGCAAAAGTGATGATCTGAATAGAGCAGATCTGCAGATTTGTGAAATACCAATTTTGAAATAAAAGCTGTGAATTTCACTGGAAGAGGACCTTGAATCTCAGAGGAAATCCTCCAAACTCCTCCATCCTCCAGGCTCATCCAGGCACATCAAACACAAACTAAAGCTATTTCCGGTTATTTTGAACAAATTGCAAATGCTTTAGCACATTCAAGCACATGATTAAAAGTTTCGATCGATCTGAATGATGATGCCAATGGTCTGCTGTTTCCTACATTATCAATTGCTTATGTCATGTTGACATGTTACACTGATTACTACTTGAATAGTCTTAACTCTAAAAACATCTAGGCATTCATTCATTGCATAAGTCATTACATGCAAAAAGGTTGAACCAGTTATAATAATAATAATCAAGCATATTTTCTATTAGACTTTTCTGAAAATGTGTCCTTAAATGATGACTTGCTCAGGTGTATCTTGGCTAATCTATGGTTAATCTTGACTTTCACTATTTAGGAGGAATGTGTAAAGAGTTGGATCAACCAATGATCAACCAGTTCTGTGGCGCAAAGGTGGTTCTCATGAACCAAGCAGATATAGACAGAACACAACGTCTGACAACTGGAAGTACAGGGTCAACAGCTGGGAGGAAGGAGAGGGGTAGGGCTGTGTGGTGAGAGGGTAGGAAAACAGAGGAAGAGGTAGAGAGCCAAGGACAGAGGCAGATGAAATAAGGGCCACAATTCATAGGTTTCACGTGACGTCACAACCTTATAGGAACACCCACCTGGAGGGCAAAGCCAGGCTTTCTTCTGCTGCCCGCCAGCTACCTCAATAGCTTTTTCATTAAGGTTACTTTAGCCAGGTTTAGACAAATTCCAGACGGTTGTTGTGCAATTGGATGCACTAACGGACGAGGAGACAAGCCGGTGTGTGTGTGTGTTTCTTTAGAATCCACTCCAGGGCTCCCAGCCGTCATGTGACTGAAAACTATAAAGTTTGGACCTTGTTCTCAGTCATGGCCCTTCAATGGCCGAGGCAAAACCTGGGTTTTAGTAGACATGAGACATGGTGTGTGTGTGTGGTGTGTGTGTGTG
>CM051001.1:32714265-32716765 GCA_027704905.1 Muraenolepis orangiensis
CTCTCCCCTCCCACTCTCCCCCTCCCACTCTCCCCTCTCCCCTCCACCCTCTCCCCTCTCCCCTCCCTCCCCTCTCCCCCCTCCCCTCTCCCCTCTCCCCTCTCCCCTCTCCCCTCCACACTCTCCCCTCCACTCTCTCCTCTCCACACTCTCCCTCTCCCCTCCACCCTCTACCCCTCCACCCTCTCCCCTCCACACTCTCCTCCCCTCCACTCTCTCCCCTCTCCCCTCTCCCCTCCACACTCTCTCCCCTCCCCACTCTCCCCTCCACACTCCCCCTCTCTCCTCCACTCTCCCTCTCTCCCCTCTCCCCTCTCCCCCTTCCCCCTCTCCCCTCTCCCCTCCACACTCTCCCCTCCACTCTCTCCTCTCCCCTCTCCCCTCTCCCCTCGCCCCTCTTCCCTCTTCCCTCTCCCCTCTCCCCTCTCCCCTCTCCCCTCCACACTCTCCCCTCCACTCTCTCCTTTCCACACTCTCCCTCTCCCCTCCACCCTCTACCCTCCACACTCTCCCCTCCACACTCTCCTCCCCTCCACTCTCTCCCCTCTCCCCTCTCCCCTCCACACTCTCTCCCCTCCCCACTCTCCCCCTCCACACTCCCCCTCTCTCCTCTCCCCTCCACACTCTCCCCTCCACACTCTCCTCCCCTCCGCACTGTCCACACCTGCCATCCTTAAGGTGCTGGTCGGCACCTTGGGATCTCTGGAGGCGTTCACCTTTAAATAGACGCCACACGGGCAGCTTGGTAAACACTGGAGGTGTGCAGTGGAATACATTACTGGACAGCCAACGCAGACAGACAGGGATTTCATTTGTCCCTCGGGAAAGGGTGAGAGGGAGAGGTAGAGGGAGAGGAGGAGAGAGAGAGAGAGAGAGAGAGAGAGAGAGAGAGAGAGAGAGAGAGAGAGAGAGAGAGGAGAGAGAGAGAGAGAGAGAGATGAGAGAGAGAGAGAGAGAGAGTGAGAGAGTGAGAGAGAGAGTGAGAGAGAGAGAGAGAGAGAGAGAGAGTGAGAGAGTGAGAGAGAGAGAGAGAGAGAGAGAGAGAGAAAGAGAGGTGAGGTTGGTGAAAGAAGAAAAAAATATTCTTGTGTGTGTGTGTGTGTGTGTGTGTGTGTGTGTGTGTGTGTGTGTGTATGTATGTGTGTGTGTAAACACCTATGCACATACTTGCGGGTCAATAAAGCGCAGGTCTTTGATGTAACCCATGTGTTTGAGCTTGGGAAGAGTATGTCATAGGTTCCTGTTCTTTAGTTTGAATCCCCCGGGTGCATGATCATGTGTGTGTTCATCGTGTGTGTGTGTGTGTGTGTGTGTGTGTGTGTGTGTGTGTGGCCCCACTGTCTGCCTCATACGTCTCCCTATCCCCCCCCCGTCCCCCCCTCCTGGGTAGGGGTGCCATTTGAATGGAACCGCCGTCTCCCTGCAGGAGCCAAAAAAAATCAATTTCTCCAGAGATCACATACCCCACCGCCCCTCCCTCCTCCCCCCCTGCCTCCTCCCCCGCCCCTCCCTCCTCCCCCCCGCCTCCCCCCCCCCCCCTGCCACCCCCCCCCCCCCCCTCTCACCTCTTCTCTCTTCTACTTACCTCATCGCTGGGCTCACTTTAAATCAAACTTAATGACAACACATTAACAACAGAGGCGCTCTCCCTGCCTCCCACTCGCTATAAAAATATATATATATATAAAACATGCCCACAATTCCAGTTTTATTCACTTGCCCCTCACCTTAAAACCTGTCAGTGTGAAGACAAGATGTTACATAAACAATTACTGTGTGGACCTCGGGCAAAGTTAAACTACCAAATATACAAGTCAGTAAAAATTAAATGTAAGTCAGTAAAATGATCAACTGCTTTTTTTGTTGTTATTTCTTTCCTTTTTTATATTGTTGACATTATCCTCCCGTTGTTTCACGGCTAAACGACGGCCCGCTATTTTTGAATGGCAACAGTTACCATAACAGTAAAAAAAACAAAACATGTTCTGCAGGAATCCTCTTTTATGCTTTCTATGCGTCTGCAGTGAAAAGCGCCCTTTGTGATTGGCCCGAGGAGGCTCATTCCTGCGTCTCTGGAGCAACGCATGCGTCCCAACTCGCCCAGGGAAGCAGCAGCCGGTACGACGACCGGCCCTGGAGAGCGGACAGAGCATCAGAGATGAACACCGACCCGCGTGTTGCACCGTGCTCAGCTCACACATCGGTACGCAGAAATGTATCGTCATACAACCCAGGCCAGCCGGCCGGCTCACGCATTAGGATGTTTGTGTAGGTTTAAACAAAAATCACCCCCGTCGCCTTTTTGAGCGATATTACAGAACGATAGGAGGGGTCAGCTTAATGTCAACACGCGCGCCGCGACACGTCGCACTTCTTCTACGGTATGTGTCCACTATGCTCCCCCGGGGCCCGGCTGAGCCTGATCCTCCCTGCGGCCGGTGGATGTGATGGATGGATGTATATCAGGGTTAGCTATCTGGGTGTTGATGCAACGGTGGAC
>CM051001.1:32721765-32726765 GCA_027704905.1 Muraenolepis orangiensis
CGTCCACCACCTCTTCCTCGTCTCTTCCTCCTCGTCCACCACCTCTTCCTCGTCTTCTTCTTCCTCGTCCACCACCTCTTCCTCGTCCTCTTCCTCCTCGTCCACCACCTCTTCCTCGTCTTCTTCTTCCTCGTCCACCACCTCTTCCTCGTCTTCTTCTTCCTCGTCCACCACCTCTTCCTCGTCTTCTTCTTCCTCGTCCACCACCTCTTCCTCGTCTTCTTCTTCCTCGTCCAAGATACATGACACAATATTTTTTTATTGGCCATTTGTAACAAGTACATTGGAACGCTGACTCCCCATTCCCTCCCGCAGTAAACATCTCCAAAACAATACCATAACAATTAAAATAATATATACAATAAAAATAAACAACAACAAAAGCAGCAAAGTGACTGTTAAATGATATATACATGTATTGAATGTACATGTTTTTTTATTAATTAATATTTTTTACAAAAATCTTTTAAAAGCATTTTAAAGTGCTCAGAGTTCAGAAAGTCCAGCAACGTATCTAAGTGTAATGTTAATGACATTTTACGTTATGAAAGTGAAAGTGGCAGCACTCCTAGCAGTTCAGTAGGTCACTGCCTGTGGATAAAAACTATCCTTAAACCTAGTATTCCTTGTACTACCAGGGTGGTTGCAGTCCTTTATGATGGACATGGCCTTCTCCCGACATCTGGTCCTAAAGATCTCCTCAATGCATGGAAGTGCACACCCAATGATCTTCTCTGCTGTCCTCACGACCCTCTGGATGTCTTTCTTGTCCTGAGTGGTGTTGCCGTACCACACGGTGACGCCACCCGTCAGGACGCTCTCTACGGGGCCACGGTAGAAGCTCACCAGCCACCTCTGGTCTATTCTGCTTCTACTGAGGCACCGCAGAGCATAGAGGCGCGGGTGTGCCTTTTTCAGCATGACCTCCTTGTTGCGGGTCCACGCCAGGTCATCGGAAATCTGTAGCCCAAGGAAACGGAAGCAGCTGACGACTTCCACCGGTGTCCCCTCCAGGCTGATGGTGGAGTGGGTGCCCCGGTGGCTCCTGATGTCCACGATGAGCTCCTTGGTCTTGCTGACATTCAGTGCGAAGCTGTTGTCCTCACACAGCGAGTACAGCCGGGGACTGACGCAGCAGCCTTGGGGTGCTCCAGTGTCCACCACCTCTTCCTCGTCCTCTTCCTCCCTGTCCTCTTCCTCCTCGTCCACCACCTCTTCCTCGTCCTCTTCCTCCTCATCCACCACCTCTTCCTCATCCCCTTTCTCTTCGTCCACCACCTCCTCCTCGTCCTCTTCCTCCTGGTCCACCACCTCTTCCTCGTCCTCTTCCTCCTGGTCCACCACCTCTTCCTCGTCCTCTTCCTCCTGGTCCACCACCTCTTCCTCGTCCTCTTCCTCCTGGTCCAGCACCTCTTCCTCGTCCTCTTCCTCCTGGTCCACCACCTCTTCCTCGTCCTCTCTCTCCTGGTCCAGCACCTCTTCCTCGTCCTCTTCCTCCTGGTCCAGCACCTCTTCCTCGTCCTCTCTCTCCTGGTCCAGCACCTCTTCCTCGTCCTCTTCCTCCTGGTCCACCACCTCTTCCTCGTCCTCTCTCTCCTGGTCCACCACCTCTTCCTCGTCCTCTTCCTCCTGGTCCACCACCTCTTCCTCGTCCTCTTCCTCCTGGTCCACCACCTCTTCCTCGTCCTCTTCCTCCTGGTCCAGCACCTCTTCCTCGTCCTCTCTCTCCTGGTCCACCACCTCCTCCTGGTCCACGTCCTCCTCTGCATTTTTAGATAGTTTCCATCCATTGTTGGGATCAACATTCAACGCACCTGTGCGGCTGTACGCTGGTTTGATCACGTGATCAGAACCCACGTGAGTTGTGTGTCACACAAATGCAAAATGTTACGTTTTAGCTAGTGAGACAATGTGTTTCTGCAAGAGGAGGTTTGCACATCGGTGTCTAACTATCTGCACTTGTTTGAGGTTTTTGCCCAAAGAGTGATTGATTCGACAAATGTGTTTAGGCCACTGAGCATTTGGTTCAGAGAATGGGGTTTAGTGTTTTTAATTAGAGGGAAAGATCAGAGAAATACCAAGTGTCAATACCGCAGCGGACGTGAGCGTGGCAACGCGACCTTTAACACCTTCCTGATCTTTGATAATGTCAGCGCCGTGGAGCATCTTGTTCCGATCCGCTATAGGTTTCATAACACCCCCCCCCCCCCCCCCCCACCTCCCACTCACTCCTCCTCCTCCTCCTCCTCCTCCTCTCCTCCTCCACACCATGGCCCCCACATGGCGCCGGCTGGGTACTGCACCCCTCGTCAAGGTGAGAATGGGATGCTGACAAGTGGCAGGTGATATGCCCCCTGTCTCTATATTTATCGGCAAGCATGAGCTCGTCCCCCCCCCCCCCCCCGGGTATGATCACTGAATAATTGATAGTGAGTGGCGACATGAACGCCATCGTCAGAGGTAAAAGGGCAGAGAGCGCATCCGTCTTACTGCGGGCCACAGAACACTGCTCCTCCCCCCTCCGTCTCCCCTCCGTCTCCCCTCCGTCTCCCCCTTCATCCTCGTCCACTGACATCACAAACACCCGCCATTTATTTCACAGGATTAAGAGATAAGAACCACTTTCCACCAAGGGAACCGGGGCGAAGGCGCACACAAAGCCAAAGAGCGACCACACACACACACACACAGACCGTGCTCCCTCTCGTCCACTACCTCCTCCTCCTCCTCCTCCTCCTCCTCCTTCCCTCCACTAACGTTAGCACTCAGAGCTAAGGCTGCCTCAGAGGCAGGGGCATGGATGGAGGGGGGGGGGGGAGAGAGAGAGAGAGAGAGAGAGAGAGAGAGAGAGAGAGAGAGAGAGGAGAGAGAGAGAGAGAGAGAGGAGAGAGAGAGAGAGAGAGAGAGAGAGAGAGAGAGACTTGATCCCAGCCTGAGGCTCCAGTCTCCCCCGTGATATATCTCACCCGCGACCCGACGCTCTGCAAAATCGACAGACAGGAAGAAGGGAAGAGGGGGGGGAGGAGACAGGAGGAGGAGGAGGAGGAGGAGGAAGGAGGGAGTGGGGTGGGGTGGGGTGGAGGAAGGAGGAGGAGGGAGACGGGAGAAGGTGCAGAGTTCAAGAAGGGAGGCAAATGTCTGTGTGGCGCCACATCAAATCGACAGATATACTCCCAAAGTGAATTTGTTCTAGAGAACAACCCCCCCCCCCCCCCCACCCATCCACTGAAATACGCTTCTTATTTATGGGTCCCCACTGATTCAATATCCTACTGATTTATGTCACCCGCTTGAAACGTTATCCCTCGATTGAATGGACGTTATGAGGGGTGATATCAGCTCCATAGCCGTGGTTAGTATATGCCTCCTTTATCAACCAGTAGGTTCAGATGGACCCTATAATCGGTCGGAACGGTTTATCACTGATTCCACTGAGTCTAGATCTAGAACCAGACAGAAATCCATGTCTGTGGAAGCCCCGGCGTAATGCTCAAGGAATGGCTCACTTTCCTATAACAATGGAAAAGGATATATTGTAAGATTGTTTTGTCATTAAAACAACTAACAGACCCAACTATTGCGTGACAAGCTTCGCTCACAAATGAATTGATTTTTCTGTTACAATCATTTCATTTTCATACATCTATTACAATATTTATAAACATACAGTATATAATATTTGTACTGGAATTGGAACTATTTTAGACTCGCTGCAGTAAAATACTTTAGCCACTAGGGGGAATGTATATGATGTTTACTTTGTTACTATGGCGGTTGCTAAGGATGCTGCTATCGCTGAAACCATGATGGAGCTGTCTCGTGATAGTAACGTCAAGTTCCTGTTGGCTAAAACAAGATGGCTCACATTCCTCTTATTCTCAGTGGAAATACTATTGTTTTTGTTTGTAGTAGTGAGTAGCGAGTAGGGAGTAGGAGTAGGGAGTAGGGGGTAGGGAGTAGGGGGTAGGGAGTAGGGAGTAGGGAGTAGGGAGTAGGGAGTAGGGAGTAGGGAGTAGGGAGTAGGGAGTAGGGAGAAAGGAGTAGGGAGTAGGGAGTGGGGAGTAGGGAGTAGGGAGTAGGGAGTAGGGAGTAGGGGGTAGGGAGTAGGGAGTAGGGAGTAGGGAGTAGGGAGTAGGGGTAGGGAGTAGGGAGTAGGGAGTAGGGAGTAGGGAGTAGGAGTAGGGGTAGGGAGTAGGGAGTAGGGAGTAGGAGTAGGGGGTAGGGAGTAGGAGTAGGGAGTAGGGAGTAGTGAGTAGGGAGTAGGGGTAGGGAGTAGGGAGTAGGGAGTAGGGGTAGGGAGTAGGGAGTAGGGGTAGGGAGTAGGGAGTAGGGAGTAGGAGTAGGGGTAGGGAGTAGGGAGTAGGGAGTAGGGAGTAGGGAGTAGGGAGTGGGGAGTAGGAGTAGGGAGTAGGGAGTTGGGAGTAGGGAGTGGGGAGTGGGGAGTAGGGAGTAGGGGTAGGGAGTAGGGAGTAGGGAGTAGGGAGTTGGGAGTAGGGAGTAGGGTGTAGGGAGTGGGGAGTGGGGAGTAGGGGGTAGGGAGTAGGGAGTAGGGAGTGGGGAGTAGGGAGTAGGGAGTAGGGAGTAGGGAGTAGGGGGTAGGGGTAGGAGTAGGGAGTAGGGGGTGGGGAGTAGGGAGTAGGGGGTAGGGGGTAGGGAGTGGGGAGTGGGGAGTAGGGAGTATGGAGTGGGGAGTAGGGAGTAGGGAGTAGGGAGTAGGCAAATGATTTTCAGCTTTTATTCAATTTAGCTGATGAGCTCACTATATAGTGCCCTACGTTGAACTCCAGTAGGAGTAGGCATGATTTCTGGACACAGCCAACCCAGTCTTTGGGTTGTGTAGTTATCTGAGCTGTTAGGTTGTTATTTTATATAACTCACGAATGATGTTCTTTCAAAAAAAAGAGAAAGGGAGAAAGAAAGAAAGAAAGAAAGAACAAAAACAAGAGTAGTGAGGAAGGCCAACGTTCCCCTGACTTATTCAGCGTGAAAAAACACACACT
>CM051001.1:32736765-32744265 GCA_027704905.1 Muraenolepis orangiensis
TTACATTACATTACATTACATCACATTACATTACATCACATTACATTACATACATCACATTACATTACATACATACATTACATTACATCACATCACATTACATCACATTACATCACATTACATTACATTACATTACATCACATTACATCACATTACATTACATCACATTACATTACATTACATTACATTACATTACATCACATCACATTACATTACATTACATCACATCACATCACATTACATTACATTACATTACATCACATCACATTACATTACATTACATTACATTACACTACATTACATTACATTACATTACATTACATTACATTACACTACATTACATTCCAGTCATTTAGCAGACGCTTTTATCCAAAGCGACTTACAATAGTGTGTTTCAACAAAGGAAGGTAAGAGAACAACTCGTCACCAGAAGTCAAAAGTGCATTTCATTTCTAACACGTCTCCAATAACTGAACCAGTGCTCAGGTAGAAGTACGATAATTCAGGCAAAAGTGTAAGGGTAAAGTACAATAAGTTGGTAAACAATATACAACAATATCTAGAACAATATCTACCTATCTATAATATGTAATCTACTTAGATAATTGCCTGGAGGTAGGATGGAGCAGTACCTTTTACTGCCTTGTAGGCTAGCACCAAGGTCTTGAACTGGATGTGAGCAGCTACAGGGAGCCAGTGTAGAGTCTGAAGGAGGGTAGATGTGTGGGAGAACTTGGGTCGGTTGAACACCAGGCGAGCTGCAGCTTTCTGAATGAGCTCCAGGGGCCTGATGGCAGACGCCGGGGCGCCAGCAAGGAGGGAGTTGCAGTAGTCCAGCCGGGAGATGACCAGAGAGCCTGGATGAGCACCTGTGCAGCCTTTTCAGTGAGAAAAGGCAGAATCCTCCTGATATTGTAGAGGAGGAATCTGCAGGAGCGTGTCACCGATGCAATGTTTGCCGGTTGGTCGTCCAGGGTCACACCCAGATTCCTTGCGGTCTGAGTAGGTGTCACCACAGCATCATCAATGGTGACGGCCAGGTCTCAGTGCGGACAGCCCTTTGCCGGGAAGATAGCAAGCAGGAGAGTCACATGACCAGGGTGCAGGCGGCCTTTGATTGGGCCACGTGAGAGATTATGTCCCATTACAACATGCACACAGATACACCACGGGAGCTGGTACGGGATTATCAACGGGGAAAACTAAATGTGTGGGGAAAGCTATCCTGTTTGTTCTCTGATCTTGTCTTGCGACTTTTACACAAGGGATATCTCGCCTCTCCCTCTGTGTGTGTGTGTGTGTGTGTGTGTGTGTTTGAAGCGAGACTTATCCCCTGAGGAAGCGATTGTACTGCTACAAGATAGGATTTGCCCCGTCGACATCCACATCCCGGTACCTCTGAAGATGTATCCGGCTCGCGCACACAGCCGTGAGAAGGCACGCTGACAACAGATTAAACCGAGGGCATTCGTAATCAATTTGACTGTCGTATTGTGGGAAATGTAATCATGTTTGGCATTCTTGTTACGCCACAATTACATAGAGGGCTTACCGCCTGGGAAGTTAATGATCAGGTGCGTTCCTTGTTGTTGTTGGATGATACTAATGAAGGACACGTATACGCGTCATCCTTTTGATAAACAAGCTCCCTTTTATGCTTTTTACAAATCTCTTTTTACATGTACAGGACATGGAGGTACATGTCGCCATCGAACACATTTAAATGTGTACCTCAAAAACGGTTTACTTCACACACACACACACACACACACACACACACACACACACACACACACACACACTTATATACAGTTCATGCAATGTAGTGCTCTCTCTCTCTCTCTCTCTCTCTCTCTCTCTCTCTCTCTCTCTCTCTGTGGAGTAGATCTGCTGCTTGAATAACACATTAACACATTTTCGAGGGATTTAATGCACGATCGCAATGACAGATCAATAGGTCCGGAGCTGTAACTATTATTTTAGTCAAATAAAAAATATAACTTTTTTTTATTAGATTTTGTATTTATAAAACCTTCAGGGCCGTAGCCTCAGACGCCCAGGCCTCAAAACGTTGCTGATCTCTATCATAACAGATGGTAGCAGACAGTATTTTCGGAAACCTATTTCAAGCATTTCCCCAAGTGTACTAAGGAGCGGACCGATACAAAAACAAAAGCAAAACAACGTTTACCAGCCAATAGCGCTGGCAGAGCTAGCATGGTTCCTAGCGTCGCGGTGCCCTCCCTGACCTGCAACCAGCCACGGACCATGGTGTCCTGGCTGTGTGAAATGGGTTCTTCGTTTAGTTTTTTATCTAATTCCTCTCATTCCTTGTCCAAATATACATCAGTCCCAGCCTTCTTCTCTCTTGCTACACTTTCTTCCCCCTCTCTCCATCCGTCTTCTTCTTCTTCTTCTCTCTCTCTGTTCCTCCCACACGCGAAGACAGACTTTCCCACCACTAATTACAGTGCGACAATAGCCGTCGCACCCTGGCCAGGCCTTGGGCTTCCTGTGGTCAAACTTAAATTCGGTGGCCATTCTGCCACATCAGTCAGAGGGCCAAATCCATGTATTTTTTTAGTTTTTTTGTGTGTGTGTGTGTGTGTGAGCCTGGGAACTTGGCGAGGTCAGAGCCTGCCCTGAACTCCTGTCTTGGTCTGGCTGGGCCTGGTCTGAGTCCACTAGGTCCACTGCTAACACAGGTCTTCCAGGTCTGAGTTGAGTTGGCATCAGAGTGCAAAAGGACAGGCAGGACATCTCTATCTATTAGAAACCGTTCCCCTTATGAATGATACCAGGTAAACAGCTGTTTTATTCAAAGGCAAACAGCTGTTTTTATTAAAAAGTGTGTATGGAAATACAACTATTTAGGCAATATTTGTGCACACCTTCATCAAACACCTTCATCACGCATCATCAAAAGGGAATAAAAGCATTATACTACGATATAAACTACGATATAAACTACGATATAGGTAAACGGCTGTTTTATTCACCAGGTAAACGGCTGTTTTAATGCAATATACTATTAATGCAATATTTGTGCACACAGGGAATAAAAACGTCATTATACTACAATATTACACAAGGTATATAACTTATGCAAGCATATAACTGCTATGGTTTAGGATGAATGCAGAATCCTCAAAAGACAAAACAAATAGTGAGCATTTGCTGCTTCAATGACAACACACACACACACACACACACACACACACATACACACATATACATACACACACACACACACACACATACATACACACACACACACACACACACACACACACACACATACATACATAAACACACACACACACACACACACACACACACACACACACACACACACACACACACACACACACACAACACACACACACACACAACACACACACACACACACACACACACACACACACACACACACACACACACACACATATACATACATACATACATACACACACACAGGCACACACACACAAACTAAGCATGGATCAATGTGGCCAGCCTGCAGTGTGAAGGACTGCTGGTTTGGGTCTGGTCTGACGCACCAGGGGTTGTTTGGTTGCTTACTGGCTATCCAAAGTAGAGGACCAATCGGATCACAGCTGGTGGTGTGTGTGTGTGAGGAAATAGGTCAAGACCACCTGGTGAGGACCTGGATGGAATCTGGGGCATTAACGGTCCCGTCATTACTGGCCAGTCGCTGTTATGTATTATATTTTCACGTGTGTGTGTGTGTGGGTGTGTGTGTGTGTGTGTGTGTATGTGGGTGCATGTGTGTGTGTGTGTGTGTGTGTGTGTGTGTGTGTGTGTGTGTGTGTGTGTGTGTGTGTGTGTGTGTGTGTGTGTGTGCGTGTGTGTGTGTGTGCTGTGTGTATGTGTGTGTGTGTGTGTGTATGTGTGTGTGTGTGTGTGTGTGTGTGTGTGTGTGTGTGTGTGTGTATGTGTGTGTGTGTGTGTGTGTGTGTGTGTGTGTGTGTGTGTGTGTGTGTGTGTGTGTGTGTGTGTGTGCCTGTGTACAGTACATGATTGTGTGAAAGCAGGGCAGCGTTATGAATGGTTAAAAGCATATGTGAGACTATTCATATCGCCAGTGGTGCCGACTGGCAGACACATATTGACCTATTGATATTGCCCTTTCAGTCTTGCCTTCTACAGTGTGCTGTGCCTCTGTTAAAGTGTTGGTGGAACAAAACAAAAAAAAAGGTTTTGGAAGAGGAATAGAAAAATATCTTTATTTATTTATTATTTTTCTTTGGAGCAGGACCAACTAAGATGTCAGGAAAACCCAAACGTGTGGCACAGTAGACATCCGTCTACTCTGTGAAGTCTCTCTCCCCCTGCATCACATCCAGCTGTCAATTAGCTCTGTATACCTTCCTGTATAGCTTCCTGTATACATTTCTGTATAGCTTACAGTACAGCTTACTGTATAGCTTCCTGTGTAGGACAGCAGCGGCGTAGTGGACAGTGAGCCCGCACCAAAGAAGCAAAGGGAAAAGCAGATCGTCGCGATCGCGAACATTGTGAAGTCCAACGGGGGGGGGGGGGGTATGTCGCCATCGCGAACATCGTGAAGTCCAACAGGGAGGGGGGGGTGGTATGTCGCCATCGCGAACATCGTGAAGTCCAACAGGGAGGTGGGGGGTGGTATGTCGCCATCGCGAACATCGGGAAGTCCAACGGGGGGGGTAATCGCGATCACGAACATTGTGTGTGGCTGTTTTTCAATGATGATAGACCACTACCTGCTGTAATGCAGGTAGTGCACTACCCCCCCCCCATTCGAAAATTCTGTTTTTCTAGTCAGACGGACGTCACGGACGCAGTCACTTTATGCCTTATCTCATTTAGGCAGATAATTGTCGCAGCCAATTTCCAAGTGTACCATAGTTGGTAGAGCAGTGTCCGTGTAGGGAAGTAACAGCCCATCATCTTCGCCTTCGCCATTTTGATTTAAAAATCCTACGTAGAAAAAACGTAGCACTACGCTAGATCCACTCTCGCTCCAGCCATATACCTTCTAGCTCCCTATTGAGCTGTGGGGAAATCTGAAAGAATACGCCCATTGGCTACAAATCACTATATGATTGGTTGATCAAATTGTCAATCCAAACGTACGCTCTCATTCAGTCTAAGGGCCAAAGTCAGCGGGAATACTTTGGTTGAAGGATATTCTTCCAGCACCTAGAAAAATCTGATGGTGCATGTTTTCCAACACAAACCACTCAAATGCGTCGTGCATGGACCGAGAAAGACGAACAAATCAACGTAACTGTAATATAACAGATAACAACACAGATACGATTCTCATTTATTCATTTTATTTAAATTTGATTAAATTTGATTAAATTGTATTACATTTTCTTAATACAATTAATTCGATTTTTTTTGTTTCATCTGAGAGTTCCAGGGTCATCTCTGAATACCTTGAAGGCCCTGACGCTTCACCACTGGCTTATTGTATACTTTCCTGTATAGCTTGTCACGGTTACGGTGGTTGGCAGGGGGCGTGGCCAAGCCACGTGCGCTGGCGGCTCACACACACTCCTGTCAACAAGTGTTACGGTGGTTGACAGGGGGCGTGGCCATGCCACGTGCGCTGGCGGCGCACACACACCTGTCAGCTATTGCCTTGTCTAATTGCTAATCCCCTCACCTGGGGTATATGGACTCTGGCTATCCTTTACCCCAGTGTTAGGTCGTACGTCGTACATTCTGGACGGAATCGCCGCTGATGTCCCGGAGATCCATATCCCGATCCCTTGCCTGTCCCGCGTTACTCTCGATACGAGCTCCCCGGTAATTATAATTGCATGTCTGGTACCTGTCGCTACTCCGACCTCCCGGTACCCAGACTCCTCTCCCGTCCCGGACTACTCGCCGGTCTACTACCTGCCGGTACTCCGCGGATCGACCTCCCGGTACCCTGACCCATGGACTGTCCCTGATCTCTCTTTTGTGGTGTTTTTGCTTTGAATAAAGCTTTACGTATCGCTCCACTGTGTCTTGGTCTGCATTCTGGGTCCCCCCGAACAATCCCAATTGTGACATAGCTTCCTGTATAGTTTCCTGTATAGCTCAATGTATAGTTGTCTGTATAGCTTCTTGTTTAGCTTCTTGTTTAGCTTCCTGTATAGTTCCATATAGCTTCTGTTAGCTTCCTGTATAGTTCCTGTATCGCTCCTGGATAGCTTCCTGTATCGCTTCCTGGATAGCTTCCCGTGTAGCTTATTGTATAGCTTCCTGAATAGCGTCCTGTATAGCTTATTGTATAGCTTCCTGTGTAGCTTCCTGTATAGCGTCCTGTATAGCTTCCTGTGTAGCGTCCTGTATAGCATCCTGTATAGCGTCCTGTATAGCATCCTGTATAGCATCCTGTATAGCGTTCTGTATAGCTTATTGTATAGCTTATTGTATAGCTTCCTGTGTAGCGTCCTGTATAGCTTATTGTATAGCTTCCTGTATAGCTTATTGTATAGCGTCCTGTATAGCTTATTGTATAGCTTCCTGTGTAGCCTTGTTCATGGTGTTATTCATCCTGTAAGTCATCTGCACGAGTGGATGAACTTTCAGAATCAGATTTGAATCAGCTGTCCTACAGTGGCCAGCGATACACTGTTGATTTGAAACCTTTTCAGACACTTTTTATTAACGGTTGTTTTCTTTACAGTTCGCTGGACAAGTTTGTTTGCCATTTACACACTTACACATCCGCTGCCTCCATCCACCACATGATTGGTCGAAAAACAATAATGAAGCGATAGAAAGAGAAACGCCCCATTCACCCAGACTCCAGCTCCTTTGCCATAAAGACTTTAGATTGGAATCTAAAGTTTGATTTGTGAGACTCTCTCCCCCCCCCCCCCAGTACCAGTGTACCCTAAGTGACTCTCACACTACGGCCGTGACCCCGCGATGGGAGGGGGTGACACGCTGTCCTGGTGGCTGATGGCCGGCCAGTGTAACCTCTCAGGTACCGCCGGGAACACCTGTCCTCAACCCCTCATGAGGCATGCTAATGCGTGTGGCCACATGCTGTCTGACCTTCACGGGACAGTGGGGGTCATCGGAGAGAGAGTGGTAATATGTTTACTCCGTAGACCCAGACTCTGGTGAGGGGAGAGGAGAGCTGGAATCAGGGCTTCCGGGGCTTTTTAAAAAACAGACAACGTTATTGAGCTCCCAAAAGGGTGTCCTTTGAGGAGGCTTGAGGTTGTTTATGGTCATACATTCTATCGGTATATTAAGTGTGTGTGTTTCATTTGAGTAAGTTAACAATATTACGGCATAACCTCATGATATATTTCACAAAGTAAGAGACCATACTAAAATAAATAAATCTGCCCCTTGTATTTGCATTTGTCATTCATCTGGTATTAGGATAGGATAGGATTTGGCTCTGGGCTCACCGTTTACAATGATAACACGGTTAAACACGTTATTTTATGTTTTACATTTGCTTTGTAGCTTGTGGTATAAATCCAA
>CM051001.1:32749265-32754265 GCA_027704905.1 Muraenolepis orangiensis
TGCCGCTCAGAGCGCTCCGGAGTTCAGGGGTGGGGCGCGTCTATACCCGAGCGCTATCCGGAGCGTTTACCATGAAGGTGTCGGTGACTGTGTGTGTGTGTGTGTGTGTGTGTGTGTGTGTGTGTGTGTGTGTGTGTGTGTGTGTGTGTGTGTGTGTGTGTGTGTGTGTGTGTGTGTGTGTGTGTGTGTGTGTGTGTGTGTGTGTGTGTGTGTGTGACTGTGTGTGTGTGTGTGTGTGTGTGTGTGTGTGTGTGTGTGTGTGTGTGTGTGCGTGCGCGCGTGTGTATTTCATTAGGGGACGACTGTGATAAGGTGGGGTGACGATGATGTCGGATGACGGTGATGATGTCTCCCCATTCTTTAACCCCCCCCCCCTCTCCCCTCCCCCCCCCCCTCCCCATACAAAACAACCGCATCATTCTTCTCCTTCACTTTTTCCTTCCATTCGTTCCATCCTTTCCCCCCCCCCCCCCCCCCACTTTCCAATTGCGTTGGCCCCTTTTTCCGCGACCTTACCACTTTTCCAAAACTCCACATCACTTCCCATTTCAATCACCCCCTAGCCCCCCCCCCTCCCCCCCTAACCCCACTTTCCACCCCACATACCCTCTAACCCCTCCACCCCCCCTAACCCCACTTTCCACCCCACATACCCTCAAGCCCCCCCCCTCCCCCCCTAACCCCACTTTCCACCCCACATACCCTCTAACCTCTCCACCCCCCCTAACCCCACTTTCCACCCCACATACCCTCTAGCCCCTCCACCCCCCCTAACCCCACTTTCCACCCCACATACCCTCTAGCCCCTCCACCCCCCTAACCCCACTTTCCACCCCACATACCCTATAACCCCTCCACCCCCCCTAACCCCACTTTCCACCCCACATACCCTCTAGCCCTCCACCCCCCCAAACCCCACTTTCCACCCCACATACCTTCTAACCCTCCCACCCCCCCAAACCCCACTTTCCACCCCACATACCCTCTAACCCCTCCACCCCCCCTAACCCCACTTTCCACCCCACATACCCTCTAACCCCTCCACCCCCCCTAACCCCACTTTCCACCCCACATACCCTCTAACCCCTCCACCCCCCCTAACCCCACTTTCCACCCCACATACCCTCTAACCCCTCCACCCCCCCTAACCCCACTTTCCACCCCACATACCCTCTAGCCCCTCCACCCCCCCTAACCCCACTTTCCACCCCACATACCCTCTAACCCTCCCACCCCCCCTGACCCCACTTTCCACCCCACATACCCTCTAGCCCCTCCACCCCCCCTAACCCCACTTTCCACCCCACATACCCTCTAGCCCCTCCACCCCCCCTAACCCCACTTTCCACCCCACATACTCTCTAACCCCTCCACCCCCCCAAACCCCACTTTCCACCCCAAATACCCTCTAACCCCTCCACCCCCCCTAACCCCACTTTCCACCCCACATACCCTCTAGCCCCTCCACCCCCCTAACCCCACTTTCCACCCAAATACCCTCTAACCCCTCCACCCCCCCTAACCCCACTTTCCACCCCACATACCCTCTAGCCCCTCCACCCCCCCTAACCCCACTTTCCACCCCAAATACCCTCTAACCCCTCCACCCCCCCTAACCCCACTTTCCACCCCACATACCCTCTAACCCCTCCACCCCCCCTAACCCCACTTTCCTTTTTTTTAACGGTATGTATGTCACTCACGACATTGTAAACAAATAATTTTTTAATACAGATATTGCAATTGCGATATGATTCACTATTCGTGGGAATGATGCATTTTTGCATTAAAAAGGTATTTTAACTGACGAAGCTATCGTGATGTGCACTATCATACACACTATCATTACATTTGAATCTAATCTAAAACTTTTGCTGGACTTTCTGGACTCATTACAGTTACTGCACTGTTCTGCACTGTACTGCACTGTATTCATGATGCTGCTGCACTACTGGCACTTTAATACATACATATATATATATGTACATATATACAGTATTGTTATAGTATAGTGTTGTATAGAATAAGAAGTATAGTGTCAAATTCATACTGCGGGAGTGAATGGGGAGTGAGCGTTCCATTGTACTGTAGCATTAATTGTACATGGTTGCATATGGACAATTAAAACATCCTAAATCATTTGTTGGGGTCTGCACCAAGCAAACATGTTTTCTTCTTACGAGCACTTATAAATGTACATTTACACATTTTACACATCGCAAACAATTGCAGCTGCTGCGATTTGGACATTGCACTTGGCTATATTGCGATTTAAATAATATTTGTTTGTTTAGAATCTATTCTGTACCCCCCCCCCCCCACACACACACACACACACACACACCAGTCACATGGTTCCTGTCTTCTGTTTGTGTTAATGTATAAACTTATGTTACTTATGTAGGTTATTTACGTGTCTCCTGCATCCCCTCTCCCCCCGCCCCTCCGACCACACCCCTTGTCACATGGCTCCATCTTTATGTACTTTATGTACACTTGTGTTATAATAACACCATGTTTTATCCACGTGGCTCCTCCCCCCCCCAGACTCCCTGCAGCATGTCCTGGGGGAGTATGGACTGGTGAGGCCCATCGCCGTGGACGCAGAGGGCCGCTTCCTGTCGCACGCCGTCTCGGCGGCGGGACAGGCCCGTAGGCGCCGGAGGAGGGAGGCGGGAGACGCAGGAGGGGGTGACCAGGAGCGGTGGAGGGGTGAAGGCGAAGGAGGAGGAGGAGGAGGAGGAGGAAGGCCCGGAGGTCACGAGGAGGGGGAAGAGGTGGAGGCGGCGGAGTCAGGAAGGCCACGGCTGTACTACAACGTCACCGTCTTCGGCCGGGAATTGCACCTGCGGCTGCGGCACAACGGCCGGCTGGTGGCGCCCGGAGCCAAGATGGAGTGGCACGACGACAGCGAGGGCCCGCGGCGCTCAGAGCCGCTGCGCGACGAGTGTCTGTACGTGGGAGACGTGGCTGGCGCGCCTGGCGCCTCCGTGGCCATCAGTAACTGCGATGGCCTGGTGAGTGACACCTCTAGCGTACGCTTTAGGCTGCACCTTAAGCCAGTGGTTCCCAAACTGGGGGCCGCGCCCCCTTAGACGGGCGTCCCGGTGTTATGACAAGGCTAAATAGAATTGATGCGACACGGCATCGGAACAATTCACCTTTGCGATGAAAGATTTGGCTTGTTCCTTCTATTTGCCGTTGCATTTCTGTATTAATTCAAACAATATTTTAAATCAATTCAGTAGGAGTGCGCAAGCAAAGGATGTGTCTAAGAGCATCTTTATGTGGGTGCATGTGGGTGGGGGGGGGAGGGGTGCTCCATTCTAAAAGTTTGGGAACCACTGCCTTAAGCTATACCTTCTTCTTCTTCTTCTTCTTCTTCTTCTTCTTCTTCTTCTTCTTCTTCTTCTTCTTCTTCTTCTTCTTCTTCTGCTTGTTGTTGTTGTTGTACTAGCTGCTAAAGTCTCCACCCGTGTCTCGACGCCAGAGTTGGGCTTCGCTTGGTTTTGTCTCGCCCTCATGGAAGCACCTTGAGAAATGAAATGTGTTGAAAGAGGAGAATGACCAACAGTCACCCCCCCCCACCTCCCTCCGCCTCCCCCACAAAAGCTACTTCAAATACACAACCTCGCTAACAACACCCATTGGAAGGGGGGGGGGTGAGATGTCATGGAAGTGATATCCAGTGGATACGCAGTGTAAATCACCCTCTGTATTTAATTGACCATGTTCTGAGGTTCCATCGAAGGCTTACACGTTGATCAGAACGCGGCGCTAACCACTGTAAGCGTAGCTCTGGTCGGTGTAGCGTGTGTATACCGCTTTAGAGATGGCCGTGCGATGACAGCGATAAAGTGCGAAGTTGGTTAAATAATTGTCACAGGTCCGCGTTGCGAGGAGGATAAAGAGAATGCAAATGAGGCTAGCGGGGACGGCGGGAACGTGGAAACGGTAGCGAGTTGAAATAGAAGAAACAGAGAAGAGATAAAGGGAAGGACTGACTGAGGTCGACGGCCAGGTACACTGGGGGTGTGCGGATTCGAGGCATTAGCGCATTAGCGCTACCTCCGGCAGACGAACATGGTTGTCAAATAGCATGCCAACTGAATGGGTTGCTAGGGGTTTGAGGACAACAAGGAGACCCGGGCTTGAGTTATGAGACTCGGCAGGGAGCCATAGGAGCTACCGTGCTAACTAGCCATGCTAGCTTTCCTGGCCTCCCAAGGTGATCCAGATGCCTCTCTCCCCTCCTCAGCCAGATAATACACATTACATAACATGCATGGGGTTCACAGATTCTTCACATATTCTGTGAAGAATCCACTGCTTTAAATCCACCCACTCTGTGTGGCGTCGTGTCACTGAATTAGTTATTCCATGGCACTCTTAATTTGAGTGAGTGTAATACATACATGCATATTTTTGGATAACGTACGTCAATTACATCAAATGAAATTGTATCAAAGGAAATTTGCTCTCAGACTCAAAGGTTCATTTTGAAACATAAAACTATGGACTATAAACTATATTTATGTATTGCCCGTCGGTCTAATGAAAATAAAGGTCAAGCATTTGCACTGTTCTGTGGTAAAATGTATTTAAATTGTTCAAGAATTTCCCCAATCAAGCACATCATGGCATATAATAAATATTGCTGCATGTAAAGTGCTTGGTGAGTGGTTTAAGTATGCCACCCATGACTTGATATGGGAGCAGATACTACAGTTAAATACTGTACATTTTGTTAATGTCTGCAGAGCTGCTGGATACATAACAATTTAAATATCTGCTGAATTGAATATTTTTGTACAGAGTGAACATTTTGCTGCCTCTCAGTTGACATTTTTCCACAGTTTGCAGTCGGGGGGGGAAAACCAACACATTTTAAACTAAAATGTGTAGTTCCACTCGTGGCCACAGGCCCAACCTTTCCCAGCTCAGTGGTAGCGTAAAATAACATTTCCCTTGAATGTGTGAATACACATGTGTGTGTGTGT
>CM051001.1:32761765-32764265 GCA_027704905.1 Muraenolepis orangiensis
TGTCAGCCAGCCAGTCAGTTCAGCAGTCAGCCAGCTGGTGAGTTCAGCAATCAGCCAGTCAGTTCAGCAGTCAGTCAGTCAGTTCAGCAGCCAGCCAGTCCGTTCAGCAGTCAGCCAGCCAGTCATTCAGCTGTCAGCCAGCCAGTCAGTTCAGCAGTCAGTCAGTCACTCAGTAGTCAGCCAGCCAGTCAGTTCAGCAGTCAGCCAGCCAGTGAGTTCAGCATCAGCCAGTCAGTTCAGCAGTCAGTCAGTCAGTTCAGCAGCCAGCCAGTCAGTTCAGCAGTCAGCCAGCCAGTCAGTCAGCTGTCAGCCAGCCAGTCAGTCAGCAGTCAGCCAGCCAGTCAGTTCAGCAGTCAGCCAGTCAGTTCAGCAGTCAGTCAGTCAGTCAACAGTCAGCCAGTCAGTTCAGCAGTCAGCCAGCCAGTCAGTTCAGCAGTCAGCCAGCCAGTCACTTCAGCAGTCAGTCACTTCAGCAGTCAGCCAGTCAGTTCAGCATTCAGTCAGTCAGTTCAACAGTCAGTCAGCCAGTCAGTTCAGCAGTCAGCCAGTTCAGCCAGTCCCTGTAGACCATGGAGGCCGAGCAGTGAGCAGATCGATGCTAGCCACATCAGCAGTTGTCCAGCTCCATGCAGTGCTACCTGGCAGAGCCCTCTATTGTGGAGCACAGAGGAGAGAGGATGTGTGGTGCTGGGTCCTAACAGGCCCACTCCCTCTCCCCATGTCTGGAGGGAGGCGGTCTGTCTGTCTTTCTGTCCCATCTGTCTCTTTGTATGTCTGTCTGTCCGTGTGTCTTGCCTGTCCTCCTATCCATCCGTCTGTCTACCTGTCTGTTGTCCTGTCTGTGTCTGTCTATCTGCCTTTCCTCCTATCCCCCCTCTGTCTACCTGTCTGTCGTCCTGTCTGCGTCTGTCTGTCTGTCTGTCTGTCTGTCTGTCTGTCTGTCTGTCTGTCTGTCTGCCTGCCTGCCTGCCTGCCTGTCCTCCCATCCGTCTGTTTGTCTGTCTGTCAGGTGTTTGCTGAATTGTTGATTGTTGTTTGCCTGACTATCTCTGGAGATCACAGGAGTCAGAGCCGTCTTTCAGTGTGTCTGTTCGGAGGCAGGGCTAGAAGCAAGTTTCCCCGGTTTTCCTCCATCAAAAAAATCCTGCAGGAGTCGAACGTCATGACCCACATTCATCCCCGCCCCCCCCCCCACCTCCCAACCCCCCCCCACACTCACACACACACACACATACACACACACACTCACACACACACACACACTCTCTCCTTGTCGACGTGAGGCGCCATGTGAGTCTCGTCTAAGACGAAGAACCAGTCGAAGTGAAAACCCTCTCCCTCGCTTGGTGTTTTTCCAGTCATGTTCGCGGCACATATGCAAATGTCACAACATTAGTTGTCACCGTGGACCATCACAAACCAGAAATAAATAGACCCGAGGGAATGGGAGGCGGGAGCTATGACTGATGGTCTGTCGGAATGCCCGGGAACCAGCCAGAATAATGATCTTACAACATACATGAAGCCCGGCGTGATGGGGCTTCTGTCTGTGATGGGATGTGGAGGAGGAGGCTTTGAGGCGACCCTGTCTGTGTGCTGGGTGGTTGTCTCCAGTGTGAGGTGAGCCCTGCCTCATGCATCCCAGCCAGGGGAGGAATACGGCTGTTGGGTAGTCGGGGCATGGTCCAGACATACTGATTCCTCATTAGTACCAGAGAGAGAGAGAGAGAGAGAGAGAGAGAGAGAGAGAGAGAGAGAGAGAGAGAGAGAGAGAGAGAGAGAGAGAGAGAGAGAGAGAGAGAGAGAGAGTGTGTGTCACACAATACAAAGATCATTTATGCTCCACTTTGGTCCTTTGAACAGTGTATTTGTAATTTTAAATATCTTTGCTTTGAGGCGGTGGTATGCATTATATATTTCTGCCCAGTGGCCAAATATGATGTAGATTATATGGAATCCAACAACACACACACACACACACACACACACAACACAGACACACACGTGTGCACACACACACACACACACACACACACAGGGCTTCAGATGAGTCCAGATAGGCATGCCAAAACCTTTGGGAAGGACAGCGCTGGGCTGTTTGAATTCACAGTGACCAAAATACCCGCCTCTCAGAGAGAGGGAACAGAGCACTCTGTTCACCTGTCACATGTATAATACATAATTCTGCCCGCATATTCCATCCTTTTGTTGTCATAATTTTCTTTATTTGCTTCGTCTCCCCTGTCCCCTGTCCCCCTCGGTGTCCTGTGTCCTCTTTCCTTTTCCTAACCCCCTCTTTCCTTACCCTTCCTTTACTTTCCTTGCAATCCTTGTTCACTCGTCCTTCTGCTCCCCCCACCGTCTGCGGGGGCCTCTGCGACGTCTTCTATATTTCAGTTGTTTTCTCTCTCCTCTCCTCTTCTCCTCTCCTCCTCTCCTCCTCTCCTCCTCTTCTCCTTTCCTCCTCTCCTCCTCTTCTCATCTTCTCTTCTCCTCCTCT
>CM051001.1:32774952-32779952 GCA_027704905.1 Muraenolepis orangiensis
CCCTAATACGCATCGCCCCCTAGATACGGCATCGCCCCCTAGATACGGCATCCCCCCCCTAGATACGGCATCGTCCCCCCTAGATACGGCATCGCCCCCTAGATACGGCATCCTCGTCCCCCCTAGATACGGCATCGCCCCCTAGATACGCATCGCCCCTAGATACGGCATCGCCCCCCCTAGATACGGCATCGCCCCCCCTAGATACGGCATCGCCCCCTAGATACGGCATCGCCCCCCCTAGATACGGCATCGCCCCCTAGATACGGCATCGCCCCACTCGCCTCCCGTCACTCCTGACAACGGCCACGAAAGCTGTCACCGTGGCGACGACAGCGGGTCACGCCTCGAGGCGGGTTCCGAGGGTGTTTGTTTGCTTTTGAAAAGCCAGGAAATCCACATGCGGTTTGGTGCGTCACGGCGATGTGACGATGGGACGCCGGACGGGGGAACTTGATTATGTAGTGGGATTGTTCTGTTTGTTTGGGAGAACCTCGGATTGCATGGCGATGCCACATTTAAAGAGGGAAAAAGGATTTGGTTGACTTGTGTAAACAGCCCCCTTTGGCTGGTAATAAGTAGTTGTGCGTTCTCCTCTGGGCTGAAGTCTAGTCTGAAGTCCACAGTCAAGTTGTTTCTTCACTAACCGCACTAGTATCCAGAGTTATGAAAACAGCGTTTCTTAGTGCTTCTTTATGTCAATGTTTCCGATGGATATGAATGGTCGCCTCGTCTCGGGGTTGATACTCCCTCAGCAATATACCAAAAACATATTTATCTATGAATGTATGGGGAATTATTTTAAAAGGGAAAACGAAAAGAAAAGTTGTAAGTCTTTCTTTGAATGACCGATATGCAAATGAGCAAATGAATAATTGACTCTCATAGACAAGCGACAAAACACAATTTGCACCAATAGACAGAGAGAGAGAGAGTTCCTTACCTGTAGAACTCTCTAGCTGACCATTTCCTGTCAATGCATGCATCATGAGATTATTCTGGAATAGTTATATATCGATTAGCTAATCAATATATTTGTATCATTGTATCAATTAGGATGCATTTGTGTGTGTGTGTGTGTATAAGCACATATACATTCACACAACACACACACACACACACACACACACACCACACACACACACACATACACACACCACACACACACACACACACACACACCACACACACACACACACACACACACACACACCCACACACACACACACACACACACACACACACACAAAACAATATGCACCACAAACACTTTCCCTCTCTCTGTGTCTCACACACACGCACACGCACACGCACACGCGCTTGCAGCGGCTGCCAAGGAGCTAACGAGGCTCCTAAGCCTAAGGTCAAAGCTGCTCAATATACAGTTGTGGTCCAGAATGCAGAGTGGTGCACCCGGCCACACCCTGTCCCTCAGACCCTCAGACCCTCAGACCCTCAGAGACCCTCAGACCCTCAGACCCTCAGACCCTCAGCATCACCACTGGACCTGACCTGAACCCCCCCCCCCCCCCTCTCTCTCTCTCTCTCTCTCTCTCTCTCTCCTCTCTCTCTCTCCTCTCTCTCTCGCTCTCTCTCTCTCTCCTCTCTCTCTCTCTCTCTCTCCCCCCCTCTTCCCCCCTCCCTCTCTCTCTCTCTCTCCCTCTCTCTCTCTCTCTCTCTCTCTCTCTCTTGCTCGCTCTCTCCCCTCTCTCTCTTCACCCCCCTCTTTCCCCCTCCCTCTCTCTCTTCTCTCTCTCTCCTCTCTCTCTCTCTCTCTCCTCTCTCTCTCTCTCCTCTCTCTCTCTCTCTCTCTCTCTCTCTCTCGCTCTCTCTCCTCCTCTCTCTCTCTCTCTTTCGCTCGCTCTCTCCCCCTCTCTCTCTTCACCCCCCTCTTCCCCCCCTCCCTCCCTCTCTCTCTCTCTCTCTCTCTCTCTCTCTCTCTCCTCTCTCTCTCTCTCTCTCTCTCCTTGCTCGCTCTCTCCCCCTCTCTCTCTTCACCCCCCTCTCTCTCTTCACCCCCCTCTTCCCCCCTCCCTCTCTCTCTTCTCTCTCTCTCTCTCTCTCTCTCTCTCTCTCTCTCTCCTCTCTCTCTCTCTCTCTCTCTCTCTCTCTCTCTCTCTCGCTCTCTCTCTCTCTCTTTCGCTCGCTCTCTCCCCCTCTCTCTCTTCACCCCCCTCTTCCCCCCTCCCTCCCTCTCTCTCTCTCTCTCTCTCTCTCTCTCTCTCTCTCTCTCTCTCTCCTCTCTCTCTCTCTCTCTCTCTCTCTCTGCGTCTCTATCGTTTAACTCGCCCCTGTTCCCCACCACCTTGCTCTGTTCTGCAGGACAAGCAGGCATTCTTGACATTTTGCGAAAAGGTTAAAAGACAACGGAGATTTTGTTTCCTAATAAGGCCACGCTCTCTACCTACCTACCACCACCACCTCCACCCTACACCACCACCTCCACCACCACCACCACCACCACCCTATACCACCACCACCCTACACCACCCTACACCACCTCCACCACCACCACCACCACCCTACACCCCCTACACCACCACCACCTACACCACCACGACCACCACCACCCTACACCACCCTACCCACCACCTCCACCCTACACCACCACCACCACCTCCACCTACACCACCACCTCCACCCTACACCACCACCTCCACCCTACACCACCACCTCCACCACCACCACCACCACCACCCTACCACCACCACCCTACACCACCTCCACCACCACCACCACCACCCTACACCACCCTACACCACCACCACCACCACCACCACCACCACTACCATCCACACCACCACCACCACCACCACCACTACCACCTACACCACCACCACCACCTCCACCCTACACCACCACCTCCACCTCCACCACCACCACCACCACCCTACACCACTACCTCCACCACCACCACCTCCACCACCACACCACCACCACCCTACACCACCACCACCACCCTACACCACCACCACCACCACCACCCACACCACCTCACCACCACCACCACCACCACCACTACCACCTACACCACCACCCTACACCACCACCACCACCACCACTACCACCACACCACCACCACCCTACACCACCACCCACACCACCACCACCACTACCACCACACCACCACCACCACCTCCACCCACCACCACCACCACCACCACCACTACCACCTACACCACCCTACACCACCACCACCCACACCACCACCCACACCACCACCACCACCACCTCCACCCTACACCACAACCTCCACCCACCACCACCACCACCCTACACCACCTCCACCACCACCCTACACCACCCTACACCACCACCACAACCACCACCACACCACCTACACCACCACCACCACCTCCACCCTACACCACCACCACCACCACCACCACCACCATACACCACACCTCCACCACCACCACCACCACCACCTCCACCACCACCACCACACCACTACCTCCACCACCACCACCACCTCCACCCACACCACCACCTCCACCACCACCACCTCCACCCAACACCCCCACCACCACCACCCCCTACACCACCACCCTACACCTCCACCACCCACACCACCACCCCATCCACCACCACCCACACCACCACCCCACCACCACCACCCACACCACCCACACCACCACCCACACCTCCACCACCCTACACCACCACCCCATCCACCACCACCCTACACCACCCTACACCACCACCACCCCATCCACCACCACCCTACACCACCACCCTACACCACCACCCTACACCACCACCCAACACCACCACCCTACACCACCACCGCCCTCCACCACCACCACCACCTCCACCCTACACCACCACCACCACCCTACACCACCACCCCATCCTCCACCACCCTACACCCTATACCACCACCCTACACCACCACCACCACCCGGGGAGAGAGGAGAGGGGTGGAGGTGGTGGTACGAATGACAGGATTTGTGAGGTAAAAGTGACAGGGTAAAAGTGAGGGTGGAGGAGGATTGGGTGGAGGGGTGGTGGGGGGGGGAAATAGACACTAAGGTGGCGATGGTGCTGATGTCACTGCACCCCCACACACACAGCATGCACGCACACACATAAACACATACAAATAGACACACACACACATACACACCCACACACACACACACACACACACACGCACACACAAGCTGGCTCTCCTCCTTCCATCTACTTACTTCTTGTTCACCGCCGGTTCCTCTGGAGGAAGGAGAGAGCGGTATCATCAACAACATTTTCATTTGATTTATATTTATATTTATATTTATATTTATATTTATATTTATTTTTATTTTTATTTTTAATTTTTTTCTCCTCCTCTCCTCCTCTCCTCCTCTTCCCCTCTCCTCCTCTCCTCCTCTCCTCCTCTCCTCCTCTCCTCCTCTCCTCCTCTCCTCCTCTTCCCCTCTCCTCCTCTCCTCCTCTCCTCCTCTTCCCCACTCCTCCTCTCCTCCTCTCCTCCTCTCCTCCTCTCCTCCTCTCCTCCTCTCCTCCTCTCCTCCTCTTCCCCTCTCCTCCTCTCCTCCTCTCCTCCTCTTCCCCTCTCCTCCTCTTCCCCTCTCCTCCTCTCCTCCTCTTCCCCTCTCCTCCTCTCCTCCTCTCCTCCTCTTCCCCTCTCCTCCTCTTCCCCTCTCCTCCTCTCCTCCTCTTCCCCTCTCCTCCTCTCCTCCTCTCCTCCTCTCCTCCTCTTCCCCTCTCCTCCTCTCCTCCTCTTCCCCTCTCCTCCTCTCCTCCTCTCCTCCTCTTCCCCTCTTCTCCTCTCCTCCTCTCCTCCTCTCCTCCTCTCCTCCTCTCCTCCTCTCCTCCTCTCCTCCTCTCCTCCTCTCCTGGTCATGTTTGGCTCCCCGGGGGCCGGTGACTCTGAGGTCTCCCTCCTCCGCCTCTTGTTGTCTGAAAAAAAAGTCAAAAAATAATATATATGTACATATATATATATATATATATATATATATATATATATATATATATATATATATATATATATATGA
>CM051001.1:32787452-32802452 GCA_027704905.1 Muraenolepis orangiensis
CCAACCACACACACACTCTTGAATTACACTTTTAAAACATAACATGTATGTCGGATAAAGCATGAAAAAGCAATCGTACCTTAGATTTTTGACGTAAAACAAGTTCAAGCTTTTATTTGTATTGTTTTGTAAAAGGATCGTATCCCTACATCCTCATCGGTAGATCTGTCGGTGTGTGGAAGTATTGAGTATCAAGGAAGTGTGTTTTGGGTAAGCCTCAACTGGCCCCAAAGTTACTCTCTCTCTTCTCTCTCCCTCCCTCCTCTCTGTTCACATCCCAGTGGCACAAAACACTCAACGTCTTTCAACATCTCCACCTTTCCTCCAGGACTGTGACCTGTGACCCTCTGGCTCTCACGTTGGAGGGTTTATTTTAATGTTTAAATTCCCATTTCCATCTTTTATCAGCAGCTTCTTGCTTTACATTCCTTCTGTTACACGCCACCTCTCTGCTCTCTCTCTCCCTCCCTCCTCCTCCTCCTCTTCCTCCTCCTCCTCCTCCTCCTCCCTCATCACCACCTCCTCTTCCTCCTCCCCTTCCCCTCCCTCCCTCCCTCCCTCCTCCTCCTCCTCTTCCTCCTCCTCCTCCTCCTCCCTCATCACCACCTCCCCTTCCCCCTTCCCTCCCTCCCTCCCTCCTCCTCTTCCTCCTCCCCTTCCCCCTTTCCCTCCCTCACCACATCATCCCTCTCCCTGCCTGCCTCCGTCCTCCTCCTCCCTCCCTCCCTCCCTCCTCCACCATCATCTCCTCCTCCTCCCTCCTCCACTTCCTCTACATCCCTCCCACCCTCCCTCCTCCTCCCTACCCCTCCTCTTCCTCCTCCCCATCTCCTCCTTCCTCCCTCACCACCAGCTCCTCCCTCCCTCCCTCCTCCTCCTCCACCACCTCCCTCCCTCTTTCCTCCTCCACCATCACCTCCTCCCTCCCTCCCTCCCTCCCTCCCTCCCTCCCTCCCTCCCTCCCTCCCTCCCTTCCTCCTCTTCCTCCATCACCTCCTCCTCCTCCTCCTCCTCCTCCATCCCAGAGGTAAGCACTAGGGCCCCGGTTACATTATTAATCTGATTCTAATGATTTTGTACCTCACACATAGATTAATGCGCACACACACACACACACACACACACACACACACACACATGCACTCAGTGCGGCCTGCGTACGTGGTGTAATGACACCTGGAGCAGCTCTGAACATCAGACCACGGTCGACATTAATGTTGTTAATGTTGTACATTAATGTTGTACAGTCATTACCGCGTTTCCAGCCACCGGTTTTCTTATGCGCATTTTCAATTTGCAAATTTTAAAAAAATTAAAGAAAGGCCGAAAAGATTTGAAAGCCTTGAAAAAGTTTAGTCCACTTGAGGGAGGCGGAAAAGTGGGTGCATTGTTTTAAAAGGATAAATGGAAACTGATTCAGCGAATCAACGATGACCTACAGAAATCAGGTGACTTACGTGTCACTCAAGCTACCGCTCGTGCGGTAAGAGCTGGGAAGTTGTTCAAAACTCTCAATTTTGATTGTCCAGATGGTGTCTCTGTCACTAAGTCTTTTGTATGTTCATATGTGTGTGTGTGTGTGTGTGTGTGTGTGTGTGTGTGTGTGTTTGGGGCCTGAGAGATTTGTAACACTTACTCACTTATCATGTGTTTTTAAGCAGTTTTGGAAAAAAACATATGTTAAAAAACAAACGTATGTTTGCATTGCTATTTAAATGATGACCTCTTGTTTAAGTTCTTCATCTCTCTCTCTCTCTCTCTCTCTCTCTCTCTCTCTCTCTCTCCCTCTCTCTCTTAGTCTCCTCTTTTTGCACTGTTAGCATTCCTTTGCTCATACCCATACCTTTCTCTCAGTGTGTGTGTGTGTGTGTGTGTGTGTGCGCACATGTGTGTGTGTGTGTGTGTGTGTGTGTGTGTGCGCACATGTGTGTGCACATGTGTCTGTCTATCTGTGCTTGTGTGTACCTTTCTCTCAGTGGGCATCTTCTGTGTGTGTGTGTGTGTGTGTGTGTGTGTGTGTGTGTGTGTGTGTGTGTGTGTCTGTCCGTCTGTCTGTGAACATGTGCGGGCCTGGGTCTGTGTTTATGTCTGTGTGTTTGTCTGTGTGTGTGTGTGTGTTTGTCTGTGTGTGTGTGTGGGTGTGTGGGTGTGTGCATGTGTGCGAGTGTGTGTCCATCAACCTCCTCATTATGGCTGTCTGTTTTTACTTCCTCTCGCCTCATTAAGCTCCATGCACACTGAGGACACCAGGCCTTAACTCCTATGCCAATTTACCCTTTTCTCTCTCTCTCTCTCTCTCTCTCTCTCTCTCTCTCTCTCTCTCTCTCTCTCTCTCTCTCTCTCTCTCTCTCTCTCTCTCTCTCTCTCTCTCTCTCTCTCTCTCTCTCTCTCTCTCTCTCCCTGGTCTAGCGTTACCTCGTGGCATCACTTAATCCCACCGCTTTTTTCCTCCCTGTTCTGTTCATTTCATTTCTATTCTGTTTCTATTGTATTACACTGTCTATTTTGTTTAGTCTGGTCTGTAAATCTATAATCCGGTCTGGTGTGGCGAAGTGTGTGTGTGTGTGGAGTGTCGTCTAGTAGTTCATTCTAATTTGAGATGCACTGTAAGTGCTTGATTATAGCAATGACTCTGAAGTAATTAGAAGCCGGTCGACCACACCACCGAGTCCTGTCTCCTGTCTCTGTGATGACGAGAGCTGATGTACAGTGTGTTCTCTCTCTCTCTCTCTCTCTCTCTCTCTCTCTCTCTCTCTCTCTCTCTCTCTCTCTCTCTCTCTCTCTCTCTCTCTCTCTCTCTCTCTCTCTCTCTCTCTCTCTCTCTCTCTCTCTCTCTCTCTCTCTCTCTCTCTCTCTCTCTCTGTGTGTGTCTGTGTCTCCCCACCAGGTGAACGAGATCTACCACGATCACTCTCTGGGCGCTCGGATCAACGTGGTGCTGGTGAGGATCATCATGCTGGGCTACGGCAAGGTAGGACGGCCGGCCGAGGGAACTCACTTCCTCATGTGTCTGCAGCCTCCACAGAGGAGCCACACTGGGCGCCTACATGCAAACACTCTTAACTCTTAACCCTGTGCACCCACACATGAGCAGCACAGACATGCACGTACATACACACACATGCACACACACGCATGCACAGAAACACACACACACACACACACACACACACACACACACACACACTTGACACTTGCTAGCGCCTGCAGTTATTCCAGTGGACTGAGCAAAAGAGGAACTAAAAGTGGTATGCAGCGTCCCAGGGGAGGTTTTTTTTTTTTTTCTAGTGACACGCCTTCACCGTTCAGCACAGAAGCAGACAGAGAACTCTGCTGGCCGTTATGCAATCAGCCGTTCCTCCCGTGGGCAGCAGCGGGAATCACAGGGAGTCCATGCAGAGGTGGACAATCGATGAGAGCCCTCCCTCATTCATAAACACAATATGACAATAGGAGAGAGAGAGAGAGAGAGAGAGAGAGAGAGAGAGAGAGAGAGAGAGAGAGAGAGAGAGAGAGAGAGAGAGAGAGAGAGAGAGAGAGAGAGAGAGAGAGAGAGAGAGAGAGAGAGAGACGAGAGAGAGAGAGAGAGAGAGAGAGAGAGAGAGAGAGAGAGAGAGAGAGAGAGAGAGAGAGAGAGAACACAAGAGGGCTGCATCTGTATCTTCTCCACTGTAACTGTATCTACCTATATCTGATGGAGAGAGAGGGGGAGAGAGCAGAGATAGGAGAGACACAGATAAAAGTGAACAGCTTGGCAGTGTGTGTGTGTGCGTGCGCCAGGGTAATCCCGTCCCTGGCCTATTGGACAGAACAAACAATTGTGTTTCAGTGATAGACTTATGCATCTCTTCCTCTGACATCTCCACAGTCCCCATGGATCCCTTCAAACTCTAAACACACACACACACACACACACACACACACACATTCTGGCCCCACCCCTGATGCAGCCCTGGCTAAAGCCCGGGCTGTCCATCATCCACAATTACCGTGGCAACCGAGCTGCACCCAGACAGCCAGCAGATTGGCTGAGTGACCCTGAATACAAGCGTGGACCCACACTGACTCACACCTTCTAGCACACACACGCACACACGCACACACGCACACGCACACACGCACGCACGCGCGCGCACACACACACACACACACACGTGCACACGCACACGCACACACAAAACAAACACGATTAAGCAATGCAGACAATGGACTGACCTCCGGTGCCCACCGGAGAAAATGCTGCTCACATGCACATGAATATCGATATTCTCATTGTTTATTAACGTGGAAAGCACCAACACACAGTACAGGGGGGGGGGGGGGTTATCGAGGGTGAAGACTTCACACTCTGTCATGTGTGAGGTGAGCCATATGTCTTAGCAATGGCACACACACACACACACGCTCCACGCGAAACGTCATACGCTTAGCGTCATGTCAATAGGACGACCACGAATGTCGACGAAAGAAAGATAGAAAGACACAAACAAAGAAAAAAGGCGTGAGAGAGAGAGAGAGAGAAAATAACAAAGAGGGAGAGAGGGAGAGAGGGAGAGAGGGAGAGAGAGAGAGAGACAAGGAGAGATGGGAGTCGAGAGAGAGAGAGAGAGAGAGAGAGAGACAAGGAGAGATGGGAGTCGAGAGAGAGAGAGAGAGAGAGAGAGACAAGGAGAGATGGGAGTCGAGAGAGAGAGAGAGAGAGAGAGAGAGACAAGGAGAGATGGGAGTCGAGAGAGAGAGAGAGAGAGAGAGACAAGGAGAGATGGGAGTCGAGAGAGAGAGAGAGAGAGAGAGAGAGACAAGGAGAGATGGGAGTCGACAGAGAGATGCAGGAGAGAGAGAGAGAGAGAGAGAGAGAGAGCATGAGAGGTGAAGGTGAATGGAAGTCATTGCCGGCGTATTGCTTCAGATCGTGGGTGTTAGCCATGTGTGCTTAACCGTTACATAAGCAAATTAGAAATGGCAATGTTTTGACAATTTGTTTGTACATGAAACTCATTATTAGGGCACAGCCGTTCTCGGTAATTGAAATTGCTGAGAAAAATATCGTAGCGATGATTTATGTGTGTGTGTGTGTGTGTGTGTGTGTCTGTGTGTATGTGTGTGTGCTTGTGCGTGTCTAAAACAGGGTATCACACACTTCAACAATGTACAGTTGGTGGAGCCTATTACGTAGCATTGTGACACTGCCCCCTACAGTCCCCTACAGTACACTGCTGGTTAACAAACCATCATGTTATGAAATGTCCCTTCCTCCTTCCTCTCTCTCTCTCTCTCTCTCTCTCTCTCCGTCTGTCTCTGTCTCTCTCCCTCTCTCCCCCCTCTCTCTCTCTCTCTCTTTCTCTCTCTCTCCGTCTGTCTCTGTCTCTCTCTCTCTCTCTCCCTCTCTCCCCCCTCTCCCTCTCTCTCTCTCTCTCTCTCTCTCTCTCTCTCCATCTCTCTATGTCTATCTCTCTGTCTCTCTCTCTCTCTCTCCCTCTCTCCCCCCTCTCTCTCTCTCTGTCTCTGTATATCTGTCTCTCTCTGTCTATCTCTCTGTCTCTCTCTTTCTCCCTCTCTCCCCCCTCTCTACCTCTCTCCCTTCACCTAATGCCTGTGTGTGTGTGTGTGTGTGTCTCTCTCTCTCTCTCTCTCTTTCTCTCTGTCTCTCTCTCTCTCTCCCTCTCTCCCTCTCTCCCTTCACCTATTGCCTGTGTGTCTCTCATTATCTCTCACTCTCTCTCTCTCTCTCTCTCTCTCTCTCTCTCCCTTCACCTAATGCCTATGTCTCTCTCTCCCCAGTCGATGAGTCTGATACAGCTGGGGAACCCGTCCCAGAGCCTGGAGAACGTGTGTCGCTGGGCCTACCTGCAGCAGAAGCCGGACACCGGGGACGCCGAGTACCACGACCACGCCATCTTCCTCACCCGCCAGGAGTTTGGCCCCACTGGCATGCAGGGTAACACGCACACACACACACGCATACACACATACATGCACACACACACATACACAAACATACACGCACACGCACACACACACACAAACATACACACATACACGCACACACACATGCACACACACACACACACACATACACACATTCGCACACACACACACACACACACACACATGGAGGAGAGATCATAAGAAGGTGGTGTGTGTGTGTGTGTGTGAGTGTGTGTATGTGTGTGTGTGTGTGTGTGTGTGGGAGACTGGGTTCTACAACAGCAACCGTCAGTCTCATCTATCTTGCCGTCCATCTCTCATACCAATAAAGCTTTATTGGTATGATATTTTAATAGAAACCCTCTCCTCTCTCTCTGTCTCTCTCTCTCTCTCTGTCTCTTCCTGTCTCTCTCTCTCTCTCTCTCTCTCTCTGTCTCTTTCTCTGTCTCTCTCTCTCTCTCTCTGTGTGGTAACCTAGGTTACGCTCCAGTGACAGGCATGTGCCATCCGGTGAGGAGCTGCACTTTAAACCACGAGGACGGCTTCTCTTCCGCCTTCGTGGTGGCCCACGAGACCGGGCATGTGTAAGACCGCTGCTCTATCGACCTCTTCTGCACCACACACACACACACACGCATGAACCTCTTCTGCACCACACACACACACACACGCGCATGAACCGGCGCACACGGGTCTGCCCCGAACCGGGATCACTCTATCCTTTGATTATTGATTATGTCGTGTCTGTTGCAGACTCTGTTGATTTGTTGAAGTTCTTGTGAGGGAAGCACTCCGTAGTGATAAAAGGCCAACGCCACTGCTTTAAAGTGTCATCACGGAGGCTTTCATACAAGTCATGCCTCACATTCACCCATTCATACGCACATTCAACCACCGACGGCGGAGTCAGCCATCAAGGAGACAGCCAGCAGGTCAGGAGCAGTTAAGGTGTCTTGCTCAAGGACACCTTGACACTTTTTTCCTAGGAGGAGCCGGGGGATCGAACCAACAACTTCCGGTTGTTGGTTGTTGTTGGCGAGCGCTCTACCTCCTGAGCTATACCGCCGCCATCATGTGGCAACTGTTAAGAAATAACATATGCTAATAGCAGCAATTTGTCATATATATATACATATTTTTTATACGATCATTACAAAATAATGCACACTGATAATTGTACTTAATCAGACATAATCACAAGTAATCATAGGCTTGTTAGTATCGGTGAGTATTATTAACATGCTGTTTTATGACACAATTTAAAGTGATGGAAACGATCGTGCATTATTCATAACTAAACACTGTAATTACGCTAATTGCTCTCGATTTGAAAATTGCAAAGGCGCGTATGGGGAACCCCGGAGCACCGCATCCCCCCAAAGACATGCGTCATCGTGTGCTGTAGGGTGACACAGTCACTCACGGAATACTACTGGTGACTTAAAGGGTACCCAGTTAGTCAGCAGCAGGAAGTTCTGCCTAGATATTTGAGGCACGAAGCACCCACCACCAGGTCCGAGCGCTCTTCCTGCAGTCAGCCCTCCCCCCTCCCCTCTGTGCAGGCTGGGCATGGAGCACGACGGCCAGGGGAACCGCTGTGGAGACGAGGTGCACATGGGGAGCATCATGGCCCCATTGGTGCAAGCCGCCTTCCACCGCTTCCAGTGGTCCAGATGTAGCATGCAGGAGCTGGGACGCTACCTCCAGTAAGCTACCTCCAGACCATGCAGACACCCCCCCCCCCCGCCCCCCCGCACACACACGCACGCACGCACGCACGCACGCACGCACGCACACACACAGGGGCGGCAGTTGCTCGGTCTGTTAGGACTTGGCTTGGGAACCGGAAGGTCGCCGGGTCAAGTCCTTGAAACACCTGGGCGCTTGAGCAAGGCACCAGACCCCTCCACTGCTCCCCGGGGGGCAGCTGGATATACAATAGCTGCTCCACTGCTCCTAATACCAGGATGGGTTACATGCAGAGAAACACATCTCACTGTGTGTGACCAATAAAGAGGATTCAATCCTCCAGATTTAGATGTAGACACACACACACACACACACACACACACACACACACACCATATATATGACAATATATATATATACGTGTATGTATATATGTGTTGGCAGTATCATGTATCATGTGGGTCACACACAAACCAATCAACCCAATGACACTCCAAGCGTCCATGAGAGCAGCACGACCATCAGGACCAGTCAACTCTTGAGAATCACAATCATTCGACATTTGACTCGTCATTGAGAAACGTCTCTCTCTCTCTCTCTCTCTCTGTCTCTCTCTCTCTCTCGCCCCCCCCCCCCCCCCTGACAGCTCCTACGACTGCCTGCGAGATGACCCCTTCGACCACAACTGGCCGTCGCTGCCCCAGCTGCCCGGCCTGCACTACTCCATGAACGAACAGTGCCGCTTCGACTTTGGCGTTGGCTACACCATGTGCACCGCGGTAGGACATCCGGGCCGTCCGTGCTCACGCGCACCCCACATGGCGACGGGTTCCGCGCTCACGTGTACCCCACATGGCGACGGGTTCCGCTGGTTCACAGCTGCAGCGTAGCGTCAGGCTCCATGTCGCACTCGCTTAGCGTTCTTTGAGGGACGCGCTCGAGAGGAAATGCATTTTGTTGTTTTTCACCTGCAGTTGGGGTTCACTCACTTTGATTTGAATGAAACACTTATATACTAATATATATATATATATATATGTATATATATATATATAGTATAAAGTGTATATACATTTATATATATTCACTCACTTTGATTTGAATGAAACACTTATATACTTATATATATATATATAATAAGTATATATATAGTATAAAGTGTAAATATATATATATATATATATATATATATATATATTTATATATATTTATATATCTTTATCTGAATTGGACATCAACAAAGTGAGTTGAACCCAGCCCTGAAGAGCTATCTCTGCTCTCGGCTCTCTCTGTATCGCCGTATGTAGTGAACTGTGAGCATTGTACACACACACACACACACACAGACACACACACACACACACACGCACACACAGACACACACAGACACACACGCACAGACACACACGCACACACACACACAGACACACACGCACACACACACACACACACAGACACACACGCACACACACGCACAGCTATTCACATCCTTCCGATGTCCTCTTGCTTCCCTCTCCCGGCCACTGTGGGGATTGACATCTCTGCTTAAAAGCAGGTAATTCCTTTTGCTAGTCTTTCTCTTTCTCTAAAAGTAACCGTAGCACGGCCATTACCTACGAAAAGATCCACCGAGCCGTCAAAAGAAGTCACAGAGATAGAGCCGCACTCACACACTCACACACTCACACACTCACACACTCACACACTCACACACTCACACACAGCAGCAGCCAGACTAGTAGCAGCGGTTGTCTTCCACATCCATATCTGCATGTTGGATGGAGAAGGAGCACAGTAGAGGAAGCGCCTCCTCCACACAGCATCTTGCCAGCCACAGGCTCGGGCTTCCCGCCCGACCCCGCCCACAACCACCCACCCACCCAGTCGGACCCCTGACCCCCTTCGTGGGTGGGGTTGGGTGGATGGGGGTGGGTGGGGGTGGATGGGGGTGGGTGGGGGTGGATGTACCCACAGCCGTTTGCTTGATAGAGACACAGGGGCTTGTTCAATGGCTTTGCACGTATGGCTAGATTACCCTCTATTTTCTTGTCAAACCCATGCCCCTCCTCCCTCCCCAAACCCTCCACCCTCAGCTACAAAAGGCAGGCCAGTCGGGAACACAGGTAAGGTAAACCCCTACTTCCCTGGAAGAACAAAAAAAAATGATATTCAAAACAAACGTGGCTGCTTTGTCTTTGTATCTTTCCATCGTCTCTTGAACTCATCGCTGTCATGTGACTTTGTGTTGGTGTCGTGGTTTATCCTCTGTTCCACCCATTGACACGTGACATGGGGTGTGTACTCTGCAGGGGAAAGACCCTCCAAAAATAAACATGCTACAGCAGTCTCCATTCCCCACCTTTAGACCCAAAACGCTTTCACTCAAACAGCTGAACCGCACGGTGCTACACCAGCTCCCAGTCACACCCTCCACTCGGCTGGCCATACCCGTGGCAGACACACTCACACTGCACACACACACCGTGCGTAGAACCGGCCAGGATGGAAAGGCCTCGCTACGTTCCTTAAGTCGCCATACATACACAGTGGCTGGTAAAAAGCGTGGACAAAACGCTGTACTTCTCGTCCTCCCCGTGATGTACTTGGCCAGCCAGCGAGGCCCCTCTTGTCTGTAAGCACGGCCCCCAGGGCCATCAGGTTCTCCTCTGACCTGCAGAGGTCACTGGAGGTCATGGTAGAAAGAATCCAGGGGGACGAAGGGGAGAGAAATGGGCATCGTTGCTTACGGAACCTTCCGGGGACATTGGGTCCACCGTTAGGGGGCTTTGTCTTTCATTTTGATGACCCAGATAAGATGGGGACGGGGCAGGGAGGAGGGGAAGGTATTCTGTGAGTAACCGAAGGAGCCCAAGAGGCTTATCGTTAAATTTCAACCTTTTGAACCCTCGGCTCTTTGGCCCATGACCTCATATGTCCACAGGCCATCTCTCTCTGTCTCTCTCTCTGTCTCTTTCTCTCTCTCTCTCTCGCTCTCGCTCTCTCGCTGTCTCTCTCTCTCTCTCTCTCTCTCTCTCTCTCTCTCTCTCTCTCTCTCTCTCTCACTCTCTTTCGCTCTCTCTTGCTCTCTCTTGCTCTCTCTCTATCATCATTGCGTAGTTTGGTTTGCATGAGTCTGGCGCCACCTGTGTGTGTTTCCTGGGTGGAGAGTGCAGTGCGGTGCGGTGATGCAGTGTGATGTAGTGCAGCGGAACCAACATGAAGCAGTGAGCAAGTCAGATGAAATGAGATATATACAGTATATACTGCATATATATATATATATATGTATAGATATAGTGATGATAAACCCAAAACTAACCCAGAATACATTGCTGACCACCGCCACTGTCGTTGTGGTGTTTATATTGTCGCCATGGTTACTCTAGTAACACGTCCATCGCGATGGCTCTCTCCTCGATTCCCTCGTAAGATGTGGTTGTTTTCTTTGTGCGGTGCCGTTCCGTTTGTATTGTACTGTATTGTGGAGGAGCGACGTGTGGATGCGTGAAGTGTGAAGCGTACGGGAGTTTCCGCCGGAGCCCCGTGGGAATACCGTGTCTCTCTGTTCCCTCACGCAGTACCGGACCTTCGACCCGTGCAAGCAGCTGTGGTGCAGCCACCCTGACAACCCCTTCTTCTGCAAGACCAAGAAGGGACCCCCCATCGACGGCACCATGTGTGAGAACGGGAAGGTGTGTGACGCAACGATGAAGCCTTTTTCTACTCTTATTCTATCATGTCTAAATATACAAGATACAACATACAAGATACAAGATTTGCATTGGCCATTTGCAACCAGTACAATGGAATGCTTACTCCCCATTCCCTCCCGCAGTAGGAATTTCTAAAAAAATACTATTAAATATACATAATATATATATACATAATAAATACATAATAAAAATTAACATAAAAAGAACATTAAAGTAACTGATTGATGATATGTACATGTGTTGAATTGTGCAAAAGATTTCAAAGCATTTGAAGTGGCAGTAGTGAAGCAGCATCATGAATATAGCGCAGTACAGTGAGTCCAGAAAGTCCAGAAAAAGTATGAAAGTGTAATGTTAATGACAATGTTATGATATGTCCTTAGCCCCTCTGCTCACCCACACACACACACACACACACACACCACACACACCGGACACACGCACACACACAGCACGCGACACACACACCGCACACACACACACACACACACACGCCGCACACACACACACGCACACACACACACACACCACACACACACACACACACACACACACACACACACACACACAGCGCTGGGGTCACACGTCATGCTGTGACAGGAGCTCTCACAATTACAGTCTGGCGTCTCGGTTCTCCGCAGCACTGCTTCAAGGGCCACTGCATCTGGCTGACCGCGGATATCATCAAGCAGGACGGCGGCTGGGGCCCCTGGAGTGCGTTCGGCCAGTGTTCCCGCACCTGTGGCGGCGGCGTCCAGTTCCGCACCCGTGAATGTGACAATCCCAGGTATGGGTTACGCTACGCAAGCTACGATAATACTCTTTTTATTTTATTTTATTTTACCCTAAATATGGTACAGCAAATTCATGCGTCACATAATCCAAATGACAGTCGATCGCATTGAACTGGGTTTTTGTTGGTGTTGTGGAACAAAACTGACATTTTAAAATGATATTCTTGCAACAAAAACAAAAACAAATCCTCATTTTGACCGTTTTTGAACAACCACATTTGCTTGTTGTAGTCAAGGTAGACCACAGAATCGTTATCATCATCTCATCACAATATGATTTTGCTCAAAGACGATCATGTTGAGTTGTCTTACGCTGTTTCACCAGCGTAGGACCTTTTGTTTTCCCGTTGCAAATATAGAGGAGCCGCCCCTAGGGCCTGAACCCCTCAAACAGTAAACCCTCCTGCTGTGTACCCCCTCTACCTCTCATCTGATGTTACATATGAAGACAAGTCAGTGTTCTTAACTATTTTAGGTCCTGTAGCCCTTAAACAAACGTCATATTCTGTTCTTGCAGCAACCAAACAAGTGACCAACTGAAGCAGAGTAGGGGCGGCTGTGTGTTCGTTTTGAAAGTGTGTTTATTTTTGACGCAGAGAAGCTACTATAGATTTTTGTTGTTGGTGTCCCCCCCCGACGTTACTGCACGCACCCCTGGGGGTACACCTACCCCCCCCCCCCCTCCTAATGCGTTGAATTCCCCCCCCCCTCCTAATGCGTTGAATTCCCCCCCCCCCTCCTAATGCGTTGAATCCCCCCCCCTCCTAATGCGTTGAATCCCCCCCCTCCTCTTAATGTGTTGAATCCCCGCCCCCCTCCTAATGCGTTGAATCCCCCCCCCCTCCTAATGCGTTGAATCCCCCCCCCCTCCTAATGCGTTGAATCCCCGCCCCCCTCCTAATGCGTTGAATCCCCTCCCCCCTCCTCATTGCAGACCGGCTAACGGAGGTCGTACCTGCATGGGCTCCATCTACCAGTTCCAGATGTGCAGCACCGAGGAGTGTGACGACATCTACAGCGACTCCCGGGAGGAGCAGTGCCGCTCCCTGGAGCCCCGCTTTGAGTTCCACAACAACAAGCACCACTGGTTGCCTTATGAACACAGTGACCGTGAGTACACTGTCCGGGGGGGGCTGGGAGGGTCTAGATCCACGGGCAGAGGGGAGTAGGAGTGTGATGAATGGATGGTGAAGCATGCAAAATATGGCGAGAAGAATACCCCTGAAAAGCCTGAACAGCTAACACTTGGTTAAATATTTAACCAAACGTTGACACTGAAAATGTTGAAATGTCCAGTATTCATAATTCAAAACATGTATTCAAATGAGGAATAGGCTTCAGAATATTATTGTTGTGGTGTTTTTATATTATATTGCCATTGAATACCCGGTTCTGGGAAGGCCTTCTTCCAAGGGTGGCGCTGCAATACGGGTTTGCAATCCAAACGTAGTTCCTTCCATTGGGTAAGACCTTACCCAATGGAAGTAAGGGGCCGAGAATGGACGGAGCTCCACACATCCACACAGTAGACCGTCTCACCAACTGGTGTCTGGAGCTGCCCACTCCCTACTGAACATAACCTCCATGAACGGCTAGCCGTTGGGAGTAGCTGGTCCGGCCCAATCGTCAAGCCAGCTATGAAATTCTTTCTTAAATTTCATATTTCGAGGAGAGGGTTACTGAATCCCACCTGCCTTGAGAACGAGTTAGGGTTAGGGTGTCTTGCACAGGGACACCTCGGTGTACCTCAGTTTTTGCTAGGAGCAGCCGGGGATCGAACCAGCAACCTTCCGGTTGTGAGGCGACCGCTCTACCTCCTGAGCTATACTGCCGCCCCTAGCACCGCTGAGTGGCCAGCTCAGGGGCCACCTCTGGTATGGAGTGTGTGTGTAAAGGCATCAGCGGTAGTAACCCTGGTGCACTCGGTAAGGGGGGGATCCCCCTCGATCACCACACGGCATTCTGCACACTGGACGGATGTGTGGATGATTGGATGGATGGATCAATGCATAAGGAATAGATAGGATGGTTGGACGGGTGTACATACATACGTATGAATGGATGGGTAGATGGATGGATGGATGGAGAGATGGATCTAAGGATTGAGGTGAAGAGAGCCGAAGAGCGTTTGTCCTGTGGGCCAGGCCTGTTTATTTGCCGTATGCATTAAGTACACTGGAATGCTAACTCCCCATTTCCTCCCACAGTAGCAATTTCTAAAACACAATACCTTAAAAATACTATACACAATAAAAAGAACAATCAAAAGAACAATAAAGTTGTGTTGAATTGTGCATAAAGCATCTAAAAGCGTTTTAAAGTGCCAGCAGTGCAGCAGCATCATCAATACAATGCAGTACAGTGCAGAACAGGTGCAGTAACTGTAATGAGAAAAGAAAATCTGAAAGTCCAGCAAAGCATGAAAGTGTAATCTAATACGGATGACAATGTTACGATGGTTGTTGACTTGAGGGTGGTTACTAAGAAGAGGAGTCAGGTGTAGGGTCCTTACATGTTCCAGGGAAATGTGTGGTCAGCAGGTCAGCATACTGCAAACTCCCAGTGAGGAGAACAGTGTGTATCTGTACGGTATTCCGCAGTCTACCACATCTCTGGGGGGGAATCAGTGATAACATGCACACCTGGAGGAGCTTTCAGCTAATTCAACACGCAGACAGACAGACAGACAGACAGACAGACAGACAGACGGACAGACGCACACATGTGCACACACAATCTGTTCTTTAAGTAGGGGGATGGGTTTTTTTTTTATTGGTATTATTTCAGCTGAATCCGCCGGAGTGTGGTTGACATTTGGCTGTCCAGTCCGGCTTCAGCCGCAACGTCTGCAGCTGGCCAATAAACACACATGCTGC
>CM051001.1:32807452-32837878 GCA_027704905.1 Muraenolepis orangiensis
GTGTGTGTTTGTGTGTGGCCACCTGTCTTTTCTGAAGCTCCTGTGTGGCTCCACCAACAGAAGGTGGGCTGTGACGGCGTGGTGGGGTCGTCCAAGCAGGAGGACAAGTGTGGCGTGTGTGAAGGGGACAACTCCAGCTGCAAGACCTTTAAGGACACCATTAACCGCATCGCCAAGAAACAAGGTGCCACCACCCGCTCTGAGTCTATCGTCTTGTAGTGAACAACGCATGTCTACACCCAGAGGCTGTACGTCTAAATGTGTTGAAGATATCCCCCTTGTTTTTCATAGGTTCATAGGTTTCCTTTGGTTTTAATCTGTCGTTTCATAGTCGTTCTAAGCTAAACATCGCCCCCTAGAGGGAGATGTGTTGCACATGGTCCAAAGCTTGAATTACAGTAAGCTCTACATGCAGCACTATGAGCTAATAGCTAACCCCTGGAAACAGCTGGACAGAATAAAAAACAAACGGTTCATCCTGATGCAGCCTGTTTGACCTCATGGGGAGCAGCCATGACGCACTGTGTTACCGTCAGTCTTCCTCCACCAGTGGCCTTAAGAGCCAATAAAGAGGAAACCAAAAGTAGAGGGTTTTCATTGGTTTTAGGGAGACTTTTAGTCCCGACTGTGTGTGCTGAGGGTTTGACGAGTCACGGATTGCTGGATTGTGTTTCGTTTCAGGTTTCCTTAAAGTCCTGGAAATCCCCAGGGGAGCCAGACATCTACTCGTCCAAGAGTTGAAAGCCACGGCACACATATTAGGTACCAGACAGTCGTGTGTGTGTGTGTGTGTGTGTGTGTGTGTGTGTGTGTCTGTGTGTGTGTGTCTGTGTGTGCGTGTGTGCGTGTGTGTGTGTGCATGTATATATATATATATATATATGTGTGTGTGTGTGTGTGTGTGTGTGTGTGTGTGTGTGTGTGTGTGTGGTGTGTGTGTGTGTGTGTGTGTGTGTGTGTGTGTGTTGATGTGTGTGTGCGTGCGTGTGTGCGTGCGTGTGAACAACAGTGACCTTGTGTATTGAAGTGTATTCGAGGTGTTCTATCTCTCGCTCCCAGTGGTGAAGAACGTGGCCTCAGGGCTGTTCTTCGTCAACGGCGAGAACCATTATCCAGAACCCGGGTCGGTGATCGAGAAAGGCGTGGAGTGGGAGTACGGGAACGACAATGACAAGGAAACACTGCAGACCAACGGACCCCTCACACACGGAGTCCTCATCATGGTACACACACACACACACACAGAGTCCTCATCATGGTACACACACACACACACACACACACACAGAGTCCTCATCATGGTACACACACACACACACACACAGAGTCCTCATCATGGTACACACACACACACACACACACACGGAGTCCTCATCATGGTACACACACACACACACACACAGAGTCCTCATCATGGTACACACACACACACACACACACACACAGAGTCCTCATCATGGTACACACACACACACACACACACACGGAGTCCTCATCATGGTACACACACACACACACACACACGGAGTCCTCATCATGGTACACACACACACACACACGGAGTCCTCATCATGGTACACACACACACACACACAGAGTCCTCATCATGGTACACACACACACACACACACACACAGAGTCCTCATCATGGTACACACACACACACACACACACACGGAGTCCTCATCATGGTACACACACACACACACAGAGTCCTCATCATGGTACACACACACACACACACACAGAGTCCTCATCATGGTACACACACACACACACACACACACGGAGTCCTCATCATGGTACACACACACACACACACAGAGTCCTCATCATGGTACACACACACACACACACACACATTTACGAACTAACTAGGCTCACAAAGTCACACACACACACAAAGTGTGTGTGTGTGTGTGTGTGTGTGTGTGTGTGTGTGTGTGTGTTTGGATGAATAATGTAAAGTTAGTAATGTTGGTTTGTGTAGTTTACTACGTTTAATAATCTAACGTCTGATGGCAGACAAGCTCAAATCTGAGTGAAAGGGGCGGTTCCCTTTCTTTTTCACTTGATATTTGTGTCGGCCAATCGTGTTGCTGGAGGCGGGGATATGCAAAACTCGGCCAGCAGTGTGAATGACTTCTGCATCCGCCTCCACACCCTTTAGATGCAACTCCACGGGGACGAAGACGTGAACCTGTCCTACAAGTACATGATGAGTGTGGACATGGACTCGGCCATCGAGGACAACATGCTGGTGGAGGACAGTGCCTACGAGTGGGCTCCCAAGAGGTGGTCCTACTGCTCCAAGCTCTGTGGTGGAGGTAGGAGCAACCTTCTCCCACCACTCCCTGCATGGAGCAGCGGGGGTGGTTGTACATGACGGAAATATAGAATCACATAATAATAATCCTAATCCTAATAATAATAATTATTTATTCATTCATCATTTTGAATGAATGTGTGTGAACGTTTGACCGTTTGTGTTCGCAGGTGTCTGAGTTGTGTATATGTGGAATTATTTTCATTAATATAATTTAAAAAAATTACTGGTGAATTTTAGCACTGATATGCACCATATAACTATCTGCTATCAGCTATCTTGCCATTTCTACTCGTCTTAATGAATGTGTTGTGATTAATGTGTAATTAACGTATTGGGATTTCACAATAGACACGATACAAAGCGTGAATATCAATGATCCAGTTTACAGTCACAGTTACAATGCATGACTTCCCTGTGCAGGTAAGCAGTATCTGCGCTACGGCTGCAGAAGGCGGGCAGACAGTAAGATGGTCCACAAGACTTCCTGTAACAAGTCCAACATGAAGCCCAGAGGAGACATCAGGGACTGCAACCAGAAACCCTGCCCTCCACCCATGTAGGTTCTCCTTCATACACACATACACACACACACACACACACACACACACAGTACATTACCCTGGCTATCATAAAAGCCATTGGTTACAGTAATGCTATCTAGAATGTGAGACAATTAAAGAAATGTCGACATTTCACTCAAACTCGAAAAAAAGTGTGAGTTTTTAAGAAATGTTTCTTTGTTCTTTGTTCAACATGTCCAGAGGTCAGAGGTCAGGGGTGATTCTAGGGGCCTCCAAATAGGGAAGCCCCAAAAGTAGTTTTCCATTTTGTCTTCGGCACTCGTTTCTCATGTCGGTTCCCTGCGAGGAGAGGGGGGGACCATCCAGGACTGACCTGATGTATCTTATACATCCACGGGTGATATCTGTTATCGGAGAATCTGTCGACTCGTCCTTTCGACTCCTTCCAGACCCTGTTTTCATTCACGCTGTCTGTCCCCCTGACAGCAACATCATCCGTTTCAGAGGGTCTCAAATCCCCCGTACCAGAGGTTCCCGGATGAAACAATGTGCCCATCCATTCCCTAACCGTCCTCTCTGTGCAGCTGGGTGACGGGGGATTGGCAGAACTGCAGCAAGTCCTGCGGTAAGACGGGCCAGCAGTTGCGCTCCGTCAGCTGTGTGCAGCCGTCGGACAACAACACCACGCGCTCCATCCACAGCAAACACTGCAACGACGACCGCCCAGAGGCCCGCCGCAGCTGCAACCGGCACCCCTGCCCCGCCCAGTGGAGGGTGGGTCTCTGGACTCAGGTACTTAAGGCCCAAACACGGCAAAAGCTCCAGTGTAGAGTGCAACTCAAGGCCTAAACACACCAAAGCTCTAGTGTAGAGCGCAACTCAAGGCCTAAACACACCAAAGCTCTAGTGTAGAGCGCAACTTAAGGCCTAAACACACCAAAGCTCCAGTGTAGAGCGCAGCTTCAGGCCTAAACACACCAAAGCTCCAGTGTAGAGCGCGGCTTAAGGCCTAAACACACCAAAGCTCCAGTGTATAGTGAAGCTTAAGGCCTAAACACACCAAAGCTCCAGTGTATAGTGAAGCTTAAGGCCTAAACACACCGAAGCTTAAGGCCTAAACACACCAAAGCTCCAGTGTATAGTGAAGCTTAAGGCCGAAACACACCAAAGCTCCAGTGTATAGTGAAGCTTAAGACCTAAACACACCAAAGCTCCAGTGTATAGTGAAGCTTAAGGCCTAAACACACCAAAGCTCCAGTGTATAGTGAAGCTTAAGACCTAAACACACCAAAGCTCCAGTGTATAGTGAAGCTTAAGGCCTAAACACACCAAAGCTCCAGTGTAGAGCGCAGCTTAAGGCCTAAACACACCAAAGCTCCAGTGTATAGTGAAGCTTAAGGCCTAAACACACCAAAGCTCCAGTGTATAGTGAAGCTTAAGACCTAAACACACCAAAGCTCCAGTGTATAGTGAAGCTTAAGACCTAAACACACCAAAGCTCCAGTGTATAGTGAAGCTTAAGGCCTAAACACACCAACGCTCTAGTGGAGAGCGCAGCTTAAGGCCTAAACACATCAACGCTCCAGTGAAGAGCGTTTTAGAGGGTTTATAGGTTACATATTTAGTCTTATTTGATGAACGGAATGGTAAAAGCGCTATTAATTGTTAGTAACATTAAAATAACAACTCCTCCAGGTTGTAATACTTTGCATCTTCGCATGTGTGTGTGTGTGTGTGTGTGTGTGTGTGTGCAGTGCTCGGTGATGTGTGGTAATGGCACTCAGCAGAGACAGGCTCTCTGTCACACCCGAGACAACACCATCGGCCTGTGTCTGGACAGCAGGCCTGACACCATCCAGATCTGCCGCCTGGACCCCTGTCCCAGTAAGCACTGAGGAACCCACACTGTATGGCTTCCTATGAATGAGCATGCAGAGAGTTAGGACACAATAAAGGGATATGCTGTGGTCAAAGTGATATATTATATTAATATATATTATTATATATATTAATCTTCAACTGTTGATACCACTGCATATCCCTGCTCAGTACCTGCTGTCATATACATTTATATATATGTATCCTGTTGATATAATCGCATACCCCTGCTCACTACCTGTTGAATACCTGTACACTTACCTGTGTGTATATATGTACCTATATCATATGTACCATATCTCATACCTACTCTATAAGTTATTTTATACCTGTTTTTAGTAGTAGTTATATTTAGTAGACTGTTTCTACATCCTATTTAACCACTGTACATTATATATTACCAATGCACTTTACTGCAAGATTTGCACTCTTTGGTTTGATGCCAAATGATCTTCGCTGTACTGTACTTTACTTGTGCTGTGCAATGACAATACATTAGAATCTAATCGAATCTAAACCTCTTCCTCTTCCTCTTCCTCTTCCTCTCCTGGTCTGCTCTCTCTCTCTCTCTCTCTCTCTCTCTCTCTCTCTCTCTCTCTCTCTCTCTCTCTCTCTCTCTCTCTCTCTCTCTCTCTCTCTCTCCCTCTCTCTCCTCTCTCTCTCTCTCTCTCTCTCCTCTCTCCCGCTCTCTCCTCTCTCTCTCTCTCTCTCTCCTCTCTCTCTCTCTCTCTCTCTCTCTCTCTCCCCTCTCTCTCTCTCTCTCTCTCCCCTCTCTCTCTCTCTCTCTCTCTCTCTCTCTCTCTCTCTCTCTCTCTCTCTCTCTCTCTCTCTCTCTCTCTCTCTCTCTTTCTCTCCCCCCCCCCTCCGGCAGAGGGCTCCTCGGACATGAACAAGAACGGCAACATCCTGATCGAGTGGCTGTCACGCCCCAACTCCCACTTCCCCGTCCAGAAGATCAGCCTCCGTAAAACCTCCCTCTACAGCTCCCAGCCGGGCCTCTACAGCCGCAGCTGCATGTCTGTCCTCTGCTGGGCCCTGCCCGCCTCTCTGCTGCTCCTCTCCCTGCAGGGCTGGCCCCGATGGGGCCCCTGACGCCCTCCCCCCCCCCCCCAACTTGCGGCCCCAGGCCTGTGCTCACGCCTGTGAGCGAGCGGGCAAAGCTTTCGCTTCTCTTTTAACACAAAAAAAAGGGGGAGATAGGAGTGGGGAGGGTGTCTCCCTCTCTCTCTCTCTCTCTCTCTCTCTTTATCTCCCCCTCTCTGTCTCTCTCTCTCTCAATGTCTGAGATGACTAACTGTGCGGAGGCCTCTGGCTCCTGTGTGTGCTGGTGGGTTCTCTCTCTCTGATGCTCTCCTACTCTCTCTCTCTACTGCTGCTCTCTATATACAGTATCTCTTGACCTCTATCTATGTCTCTCTCTCTCTCTCTCTCTCTCTCTCTCTCTCTCTCTCTCTCTCTCTCTCTCTCTCTCTCTCTCTCTCTCTCTCTCTCTCTCTCTCTCTCTCTCTCTCTCTCTCTCTCTCTCTCTCTCTCTCTCTCTACTTTGTGGAGCATTGTGTGTGACCGCCGGCCAATCGAAAACTCCAAAAGATTTCAACATTTAAACATTTGACATGAGAGGAGCGGTTCGAGAGGAGCGGCAGCGGGCGAAGCGGTTCGAGCAAGGTTTTTTGGAAACGTTGGCTTCTCTGAGGTTCCCGGCGGAGGTCGAGTTCTGGCGAGAGGAGGCGGGGGTGAGGAGGGGGGGGGGGGTGAGCGACTGCCTGAAACCGGCGTGTTTTTTCAGCACGAGCTAGCCGCGTGTCGTCACGAGGGTTACAGCCACCTCCCCGAAAGTGCAGCCGTGGTGTTTTCTCTCTCTCTCTCTCTCTCTCTCTCTCTCTCTCTCTCTCTCTCTCTCTCTCTCTCTCTCTCTCTCTCTCTCTCTCTCTCTCTCTCTCTCTCTCTCTCTCTCTCTCTCTCTCTCTCTCTCTCTCTCCAGCACGCTGTCACAGTAGGGAGGAAACAGGTATGTGAAAATAATACGATAAAAGGGTATATAAATATCTATACTGAAAACAAACTAAAAACTAAAAACTAACAAAAAAAAACCATCAACAACAAAAAAATATGAAAGCTTTATTGTGAACGTGATCTTGTCACAATGAGGACATCTTTGCTCATCCCAACATCCTGGTTCTCCATCGACCCCCCCCCCCCCCCCCCCGGGGAGAAGAGCGAGAGGACACGCCAAGCTGGACTCTCTCAACTCACTCTCTCCCCGTTGTCTGTTCCATTCTCCCCGAGGACGGACTCACTGCACAGGGGGGGGGGGGGGGGCAAGTGAAAGTGAAACAACCTCGTGAAAACCCACTTTAGGGAAAGGCGTGCGGCGGTGGTGGTGGCCAAGAGGAAAGGCTCATATATGGAGAAAAAAATCAACAAACAAAAAAACAGAACAATATAAACCAAGGTGAAAGGAGCAGCAGGGTAGAGCGACTCGCGGGAGGTCCCGCCCTCCCATCTCCACACCCGCCCCCCCCCCCCCCCCCCCCACACACACACTTTTTCGACTGTTATACCGAAGTTATAATAAAATGCAGCTTATTTGTGCTTGCAGACTTTAAAAACGAATACATCTATAAATATATTTGTATTTCTATATATATAAATATATATAAACCTATAAATCTAAATCTATATAAGTCACAATAATATATTAATAATGTTTTACCATGAATAAGCTGTAGCTTATTTGCCTAAAACCTTTGGACTGCTATTGATCGCTTAGATCCTTGACTGTTATGTGTATTTTTTTATTGATTTTACATGAATACAGATGAAAATATTTAATAAGGGTAAAGTGTTTGGGGGGGGGGATAGACCTATATTATGCAGGACCTGGTCAGTAATTGCCTCTCCATTCTCTCAGATGGATCACTGGGTTGTTGTTCTTGTTTTAGTTATGGGATAGGATCACATTCTGTCATGCACATTCGCATTCCTCCAGCTGTGTGTGTGTGTGTGTGTGTGTGCGTGTGTGTGTGTGTGTGTGTGTGTGTGTGTGTGTGTGTGTGTGTGTGTGCGTGTGCGAGTGCATTTGTGTATGTTTGTATGTTGATTGAATGTGTGAATGAGTGAATTTGTCTATGGGTGAATGATGATTAAAGTGTGTGTGTATGCGAATATGGCCGTGACTGATACGTGTGTGTGTGCGTGTGTGTGTTTGTATGTGCATGCGTGCGTGCGTGCATGCGTGTGTGTGTGTGTGTGTGTGTGTGTGTGTGTGTGTGTCTGTATGTATTTGTGTGTGTGTGTGTGTCTGTCTGTATGTATTTGTGGGTCTGTTTTTGTATTGCTGTGTGTGTGTGTGTGTGTGTGTGTGTGTGTGTGTGTGTGTGTGTGTGTGTGTGTGTGTGTGTGTGTGTGTGTGTGTGTGTGTGTGTGTGTGTGTGTGTGTGTGTGTGTGTGTGTGTGTGTGTGTGTGTGTGTGTGTGTGTACACGCACACGCGGGTACACCTGCAGGAGATGGTCATCATCCGGGCTTCTAGACATAGCGATCAGACACAGAAATACCTCATAAACCTTGATTTGAGAGCGTCCAATCTCGTTTTTACTTTTTGATGAACATTATCGACATGAACAATGCCTTATCTTGGATTGAATGTAATGGCATTTATCTGTGAAAGAGATGGCTTTACTCATTTCAACGTTTCACTCGGATTAGAGGCAGCTTCAAACCAACTAAACAAACGATTATCACGTATTCGTCAAACCTACCAAGGTACGTCGCCGCTGGTTTCCAACTACTGGGACGGGTTTTTCCAGAGGGCCTCGGGAACGGAGACACACGGCATCTAGAGGGGAAGAGACTTCAGACTTGTCATCGTGTTGTGATCACATCTTTCCGTTGTGACTATGTAGCGAGCTATCCAAGGTTTCCCCTGGAGTTGGATCGCGAGAGACCAAGCCAGACCTAGCAGTGCGATACTGTATATAACATTGGTGTTGACTGTATTTAATAATGTTCATGACTGTTATCTTCTTACTTATGACGGGCGGGGAGGGGAAAAAAATCTATACTATTCTATACTTTGGGTAACTGTTTCGTGGCTTCACTGGCCTGCTGCGTGGGGCCGTTTGGCTAACGTTTGGCTAACGTTTGGCTAACGTTTGGCTTACGTTTGGCTAACGTTCGGCTAACGTTCGGCTAACGTTCGGCTAACGTTTGGCTAACGTTGCGGATACATTCAGATGGACTACGTGCACTGCGTCTATATGCACTTTGATTTATCAGGGAAATTTTATTAATGTTTTGTAAATGTTTCATATGACACTTAATGTGCCATTCCAGTTTTTACATTGTCATGGAAATTATGTATTTTATTTAAAGCAAATACTATCATTTATGTACACTCGTCGTTTTTTTTCCTCAGTCGAAGAAAAAAAGATTGACTGGTTGATTTCCAAGTAATGAAGTGTTTTACCAAAGTGACTGTGAACTTGTACCTTTCGATACAGTTGAATTATTTTTCTTAACAAAAAGAATATATCTATATATATATTGGGTTTGGGTCGTACATCTCATTGTTTCAGTTCCTGTCAAGTTATATCAATAAAACGTTTGAAAAAGGCTGCTCATTCTCTCCTTAAGGATGTTGACTGGTCACATGCGTGACTTCACAGATGGTATTACCACTGTCAGAATACGACGACACGCAGGCCTGATACTAGCCATGCTTCAAAAGAAACACACTTTCACTCATAATTCCATTTCTGTTTCACTTGCTTTGGAATTCTTTCACTCTTGGGGGTTTTTTCTACTCTTCTTGCTCATCTTCCGCTCATCGATTGGCTTCATTACCTTCACTAATACTTCTATCGCTACACCATGAGCTCAAAATGTGCTTGTATACAAGGAAACACAAATAAACACAGGCTAACACGCACGCATACACCGACACAGCCTCCCCCCCCACCCCTAAAAACCGCGCCCAGTCTCAGCTCTCTGTTCTCTCCCCCGACAGGTCGGCGTTGTCGTGGCGACCGCACAGTGTTCTGCCGCATGGAAGCGCTGATGCGCAACTGCTACCTGCCGAGCTACCAGCGCATGTGCTGCAAGTCCTGCAGCAACGTCACCGTCGCAGATCCCGCCTCCACTAATAGGTCCGCCCCCAACACCACCACAGTCCGGCCCACCGTTATCGCCGATCCTCCTACCGGTAGTCTGGGTGTTGTCTTCAGCACCTCCGCCACCATGACCACCCCCACCTCCGCCACCATGACCGCCACCATGACCACCCCCACCTCCGCCACCATGACCGCCACCATGACCACCCCCACCTCCGCCACCATGACCACCCCCACCTCCGCCACCATGACCGCCACCATGACCACCCCCACCTCCGCCACCATGACCGCCACCATGACCACCCCCACCTCCGCCACCATGACCACCCCCACCATGTCTACCATTACATCATCAACCCCCACCATGTCTACCATTACATCATCAACCCCCACCATGTCAACCGTGACATCATCAACCCCCACCATGTCAACCGTGACATCATCAACCCCCACCATGTCAACCGTTACATCTTCCACCTCCAACACTTGGACCCCATCCCCAACACCCCCACCCTATTCCTCCTCAACCACCATTTCTTCACCCGTCACTTCCGCTCGCATCAGCACCACCCAAGGAGCCACCAGCCATCTCCCCGTTACCCCCAGCATGCCAGCCCCCCCCTGTACCGTCACCCTCTCCACGGCCCCGTCCACCCCGGCCTTCACGACCACCTCCCCGGGGACCCTCACTAGCCCTGACCCTACAGGTTCAGCACAGCCTCCACCAGATGTAGAGGAAACCCACACACACCAACCACCAGTTGCAACTAGCCACACAGCTACAGAGCTAGTTCCCAAAAGCACAGCACAGTCGAGTCAGGTGACAGCGAACGCTCGTCCAAAGAAGAAACCGCCGAAGACCGGCAATAAAAAAACCTTCTCGCCGGAAACCAAGCCCAAAAAACTGGCTGTTCCAAAGAACAAGACAAAGAAAGTCATTCCAGCCAAGGTTAAACCCAAAAAGAACATTTGGCCCAAAAACGTGACAAAAGAAATGATCACAACGATGACTACTCCCAAACAAAATGCTTCAGGAAAGACCACGGGGAAAAAGTCAACCCCGGTAAAGACATGGCCAAAGAAGGATAAGCCACTCAAAACGACTCCCAAAAAGGATGTTCCACCAAAAGTAAATCCAAAAAAGAAGACGGAGCCCAAGAAGAGCAAACCTCCCAAAACCGCTCAACCAAAGAAGCCCAAAACCAAAGTGGTCACCAAGAAAGCAGGGCCCAAAAAAATCTCAGCAGAGAAGAAAAAGACTCAGGCGAAAAAGAAGAAAACTTCGACAACTCCCTCGTACGACAACACCACGACCCCAACGACCCCAACAAGCCCAGAAGACTATCGCTTTTCCAGCGTCTCTTTCAGCACCACCCAGTCGGCGACCACTCCGTCCGGCGTGCCTACGCCCCGGCCCACCTTCAACGTCACCGTCATCCCTAATGTCACGGACACGGCGGGTCCGCCGCGGCACTACGGCGAGTCCGCCCCGCCCACCGCTCCCGGCCCGCTGGTCTATGACCACGTCGTGACGGCGCCCACGGGAGCTTTCCTTTACTTTGACGACGCGGCGATGCCCAGCGGAACGATGCCCGCGGTGTACCCCGACGCCGAGGAGGAGGCGGCGGCAGTGGCGAGCGGCACCGCCCTCTACGCCGACGACACCGCCACCGTGCAGATGCCCTACGGCGACATGGCCGTAACAACCAGCGGCACCGTGGTGCTGGAGGACGGCCTTGTGGGGTCCATTCCCACCGTTCGCAATGATGAGATCATCGGCAGTTTGACCACGTCCCCTTGGGCCGACCTTCCGGAGGAGTACATACCCGTCCTCGTTTCCCTCACTCCAGTGACGACCGCACCACCGGCAGTTACTTCCACCGCCAGCACCGCCATCACCGCCACCACCGCCACCACCGCCACCACCATCTCTACCACAACAACAACAACTACAACAACAGCAGCAATGACAATGACAACAGCCAAACGAAGAACCCCGCAGAGAGCCGACCCGCGGCCGACCACGGTGCCCCTCAGAGGAGCGGAGGAGAACAACTCCGTGGACGACGTCCGGTACAACCGCATCATCGGCGTGGACATCGACGTCTCCCGCAACAATCTGATCGGCCGGCGACGGGTGAACTTCGGCGAGAGGACCAAGAACAAACGCATCCAAGAGCTTTTGGAGGAGAAGAGGAACTTTCTGCTCAGGATGAAGAGGGGCCAGGCGGCATGACGGACTCGTTGCGTTGTGACTGCTTGGTTTTGTTTTCTCTTATAGAGATAAACCTCGGCTATAGCACACTTTAGACTCTTTGGTTAAAGCCCATACCTGATCGCCCCCTCCCTCCCTCCCTCCCTTGAGCAATGTCAACACTTTTAAACAGTACTTGACAGGAACAATAAAAGCCCCGGTGCTCTTCAGATTACAGGAAATATAAGATCAATAGCTTATCGCTACAATACAGAATTCAAAAACAGATGCGGCTATCTGAAGGTGTCTTAACGTGGACATGAAAATCAATATAATATGCGATGAAAGCAATCGATTAAATGTGACCAGCACTTTAACTACCACAATGCTTCCCACAACCTATTTGAAAACACAGGAAGTAAAACCATCGAATTGGGTTGTTTTTTTTACGATTCCATATGTTGAAATACAGGGCAGCCCAAGACAAGAAGAGAAACCGGGGCAAAAAGGATATCAATTCCAGTCAGGCTCATGGTCACAATACAGACAAGCACTTCCTTCTCCCTGTCAGTGACTTACAACCCACAGTTCACGTCCAAAGTGACCCAGGATGGGTTCTCATAAGGATGGGATTTCAAAAGGAAACCACGGAAACCCTGGCTGTTGATTAGCTAACACTCCATCTGCTTGCACAAAATATAATTTATGTTCTGTTTCTCAGGAAGTTAACAATCATAAAGACTATAAAAGCGTTTTAAAAAGTGACCTATAGCTTTGACTTTGACTATAGCATCTTGATAGCTCAATAAGCTAGCTTGGAGGTTTCTATACACATCTTTGATATCGCAGTTTCATTATAATGAAATGGTCCGTGAAGTATTATGTTTCATTCGTTTGTAATGTGTTTAAAGCAAATATCCGTGGATTCCTCTCATGTTTGTATATAATATAGAAATGTGGTTTAAAAAAAGAAAAGTCTACTTTTATCAACCGAATCGTAAGAGAGGTTTTGAGGGCCAGTGTGTTTTTTTCTCGTCTGGATGTTTTACATGTTGATACATTTCTTAAGAGTACTAAGGGATCTCTTGTACAATATATGTACATATAAAACAGAACTTAATGTTTAATATTTATTAAAGTTTTAAGTGCCTGTGGTATTTTGCAAATAGCACATGTCTTGTGGTATTTCTTTCTTCCCCCAAAGGTTCCAAACACACGTGGTGTTGTTCCCAGACACGAACAACACGCGTGTTTGTGTTTGTTGACTCAGAAAGGTAATCATTTAAAAAGTGGTCCCCTTACACTAGTAAACCTCTAGGGGGAGACAGAGGCCCTCCCTTGTTTTTCTTCTAAAAGGCCATGGGCCAAAGAGACAGACGCGATGACAACACGGGGAGGACAAGGACTTGGTCATTTGTTTCTGTTAGTCTAAGTTTACGATAAAGATGTCAAACAAAGTAATGCTCCCATATTTAAAAAATAACAACGATTGCTGTTATTTCCGGTTTAGTCACAAGCTATTGTGAATCCTATTTTGCGGCGGAATTTAGCGTGACGAATCATGTATCTGGCCTTTGACTTCTCTTCCTCATGTCAGTGGCTTGTGAACATTGTAGCACTGACCTGACAGATGGACCTCTTCTAGTCAATAGATAGCAGTGTTATTCAGGGACAGCCCCCTTAGATGAACTCAAAGTGTTCTATTTTTGTATATAGGTGACCACTGTTCAAAATGTAACCATTACTGCAACCCTGCAGGCGATTCAGAAAATCCTTTATAACTATTTACGGCAGTTGGTCAGGGTTTAATCGGCTTGTTTTGTCATATTGCATACTTATAAGTGTGCGAGCGAAACATAGTGTGTAAGAAGAAGGCCACGTTACACGTTAATTCTGTAAACCGTACGTAGTTTACATGTAAATGTTTGTTTTTTACAGGAAACAGGAAACACGATATATCCAAACCAATATGTAACTAAAGGTAAACAAAGCACACCCTTCGGTAAGGGCGAACTCAGCCCCTGTCGTTGACAAATGCCCAATAGACTTAACGCAGGGTTTTATCTTACCACCGTGTGTGTGAGAGATTGCCATAGGCGTGCCATTTCTAAATATATCCATTTGTGACATCAAAAATGGGAGTGACCACCCAGATGAGGGCCTACAGCTTGAATGGAATGGAATGGAACACACAGCGGGTTCTCCCGTTGATGGAAAACCACCATCACAGTTTGCAGCAATGATTAGGTATTTGCTACCTTTATCTATTATAATAATAGCAATCGTCTGAAATTAAAAATATTCTTCCACAGTGCTCTGAGCAAATCGTTGTTACGTTGTCAAGCGAACATCTTGTCGATAGTTATATCTCAAAGTTGGGTTTTGATTTGTAGAGCAGTGATTTTAAACTGTGTGTGTGTGTGTGTGTGTGTGTGTGTGTGTGTGTGTGTGTGTGTGTGTGTGTGTGTGTGTGTGTGTGTGTGTGTGTGTGTGTGTGTGTGTGTGTGTGTGTGTGTGTGTGTGTGCGTGCGTGCGTGCGTGCGTGCGTGCGTGCGTGCGTGCGTGCGTGCGTGCGTGCGTGCGTGCGTGCGTGCGTGCGTGCGTGTGTGATGGGATGGGATGCGTGTCAATTGTTTATTGTGTCTGTTCTAATGCAGTTTTCCTTTCTTCAGTACTTCTACATCACTGTATTGTTCATTACCAGACCATCTCTTACCTGTGTGGAGCAGCGGGAATGCTGGAATGGCAATGCCGGGAAATGTCTCAGACAAAGCCGCACAATCCATGTCCAACCCTTAATCTCTGTGCCCTACCTTACCCTAGCCTGCATGCATGGCACTGTTAGGTATCACTGTGTAGAAGTCCAAGCTGCTACCTGCCACGGATGACAAGGACATAGGACAGACTCAGTTTGAACAAGCGGAGGAGGTGGTACTTGCTGCAATCTTGTCACCCCTCCTGAGAGTGTGTGTGTGTGTGTGGCGATGGCTGTTTTAACCCTGTGGGTGGGCACTGATAATCAAGTCCCACATGTGTTCAGCCTCACCCAGCAGCCCCCAAAACTCTAATCAGTCTGACCCAGGTGAGGCTGCTTAAAACCAGCCACCAACCACACACACTTTCAATGGTAGCTTTCATCGACATCGCATGGGGTCCCAGAGGGGACGTAGGCCTCTGATCTTAACTAACTTAAAATCCACAGCCGCCCGGACATTTCCCAAGCAGGAGTCATCTTCTCAAACGCAATTGTCCGTGAGTATGAACAATATGCAAAAGCCCAAGAAAATAATTTCAAGAGAAATGCAACACACTGCACATTAAGCCTTGTTATGCAATAGAGCGTAACAAGCTTAAAATGCATTTGTCTTCCAATCGTTTTGTTGTTGAGGAGTGTGTGTGTGTGGTTGGTGGCTGGTGTAAGCAGCCTCACTTGGCCCCCGAGTCAGACTGATGAGACTCTGGGGCCGCTGGGTGAGGCTGCACACCTGTGGGTCCTTGGTAATCAAAGTGTAACCCAGCCACCACCACACACACACACTCAGGAGGAGTGCTAGCATGTGTAACTGTGAGTTCAAGTCAAAGTCAAAGTACATTTTATTGTCAAATTTCCACACATGTGTTATACATACAGGAATCCGAAACAGCGTTTCTCACAGTCCAACAGTGTGCAATATACATATACAACAAGACAAAACAAAGGGCCCAGACAAAAGGGGGGTACAACAAGTAAGTAATAAATATTTTCACAAAAACACAATCAACAGAATATGAATTTGACATTTAGTGCAAGTATTCCTTAGTGCAGAATGTTGTTTAAATTATAACAAAATATAAATTCCCCACTCCACTTGGCTCGAACTCACGGTTCCCGGCATGAGAGGAAACGTCTCTCAGCTAAAACCCTCTTAGGTGTCGGGAAGTGAGGTTGATGACACGACACGCAGCCCGGCACCAACCGGCTGGCGTCCGTTACACATGTGCCGTCTGCTATCTGTTTGCTATCAACTACTAACTGCAATAAACCAGACCTGTGTCCCGGTCATCGGGAGGAGCCCGAAAGAAGCCATTTCATGAGCATGTGGCAGCTGCTGTCCACTGCTACAGTTGTGCTTCTGCACATTTTAGTGCCCATGGGGAACGTCCTCCGTGCCAAATGTGGGGGAGCCTGTGTTTGACAACTATTTTGGAGGCGCCTACATTTAGACTCTTCGTGTATTTGTGTATGTGTACACAGTTCTATTATCTATATAGAACGGCAGTATAGCTCAGGAGGTAGAGCAGTCGCCTATTGCAAGGTTGCTGGTTCGATCCCCCTGCAAAAGTGTCGAGGTGTCCTTGAGCAAGGCACCCTAACCCTAACTGCTCCTGACGTGCCGGCTGTCTCCTTGCATGGCTGACTCCGCCGTGGGTGGTTGAATGGGTGAATGTGAGGCGTGACTTGTAAAGCGCTTGGATAAAAGCGTTATATAAAAGCAGCCCATTATATATGTGTCACTACCTGAAACACAAGGAGCAGCGGGCAGCCGCAGCGCAGAGGAGGAAACCCACGTGAAAACATGAGGGGAGCACGCACACTCCACACAGAAAGGTCTGTCTTCCCATGAGCTGCCGCATGTCAGTCCTTTGAAACAACAGTGTTCTCACTGTCTGTGTGTGTCTGTGTGTGTGTAAAAATTTCTAAAAGAATAATAGTCAAGTATTTGACCACAGGCCGAGGATGTCACACCGACCCCAAACACAAATATTAGAGAGACAGAGACAGATTAGAATATTCAAATCCAGGAAGTCTTATGATTGATCGGTTGATCCTCATACATACACATATATACATATGCATATATACATCTACAACAAATGCAAATATAAACCTCAGTTGTCGCCCACTAACAAGCTATAAAGTGTAAAAAAAGTACACAGCTTTTCAGAACCTTTTTATTTTTTTGTCATCCACAAATAGCCCTTGGTACACGTTGGAAGAGGAACCTTTTCAACCTCAAGTCAATCTCATCCAGCAGTTTACGCTCGGAACCATCAACAACTCCCCCCCCCGAGAGGGGCCCCTACAGCAAATACACACACCTATTTGCAGGTTTAAAAAAGGTAAAAGGTAAGAAATGCTTAAGCAAGTTCAAGTTAAAAATACACACAAAAACATATGCCTGCACTCTTCCTTTGCCACTCGAAGAGTTGCAGGCATCATCCCATCCGCACAACAACACACAATCCAAGTGATAGTAGTATAATTAGTTTGTTGAAGACCTGGGTCTGGGTCTTCAACAAACTAATTATACTACTATCCTAATAGGAAGGACACCAACTTGACTTGTTGACTTTAACGACATTCATGAGTTCTGAAAGGCTTGCTCCTTTGAGCTTCACAGAGACAGGGGCCAGTAAAGCTACCCCCTGGTGTGTGAGACTCACATGAGGCGGGACAGGCCTGGTCAATTAGTCTAGCTGTTGGGCCATGTGTGCGGCTCCCTAGTTCCCACATCAGAGTATGCTTCTGTCACGTAGCTCGCATACAGAGTATAATCAGATGCATGCCCGATACATACAGTATAGTTCAGTATCTTTAACCATCTCTGTTTCTTTACCCCCCTTTTAGGTGCTTGCCTTCCGTCTATATTTTGTTAACTAAATATGTCACTATCTCGTATGTTCTGCATTCAATGCCCATGTGTCATTCCTCTGTCTTTCCCATCCTTTCTCATTTTCTTCTCGTTCTTTCTCTCCCTCTCGCTCTTTCCCAATAAATACAGTCAGCCAATGGCATTCTGTGTCTATTTTTAGAACCAGGGAAGGAGGGCAAACCAAGAACGAACTAGGTGAGAGAGAGAGAGAGAGAGAGAGAGAGAGAGAGAGAGAGAGAGAGAGAGAGAGAGAGAGAGAGAGAGAGAGAGAGAGAGAGAGAGAGAGAGAGATGCCTTCTACCACTGGTTTCTTGTAGACACCAGATAGGTGCGACAGCTGGATCTGGAGCAGAGCTGGAAAGGCATCGCTGCGGGGGGTATTGATTTAAACGCAACAAAAAGAGTGCGTTGCGTTGACATAAACAGCAGCTGTCACGCAACAACAAACAAAGACTACTTACTGCCTTTCACCCAGGCTCTTTCTACGGTCGTTGGCTGCAGGAGGACGAGTACTGGGCAAAAAACAACCGGCAGGAAATTAATTGGCTTGGACAAAGGGCAAGTGTACGCAGGTGAGTGCTAAACCAAGCATGGAATTGCAAATAGAAAATAAACAGAAAAACAGACTATATACGTAATACATATCACGTATAGAGTAGTGTGACTATAGAACCTGTGAAACACTCTTAACACAGCTGGCTACATGGGAATCGGTGTTGAGAGGTTTTAACCCACGGGAGGTTTTGCCTTGGCACTGTGTCCAGTGGTTGTTTGCAGAAGGTGGGGTTGTTCTATATTTAGCAGCTTCTACACCTTGGAGGAATAGGGGAGAGCCAGGTGCTATTTTCAGACCCAGAGGTTGAGGTTAAAAAGCCCCAGAGTGCAATCTGCACTCTGGGGCTTTGTAAACAACATGGGGTCACATAAGAAACACATAGACTTGCACATTGTGTGGCCGGGGTATTACTTTGATTTGCATGGTCGCTTGCTGTGTGTGTGTGTGTGTGTCTCTTTTATTGTTGGTGGAAAGGGTGAGAAGAAGCTACAGCAGTACACAACACTGAGAATAAGCATTGTGGACTCGCTGAAGAAGATGCTTTATTAAATATGCAGGGCAGAATAAACTAGGCCTGCTTGTAAACAGTCAATTCAAAAGACACGACTTCTTCATATACGACATTTGCCACATTGTGCGTAAAAACATATGCACAATGCATATGGGAAATATGGCGTTTGTAAATGCGTCTGGATTAGAAACGATGAAATCAAGGCAATGAATGTTTTTATATTTCTAATTGTTTCACCTCATCATTCGCATGCTCCTTTTTAATGAACGGACCACATCTGTCTGACAGTGGCCAATGAATGACAATGTCTTGAATAAATACATAAGTAAGTAAAAGGTAAATAAAATTATGAACTACACTAATCACAAACACTAATCCACTGCAATGGCTCCGTGTCCCTTCCAGGTATGCGGCCCCGCTCCAAACTGCTGTCCAAGAGGAGACTGCCGCTTCCCACCATCAAGGAAGGCGGCGAGGAGACCCTGCGAGACATGAACCACGCCAACGCCTCCTGCCGCCTCTCCGCCGGCGAGCAGGCCCTCTCTGCCCAAGACTACCACCTCTCCATCTGCCACCTGGCCCACCCCACCTTCCCCGCTCCACCCGGCGGCGATGCCCGGGGTGTGGGGAGGAAGGGCTCGGAGGTGAGGGGTGGCGGTGCTGGTGGTGTCGGTGGCAGAGGCGGAGAACAGACTCTCGGGGGCTCCGACCCTCTGGAGGACCTGTACGGTGGCCCTGCCCTCTCCTCCACCTGCTGGGAAGGTGAGGGTGAGGAGAGGAGGAGGAGGAGGACGGGGAGAGGGGAGCACTGCACAGAGGGCAGCTTCTCTGGGTGGCGTGGCGAGGGCGGAGGCAGTGGCAGCGGGTGGGACACCTGGGAGGGACGTCGTCGTGCCAACAGCGTCCCCCGCCTCACCGACCCCGACTGTCCACACAGACGGAAGGGCAGCTGCCCGGAGCTGCCCCCGCCCCCCGCCCCGCTCCCCGCCCCGATGGCCCCCCCGGTCTCACACTACAGAGGCCCGCCGGAGGAAGAGAAGGCGTGCCGGGGGGGCCGGGACCAGACTGGAGAGACGCAGGTCCTCGGGGGAAAGCCCTCACTCATCTCCCAGTGGCTCTCTCAATGCATATCAGTGTGGCGGGAGGTACGGGTTAAAGGCTGCAAGCTGCCCGCCACAGCTGAGGGTTAGGCTGGCCGACGGTTCACAAAGACTCAATTAAATAGTTTTGTTTTATATATATATATATATATATATATATATATGTATATGTATATATATATGTATATGTATATATGTATATGTATATATATATATATATATGTATATGTATATATATATATATATATGTATATATATATATATATATGTGTATATATATGTATGTATATATGTATATATATGTATATATATGTATATATATGTATATATGTATATGTATGTGTATATATATATATATATATATGTGTGTGTGTGTGTGTGTGTGTGTGTGTGTGTGTGTGTGTGTGTGTGTGTGTGTGTGTGTGTGTGTGTGTGTGTGTGTGTGTGTGTGTGTGTGTGTGTGTGTGTGTGTGTGTGTGTGTGTGTGTGTGTGTGTGTGTGTGTGTGTGTGTGTGTGTTTCCCCCTCAGTGATGGAAAAGAGACATGTAGTCTAACACTGATTGATACAGCTGGGAAATCATTTTATTGACATATTGTTATGTATTACGGTGAGCTAATGTTTATATTTGTTATTGCCTGTGATATTTTTGTTAATGTATTCCTGTGACCAACTCGTGCTTGGTTTGTGCTGAAATGAAATCTGAAATCTGCCAAATCGTTTTATACCCCGACTGGGTTTTTGTGAATCACAAATCAATAAATAATGAATAAATAAGTAAATATATGATGGGTTTTGATACTCTTAATCAGACGAGGGTTGAGTGTGATCTGTGTTGCCCCTTGATAACACCACTCCTCACAGCTGTGCTGGTGACCGTCTTCCTAGTTGCTATGGTAACTGCTGAGGCTGAGGGGGGGGGGGGGAGAAAAGAAAGAAAAGCATCTTGATTCCGAGCCAGTGTGGGCAGTGAGTGCAGGCAGGCTGGCTAACAGAGCCATGCAGACAGTAACACCCCAACGTTTATTTAGTTTGTTGTGGAAAGGATGAATCATCAAAATCAACCCCCACAATGGGGGCTGGGAAATACTACACAAGGCCGTCGAGCCCGCTCTTCAACACAAAAGCACCCTGTCTGCTGTAGTTCTTAATGTCGTCCACTAGGGGGCAGGTTTGGCTGACATTTTCATTCATGTCAAATATCCTCAAATGTATTTTTTGGAAATGGTATAGTTCTGACCTCAAGTGGTTGAAAACAAAACTCTGTTCAGTCCAAAACTCCCCAAAGACCCTGCTTGGTTATGAATACCACCAAAATAGGCCAACATTTTCAGGTTCATTCCAGTTCATATTCAACACACACAACAATAAATAACATGACCTAAATGTCTTAATTTCTACAACCACAATGACCTATTAAAACTTCAACTTAAACTTAAAGCTGATAGTTCTGACTGCACATATAACAAAACATGTTTACTTCACAAATGTCAGATTAGTTTAGATTATCAAAGATCACAAGAAAACCTTTTCCAAAGGGATCACATGTCTGTGGCATGCGAGTATGCAAAGTAAGAGACAGCAATATTGCAGATGAACAAGTAAGAACACATTAGGTGTCTAGACAGATGTGTATTTAAACTAAGTTTATTTGTTTAGTAGTAGCCTAAAACAAGAGTCGAACATCATAGTATAAGTCTCGATGTGTCTACTCTTCTCTTCCCATTCCAGATTATCGGTCAAGGTTTAGCTCTCCACTGTCTGATGAAATACTCAATCATCAAATTCAATGCAATCCTCAGAGTCAAACTCATCTTCCTCCTTTCTGTTCACAATCTGCATTGTCCAGGAGATCTACCAAGGAGGTTGGCAGGACAGGACTGCAGGACCACACCGGTTTCAACACAACAGTTCCCATCCATCCCTGCTACTCATCATAGGGTTTTGTTTGTTCTAGAATAGATTCATCAGCTTGCTTTTACAAGGTAACACAATCCTCCCCCCACCATTTCACGCAGCAACTTGTGATGGACGACGTCCCCTGGAGACTCACGACTCTCTCCACAGTTGACTGAACGCCCTGTGAAACTTGGGGGTCTTCTCCAGCTTTTTCCCCACCTTCCCCTTCTCTTCGCAGCCACTGGTGCAGTTTTCTCCACGTTGTCTTATGTTTCTATGACCTGGTATACAGTCAGTTTGATAGCATGAGCGTGTTAGAGAAGAATCACAGAAGATAGGTGAGATCAGGTGTTCTGACCACAGCGTTTTTTTGTACCCAAGGGCAGCCGCAGGATGAAGGTAGAGTTCCACCCTGGTATCAGTCTCTTCCGGTTGCTGTAGATTGTGGGGAGATCACGTACCTGTGTGAATGATGAGCTATCATGAAACTTATGACTTGTTGATGATGGGTAGCATTCAGACCTTGTGGCTCTCAAACACAGGCTTGACCTCCTGTACCATGATTTCCCCAGCACTGTTGACAATGTTGCTGCCATGCACACTGGAAGTGGTTTTTATTCAAGTTGTCCCACTCATAGTGGAATACAAGGTTGCCCTCTTCTGTCACACTTGCTGGTGTTGTGTAATCTAGTGCTGGGATGAGACTTGGTCCAGGACTTTGGCCAGGGCAGTTTCCAACTCTACGCCAAATTCATAGCTCTCAGAGGGTTCAAGCCTGAGTGATATGGCGGTGAGCTGCTTGCTTATGAACCTTATGTGCCTGACAGTCACACAGAGTAGAATGTGTTCTGGTAACTTCCATTCCCGCTCTGACACGGCATGGCACAGGTCTTGCCCAATGGAGAACACCAGGCGCTTTATCTTTTCATGTCTTCCTTGCCAGCCATAACCATGCTGAGGAACCGGACGAGGACTGTGGGATGGACATTTTCAGAAAATGAGCTCCATGTCTTTAGCTGTTGGTGGCCACTGTAGGTCTTCTTGGAGACTATAAAAGCCTGCAGAATATTCAAGTAAGAGAGCAACTTGTTTGTACTTGTCTGTGGTTTCTGCAACTTTTTTGTACTTGTGGTTTCTGTCGCAAAAATACCGGTGGGAAGATGAGTCTCGCAAAACCCCCTGAAGACAATTACATGGAGAGCGATTGCTGTTGTGAGGTTGATGGTTCTGTATTATCTCCCAAATGATGAAGGTTGCAAGTAAAACGCTGATAACAGTTACGGTGATACCCAACACTATCCAGGTCATCAGGGGGAGTTGTAGCGATCTGGTCACACACTGATTTCATACGATATGGGGACAATTTCTGGACAGGGGCTTTGCCACTGTGGAGATGTTTGACTACCGCAGTGACTTCCTCCAATTTGAACTTCCTCTTCATTGAAATAGGCGAGTGTGAGAACAAAAAAAACATCGCATGACATGGAGAGTCAAAATAAATATCTGGTTAACGCTACAGCAGAACTAGCAGAACTAAGAGAAAAGCTGTTAGATACCAAGATAACAGAAGGGTTTTCTGCCAACAAAATGTTATCCTGGCTTGCCAAATGTTCTTATGTTGATGCATGTTTTCAGACTTGTGTCACCATATAAATCTACTCACACTAACGCCTTGTCCAATTATCAACAAATAAATCTTGTTCTAATGAGATTAAGATTGAATATTCCCTTACAAGATCTTGCATATCGTTTCAATATTTCTCTTGCAACTGCAAGCAGAATTGTTGAGAGGTGGATTAATGCCATGCAAATTTGGATGCATTTTCTAATCCTGTGGCCACAGCGTGAAGAACTCAGGAGGACCATGCCCTCTGTGTTCAAACAAAACTTTGGAAATAAAGTTGCAGTCATAATTGATTGCTTTGAGATATTTGTAAAAAGGCCATCTAGCATAATAGCCAGCGCAATGACATGGTCAAACTACAAACATCACAACAGTTAAATATCTTATAGGGGTTACACCACAGGGTTCAGTATCATTTATATCTAAGGGATGGGGAGGGAGGGTAAGTGATAAATATTTGACTGAGAACTGCACTATACTGAGAAAGCTCTTACCTGGTGATGTTGTACTTGCAGATAGGGGTTTTGATATAGCAGATAGTGTCGGGATACACCAAGCACAATAATGGTAATACATACCAGCATTTACTAGGGGTAAAAAACAGTTAAGTGCTAAGGAAGTAGAGGACACCCGTAAAATTGCCAATGTAAGAAAACATGTTGAAAGAGTAATTGGACCAGTGCGGAGAAAATATGTAATGCTACAAAGTATTTTGTTCATACATTTACTCACGGTGAAAGCTGGGGATGGCCCCAATTGACAAGATAGTTGAGGTGTGTTGTGCACTGACAAATTCATCTGACTCAATAGTTCCATTCAACTGAATTGTTGTTTTGTATATGTAATTATGTCCATAAGTGATTTGTGCAGGGATACATTACTAAAGTAGAACAATGTAATAATTTTCCAAACTTTCTGTTCATTCTTATTAACTCTTTTTATCTTTAAAAAGACTTGTATTAATATTTTTATACCATCCTATGCCATTGTTAATTACCTGCCTTGCTTAACTAATAGTTTGACAATAATAATTAGTATTATAAATTCAATGGGAGAATTAATGCTATACATGCATATGTATAGTAATAATAATCAGTATTATTATTGTTAAACTCTTAGCCTTCATTTGTTGCCCATGAGGTCTGTAGCACCAGATAGTTCTCAATATCTAGATACAAAACAGCCGGTAAATCACTCAAATCCTTGGAGAATTCTGACTTTTTTAAACTGTAAGGGTCGAAACCACATATATTAATACTTTCCTTGTATCTGATATTTTCTGGCCCACTAAGATTGGTGTACTAATCGGAATATTGTATGTTTGAGCGCTTACGACGGAAGGCATATTTGATGTTGGTGTACCCACCAACATGGCGGACACTCGTGGCGTTGACGTTTTTAGTCACGTGGTTGCAAGTCGTCAATTGGCACGACCGCAAGGTCCGCCCCCGTGCGCAGTGGGTGTGCGCACAGTGGATATGCGCAGTGGGTGTGCGCAATGGGTAACATACACTGTTTACACTAGCCTGACAGGGTTTTGTAGAGATGGAAAAAACGATTCCTTTCTGGAATACAGTTACCTTGATTCAGTTCACCTAAAGGATCCGTGTCTTCTGTGTCGTTTGCAAACTTGAGCTAGATTTAAGCCATAAACCTATCATCTCACACAGTAAAGCAGTGTTGACACCTCCTTGCCAATTCTGTGTGAGTGCGAACATGTCAAGGTTGGCCCTTACCAGATGTTGTTGCCAGACCTTTAAACAGAATCCATTTATTTGATCTGTGCTTGTGAGCATGTTTTTATTTCGGCCTTGCATTTGTGTGTTCAGTTCATTAAGATGCTGAAATATATCTGCCAAGTATGCCAGCCTTGCACACCCTCATCACTTGCAAGCAGCTTTGTGTTATCACCATTTCCTCACATAAAGATGCAAATATGCAACTTTTCAGAGGTCTTTGGCCAGTAGTACATTGGCCAGTAGTTAAGCATGTCCACTAACGTCCGTAGACTCATCAAGTTGCAATGCAAATTCCCCACTGATGCGTATCTTGGCCAAAACAACCTTTTCGGTGTCTGCAGACATGTCATCAATATGTCTGGCAATTGTGTTATCGAAGAGAGGGACTTTGACTATACTACTTCATACTACTACTGTATACTACTTTTTTAACTGCGTCAGGGCCGAGTATCTCATTTACAATGGCTTTGCAGGCAGGTAGTATTAATGTCTCAGTGCCACTGTGTGCCATACATATCCCTCTTGAAAAAGGGTTCTATGTTCCCTAGGTCCTATATCATAGGTCCTTCACCGCAGGCACCTATGCCAGGATCCTGTTCGTGGACTTTCGTTCAACACCATCCTGAAGATGGTTGTAGACTTCAGAAAGAGCCCAGCCCCCCTCCCCCCCATCACCCTACACAACTCCCCGGTTCACATTGTGGACTCCTTCCACTTCCTGGTCACCATCATCTCCCGGGACCTCAAGTGGGAGCTGAACATCAGCTCCCTGACCAAGAAGGCCCAGCAGAGGCTGTTCTTCCTGCGGCAGCTGAAGAAATTCAACATGCCTCAGTCCATGATGGTTCTCTTCTACACCTCCATCATTAAGTCCATCCTCACCTTCTCCATCACCACCTGGTTTCCCACTGCCACTGCAAAAGTCCAAACTGCGGCGTGTCATACGCTCTGCGGAGAGAGTGATCGGCTGCAACCTGCCTTCCCTCCAGATCCTGCATGACTCCAGGGCCCTGAAGCGGGCCAGAAAGATTATGGCCGACCCCTCTCACCCAGGCCACAGTCTCTTTGCACTGCTCCCCTCCGGCAGGAGGCTGCGGGACATCAGGACAAGAACTGTACGCCACAAACACAGCTTCTTCCCCACGGCCTCCAGCCTCGTCAACGAGGCCCGCCTCCCCCTCTGAAGACCCCCCCACTGGACCCAGCCCTCATACACCCACACATACACTCATACAGACCAATATTTAGATTTATACTTATATTTAGATTTAGATTTAAAAATGCCAAATTTGCACTGGACTTATTGTTTTGCCTTGTCTGTTCTGTTTTGTTCTGTTTTGCACGTTACTCTGTGTTGCTCCGGACCCGTGTCAAATTCCAATGCAGGTTTTTACAACGTTATATGGCAATAAACTACTTTCTGATACTGATTCTGATTCTGAAATCAAACAGCATGGAGCCTCAATAGGAATGGATAACACTTGCAGGTCACAGTTGCAACCAATCACTGAAATGTCTCACACAACCACCTTAAAGGGCCAGCCAACCTCAAAATGTTCTCACATCCTCTACTACTCTCTAACCACTACTGCTGCACAGGAACAACAACAACACAGGTTTCAAAGTGAACTGAACATTTCACCAGTGCAAAATACAGCTTGGCAAGATGTCATGTGTGGTATCATGCAAAAGGACATTTAAATATTGTATTGAAGAGAGAACCAGCCGTTTTCAAGACTGCTTGTATTCTCTAGAGCAATAGGGGGGGGCAGGGGGCAGACCAGAGAACTGGTGAGTAGTTGTCTTCATATGACACCACAACAAGGTTATCAAATAGCAAAAGGCCTTTTGAAAGAACACTTGGTCTGTTGGCCAAGGCATAGGATGTTCAGGCATAGGATGCATTTTCTCTGTTCCTCAGAGGATGCTCCAATGCCATGACTCATGCAGTTCATGGAGGAGTTAAATATCCCATCAAACATGAGAAACGTCATAATGAAGGGGCCATACAAACTGCGGGAAAGTAGCCTGTGACCCATTCAAGAACGACGAGGCTACAGAGCCACATTTCCTGATATGGTGAACTTTTTGGAGAATCAAGTAAAGATTTTGTTTCATCCACTCTTCGGTAACATTTTAGATCCACGGCCAAACACCTTAGCACAGCCTGTTAATAGGAGCAAGCCGCTTACTAGGAGCAACATCAAAGGAAGCAGCTTTGCAACAACCATTGGAGCTACCAAGCACACTTCACCTCCTAAGCCCATGACATCTAAAGAACTGTCTTCAGAAGCCTGTCTTTATTTGGAAGAGCCACATCCACTATCTAAATGTTCAAAACTAAAGAGAATTTCTCAATGGGAGAAACTTGAATTCCTGAGTGGTAAAGGAATCAGTTTGGGATGTTTGAATGTTGGTCACATGAGCAAGGAATGCAGAAGTCGTCTGACCTGTGATGAATGCAATCTAAAGCACCCGACTATTCTGCATATCCGCAATAAGGATAAAGGCAGCCAACCGCAAGAATCACCAGTGAGTGGTGCACTTGTCTCTTTGCAAGCAGGTGGTTGTACTGGGGCCGGAGACCAAGACTATACTCTTTCCATTGTACCGGTACAGTTGAAGTCTGTGAAAGGAGATAAGGTACTCCAGACGTATGCCTTCTTAGACCCTGGCAGTACAGCAACCTTTTGTACCACCGGTTGCATGAAGAAGTTGGATCTTCAGGGCACAAAGACTCACATGATGTTGCGCACCGTGGGCCAAGGAAAGGAGGTGGAAAGACAAATATTTACGGGACTGAAGGTGAAGGTGTCAAGGTGTCAAAGCTGGACAGTGATCAATGTGTGGAGCTCCCAGAGACATTCACACAAGAAACAATCAATCCCTGATCCCTGATCCCTGATCCCTGATCCCTGTGTCTCAGAGCCACATCCCAACTCAGAGGGATGTTGAAAGATGGGATTAGGATCCCAGAACTGGATGTTGATGTTGAACTAATGGGACTAATGGGACTAATGCACCAAAACTCATGGAGCCCTGGGAAATAATCAACAGCAAAGGTTATGGACCTTCTGCCATGAGGACCCTATTGGGGTGGGTCATCAACGGGCCTTTGAGGAGAAATAATGGTTGTCAGAGAAGCTGCTCGACCATGTTTACAAACAGGATATCCATCGTCAAACTGGAAGAGCTGTCGGTCTCTCAGTACAACCATCCAACCAGGACTTCAATGAGAAAACAATGGAGGAAAGGCAGGAGATGTCAAGGGAAGATCTGAGATTTAAGGAGATCTTTGAAAAGTTAATCTGCATGCAGGAATGTCACTATTGCATGGACTTGCCCTTTAAGGTGGGTGACATCACCATGCCAAACAACAGGTGCATAGTTGAACAGTGCATTCAATGTCACAAGCAGAAGTTTGAAAGGAGTAACACCTATCAGACCTGTGTGGCAAATAGAGTGGCCTTTATAAGGGAGGCAACACATGTGGTTCAGTGGAGGTATTTCAGCTCAAAGAACAATCCTTCTAATGAAGCCTCAAGAGGTCTAACTGTGGATTAGCTAAGACCTTTTGCACCACAGCCCATTTCCTCAGAGGAACCAGAGGTCAAAAGGGACCTAATGGCAAGTGTCTTCATCTCTGGTTCTAAAGAGGCAACCACAAAACTCACTCCAAATCTTATCCTTTTGCTCAAAGGTAAACCCACTCTTGCTCCTGGACTCTTATGAGAGGACGATGTTTACATCAGGAGAAGATGGAGGCAGGTTCAGTACCTGTCAGATCTGTTGTTTGTCGTTAGGACGTTGTCCTATCCTATGGATGGATGACAGATGACACTGGTTTATATTCAGAACTTCTTTACTTCTTTAAAACAGTTTACAGGAATCACAGGGCTGGGAGAGATGCCAAAAACAAGAATATCCCAAGTATCGATACTTTAGCACAGTAGCGTAATATTGGAAGTGTCGATGTGTTCGAATCCATCCACCCACCCCCCCCCCCCCCCCCATTCTAAATATAGGATTGTAGATATTAGGTTGCCCTCCACCTCCAGACGGAAACATGCATCATGGCTTATAGTTTAGGTTTTCTGAGCTGTCTCACACATTAAGTGAATGTGCTAAATCCGTGGGAGGTGGTAATAAAACCCCTCAGCCCTGACAGCCCGCTCAAAATACTAACTCACTAAGATATACAGATTACATTTTGAAGTAACACTACTAATATAAGAGTGGGTTCTGACTTTAGACTTTAACCGGAACCAGTGGCGAAGCATGTCTATCACAACTGACCTTCTGTAGACCAGGGGTTCCCCAACTGTTCAGCCCGCGACCCCCAACATAACGGACCCCCCCCCCCCCCCCCCCCCCATTATCACCGTCCGACGGGGGGGGTGGGGGGGTATGTCGCGATCGCGAACATTGTGTGTGGCTTTTTTTCAATGATGATACTGTCGTGAATCTGTGGGAATCAGAATTCCTTTATTTGTCACTCACGTTATTATTAACAATAATAATAATAATACAAATGATAAAAAATTAATAAAAAATAATAATAATTAAATAAAAAATAAATAAACCTCATGGGTCACATCAAGAGGATTCTGAAATCATCTCGCGACCCCCCCCTCGGGGTCCCGCGACCCCCAAATCAAAAATTCTAGTCAGACGGACGTCACGGAGGCAGTCACTTTATGCCTTATCTCATTTAGGCAGATAAGATTGTCACAGCCAATTTCCAAGTGTACCATAGTTGGTAAAGCAGTGTCCATGTAGTGAAGTAACAGCCCATCATCTTCGCCTTCGCCATTTTGACGTAAAATCCTACGTAGAAGAAACATAGCACTACGCTAGATCCCCTCTCGCTCCAGCCAGTAGACCTTCTAGCTCCCTATTGAGCTGTGGGGAAATCTGAAAGAATACGCCCATTGGCTACAAATCACTATATGATTGGTTGATCAAATTGTCAATCCAAACGTACTCTCTCATTCAGTCTAAGGGCCAAAGTCATCGGGAATACTTTGGTTGAAGGATATTCTTCCCAGCAACCTAGAAAAATATCTGATTGGTTGCATTGTTTTTCCAACACAAAACCACTCAAATGCGTCGTGCATGGACCGTGAAAGACAAACAAATCAACGTAACACTGGAATATAACAGATAACAACACAGATACCATTCTCATTTATTCATTTTATTTAAATTTGATTAAATTTGATTAAATTTGATTACATTTATTAATACAATTAATTAGATTTGTTTTCTTTCATCTAAGAGTTCCAGGGTCTTCTCTGAATACCTTGAAGGCCCTGACGCTTCACCACTGACCA
>CM051001.1:32838878-32858878 GCA_027704905.1 Muraenolepis orangiensis
ACAATAATAACCGGAAAATATATGGTCTTTCGCCTCCAACAGTGCGTTGATGAAGAACGGCAAGCGCTATTGTCTGGACCCCAAGTTATTTGATCGTCGAATTGTGTAAGTCTGCTTTTCATCCTCCAAGACGTCAATGACATTATACAATACATCCTCATACAACAAAATACAATTACTTGAGTTATCAACTATCTCTGCTAGAAACACACCATGGTCGTTTCCATCAAGACCGTAACAGATGCATTATGTTTAATTTAATTCAATGTTCTCATCTCTTTTTTTGTTTAGGGAAAGGTTGGCCTCTGCCAACTAATCCATCCATCCATTGAGTGAGGCTTCAGGTGTATTCAACGCAAACTCACAACGAACACTGAATAATATGAAGTCAAAGCACAACGGTTAATTGTTTTCAGTTTTGTACTTTCATTTCCAACTATTTTGTTCCCTTATCGTTTTCCCCTAGGCCTACTCCATATATGTTTTCATATTATATTGTGAATTGTTCATACATATGACCCACATAACGTATTGTACTATATCTTTTTTTATCTGTAATGTGTAATAAAACGATAAACATGTATGTCGTGTGTCATTGTTCGATTTATTGCTTCTCTGAAAGCAGCTCAGTCTCCCTTGCGCCATCAAGTGGTTACTTATGGTCAAAATAAAAATACAAAAACGCTATATATATATATACGTATATACATTGATATATATGTATCCTGTTTTTCCTAATTGCATACTCCTGATCACTGCCTGTTAAACACCTGTATACTTACCTGTATATATGTATATATGTATATATATATATATATATATATATATACATATATACCTATTATTATGCACATATCTCACACATACTCTATAAGTAACCGTATAACTGTTTTTATACCTAGTAGACTGTCTTTTAGCTACTGTAAACTGTACATTATATATTACCATGCACTTTACTGCAACATTTGCACTCTGGTTAGATGCTAAATTGTTTTCTCTGTACTGAGCTTGTCGAATCTAATCTCATGTAATTACAGCTCTGGTAGGTGTATCCCAGGAGGCTCAAAGGCCATCGGTCTATTTACACCAACACCCCCCCCCCCCCCCCCACCCTCACCCTCCAAACACCCCCCCCCTCACCCTCACCCTCAAATTCCCCCCAGACTCCACGCCACATTGGGCAACATACACGCGCACGAACGTGCGTGCGGCCTAGTAGTGCGTGTGGCCTAGTAGTGCGTGTGGCCCACACACACGTGTACGTACGCGCTGCCCCCCATACGCCCACATTATTTTTGAGTTTTGAGTTGCAACTTTTGCAAACTTTTTGGCTTTTGTTTTGAGTTGCAACTTTTGCAACTCAAAACAAAACTCGAAACAAAATGCAAAATGCAATCGATTGAATGCACCAATATTTTGTTTTGAGTTGCATTCAATTCGAGTCACCAATCGAATGCAACTCCAAATCAAAATATTGGTGCATTCAATCGATTATTGTAAAAACGTTCAATTTTACAACATTCGATTCGGTGACGACATCCGTCTCTTCCATGAAGTGAGTGGACAGGACTGGGTCTCAGTCTGCGGTGATGAGGACTCGTTCCGTGGCCGAGGGGAGGAGAGGAGATGCGGCGACTGCATGGTGAGAACTCATTTTTCATTTTTAAACCAAACGACTGTCTTGAAAGTCTCAATAGACCGCTGACACTATGCAATAACTCAGTTGTGACGTAAGCGTAAGCTTAGCTCGTTTAACGCATGACGTATAATGCGTCATATTATAACATATAGTAGCCCCATGTGGAATTACTTATTTTGTGCCACGACACAAAAATAGCATGTATATATTTTTTTGGTCAGCATATGATTTGCTCTATTTCCTCAGCAGATAAAGACACTGACTGATGACTGTTATCATTTTTGCAAGTCATTGTATCTGGCATAATCTCTGGCGTTAGTGGACCCCTCATGTATGCATGAGTAAAAGTGTGCCCACTGTCTTCCGTGAGTACGATCGATGTTGTTCAGGATTCCTGTTATGACATGCATTACATAATGGTAATGATGCAGCCCAAGCTGGTCCCATACATGCGCGCACAGCCCAATATCACCTCTATACACAGTGGGGAGCACAGGCCCGGCTTTCTGTCAACAGTTCAACGTTTACCGCCATTAAATAGATTACATTCAGATTAGATTCAAATGTACTGTCAGTGTACAGCACAAGTACAGTACATCGAGTCTACTAGTCTACTAGGTATAAAAACAGTTATAAGATTACTTATAGTGTATGTATGAGATATGTGCATAATAATAGGTATATATATATATATATATATATATATATATATATATATATATATATACAGGTAAGTATACAAATCGTATATAAATAGGATATATAAGTATATAAATAGTGTCCACTCTTGTGTGAGTGTTGTGTGTGTGTGTGTGTGTGTGTGTGTGTGTGTGTGTGTGTGTGTGTGCGTGTGTGCGTGTGCGTGTGCGTGTGTGTGTGTGTGTGCGTGCGTGTGTGTGTGTGTGTGTGTGTTTGCGTGTGTGTGTGTGTGTGCGTGCGTGCGTGCGTGCGTGTGCGCGCGTGCGTGTGTGTGCGTGTGTGTGGGCGTGCGTGTGTGTGTGTGTGCGTGCGTGCGTGCGTGCGTGTGGGCGTGCGTGCGTGTGTGTGTGCAGCCGTGCATGCATGTGCATGTTTGTTTGTAACGTGATCTGTCCAATGACCGAGTAACCAGACTCTGGTTCTATTTGGGGTGAGGCTCACAGTGGTGGACGGACGGACTCTTAGACCAGTATGCACCATGCTAAACAAACACGCACTTTGCCCTTGGCTTTGCTATCGATCGTGTTCCAAACAACCTACCCTCCGTATGGTATAACGGGATCCATTAAGAGGAATAGGCCTGTAAAAACTACTTGCGGAGTGTCGAATGCTGTTTCACTTCTTGTTTTTGTATTTTTTTGGTACTTTTTGTGTCTGGAATCTAGACTCTGGAACTACTGTCTGACTTCATCCCCTGGGGAAGTACCATCTGATCTGCTGGCAACATGTCCTCGAGACCAGGAGACATTCCAGGTATCAACCTATATATTATTCTATAACCACTCTAATCTACTACTGTATACTCAGTACTATCTATACACAATACATTTTCAAGAATTTCGGATTTATGATAAACGATAAATTACGATGAGATGTGTTTTGAAGTATGATGATGATGATGAATGAGTTAATTGAGCTTGATTTCCGATGAGGGGAGTTACAACAGGTTGCTTTTATGATTAGGATAACAGCACGAGGAAACGTTAGATGTTAGATGATGATGAGGATAAGGATGAGGGTGATGGCTATGGGTTGTAGTGAATATTTATAAGGGTTAATCAATTATTTAAGAGATGTCATAACTCACACTGTGCTTAATGGGAACAATACTTCATACAGGAGACTGTATCTCTGTCTAATCAGTTGGTAGGGAGAATGAAATGTCCACCATGTGTATCTACCAAAACATATGCGATTATGTATCATCACTGAGATTTATGAAAATTACGATCTATAACCTGTTCAAATGGAACTGAAGCCAACCGTTTGCATTGCATAGTGTGAATATCACTTTTTATTTATTTTTATTTTTTATTTTAAAACAACCTACTGTGCAGCGCTGGAGTCCGGCATGCCAGCAGGATTTTTCTTTGGCCTGTCGAATCCCGTGGGGATGAGCCGGCGCACCTGTAGCTACGATGAGAACCTGGACGGCCCCTTGAACTCACCGCCCCCTGACGTGACCATCAACAACCTGTGGAAGGACCCTGTCATCCCCCAGCGCAGGTTCAAGACCATTGCAGAGGTATTAAACAATCATGATGTCCACAATGACTTTATTAAAACACACATGTATGAATGAAAGTACCACAAACCATAACAAAATGTCTAACTCCATAACTAAGGAAAAATGTATTACCCCACTAAAGATCTGTTGGCCAAAAGATAGTGAAGAGTAGGTTAAACGGTGTTGATGGTAATTATCAGGATTCTGATCAAAAACCACCTGTTAAAATAAATCACTGTGTGTCCTATAAGTAGGAGTGGTTAAATCCAGGTGTGTCATTTAGCCATACGCATAAGCTTGCTATTGTGTCATTTGATTTACTATCTGGCAATTATCCAACTGGCTCAATCGTGTGTGTGTGTGTGTGTGTGTGTGTGTGTGTGTGTGTGTGTTTGTGTGTGACCACAGGTAGACAAAGATTCCAAACTTCCTGTGTTTGACGTATCCGCCCCTGTTGTCCCCCGGTCCCCGGCCCCCGTAGTGAGGGCCAAAGCTACTTCTCTAATGTGCTCCCTCATGATGAGTAAGCCTCTCTTCACCATCACCGACAGACGCTAAATGAACATACGTTTAGGGCACAAAACATACTGTACTTTGTTCATTGTGTACATTGTGCTAATTGACTGTGCATACCATGAGTGCCACAAAGATTTCAATATTGTATTAACCTTACATCAATACAAAAAATAATTGAATACAGTGTTCCAAAGTGCAGTATTACAGAATTTAAATAAAACGTATACATTTTGTGTAAATACGTATACATTTTGTGTTGGGGGTTGCCGTTAATGTGTGGCCTTGACTCTGGCTTGTGTCACTGCGGTGCGACAGAGCAGACCAACGAGAGCCTGCAGCAGTTTGAGCACCAGGCCCGACTGACCGACGGGGTGTACAGCCCACACAAGGGTCTGTCTGCGGAGGAGACGCACTCGCCCCGTCTGACGGACGGCACCCTTCCAGTGAGTCATTACAATTAAACGCCGCACACCACACTTTCGGACTTGCACCGCTTGCATCGCAATGATAAACTTCTTCCTACGCCCGCCCTGATATGTTGAACCTTGCGTTGAAACAGTCCTCAGTTGACTCGGTAGGATTCGCTGCTAACAATGAAATTGTTAGAAATGAGTGTGAATGATTGAAGTTGGATTAAATTGGATACGATTATAGATTTCGATAAGAAGTTGATGCACTACACAGATTTACTCGCTGTTGTTCTCTTGGATGGTGACAGCCGGCGGAATTTGACGCACACGCCTCAAATTCTTGAAGGTGGTTAATACGGTACAAGAAACCCAGGCTACATTTAACATTGGATGCTCCGATGTTATAAATGTCCTACTATTTTACTGTGTAACGGTACCTTCCCAGGTTCACCCTCAGACCTTTAGCATTGCCTGGTCAGGATGTCAATATAAACAATGCTTCTGTTTTGGAATCAGGAACTTCTTAAACCCATGCCATTGTTGACATGCTAGTGGTGGTATATGGGGGTAGTAGCAAGCGTCACGGAGGCCAGCCGGTAGTGGTGTGCAGGGAGTAAACCTCGTTCCCCCCCCCCCCCCCCCCGACACCTAAAAAGACGTTAGCTAGCGATGAAGCTAGAGCCCGTGGGTTTGAGCTCCTCGCGTTAGAGCGTCGCCTCTCATGCATACACTCACGGTTACACAAACTGGTCGTCTGAATTTGGCATTAAAAAACCTTAGTGAACCAGATTGAATTAAATAATTCAATTAAGGATTAGTAGTGTGTAGTAAGGGAAACTGCAAGTAGTTTAACGTTGGTTAATTAGTCCTATTAAAAGCATTTTATACTTCTTCTTTTGCTTTTATTTTTTTTATTTTTTTTATTTTTTATTTATGCTTTGTTGTAATTGTGCTATCATCATAATTAGGGGCCGGTGTGTAGGAGCCATATCTGTTTGTTTGTCTTTTATATTATACATCAGGTCGCCACCGGGTGGCGACGGAGGGTTATCATTTATATGCACAGGTGGAGGTAATCAGGTGCGGTAATGGAGGTTATGTGGTTGTTACCGCTCGCGTGGCTGCTGATTTACTCCTTTGTTACAGGTCATCCTTTTTAAAGAGGGAGATATAGGACCTAGGAAACATAGAACCCTTTTTCAAGAGGGAGATATAGAACCTAGGGAACATAGGATCCCTTTTTCAAGAGGGAGATATAGGACCTAGGAAACATAGGACCCTTTTTCAAGAGGGAGATATAGAACCTAGGGAACATAGGATCCCTTTTTCAAGAGGGAGATATAGAACCTAGGGAACATAGGACCCTTTTTCAAGAGGGAGATATAGAACCTAGGGAACATAGGACCCTTTTTCCGAAGTGGGAACATAGGACCCGATGCGATGAGGTACATTACTGTTCAGAATGGAAGCACAGTTTAGGTTGCTTAAGAGTTCATGTAGCCTGATAACCTAGATAAAGCTTCTGCGCCTTAGTAGTGCTCCTATGATCGTTGGCTGGCCATCATTAACAGGAGGCAATGGTTGGCCAGGAGGAGGAGAACGGGAGAGAGATTAACATCAGAGGGAACACAACTACAACAAAAAGCCCTCAGATTCTGCTGAACGTTTACCGGTGTGCCATCAAAAGCATACTCACTAACTGCAGAGTGGTAACCACAGTGTGGTACGGCACAGTCTCACAGTCTCACAGTCTCACAGTCTTCAGTCTCAGACCGGAAAGCGCTGCCGAGGGTGGTCAAAAAAACACCCAACGCATCGTTGGATTACTCCTCCCTGCAATAAAGACGACGGCACAACAAATGGTCAACGACACCACTCACCCCAACCATAGACTGTTTGCCCTCCTCCCATCCGGGAGGCGCTATAGAAACCTTGTTCCAAGTCAACAAAGCTCAGAAACAGCTTTTTCCCCTCAGCTGTCATCTCTCCGAACGCTGTACCACGATGACAGCCAAATAAAAACAGCCAAAACATTCATAATAATAAACAATAATAACAAATATTGTAGCGTCATAGCCAAACTCTTAACGTTGTCCTATCCTATGGATGGATGACAGATGACACTGGTTTATATTCAGAACTTCTTTACTTCTTTTAAACTGTTTACAGGAATCACAGGGCTGGGAGAGATGCCAAAAACAAGAATATCCCAAGTATCGATACTTTGGGTCCAGTATCGATATTTTAGCACAGTAGCGTAATATTGGAAGTGTCGATGTGTTCGAATCCATCCGCCCACCCCCCCCCCCCCCCCCACTCTAAATATAGGATTTTAGATATTAGGTTGCCCTCCACCTCCAGACGGAAACATGCATCATGGCTTATAGTTTAGGTTTTCTGAGCTGTCTCACACATTAAGTGAATGTGCTAAATCCGTGGGAGGTGGTAATAAAACCCCTCAGCCCTGACAGCCCGCTCAAAATACTAACTCAAATATTAAAGGTCATCTGTCAACAAGTAAGATATACAGATTACATTTTGAAGTAATTCATATAAGAGTGGGTTCTGACTTTAGACTTTAACCGGAACCCATTCAGTACTTTGTGCTTTGTGTTTTTTTAATGCTTTATTCTCAGCCTTTTTTTAATTCATTTTTGACAAAAGTGTTGACAACATCACTGTAGACTTTACAGTTATACTCCCCCCCATTCCACCAACACTATCATCAAGTTTGCGTACGACACGACTGTGGTTGGACTTGTGTGGACTTGTGTGGAGATCTGACTACAGGGATCCCTACAAGGATGAAGCCCCAAGGCAACGTGATGGTCCCCCAACAACCTTGCTCTGAACTCCAAACCAGAAACAAACCAACACAGGAGTCCGTGTGGAAAACGGTCCCTGGTTCCAGGTTCCTAGGCACGCACATCTCTGAGGATCTCTCCTGGACTACAAACACCACCGCACCGTCTAGTCAAGAAGCAGCCCCTCTACTTTCTAAGGATCCCTTAGGAAAAACGATCTGCAGGAGAATAAGTGGCTTGTGTCCCCTCGACCGCTTCTCCATAGAGAGTGTTCTGGGTACTGTATCTCTGTGTGGGATGTAGGAAAGTTCATCTTCAGAGGGTCATCAACACCGCCCAAATCATCATGGACTGCCCACTACCCTCTTTGGAAGAGATGTTCAGTAGATGTTCAGTAGATGTTCAGTAGATGTTCAGTACCAACTGCTTCAACAGAGCAGCCAACATCCAAATACTCTTAGCACCTGGAACATCTCCTGTCTGAGCTGCTGCCCTCTGGGAGACGCTTCAGGTCCATCAAGTCTCCCACAAATAGACTCAAGAGCAGTTTCTACCCCAGTGCCATACGAGAATTGAACACTGTCAAACATGACTGTTCTGTGTAACAATACTATCAGTATTATATTAGTATTATACTAATAGTATTGCGTCAATACCACAATACCACATGTTGCATGTTTACATCATACTGCACCTTTGTATGTATAAACATTTATCATTTTCACTACTGTACATGGGGCCACTGCAATATGTATAAATACAATTTGATATGGCAATTTGAAACCTGTTTATTTTCGTTTTGTTTATTTATTTTTAATCATTTAAAATGTTCAGTTGTGGAATGAATGTGGAATGAATGGCAGGATTGCTTCACCATTCCGTTGTACTTCACAGTATTGTGCGGGCACCCAGGAAGTCGGCAGACTTTTTTGCTCGGTCAGTGGTTTTACTTTCCATTAAACCCCAGAAACCCCCTTCGCATCACAACGACAAGTCAATGAAAATCCCCCATCCCCCAATGGATATAAAAGAGACCACGGTGGCCCATACTTCATATACAAATCCTCCTCCCTCACTCGACCCTGACACTTCAGCGACCTTTGTGAAGCGACAGAAGAAGGAACGAACGCCAGCATGCTCACCATCACCAAACTACTGCTGCTCCTGGCGGTGCTGGCATCTCTCTCCAGCGCACAGCGTGAGTTCATCATCCATTCATTACCACCATGTCCATCCATGGGTTGATTATTTGAATTGTGTGTGTGTGTGTGTGTGTGTGTGTGTGTGTGTGTGTGTGTGTGTGTGTGTGTGTGTGTGTGTGTGTGTATGTGTGTGTGTGTGTGTGTGTGTGTGTGTGTGTCTAATCTTACTGGTCATGAGTAAAATACATTTTGCCTCTCTCTCTCTCTCTCTCTCTCTCTCTCTCTCTCTCTCTCTCTCTCTCTCTCTCTCTCTCTCTCTCTCTCTCTCTCTCTCTCTCTCTCTCTCTCTCTCTCTCTAGCTCCTGTGGGTCAACGTTGTACGTGTGCATCTGTCAGAAGATCTATCTCCATAAAAAATGTACAAAAGATCCAACCTTACCCCCCAACGACTTTCTGTGACAAGCTGGAAATTGTGTAAGCATTATAAACTTTGTTTGGTGTCAATTCACATAAACTGTATATATAGTTATTCAGACACAAAGGTTGAAATGTAGTCTGTGGCATATCGATTATGCCTCGTGTGATCAATGGATAAACACAGCACTACAAGTATGCTGCCTTTTCAGATTAAGACCATGTAAGGTGAACCATGTCCTTTAGCGCCATCTATCTGTGAATATATAGTAGAAGTTTGTGTAAATAACTCAACAATAATAACCGGAAAATATATGGTCTTTCGCCTCCAACAGTGCGTTGATGAAGAACGGCGAGCGCTATTGTCTGGACCCCAAGTTATTTGATCGTCGAATTGTGTAAGTCTGCTTTTCATCCTCCAAGACGTCAATGACATTATACAATACATCCTCATACAACAAAATACAATTACTTGAGTTATCAACTATCTCTGCTAGAAACACACCATGGTCGTTTCCATCAAGACCGTAACAGATGCATTATGTTTAATTTAATTCAATGTTCTCATCTCTTTTTTTGTTTAGGGAAAGGTTGGCCTCTGCCAACTAATCCATCCATCCATTGAGTGAGGCTTCAGGTGTATTCAACGCAAACTCACAACGAACACTGAATAATATGAAGTCAAAGCACAACGGTTAATTGTTTTCAGTTTTGTACTTTCATTTCCAACTATTTTGTTCCCTTATCGTTTTCCCCTAGGCCTACTCCATATATGTTTTCATATTATATTGTGAATTGTTCATACATATGACCCACATAACGTATTGTACTATATCTTTTTTTATCTGTAATGTGTAATAAAACGATAAACATGTATGTCGTGTGTCATTGTTCGATTTATTGCTTCTCTGAAAGCAGCTCAGTCTCCCTTGCGCCATCAAGTGGTAACTTATTGTTCAGGTTATGACCGATATAATGAATCACTCTTGACGACGTTCTTTAACTCCAAAGGTTGGTATTTATTTAGCTCCTTAGCTTCGGCTGACATGGATACACCCCCGTCTCGTAGCATACCTGGAATGCTTTACTTCCGGGGCATAGCGCCGCTCAATACCGTCTGGTCTTAAAGACACACACACACACAATTGTACCTGCAGTACATTCATTACATGACATCTCCCCTCCTTTGAGTCAGAGACAGTGTATACTGGTGAATATTGAATTAGTGCAGTGTCCTCTCAAACATGCCAATAACATGGACTCTTAGCAGTGCAAGAAAATACTGTAACCATAATATCAATCAGTTTCCTTCTGTTCAAATGAACCAACAATAGAAAATAGAAAAGTGCCATTAATCAAAGTGCTATGATAACAAAACAATACTTCCCTTCCCCCTGGTCTTTTTTTTTTTTCTTTTAACAGAGAAAGGCACAGTAAGGCACAGTAGAACATAAACCAACAATATGTTATTATTGTAATTTTTTCTGAGGTTATGGGGTAGACTACCCAGTCACCTCTATAGCTGCTGGAGGGTATTCTGCTCCATTGAGGTAAGCTATATGTTATTAACACACAAAGTCTTTGAACTTCACAGGTGGACGGATGACTCTGCCCCTGGAAGTCACCTGGGCTGGTTCTGGAAGACGATTCGCAGGCTCTGCCGGGACAGTCTCACGAACAGGGGAAACTCTAGCAGGTGACTCGGCCCCTCTGACAGGTGAACTTGGAGGTGTAAGCTGAGGTGGTGATGGTTGCTCGCTCACCTGCGTGTCCTCTGCCTCACCAGGAAGGAATGTTGGTCGGAGGTGGTGCCTGTTTCTCCGCAGGGTCCCGTGGTCAGTCTGGATCAGATAGGACCTCGGAGCTGGGTGTGGCTGTTGAACGGTCGCTGCTGTCGTCCAGCCGGACTCACCGTCGAGTTTCACTGCCACGCTCTGCCCTGGGTCGAGAGGTGGAAGTGCTCTGGCACCGTAGCGTCGGTTGTAGGCATGCCTGTAGCTCCTCTTCGCCTTGGCATCAGCGTCACGCACCTTTGTGAAGTTGGGCCACTTAGGCAACAGGATTTTATCGACTGTAGGCACCGTCGTCTTGATCTGGCGGGCCAACATCAGCTGCGCAGGACTGGCACCCGTAGCTTGTATTGGTGTAGCTCTGTAACTCATGAGAGCCAGAAACGGGTCATCCTGCCGCAGAATCTTCTTTGCTGTCTGCACTGCTCTCTCAGCAGCACCGTTGGCTTGAGGATAGTGGGGACTAGAGGTGATGTGCGTAAGATCATAGGTTACAGTGAAACTTTCAAACATTTTGCTTGTGAACTGTTTGGCATTGTCAGTGTGAAGCTCATCTGGACAACCCCACCTGGCGAAGATATTCTTCAGACGAGCAATTGTGGTCTCACTCTTCATGTCTGGTAGATGAGCTATTTCTATGTAGCGAGAATAATAGTCAACAACTACCAAGTAGTTTTCTTTCTCATACTCACAGATGTCTGCACCGATCGTCTGCCAGGGCCTCTGTGGTAGCGGCGTTGTAATCAGAGGCTCCTGCCTCTGCGTAGGTCTGACTTGCAAGCACTCGGGACATTTCGTCACCAGTTCTTGGATCTCTTTCTCCACCACACACTCATGTGTGCCCGCTCTCTGCACTTGGTGATGCCCTGGTGTCCGTCATGCAACCGGTTGAGTATCTCTTTCCTCATACTGTGAGGAATCACGATGCGGTCTCCGTACAGCACAAGACCCTTTGATGTTGACTGGCTGTTACTGCAGTGGTGATATGCTTTGCCTTGTGCTGGTACACCGCTCACATACTTCGGCCATCCCTCTGTGATCAATCTGCTCACCACCAGCAGGTCATAGTCCACTCTCGTCTCCTGCTTGATCCGTTCCAGTTTGGATGGTGACGCTGGCCACGCTGCGTGAGCTGCATCTTCAAACACTGAAACCTCACAGGCTAGTTCTGACACCTCACTCAGGATTACAGATAATGGCTGTCTGGAAAGTGTGTCAGCTACTGTCAGTGTTTTCCCCGGCACGTACTCTGCAATGGGGTTGTACTTCATCATACGCATCAGCAATCGCTGGCACCTCAGGGGAACCCTATCAAGGTCCTTGTTGTTGATCAGAGGGACCAGCGGTTTGTGGTCTGTATGGACCGTGAAGCTGTCTAGGCCATATAGGTAAGTGGAAAATCTTTCACAGGCCCAAACAGCAGCTAGACACTCTTTCTCTATTTGCGCGTAGCGCTTCTCAGCATCAGTTAGTGTTCTTGAACAGAATGCTACTGGTTTCAGTCCATCTGAGTGTCTCTGTAGCAGTACACTGCCTAGCCCGTAGCTGCTTGCGTCTGCACTCACTACTGTAGGTTTATTTACATCGTAGAATGCCAGTGTAGGTGCGGTGGAGAGGAGTTGCTTCACCTTGTTGAATGCGTTGTCTTGTGCTGCGTCCCAGGTCCACACGGCCTCGCACTTCAGCAGTGTTTTATCACTTCTGATAAGTTAGGCAGGAAGCGCCCGAGATAATGGACCATGCCTAAGAACCTTCTTAAGCCTGGCACGTCACTTGGTGGCTGTAGCTCTGTGATGGCGCTTACCTTTGAGGGGTCAGGCTGGATGCCCTCACTGTCGATTCGATGCCCCAAGTAGCTCAGCTGCTTTTGGCGCAGGAAGCACTTCTTGTCATTGAGCTTTAGACCTGCGCTCTTCAGGATGCGCAGAACATTTTGGAGTCTCTCCTCTTGCTCCTTATCATCTCTACCATGGACAAGGATGTCGTCCATGTACACCTCTACTCCCTCTTGGCCTCTGAACAGCACTGACATTTCTCTCTGAAAGATCTCCGGTGCACTGGAGATCCCGAAAGGAAGTCGCTTGAAAAAGAATCTACCCACTGGGGTGATGAACGTGGTCAGTTTAGCTGTTTCCCTCTCTAGTGGAATTTGCCAGAAGCCGCTTGCCGCGTCGAGCAGGGAGAACACTCGAGACTCTGCCAGCTTTGGCAATATGTCATCTACGGTGGGTAGAACAAATCTCTCCCTCTTCACAGCCGTGTTTAGTCGTTTTAGATCAACACAGATCCTCACCTCACCGCTTTTCTTGGGAACTGGAACTATGGGAGCGCACCACTCTGTTGGCTCTGTGATCTCCTCTATGACGCCGCACTTGAGCATTCTTTCCAGCTCTGTCTTGACTTTGGGAAGCAGGGGAGCAGACACTCTCCTCGCTGCGTTAATGCTGTATGGGACAGCATCTTCCCGCAGGCATATTTTCACAGGTTTTATTTTTAAGAGGCCCAGATCTGCCCCGAATGTGCTCTGTACCGCCTCCACTCTCTTCACCAGTCCCATTGCCACTGCAACATTACGGCCCAACAGGTTGCTGCCATTAGCTGTCTTGATCACATGGACGTTGAACTTATATTGCTGGCCTCTGTACTTGGTTATGGTAGTGAACAGTCCTAGACATTCAAGCTTACCTCCGGGGCTGTCAAAAGCTGTGTAGTCACTGGATAACTGGGGCAGGTGTTTGAGCTGATGATAGGTGTCATCTGAAATCACACTGGCATCTGCACCAGTGTCAATTTTGAAGGTGACAGGAGTGTTACAGACGTTCAGTTTAACAGTCCATGGCCTACTGGAATCTGTCACGTAGAGGTATTTTGTTTTTATCTCACCAATGAAGTGTCCGTCACTGTAACGGTCATCCTGCTGCTCCATTGTTGTCAGCTCATTCACTCTTGCAGAGCGGCACACGACGGCGAAGTGCCCAATCTTCTGGCAGTTTCTGCATTTTTGCCTGCCTGGCTGCACACTGTACGTTGTTCGGGTGGTCCCTTCCACACCTTAAGCACTTTGTTTCTGTAGCACCCCCATTGCGATGCCCTGCTGCCTGGAAGCCGCCGCTGCCTCGTGTCCTTCCCCGTCCTGAGTGAGGTCAGACACAATGCGCGCAGCGCGTGCATTGTGTCTGACCTCACTCAGGAATGTTGCATCTCCGCAGTTACAACTGTGTGCGACCTCACTCAGAAATGCTGCATCTCCCGAGCCAGCTTTAGACTGTTGGCTAATTTGCCCCTTTATCTGCTCAGACTGTCTCACCATCTCAACTGCCTTCTCCAGCGTTAGATCTGCCATCAACTGTAGTTTCTCTGACATCTCTTTATCCAGGATTCCGATCACCAGCTTATCCCAAATATTTTCAATCTTCACCGGACCAAACCGACAGGTCTCGGCCAGCTCGTAGAGGATGTATTCCTCTGCAGACTGGACCCAGCCCTCATACACCCACACATACACTCATACAGACCAATATTTATATTTATACTTAGATTTAGATTTAAAAATGCCAAATTTGCACTGGACTTATTGTTTTGCCTTGTCTGTTCTGTTTTGTTCTGTTTTGCACGTTACTCTGTGTTGCTCCGGACCCGTGTCAAATTCCAATGCAGGTTTTTACAACGTTATATGGCAATAAACTACTTTCTGATTCTGATTCTGATTCTGGAATCAAACAGCATGGAGCCTCAATAGGAATGGATAACACTTGCAGGTCACAGTTGCAACCAATCACTGAAAGGTGTCACACAACCACCTTAAGGGGCCAGCCAACCTCAACATGTTCTCACATCCTCTACTACTCTCTAACCACTACTGCTGCACAGGAACAACAACAACACAGGTTTCAAAGTGAACTGAACATTTCACCAGTGCAAAATACAGCTTGGCAAGATGTCATGTGTGGTATCATGCAAAAGGACATTTGAATATTGTATTGAAGAGAGAACCAGCAGTTTTCAAGACTGCTTGTATTATCTAGAGCAATAGGGGGGGGCAGGGGGCAGACCAGAGAACTGGTGAGTAGTTGTCTTCATATGACACCACAACAAGGTTATCAAATAGCAAAAGGCCTTTTGAAAGAACACTTGGTCTGTTGGCCAAGGCATATGATGTTCAGGCATAGGATGCATTTTCTCTGTTCCTCAGAGGATGCTCCAATGCCATGACTCATGCAGTTCATGGAGGAGTTAAATATCCCATCAAACATGAGAAACGTCATAATGAAGGGGCCATACAAACTGCGGGAAAGTAGCCTGTGACCCATTCAAGAACGACGAGGCTACAGAGCCACATTTCCTGATATGGTGAACTTTTTGGAGAATCAAGTAAAGATTTTGTTTCATCCACTCTTCGGTAACATTTTAGATCCACGGCCAAACACCTTAGCACAGCCTGTTAATAAGAGCAAGCCGCTTACTAGGAGCAACATCAAAGGAAGCAGCTTTGCAACAACCATTGGAGCTACCAAGCACACTTCACCTCCTAAGCCCATGACATCCAAAGAACTGTCTTCAGAAGCCTGTCTTTATTTGGAAGAGCCACATCCACTATCTAAATGTTCAAAACTAAAGAGAATTTCTCAAAGGGAGAAAATTGAATTCCTGAGTGGTAAAGGAATCAGTTTGGGATGTTTGAATGTTGGTCACATGAGCAAGGAATGCAGAAGTTGTCTGACCTGTGATGAATGCAATCTAAAGCACCCGACTATTCTGCATATCCGCAATAAGGATAAAGGCAGCCAACCGCAAGAAACACCAGTGAGTGGTGCACTTGTCTCTTTGCAAGCAGGTGGTTGTACTGGGGCCGGAGACCAAGACTATACTCTTTCCATGGACCTTCTGCCATGAGGACCCTATTGGGGTGGGTCATCAACGGGCCTTTGAGGAGAAATAATGGTTGTCAGAGAAGCTGCTCGACCATGTTTGCAAACAGGATATCCATCGTCAAACTGGAAGAGCTGTCGGTCTCTCAGTACAACCATCCAACCAGGACTTCAATGAGAAAACAATGGAGGAAAGGCAGGAGATGTCAAGGGAAGATCTGAGATTTAAGGAGATCTTTGAAAAGTTAATCTGCATGCAGGAATGTCACTATTGCATGGACTTGCCCTTTAAGGTGGGTGACATCCCCATGCCAAACAACAGGTGCATAGTTGAACAGTGCATTCAATGTCACAAGCAGAAGTTTGAAAGGAGTAACACCTATCAGACCTGTGTGGCAAATAGAGTGGCCTTTATAAGGGAGGCAACACATGTGGTTCAGTGGAGGTATTTCAGCTCAAAGAACAATCCTTCTAATGAAGCCTCAAGAGGTCTAACTGTGGATCGATTCCTGGCACGGTAAAGATGGATTGAGGGTCCAGACTTTCTTCGAAAGCCAGAAGTGGATTAGCTAAGACCTTTTGCACCACAGCCCATTTCCTCAGAGGAACCAGAGGTCAAAAGGGACCTAATGGCAAGTGTCTTCATCTCTGGTTCTAAAGAGGCAACCAAAAAACTCACTCCAAATCTTATCCTTTTGCTCAAAGGTAAACCCACTCTTGCTCCTGGACTCTTATGAGAGGACGATGTTTACATCAGGAGAAGATGGAGGCAGGTTCAGTACCTGTCAGATCTGTTTGGGAAGAGGTGGACAAGGGAATACTTACCACTACTGCAGGAACGGCAAAAGTGGACAAAGCCTCTGAGAAGTTTCATGATTGGCGACATTATTATTGTCATGGATCAAACAACGCCGCTTTATGGATTATGGGAAGAGTAACCAAGACTTACTGGGACAATACAGGACTGGTACGTGCAGTACAGTTTGAAGACAGGGTAGTTGGAGCGGCCCATATCCAAGCTCTTCTTGCTTCAAGAAGCAGTCTAAAGGTCAAGACCCCACGTTGACTCACATGTGTTGGAGATCCCTGACTCAGAAGCAAGAAGACAGAAGATGATTATTTGTGACTCCTTTTATGCTTTGTTGTAATTGTGCTATCATCATAATTAGGGGCCGGTGTGTAGGAGCCATATCTGTTTGTTTGTCTTTTATATTATACATCAGGTCGCCACCGGGTGGCGACGGAGGGTTATCATTTATATGCCCAGGTGGAGGTAATCAGGTGCGGTAATGGAGGTTATGTGGTTGTTACCGCTCGCGTGGCTGCTGATTTACTCCTTTGTTACAGGTCATCCTTTTTAAAGAGGGAGATATAGGACCTAGGAAACATAGGACCCTTTTTCAAGAGGGAGATATAGAACCTAGGGAACATAGGATCCCTTTTTCAAGAGGGAGATATAGGACCTAGGAAACATAGGACCCTTTTTCAAGAGGGAGATATAGAACCTAGGGAACATATGATCCCTTTTTCAAGAGGGAGATATAGGACCTAGGAAACATAGGATCCCTTTTTCAAGAGGGAGATATAGGACCTAGGAAACATAGGACCCTTTTTCAAGAGGGAGATATAGAACCTAGGGAACATAGGACCCTTTTTCAAGAGGGAGATATAGAACCTAGGGAACATAGGACCCTTTTTAAAGAGGGAGATATAGACCCTGGGAACATAGGACCCTTTTTCCGAAGTGGGAACATAGGACCCGATGCGATGAGGTACATTACTGTTCAGAATGGAAGCACAGTTTAGGTTGCTTAAGAGTTCATGTAGCCTGATAACCTAGATAAAGCTTCTGCGCCTTAGTAGTGCTGCTATGATCGTTGGCTGGCCATCATTAACAGGAGGCAATGGTTGGCCAGGAGGAGGAGAACGGGAGAGAGATTAACATCAGAGGGAACACAACTACAACAAAAAGCCCTCAGATTCTGCTGAACGTTTACCGGTGTGCCATCAAAAGCATACTCACTAACTGCAGAGTGGTAACCACAGTGTGGTACGGCACAGTCTCACAGTCTCACAGTCTCACAGTCTTCAGTCTCAGACCGGAAAGCGCTGCCGAGGGTGGTCAAAAAAACACCCAACGCATCGTTGGATTACTCCTCCCTGCAATAAAGACGACGGCACAACAAATGGTCAACGACACCACTCACCCCAACCATGGACTGTTTGCCCTCCTCCCATCCGGGAGGCGCTATAGAAACCTTGTTCCAAGTCAACAAAGCTCAGAAACAGCTTTTTCCCCTCAGCTGTCATCTCTCCGAACGCTGTACCACGATGACAGCCAAATAAAAACAGCCAAAACATTCATAATAATAAACAATAATAACAAATATTGTAGCGTCATAGCCAAACTCTTAACGTTGTCCTATCCTATGGATGGATGACAGATGACACTGGTTTATATTCAGAACTTCTTTACTTCTTTTAAACTGTTTACAGGAATCACAGGGCTGGGAGAGATGCCAAAAACAAGAATATCCCAAGTATCGATACTTTGGGTCCAGTATCGATATTTTAGCACAGTAGCGTAATATTGGAAGTGTCGATGTGTTCGAATCCATCCGCCCACCCCCCTCCCCCCCCCCCCCCACTCTAAATATAGGATTTTAGATATTAGGTTGCCCTCCACCTCCAGACGGATGTATCATGGCTTATAGTTTAGGTTTTCTGAGCTGTCTCAAAAATTAAGTGAATGTGCTAAATCCGTGGGAGGTTGTAATAAAACCCCTCAGCCCTGACAGCCCGCTCAAAATACTAACTCAAATATTAAAGGTCATCTGTCAACAAGTAAGATATACAGATTACATTTAGAAGTAATTCATATAAGAGTGGGTTCTGACTTTAGACTTTAACCGGAACCCATTCAGTACTTTGTGCTTTGTGTTTTTTTAATGCTTTATTCTCAGCCTTTTTTAAATTCATTTTTGACAAAAGTGTTGACAACATCACTGTAGACTTTACAGTTATACTCCCCCCCATTCCACCAACACTATCATCAAGTTTGCGTACGACACGACTGTGGTTGGACTTGTGTGGACTTGTGTGGAGATCTGACTACAGGGATCCCTACAAGGATGAAGCCCCAAGGCAACGTGATGGTCCCCCAACAACCTTGCTCTGAACTCCAAACCAGAAACAAACCAACACAGGAGTCCGTGTGGAAAACGGTCCCTGGTTCCAGGTTCCTAGGCACGCACATCTCTGAGGATCTCTCCTGGACTACAAACACCACCGCACCGTCTAGTCAAGAAGCAGCCCCTCTACTTTCTAAGGATCCCTTAGGAAAAACGATCTGCAGGAGAATAAGTGGCTTGTGTCCCCTCGACCGCTTCTCCATAGAGAGTGTTCTGGGTACTGTATCTCTGTGTGGGATGTAGGAAAGTTCATCTTCAGAGGGTCATCAACACTGCCCAAATCATCATGGACTGCCCACTACCCTCTTTGGAAGAGATGTTCAGTAGATGTTCAGTTGATGTTCAGTAGATGTTCAGTACCAACTGCTTCAACAGAGCAGCCAACATCCAAATACTCTTAGCACCTGGAACATCTCCTGTCTGAGCTGCTGCCCTCTGGGAGACGCTTCAGGTCCATCAAGTCTCCCACAAATAGACTCAAGAGCAGTTTCTACCCCAGTGCCATACGAGAATTGAACACTGTCAAACATGACTGTTCTGTGTAACAATACTATCAGTATTATATTAGTATTATACTAATAGTATTGCGTCAATACCACAATACCACATGTTGCATGTTTACATCATACTGCACCTTTGTATGTATAAACATTTATCATTTTCACTACTGTACATGGGGCCACTGCAATATGTATAAATACAATTTGATATGGCAATTTGAAACCTGTTTATTTTCGTTTTGTTTATATATTTTTAATCATTTAAAATGTTCAGTTGTGGAATGAATGTGGAATGAATGGCAGGATTGCTTCACCATTCCGTTGTACTTCACAGTATTGTGCGGGCACCCAGGAAGTCGGCAGACTTTTTTGCTCGGTCAGTGGTTTTACTTTCCATTAAACCCCAGAAACCCCCTTCGCATCACAACGACAAGTCAATGAAAATCCCCCATCCCCCAATGGATATAAAAGAGACCACGGTGGCCCATACTTCATATACAAATCCTCCTCCCTCACTCGA
>CM051001.1:32863878-32891378 GCA_027704905.1 Muraenolepis orangiensis
AAACTTCCTGTGTTTGACGTATCCGCCCCTGTTGTCCCCCGGTCCCCGGCCCCCGTAGTGAGGGCCAAAGCTACTTCTCTAATGTGCTCCCTCATGATGAGTAAGCCTCTCTTCACCATCACCGACAGACGCTAAATGAACATACGTTTAGGGCACAAAACATACTGTACTTTGTTCATTGTGTACATTGTGCTAATTGACTGTGCATACCATGAGTGCCACAAAGATTTCAATATTGTATTAACCTTACATCAATACAAAAAATAATTGAATACAGTGTTCCAAAGTGCAGTATTACAGAATTTAAATAAAACGTATACATTTTGTGTAAATACGTATACATTTTGTGTTGGGGGTTGCCGTTAATGTGTGGCCTTGACTCTGGCTTGTGTCACTGCGGTGCGACAGAGCAGACCAACGAGAGCCTGCAGCAGTTTGAGCACCAGGCCCGACTGACCGACGGGGTGTACAGCCCACACAAGGGTCTGTCTGCGGAGGAGACGCACTCGCCCCGTCTGACGGACGGCACCCTTCCAGTGAGTCATTACAATTAAACGCCGCACACCACACTTTCGGACTTGCACCGCTTGCATCGCAATGATAAACTTCTTCCTACGCCCGCCCTGATATGTTGAACCTTGCGTTGAAACAGTCCTCAGTTGACTCGGTAGGATTCGCTGCTAACAATGAAATTGTTAGAAATGAGTGTGAATGATTGAAGTTGGATTAAATTGGATACGATTATAGATTTCGATAAGAAGTTGATGCACTACACAGATTTACTCGCTGTTGTTCTCTTGGATGGTGACAGCCGGCGGAATTTGACGCACACGCCTCAAATTCTTGAAGGTGGTTAATACGTCAATAACCCAGGCTACATTAATGGATGCTCCGATGTTATAAATGTCCTACTATTTTACTGTGTAACGGTACCTTCCCAGGTTCACCCTCAGACCTTTAGCATTGCCTGGTCAGGATGTCAATATAAACAATGCTTCTGTTTTGGAATCAGGAACTTCTTAAACCCATGCCATTGTTGACATGCTAGTGGTGGTATATGGGGGTAGTAGCAAGCGTCACGGAGGCCAGCCGGTAGTGGTGTGCAGGGAGTAAACCTCGTTCCCCCCCCCCCCCGACACCTAAAAAGACGTTAGCTAGCGATGAAGCTAGAGCCCGTGGGTTTGAGCTCCTCGCGTTAGAGCGTCGCCTCTCATGCATACACTCACGGTTACACAAACTGGTCGTCTGAATTTGGCATTAAAAAACCTTAGTGAACCAGATTGAATTAAATAATTCAATTAAGGATTAGTAGTGTGTAGTAAGGGAAACTGCAAGTAGTTTAACGTTGGTTAATTAGTCCTATTAAAAGCATTTTATACTTCTTCTTTTGAGCCAAAAGTACAGTTATAAAACAAGGAACGTTCCTCAAAAGAACAACCTTTTTATTCATGTACATTACTTGTTACTCCTTACTACCCAACACAGAAAAAGGTAACTTAATTGAACTGTAATGGCTCTTTCACAAACATTTTATTGAGGGAAAAAAATACTTTTAGAAATTCAGTGATGTTTTTCTGTGACCTTTGCATGGCATTCTATGTTTCTATGATAGTGATTGTGCAACTGTACATGCCCAAGTGCCAATGAAAGCTGTGTTGAAAGCTTCAAGTACCACTCTGCCTTCACCCCAATACGATCCTCTGTTCATTAACAATGTCATAACCTAGTTAGTTGTAAACCCATTGTTTACAACTAACTAGGTTACTCGAGTAGGCCAACTGGCTCCAAAGAGTGTCTTATGCTCTTGTCAGATGTTGTCAAATTAAATCTCTTAATACCTTGTTTACAAGCATTGATATTTCACATTTAAATCTTTTTTTGCATGTGTTATGATGTTATACACACAGTATGAAACTGGCACATGTAAGTGAAACCGAATGTTTTGCTTTGCCTCCATGAGATGAAAAATGTTAATTATTGGGTGGCTGTTACATTGTTACATTGTGGTAAACAAGTTACGCAATCGCGTTGATACCGGCTGGGTCGAGATCGTAGTCGTTGCTTAGCAACGCCCTTCAGAGAGACACGCTAAGGAACCAATCACCGAGTCCAGGGGGGGTTTGTAGGCCCCGCCCACATTGACTTGTACATTCTCTGTGTCTTCGTTAGCCTCTGTTAGCTGTGTACTCGTACCTAAACTCGTTTACGTATAAAATAAAAAAATGGACAAAACAATGAAGTGGACAGGACTAAAAGGTCAAAGAAACCTGGCCCCCATTAAAAGGTACGTTTTATATAGTTCAATACAGTCCAACTTTGCGTTCGTTTTCCTTCCCTTTCTCCACACTGGCGGCCTAGGCCTTCCCTCCCCGCTAGCGAGAGGAGCTAACGGGGGCTAACGGTGTATAGCGATTATTATATTAAACTAACGGTCTTCTTTTATTTCTATCTATTTATTCAGTATATTTCCATGCTCTGTAACACTGTATGTATATATGTCTCCTATAGGAGATATATTGTTATATACATGTTGTATCCGTGTGGGGTTGTATTGTTGCTCCTATAGACCATATGCCCATATGTGGCGCTACGTGTCTATTTGTGTATATTTGTGTAATATTTATCACATTAAACCTAGTCTTGGTGTTGATTAAACGTTATTTATACGTTGTTAGTATAAGTATGTTAACATTTAGATCACCGGACAGACACGTGTGTTGTTATAAGACGTGTGCTGTGGACCTGGCAGATGAGTAGTATATGAGTTTTAACTTTGGTTCAAGTTATATTTTACATTACAAAGCCCATTGAATAGATAACAGACTTGGCAGGGAGATATTCATATTGTTGTACACCATGTTGGGGAGTTATGCCCCTACAATGCTATACCAATGTCCTGATTCCAATATTGATTATATATATATATATATATATATATATATGTATATGTGATAAACCTTCCACTGCAATAGTAAGATAGTAAGAAGAGATTCACCTGCTTAGGTTGTGGGCTGTTTTTGTTTAAACTACCAACTGCTGTCTTAAATAAGTTACTGTCCCAGAAAAGGTATTCATTTACACTAGTCTTTCTTCAAAAATGACATTTGGGCAAGTTATTTTGTATGTATAACCCAGTGCAATCCTAGACTCACTTAAGTGGCAAATGCAGACAACAATTTAAAAAATAGTTTTTTTTAGTTAGCCACTTAGACTCCAAACGATGGGGAAATAGGATAAAAGTCCCCCAAGGACCCTTTATTGAATATTCAATCATAACCAAGTGCTATGTTGAAGAGTTTTGTGCAGAGGGTGATGTTCATTCCACAATGGGCTTTGTTTACGTGGCCGGGTGACCCCTGTCACTCACTCCTACAGACAGATACACACACACATACACATACACACACACACACACGTGTTGGAGCCAACCTGATGTCTGGTCTAATGTGCCTTCCTTCCTTCCTTTTCTGTGTGCAGAAGTTGAGAATGCCAAGCGGGGACTTCAGCGACGACAGGCCTACGACGTCGGCTCAATCCACCCCGTGCGGCACCCCCTCCGTCACCCCCTGTGTTACCCCCTGCGTTACCCCCTGCGTCAGCCCCCACGCCTCCCCTCTAACCACTCGCAGGTGGGTTACGTGGCTTCAGAAATCCCAATTATGGTCCACTGGACCAAACTACTTATGGATTTGAATATATTCAAATATTTATTGCAAAAAAATATACATGAAGTAAAAAAAAAAATGGCACATGCAGCTCATGCATGGCCATAAAATTGTTGAGCAACTCCTGTTGTAAAGCTACGACTGTAGCGTAGCTGTGATGATGGCTCGCTCTACATTTCGTTATTTAACTGTAAAATTTAACCCATTAATATATCTTCTATGGTCTTTTTCATAGTTACTATATCACTAACATTTCAAAATAGGCCTAGTTTTTGAATTGGTTTAAAACGGTGTACTATAGTGATTTATTTGAATAGCGCTTGTCAGCCGGGTCCCTAAGTGACCGAGATGGAACCCCGAACTTTGTTTAAACTGAATATTTATTAGACGGGACCCGATACTAGTACTGGATTACAGGACATGTAAATAGTACCTATGGAGAAACAGGCGATACTGACAGAGCCTGCCTCCTCCGCCCGATCACATTCAACCTCACGACTCCTGTCAACACACACAAAGGAAACCTATAAAACAAAGTCAACCTATAAATAGCCACTTCTCCATGTCCCATACCTTATGCAGGTGACAGAAATACATAACCTAGAAGGTCAAATCCCAATATATAATAATAATAATAATAATAATAATACACATATAATAGAGTTAGAACCCCTCTCACAATTATAGCATTTAAATTCCTGCACATAATAGTATATATACACAGCTACAGACTGGTTTATAGATAGTCAAAATAATGACCAATCATAATTATAGTAATCAACATATAAATAATAATAGTAATGCTGCCTCTGAAGAGAACATAGGCATATAAGAGGGGGACTTTCCTCACAAAGTCGGACCAGAGTCCGCTGACCAAGAGTGCCACTGAGCGCAAACGACACCTATCAGAAGTAGACTTTGACTCTCTCTGTGTTTTAATATAATGGGGTCGCAGTGGACAGCAAATGGAAGTCATATCGTGGCTGTATTCAAATGTCACATTTTTTAATTACTTTTTGGAACTTTTTCGAGCAATTGGAATACTCATTTCTTTGTCCTATTCAGAGTATTATGAATATCATTATATTTAGAACATAATATATAATAGACATCTTGAACAGATGTTTTGAGACCTTTTGTATTAGTTCTTGAAAGTTTAAAAGTGGCCATTTTGTGTCAAGTTTAATTGACAATGAATCACATTTTTCCAGCAGCAGTGGCTTCTGCCTTTGTGCAGCATCCATCTAAAATGTGTCCTGTTATGTTTCCAGGTCCTGGTTCGGTTCTGCAGGCCTTCTCACCACCCCAGAGCTCGGTGGCCCCAACCCTAACTTCGACATGGGAGGAAACGAGGGCGGAGGAGGAGGAGGAGACAAGTGGAACCTCTTTGGATCATGGCCCATTGTGCAGAAGTCACCCACGGACCCGGGCTCAGACAGCGGCCCTGGTAAGGACTCTTTGCCATGTCTCCCCAGACGTAGCCGTTCACACTCTTATTCCTATTGAGAGGACTGTGAGAACACAGTGGGCAGAACAATATTCAGCTGGCTTAGATTGTGGTGATGCATATTGTTGACATTTTGACACAAACCACATTATTTAGCTTTATCTCTCAGCCAAAAGCTGAAATGGATCCTCCCTTTATGACTGGAAATGGTCCCCTTGAAGGGGAAAAAAGTGGTCACAGTTTCTTCTCTCCGGAATGCAGGGTTCACGCTGCAGACCTACTTCGGCCTGCACAAGTCCACCACCATGGACGGCATCAAGACCCAGGCCCAACTCAAGGTGGAGGACCCCGCCAACTTCATGCCGCCCAAGATGGACGTCTCAGTCATCGAGGCCAGGCATGCTGCCCAGCGTCCGCTCAAACTCAAACCCCGGGACATGAACGTTCTGACCCCCTCGGGCTTCTGATGCCAACACGTTCCCACCTGACTCTATCCCCCCTCCTCCTCCTCTCCTATCTATGTTCACCCCCCACGCCGATGTGCTGTCTCTGCGCCCCTCTGATGCACAACACCCCCCCCCACACCCAGAGACGACGGAGACAATGCGTTGAACAAGTATTAAAAAAAAACCTTCTCCCCCCCCCCCCCCCCCCCTGTTATTTACGGCTGCCCCGGTCCTGTCATTCACACCTGTGACATGTCCTTCGTTAGCCTGGACTGGTGGCTAACCGCAGCATTACACAAAGGTCACCTTTCAAACTAGTTTCAAGTGATATTCCTCACCCCCTACATCAGTATTTCTTTTTGCTCTTCAGTACGTGACACAATCACTGCAAAAAAGTGCAGATTCAACTGCCGTCACACCCGCTTCTCTCTCTCACCCATCCGCCGACCTTGTTTATCTCCTCACGGTTTGCTTCGTTTAAAAATAACTGAAAAAACCCAGAAGCAAGCAATGTCATGACTGATTTTGTGCCTACGCTGTCGCTATGTTTCGCTTTTGCTGCCATCATTTGCCTAATTTATTTTCCCGTGAGAGAAATGTAATGGCTTTTTATCGTTTTGACATCATTTTACCATGCTCTGCTTTATACAGTGTTCTGATTTAGTAGTGGATGAAGAAATGTGGATGAAAAGTGGATGTATTACAATACACTAAGTGGTTATTTTGAATGTAGCATTTTATTTTATTTTATATATAAATATACACCCATCATTTCCTTAATCCTTGTTGTTCAAGAAATGTATATAAATTCCAATACTTAAATGCACAAGGGAGTGTATCTCCTGATGTCTGTAAATAAATATTGATAGTAATGAGGTGGCTTCTTGTGTTATTTATGTAAAAACTTGGCATTTTAGTAGCAAGCACCTTGACCTGGTACCTTTACTGAGAAGTGGAAGGGGAAATAAATTAATGTTTGATAGATGGTTAAGAGAAAGGAAAAAGTTAGTCAATTCCACCAGGTGGCAGTGTCGGTCCAATTATCAGCAACCGTAATACAGCTGGCTGCCACGTCACTTGGCATTATTTCCTGTATGTTCTTCCTGTTCGTTCCTGAACACAAAGAAGAAAGTTTTTTGTTGTAAGACCCATATTCTTTCATTTTAGATCATCAGATTCAAACGTTTTAATACAATTCAGTACTTTTTGGCAAACCAACCAACAAACGAAAAGATACGAAATAAATCCGTACGTAGAGTTTCATAACATGATTTAGAGCCTATTGTTTTCTGGGTGCGATATGATTTAAAATGTGTTACAAAAGTCAGCCAGAAATTCAAGTGAAGAGAAAAGAGCATAGCTTCTCTGATTTTAATATGCTTGTTCCACAGAGACTCGCCCATGTAGACGGACATGTACGTCGTCATGGTGACGAGTAATGACGGACACAAGGTAATTTGCATAGTATGGGGGCTATTTGACCAGACTGCTACACACTGCTTTGAAAATTAAGTGCTAAAATGCAAGCAAGGCATGCCTAGTAACAACCTTGTGTATGTGTGTGTGTGCAGTATAGTGTATACTGTACTGGTCACCTCTCCAATTAAAACGAACACCAAACTGTATTTGTATGGCGTTAGTACAAACAAAAGCCATGGTGCTTCAGTGGGAGCATGTGAAGCCCTGTGCTTCACACACAGCATCCTGGCCTCTCTCATCATCAACATTCACCCTTGACCTATTATTCTTTGAGTAACTGCCCCGGGCTTGTAAGGGACCAATCTCCCGGGTTAGGACTAGCTCTAATGACAGGCTGTATGTCCATGTCTGTTTTTTCAGGTGGTCAGTCGGACGAGAACAGAGACACTCAAGCATACTACACTAGTGGCATCGGTGTTGGCCCCTGAGGCGGGACGCATCCGAGAGAGAAAGGTAGTAACAGGACACACACCAGCCAGGGGGGAAAGGAGACGGAGAAAAGAAACGTGTGTATGTGTGTGTGCGCGCTTGTGTGTCCCTAACTCACATGTTTTAGCCACAGAAAGCCTCTCTAAAACTAAACTAGAGTAGGTATAAAAGTGTACTCTAGTATAAAGTCAAGGATGCTCTGGAATCAGTACATGGAAGAGGTGCCAGATTCATCTTAGTAGTGGCACAGCAGTGTCACCGAAATGCTCAAACTGGGTAGAACTGAGTGAAAGGTGGAGATCGGCTCGGTTAGTCCTCTTCTTCGAGATCGTCCGTAACATCTCAGCCCTTGATGCATCGATGTACCTAGAGCCTGTTAGAAGTACAACCCCGCACAACTAACTCTTTGAACTTCGAGCGAATATTTGAGCTTCTGGCGACACCCTTAAATACTCATTCTTTCCAAGAACAAGCGGAACTTGCTACCAGAAGAAGCCGTCATCGTGGCGTGCTTCCGTCAAACGTTATGAGAAAGGTAGCGGGGATCATTCACCCCTCACTGAGCGTGATACCGCTGGGTTCTGCTCTGTACTCATCCAGATCCAGAGTGTTGAGTTTGGGTTTTTTAAGCTCCTGAGGCTACAAAAGCATAAGAAGGAATGCTAGCTCTCTGGTAGTGATTCATCAATGGCCTCCCGCCTAAATACCTCTATTCTCATCATCTATTCTACACAGCCCTGGGTTTCTCAGAAAAGAGAGAGAGACAGAGTGTGTGTGTGTGTGTGGAAAACACTTAAGCACTCCAGCCAGTTGTGTGACAACACAGTGGTAGTGTGGGCGAGAAAACAGGGAGACGAGGACAGAGTGGGAGGGGGGGGGTGGGTGGGTGGGAGCAGAGGGAAAATGGGGTAAACCAGAAGAAACACAGGGTGGAGTCCCACGGCAGCCATGACATAATACAGATGTCTCGGTCTACGTCGCGCATGACGTGTCTCTGAAAACCCGTGCACCCCCGCCCATATTAACCAAAACATGGGCCTCGGTCACAGATGTGTGCCGGTAAACTCACACACACGTTTACTCACTCTGCCATCTCACTCGTCTCACCCTTGTTACCCATTATATGGTTATAGCCTTCTAGTAGGAGCTAAGTAGTAACCCTGCAATGTCAAGATTCACAGACCGGTTCACTTACAAACCAGCCAGAGAGGTACTGGGAAGATGAACGCTTCAAGCAATCCGTACACAGCGTGGATCGCAGTCACGAGACAAGAGGAAGTGGAAACAATATGTTTCCAAGAATGTGCCACGTCATCTGATGGGACTGTAGGGGTAGTAGTAGTGTTGACGTGTTATCATATGATATAAACCTTCCACTGCTGTGTAATGACATAAATGCATGCATGCATTTTGGGGCTCTCTATGTTGTTTCCCCATGGATTTCTGTTGTCTGCCAACTGGTTTTTAATGTTATGATAGTGCGTAGCAGGCCAGCTCTATAGTGTCACTATAGTGATACAGAAGATAGTAGGGCAAAGTGCTAGTTCTTCACGGGCTGCCTTGCTCCAGGGACATTGTTGAACGTGTTTAGTGGTCTTTCCTGCTGTTCAGTTTTGCAGTAACAGTAAATGTGTCCCAGGAGACTGGAATATTTCCTCATGGTTTTGAGACAGCTGGTATGAGACCAGTCCTGAAGAAAACCTCAGACCAAAATATACTTAGTGGGAAAAACAATGAATAATCTGACTATGTGACTTTGTGTTGATGCAAGTGAAGTGTCTTATTCCATTGTGGCATTTGATACGATGCATCACTATTGTAATGGGAAGCTGTCTAGTCCTCTTCTAGTTTTATGAATGATGCATTTGTGCAAATGCCCCAGCCCTCTTCACTGTGGGAAATACATCCGTGGGGACCACATCTTAGACAAAGAAAGGACAAGGATAGGGATCTCGGAGCTCACTTCTAGAATGGAGACTTGTGATTACCTGGGGGAGAAATGCTAGTTTTAAATCAACATGGTCATACACAAAAAATAAAAAATTTGCGAAGCGGGCGAGGAGACGTATCCATGCTTGGTCTCATTTTAGATGTCACTATCATAATGGACTGTCATCATGCCCAAAGAGTCAATTGACTTGTGATTATCTGGGAGTGCTCACAGCAGGGCGTCAGCTACAGGAGAGGGCGGTGCTGGTGGGCAAGGGGCCGTTCTCAGAGGAGAAAAAGGGACCAGATGTTCACCCTTGCCTGGAGGGGGGCCTGGGAGCCCACCTGGTCTGGATATTGGGGATGCTGCGGGAGGGAGTATGAGGTGCGGGGGTCACTACTGAGGGCCATCCACAGCTGTGTCCGGATCCGCTGTAGTAAGTCAGACCTGTTTTCAGTGGGGGTTGGGTGGGAGTTGGGTCCTCCAGGGCTGCGCTTTGTCACCTATCCTGTTTGTGATGGTTTGCATGGACAGAATTTCAAGGCGTAGTCATGGAGGGGAGGAGTCGCAGTATGGTAGGCTCAGGATAACATTGCTGTTGTTTGCAGATGATGTGGTCCTGGTGGCGTCATCAGTGTGTGACCTTCAGCGCAGTTTGCGGTGGGGTGTGAAGCGTCTTGAAATGACGATCAGCACTTCTAAATCTGAGGCCATTGTTCTCAGCAGGGAACCGGTGCATTGCCTACTCCAAGTTGGGGAGTGAGTCCTTACCCGAAGTAAAAGGGTCTTGAGGTCTTGTTCTTGAGTGAAGGGACAATGGAGAGTGAGATTGATTGTTGTGAAAGAGAGCTGAGACAGAAGGCAAAGCTCTCGATCTACCGTCAGTCTTGGTTCCTACCCTCACCTATGGTCATGAACAATGGGTCATGACCAAAAGGACGAGATTGCGGATACAAGCAGCCAAAATGGGTTTCCTCAGGAGGGTGGGTGTTATCTCCCTTAGGGATAGGGTGAGAAGCTTGGACACCCACTCAGAGTAGAGCTGCTGCTCCTTTGCATAGATAGGAGCCAGTTCAGGTGGTTTGAGCATCTAGTAAGGATGCTTCCTGGTCGCCTCTCCGGGGAGGTTTTCCAGGCACGTCCAGCTGGGAGTAGGCCACAAGGCATGGTCCAGGTGGGGTGACTACATCTCCACGCTGGCCTGGGAACGCCTCGGGAACGCCCCCAGTCAGAGCTGGTTGATGGAAGGAAAGGGGAAAAGGGAAGTTTGGGGTCCCCTGCTGGAGCTGCTACCTCCTTAACCCGATCCCGGAGAAGCGGTAGAACATGAATGGATGGATGGACATCGGCTGGTGGGCTAGTTTTAGCAAAGCTACCGTGACGGCCCGTGGAGCTCGCAGCTGACCTTTTCCAGAGCCGAACCCAGCCGTGACGACCATCTAATGTAATGGTGGTTCCTTCCCCCGATCACGGTAGCGCCCTGTTCGCCAACCGCTCGGAGATGACCCACCTGGTTGGGCGGCTTGTCCTCTGCAGAGGCACTCAGCAAGGAGGTGTCATACAAGAGGTTCATAAGGGGAGGCGATGATTGAGAACAGATGAGATGCACAGACACTGGCCTGTGTCTGTGCACTGGAGTTTCCATTGGAATGAGGGTGTAGCCGTGGGCAGAAAAAGACAATGCATACTAACTAAGCGATTCAAAATCATTACACCACTACAGTTATTAAGATAATACATCATATAAAAAAAAATAGCATGGCTTTTGAAATTAGGACCATACATTACAAACCGATGATATCTTTCTCAAATGAAAAAAATCTGTTTTCGAAATTCTTCTCATGGAGATAAGCTCTTTTGCTCAGCAGGGCGATGGAGTTGTGCAGACAACAGCAGCCGTGACACACACCGCCGACCGGGGGATACACGGAGGGGTGGGTGTTTGTTTGACATCTGCTGCTGGGTGGGATATCTGGCCCGCTCTGCGTCACAGCGTCAGAGCTGTGACACCACTATGCTTACACCACACATCATCTGACTTCACATTCACATCTGGGCCTGATTCACGCTGGGCTGACCCGGAGGTGACCTCACCATGCGCTGAACTGGGCTGACAGGGAAGGACGGGGGGACGGGGGGGTGGGCCCCCTCGAATAAGCAGAGACCTCCCAGGCCCCCTACGAGTCTCTGGCACACACACGGGGCCTCGGGGGGCCTGGCCAAAACATGAGTCAAGACTCCTTACCTGGGGGGTTGGGTTACTGTGTTGACGACGATGCCTCGAAGATCTGGGTGAAACACCAATGGAAGTCATGTGGCTAGGGTTGTGTGTATAACAATGGATGGATGTGTGTGTGTGTGTGTGTGTGTGTGTGTGTGTGTGTGTGTGTGTGTGTGTGTGTGTGTGTGTGTGTGTGTGTGTGTGTGTGTGTGTGTGTGTGTGTGTGTGTGTGTGTGTGTGTGTGTGTGTGTGTGTGTACGTGTGTATGCATGTGTGTGTGTTTGTGTGTGTATGTGTGTGTGTCTGTATGAATGCACGGTATGTACAAGTTTTAAGTGGCTTGTACGGCATGACTCATGAATTGTAAATGTAGGTGTGGTTGGTCTGTGTGGTGGATTAAAGTTAATATAAGTAACTCCTTTTGTACATAAATACAAGTGTGTCCATCAGATCTACACGTGTGTCCAAATTATATTCCTTCAGGCTTCAGCGTGCTTGGTGAGTCTCAAGTCAGTGTAAAGTCACAAGGTATTCAGCTGACATCTCCCAGGGAGCAGAGAGAGAGAAGGGGTCCTCCTCCATGGACCCCCAGGCACTAACATGAAGCAGATGTGGGAGGGGGGAGATCCCCCTTTACCACCACTCGCTTGGTCCCACACGGTCCCAACACATTGCTGGGGGTATAAACCTGCAAGAGAGAATCACATCTGGAACTGGGACCTCTGGGTAAATGGGTTCTGAGCTCTGAGTGCCCCCCCCCCCCCACCTCCCTCTGAACTACCAGTGTCATTAACATAGTTATGAAATGGTGAAAGTTTAGAGTTACGGTTAGTTCCGAAAAGTGTGAGTTACAAAATAGTTCATTGGCTTCTTTGGTGAGATAACGAGTGAATTAGCAATGAAAGAAATATCCACATAATGTTGACATTTTGGGGGAAAGTCTTGAATTGGATCAGATTTGTTTCAGACAATTCAAGCACAATCAACCAAGGTTTTTATCCGAAGCGCAATTTATTAGCGTTTCACAAAATTACTATTAGAAGCGCACAATTGCTAAACGTGAAAATATACTCGGCTATCTCAATAATCATCTATCAACACTATCAGGGGGTAAGATAGATATGTTTGTGTGTATGTGCGTGCCTGTGTGTGTGTGTGTGTGTGTGCGTGTGCGTGTGTGCATGTGTGTGTGTGTGCGTGCCAGTGTGTGTGTTTGTGTGTGTGTGTGTGTTGGTCAGTCATCATTCATATCTGAAACTGAGTTATCATATTCCTGGCATGGGCAGATGGGTTACCTATTGCATGGTTTCTGCCGTTTCTATTTCGACATGCACCTTCATGTTCTTCGATGCTGGATGATTGGCCCCACGAGTCGCCCTTCATCCAGGGGCAGGGGGCGGCGGGGGGGGTGGCAGGGGGCCATCACCACGGGCCCATCCGTGTGCAGCGGCCCACGCCTAAGCCGCCCCACGGAGCCTTCATCCCGCATCACTATAGTGATTAAGGGAACCTTTGATCGCACAGAGGGACGTCATGTGTTCACAGGGGGGGGGGGGGGGGGGGCAGTGAACACATTATCAAGCGAGGCATTTTAGTTAATCCACGGGTGGATTAACCACGGGTGAACGCCTGACGCTCCAAGCAACAGGAAACAGGCAATATTCAAGTCAGCAATGACGACTCCCGTAAGGTCTTCATCAGACCTAACGCACCGTCTAGTTGTGTGTGTGTGTGTGTGTGTGTGTGTGCTCATGCCTGTACCACTGACTTGAGACTTGTGGCAAAGTCTACTTTTAATTCAAGGGGTTTCCATTTCAAATGTCATGTCATGCATGTGTGAGAGCTGAGCTCGTATGTGCACTCGCTCACACACACACACACACACACACACACACACACACACACACACACACACACACACACACACACACACACACACACACACACACACACACACACACACACACACACACACACACAGAGTCACAGTCTGTCTGGTGATCCAATGACCAGAAAGCAAATAGACTCTGGTCCAGATCCAGATCCGGGCCACCTTCCACGCGGTCTGGCCAAAAAGAGTCGGCCCGTAGTCCAAACGCACATCGGCTGGTTGGTTCTCCACGTTCCAGATCTGGTACGGATCCGTTTACCAGACTACTGCCAACTTCAATTTAGCGGCATTTAAACACATTAAACCTGAGCTAATATTGGCTATTAGCAATATTGCTAATAGCCAATTGCAACAGGTACATAGGAACGCTTCCTCCCCGTTCCCTCCCGCAGTATACAGCTCCAAAACAACACCATACAAATAACAATTAGATATACAATACAAATAAACAAAAAAATAGCTTTTTGTTTTAGTTTTACATGATGCCATTGATGTTGGTAGTGTGTGGGCCTAGACTTCAGAATGATGTATTAGAATAGTTCCATGTACACTACTACATTCAGGGTAACTGAAACCTGGGCTCATGAAAGGTGGATGTATGTATTATATAAGGTGGATGTATGTATTATATAAGGTGGATGTATGTATTATATAAGGTGGATGTATGTATTATATAAGGTGGATGTAAGAGCCATTGCCTAATAGATGGTGGACATCAAGGGAAAGAGAGAAAAAGAGAGGCAGAGTTGGCAATAGACGGGAACAGGGCTGGCAGTGGCACAGCAGCTGGTAACATATGTAAGTGTATACTTTACATTAAGATCAATACATCAACAGCAATAACATACAGTTGAATCGCCATCTCTCAAACTCTTTCAACAAAAACTTAGCATCATGAAGGGGGATTTATTGCAGGACTGTTGTAATAGACTACATTAGCTTTCCCTAGATGTACCTAATAAACTGGCATATCAGTGTGTGTGGGTGCATATATATATATATATATATATATATATATATATATATATATATGAACCTGTTACATTAGGCTGAAACTTCTTACCAGTTAATGTATCAGCCACAGACCCCAGTCGCCTTGGGGTCCAGCTGATGTCGTTGATGGTGGTGTTCGGTCATGAGAATTGGCAGCTAACGGAACGTATGAAAACATATCAACATACAGCAACAAAATTAATAAAATAAAAAAAATGGTATACTATAGTCCCCTAATGGTGGCCCATTAGTGGAGTCATGAAATGTAGACTTACAGGGTTGTTGTGGTGGTGGTATTTGGTGCTCCTGAGAATCAACAGCTAATAGAACGTATGAAAACATATTAACATACAGCAATGAAACTCATTTAATAAACAGTGTGGAGTGCCACCAACAGGGGAGTGATGACATGTAGCCTTCCAGAAGCAGGGTGGAGGCATGAAGGAAGGGGAGTCTCCACATGGTGGGTGATAACAGCCCTTGTTCTGTGGGCCACCGGCTCAGAGTCACTTTCTGAATCATAAGTTGGGGATCTAGTCCAAACAGAGGGAATATTTGAGTGACAACAAACAATAGTTGTATTAAACCAATAACATAGTGGGCAGACTTTTTTTCCTTCCTTTTTATTTTTCTTGGCTGGTCTTCATCTTGGGACTGGAGACCCGCAGTGCCATTATTGAGATACTCTTGTGGGTGGCTTCAATGACATGTTTTTACATTTACATTTACATTTACATTTACATTTAGGGCATTTGGCAGACGCTTTTATCCAAAGCGACTTACAAGGTGTACATTAGTTGAAGCAGACAATAGCATAACACTGGGGTACGCAAACATATAAATACAGCAGTTCACAAGTATTCATATTGACAAGATGAATAACACAATTTCGTACTGCTAGGTCACCTGCTTAAGTAGCTGTGATAAGAGCGTGTTAACAACATTAAGGACATACACTTGCTAACATATACAACATGCTAAGAGCTATTAATGTCAGGACTTAAGCAAGTTTAGGGGTTTCACAAAGGAGAGTCCAGGTGGACTCTGAACAGGTGGGTCTTGAGTCTCTTGCGGAAGCTGGCGAGGGACTCTGCCGTCCTGACATGAGACGGGAGTTCATTCCACCACTGTGGGGCCAGAGCCGTGAAGAGCTGGGTTTTGGACGAGCGATGTTTGGTTGACCTTAGTGAAGGTCGAACAAGTCGCCTGGCAGAAGTTGAGCGGAGCGCTCTGGCTGGGATGTAGGGTTTGACCAACGCCTGGAGGTAGGCCGGGGCAGTTCCATTGACTGCCCTAAAGGTCAGCACCAGAATCTTGAATTTGATGCGAGCATTTACCGGAAGCCAGTGGAGTTCGCGGAAGAGAGGGGTCACGTGGGAGAATTTCGGTAGGTTGAATACCAGGCGTGCTGCTGCGTTCTGGATGCGTTGGAGGGGCTTGGTTGCAGAGGCGGGGAGTCCCGCCAGGAGAGAGTTGCAGTAGTCGAGGCGGGTGATGACGAGCGCTTGGACCAGGATCTGCGCCGCTTCACGTGTGAGGAAGGGCCGGATCCTGCGGATGTTGTAGAGGGCAATTCTGCAAGATCGGGCCACCGCGGTGACGTTGGCATTGCAGGACAGCTGGTCATCTACCACCACACCAAGGTCTCTTGTTGTGGTTGAGGGGGAGACTTGGGTGTTCTCGATGGTGACCAGTAGGTCCATCTGAGGGCAGTCTTTCCCCGGTATGAAGAGGAGCTCAGTCTTGTCAAGGTTGAGCTTCAGGTGGTTGGCGGCTGTCCATCTGCTGATGTCGGCCAGGCATTTCGAGATGCGTGTTGCTATTTGGGCTTCTGAGGGGGGAAAGGAGAGAAACAGTTGAGTGTCATCTGCATAGCAGTGATAGGAGAAGCCATGAGATGCGATTACAGAGCCTAGCGATTTAGTGTAAAGAGAAAACAGAAGGGGTCCCAATACTGAGCCTTGAGGAACTCCGGTGTCCAGGGTGCAGGGTTTGGACAGGGAACCGTTCCATGTGACCTGATAAGTCCGATCTGCAAGGTAGGAGGTGAACCAGGATAACGCAGTTCCAGCGATTCCAAGCTCGGCGAGAGTGGAGAGGAGGATCTGGTGGTTCACTGTGTCGAACGCCGCAGACAGGTCGAGAAGGATCAGTACCGATGAGAGGGACGAGCTTCTGGCATCACGAAGAGACTCTGTCACTGCGAGCAGTGCCGTCTCCGTGGAGTGCGCAGCCTTGAAGCCTGACTGGTGAGGGTCGAGGAGGTTGTTCTGGGAGAGATAGGAAGAAAGTTGTGAGGAGACAGCCCGTTCAAGGGTTTTGGACAGGAATGATAGGAGAGATACCGGTCTGTAGTTTTGGACATCAGTGGTGTCTAGGGATGGTTTCTTGAGGAGCGGCTTGATTCTGGCAGTCTTGAAGGCTGCCGGAAACAGGCCTGCCTCAAGGGAGATGTTGATTTGGGATGTAAGGAAGGGAAGGATATCGCCCGAGATGTCCTGGAGAAGAGAGGAAGGGATTGGGTCGAGGGGGCAGGTGGTAGGGTGGTTAGATGTCACCAGTTTGTTAACTTCATCGGGGGAGAGGGGGTTGAAACAGGTAAGGTTAGTGGGGGTGGGAGAGGAGGGAGGGAGGAAAGCGGTGGGGGTGAAGGAGGAGGTAATGTCGTTCACCTTCTTCGTAAAGAAGGTGACAAAGTCATCAGCTGAGAGGGAGGAGGGAGGGGGAGGGGAGGGGGGGTTGAGGAGGGAAGAGAACATGGAGAAAAGTTTCCTTGGGTTAGAGGCAGAAGAGTTTATTTTTGTACGGTAGAAGGCAGATTTAGCAGCCGATACCGTGGAGGTGAAGCCAGCGAGGAGACGGAGGTAGTGAGCGAGGTCATCAGAGGAGTCCGATTTCCTCCATTTTCTCTCGGCCGCCCGTAGCTCTGCTCTACAAGCCCGCAGATGTTCGGACAGCCAAGGAGGTGGAGGAGAGGCTCGTGCTGGTCTGGAGGTGAGAGGACAGAGAGAGTCGAAGGAGGAGGAGAGAGAGGAAGTCAGAGTGGAGGAGGCTTCCTCCACCGACAAGAGAGAGAATTGTTGGGGGGATGGTAGTGAGGATAGGACAGATGCGGAGAAAGAAGAGGGAGAGAGAGTTTTCAGGTTACTACGGAAGGTAACAATGTGGGGAGTAGTGGGTAGGGAGGTGGGGGATTTGAGAGGGAGAGAGAAAGCAACAAAATGGTGATCAGAGACAGGGAGGGGTGTGACCGAGATCACCGAGGTGGTACAGGATCTTGTGAAGACAAGATCCAGTTGGTTCCCAGCTCTGTGGGTAGGGGGAGAAGGAGTGTGTGTTAGACCGAATATGGCAAAAAAGTTAATGAATTCAGGAGATTGTAACTTATCCGACTGGATGTTGAAGTCACCCAGAACCACGAGTGGGGTGCCGTCCTCAGGAAAGCAGCTGAGGAGGGCGTCCATCTCGTCAAAGAAGTCACCAAGAGGGCCCGGTGGTCGGTAAATTACGGCAATGTTGAGCCTAGTTGGGATGGTAACAGAAACAGCATGAAATTCGAGTGCCGATCTGGTCAGATGACCCAGAGGGAGTACCTGATATGACCAGTTTGGAGAGACTAGGAGTCCCGTTCCTCCACCACGCCCAGAGGGTCGGGGGGTGTGGGTGAAGGAGTAGGTCGCGGAGAGAGCAGCTGCGGTAGCCGTGTTCTCAGGGGTGATCCAGGTCTCGGTGAGAGCCAGGAAGTGGAGAGACTGGAGTGCGGCGTAGGCCAGAATGGTTTCTGTCTTCTTGACCGACGATTGGCAATTCCAGAGTCCCCCTTTCACCACAAGATCTGTGAAGGTAGAAATAGTAGGATAGAGGAGATTGGAAGGTTTGCGGCGTCGAGAGGGAGAGCCTCGATGCCATCTATTGCGGGAGGATGTCCAGACTACAATGGAATGACGACACATAGCAAGGGTAGGAGGACTAGATTTGACTAACTCCCTAGACAGACTCCGGTAGAACGACTCCTTGGTCTTTGTTCTGGGTCTTGTTCTGGCACTCCGGTAGAACGACTCCTTGGTCTTTGTTCTGGGTCTTGTTCTGGCACTCCGGTAGAATGACTCCTTGGTCTTTGTTCTGGGTCTTAGTTCCTGGGGCCTGACGCTAAATGCTGACGCTAACAAACTACTTCTACTTCTACTTCTATTTACCTCTTTCAAATATAATTAGCGTTAAACGTCCTCCATCCAGGGCCCGGCTCCTCAAACGCCTGATGGCCTTTCTTATTTGTTCATCCTTGGCATAGTTTGGCCACCAGCATTTGCCATTGGTGTACCAACGTGACGCCACCAAATTCACTGTGTTTTCATCGCTGAAAATGACCCCAAAGAATTTCAATACAAAAAGTAACAAAAAAACGGAATAAAAATTGTTAAAAGTCAAATAAAACTTGTAACTTGGAGTGTCTTGTGGTTTACATGACAGAGGGCGTGTGGGGCAGGCATGGTTTGCACCCTGGAGAGCGATGTGTATGACAGGAGGAGTATCTTCCAATGACAAAAGCAGGATCAGGTTTGTTTTCTTAATATTGTGAATATGATGGCATGCACTCACAAGGACAACCAGGTTTAAGGATAGTTCCACAGGCAGTGACCTACTGAACTGCTAGTGCTGCCACTATCATAACATCGTCATTAACATTACACTGTCATACTGAGCTGGACTTTCTGGACTCATCACAGTTACTGCACTGCACTGTATTCATGATGCTGCTGCACTACTGGCACTTTAAATGCTTTTACAGATGTGTGTACATTTAACACATTTATCATATGTACTACATGTCACTTTGCTGTTCTTGTTTTGTTTATTTTTATTGTGTATATTATTTATATTTTGATGGTGTTGTTTTGTAGATGTGATTTGATGGTGTTGTTTTGTAGATGTATACTGCGGGAGGGAATGGGGAGTCAGCATTCTGTTGCAAAGGGCCAGTAAAATATATCTTGTATCTTTTATCTTATCGTATGTATACTCATATTGTCATATTGATTTGCCGTTGATAACAAAAAGATAAGGAAGATAAAGTACGATAAGATAAAAGAGACAAGATATATATATATATATATATATATATATATATATATGTATTTATTTATTTTCGAGCTAAACATATATCAATACATTTTACCCATAGGACAACCATAACAAACTATTTATTCAAAGTCTGATCGCTTTGTTATCAGTGTGAGAATAATGAATTCACAATAGTGTGTTATGTTGGCGTGTTTGTTACCGAGGATACGCACAACACGCAGGGGTTGGTGTGTCGACTCGCCTTTCTATTGTGAGAACTGGTCCAACAACAGTCGTCAGTGTGCTATGCACATATTTGAATATTGAATTCTTCCTATCGTGCAACTTTTGATCGACTGTCTATATTAATTCAAACGTTTATTATACTATTATGACACCATCCACACCACCTAACTATATCCATAAGGTAACATATTATGAATAAGGTGACATATTCATCACCAACTTGTATATACATAATAGTTATTGTTACTTATTCAAAAATATATATCATTCAAAATAATATATAATAATAAATTATTGTTGCTGTCACTTTAAAAAAAAAATTTGCGCCAGCCGCCACATACGTACATACTTACCAATTCTTTATTGTTCTTTATTGTTATGTTTGCTTGTTATTGTGACGTTGTACGTCATTATATGACACACTGTTATTGGCTGGGAGATGCTATTCATACTTGCTTGAGTGAATGGGGCCAAGTATAAGCATTACATTGTATTGTTTTACACAAAATAAAGAATATTGAATCTATCTAAGTCATTTTTTTTGTTTAACCCGGTTGTGTGAAGTTGTTCCTATGTTGTATTGTTGTATTATTATTATTATTATTATTATTATTGTTATTATTATTATCCTTAATTCCCTCACACGTTCCCTCACACCCTCAGTGTTCGTGTCACCTGCGACCAGCTGGACTGGGCTGGGACGGTGACGACACGGGGGGCGGGGCTGCAGGCAGCGGGAGGGAGGGGGCGCTCTGGTGAGAGCCTTCATACTAGTGCTGTCTAACACATCACCGCCACCACCAGGACCAGGACCAGGACCAGGACCAGGGAACTACACACATCTACAGGGGGCTCGGTTTGGTTTGCTGTTTTCTCCTCCAGAAACGAAGTCATACAGCAAGGTTGGAACCATGTGTGGTAAGAGAAGCGTCGCAGTACAGTATGCATCTCTCTCTCTCTCTCTCTCTCTCTCTCTCTCTCTCTCTCTCTCTCTCTCTCTCTCTCTCTCTCTCTGTAGCTTGGCCACAACCTTTCTTTTTTGGTCTTTCTTTTCTTTCTTTCTTGTTTTCCTCGGAGCCACACATGAGCCTTTCACGGGATGGCCACGACGTTCGTTCGGCTTGATTTGTATGAAAGATATGATGATGATGATGATGATGCTTCGCATGTTTTCCGAGTACAACTGGCTCTTTGTGAGATGATATGTCGTCCCCCCCCGTCCACTGACGTCTGCTCTCCTCAGTGTTGCAAATACGTGTCACTGCTGTCTGTCTGTCTGTCTGTCTGTCTCTCTCTCTCTCTGCTGGCATTCTGAGTGTCGATCACAGCCCGACCTCGTGTGCCCCTATCTCGTGTGTTGGGCTGTTCGTGTGTTGATGGGGATGATGCACGGTGACAACCACCGAGCGACACACACACACACGAACACGCACACGCACACGCACACGCACACACATCATTTCGTTAGAAGTCACTTACTCTAGTGTTTCAGCTTGGATGGTTGGGATGTGTTCAGGGGGGATGCTGCATCTGATGATAGCCCAGTTGTTGGCTCACGTAAAGTTCGCTGTGTGAGAGGGGGGGGGCAGCCTGAACCTTTACATAGCTGACACACACACACACACACACACACACACACACACACACACACACACACACACACACCGTGTGTGTAGTGTAGACCGTGTCTCCCGCGGGCTGAGAGCCGGTGAACACTGCGGCCAATGTGCCGACGTCTTTCAATGAACCACCTGTGTTGCTTTGGGAGCAAAAACCTTGGAACGTCAGTGCTGCTTCTCCCTCTCTCCCTCTCCCTCTCCCTCTCCCTCTCCCTCTCTCCCTTTCTCGCTCGCCCTCTCGCTCTCGCTCTCGCCCTCGCCCTCGCTCTCTCTCTCTCTCTCTCTCTCTTTCTCTCCCTCTCTCCCTTTCTCGCCCTCTCGCTCGCCCTCTCTCTCTCGCCCTCTCTCTCTCTACACCTCTCGCCCTCTCTCTCTCTCTCTCTCTCTCTCTCTCTCTCTCTCTCTCTCTCTCTCTCTCTCTCTCTCTCTCTCTCTCTCTCTCTCTCGTCAGCTCGGCTTACAAGATAACAGGAGTTATCTTTTGTTTATATTTATTTGCCGTGTCATAAAAGCTGGCCCTCCAAGCCCTTTGAGGCTGTAACTCTTGTTAAGGACTCTGATAAAGAAATAAAAATCGATTCGATTGAGTTGCATATTAATAGTTGCATAACTTTGACCTTAGAACTAACTCTCAGTAGACCTGCTACTGTTTGGGTCTAGATGCGTCGTGGTTAACTTCATTGTTCATCGTCCGTACAACAAAAATAAGATATAATAATCACCGTATGTGTAATTAGTGTAATTCAACTTCAGGGTAGTTTTATTTAAATGATATGTCTAGTGTGGTTTTATTTTTAATTGTACTCACATCGTATAATTGTACACACACACACACACACACACAAAGAGAATCAACATTTTTATTTTTAATAAGCCAACTTTTTGTTTAAAGGAATCTTTGCCTACCTGAATTACCAAGTGCCTCGCACGAGGAGGGAGATATTCGAGACGCTGGTGAAGGGACTGCAGAGACTGGAGTACAGAGGGTATGATTCAGCAGGTAAGACCCCCCCCCCCCAGTACACACACACACACACACACGCATGCACACACACACGCACGCACACACACACACGCGCGCACACGCACACACAAGGACACACACATGTATGCGTTGCGTATACATGCTCATTAATACACACGTGCAGACACACACACGCACACACAGACACACACGCACACACACAAGGACACAAACACACATGCATGCGTTGTGTACACATGCACATTAATACACAAACACACGTGCGGGCACACACACACACACACACACAGTGTTCTTAGGGTGATGCATATGTATATACTTTGTTCTTTCTTATTCTCCTCCCGAGTGAGCCTGTCACTCACTGACACTGTTCAAAGGCATGTTAATAATAGCATGATAATAGCACGCGTCACAAGTGTCTCGCTGGACTGGTATAGACTCAGCAATGTAGTACATACCAGAAGAACCAGATGCTGCTCCCCTCCCCGTGGACGCAGGGCGGCCCCGTGGAGGCTGGGTAGTGTGCCTCCATTCGTTACCTTTTGCTCCATTTGGAAAGTAACCACTTATTGAACACAGAGAGGTTAGTAGAGGAAGTTAACCCTAAAAGGGCTATAAAGCTTTTCCTATTGACTGAGGAAGAATAATAATCTTTTAATAATAAATAATAATAATAGTGGTGAAATAATCACACAAACATTGTAATACATTGTAAAACATTAGTATAATAGTCTGGGACGTATATTACAAAAAGTAATATATACAGTACATATGTATAATAAAAAAAATACATATATATAAAAGTCTCATTATAAATAATTAAACACATTTGTGAATGATATAGTTGATTACAGTTATCATATTATGTATTGTATTCAATTAATTAGATTATATGATATTTCAGATAACATCTGACTGGCTAGACTTAAATCTCTTTATTCTGAATTTCTGAAATCTTTGAGAACTCTAAATGTATGAGTCCTAACACATGAATCCCACTCCGTCAGGCGGATATCAGGCATGGAACCCAACCTGCTGACACATCGTACGTTATTGCTTTGAACAGAACTCCACGGGTCTGATTAGTGATTAAAACCGCTGACTTTACCGTTTCTCCTGGCTTCACTAAAACATCCCCGACTCAAAACTCAGTCAAAACTCGTTTGTTTTACCAATTCTGGCGAAGAAGCATTTAAGATTCAAGATTCAAGATGATTTTTATTGGCATTTGCAACAAGTACAATGTGACGCTTACCCCACACCCACACAACCATACTATACTAAACCATACAACACTATACTGTAAACAACACTCTACGCTTCCTATGATATGCTATACGTTATACTATAAACAGCATTTTATACTATACTGTGTACAAAAGACATGTACAACAATACCATACACAATCAAATTAACAAAAATAACAATCAAGTGACTGATGGGTGATATACACATATATATATATATATATATATATATATATATATATATATATATATATATATATATATATATATATATATATATATATAAGATATATACAAATGGTGAATTGTGCAAAAAGCATTTTAAAGTTCAAAATGTTAGCATGTAGGTCGCTACATGCTATAGGCCTAGGTGTTTAGGAATCGATGTCAGTACAGAGTTTATGGACGACATAACAGTGGAAAAACACACACACACACGCACAACCACATATGCACAAGTGCGCACATCTACACATCAATTGAGCAGGAGATTGTAGCATGGAGATTGTAGGTGGACTAGCATGTTCCGTGTTACCTGTCCCCTCCAGGTGTCGCCGTGGACGGCGCTAACAAGATGATGACGGACCTCAACAGCAAGGCCATCGTCATCATCAAGAAGAAGGGAAAGGTCAAGGCGCTGGACGAGGAGCTCTACAGTAGGTTCAGGGTACATGAACCAGTGTGTGTGTGACAGCTGCCTTATCTTGGTCACTATATGGTTATGGTTATGGTGGGGCTTTATTATGTTGTTCCTCACCAACATGTTTTCGCAACGCCTACAGTTACAATCGTTTGGACAACGTTGTTACAATTTAAAACCCTTCTCCCTATAAAGCCCTCCATTAATGTTCTGTTCATTGCATGCACTTCATGTCAAGTCAAGTCAAGTTTATTGTCACTTCACAGTTTACAGAAGTATAAAGCAGTGATGTGAAAATCTTATGTGCAATACCCGACGACAGACAGCAGTTATAAAAAAAAGATAAAAATAGAATAAAATGTGTTTAACGCGAGCGTGTTTCTGATGAACGACACCCGACACATCAGTCTTTGAACCCCCCCCCACTGCAGAGCAAGACACCCTTGACCTGGACGAGGAGCTGTGCACCCACTTTGGCATCGCTCACACGCGCTGGGCCACTCACGGAGAACCCAGTCCCCGCAACAGCCACCCTCACCGCTCAGACAAGAACAACGGTAATGAGCTCAAATACATTGACACATTTGTACACACACACACTCACAAGCACATGCGCAAGTACACACCCCCACAAGCACATATGCACACAGGCACACACACACACACACACACACACACACACACACATTTGTGCCCACACACACACACACACACACACACACGCACGCGCATGTACATACACACACACACACACAATGCCTATGCACACAGCTGCAGAATCTTTCATTGTAATCCAATGGATTGAAATAAATAATGACATCATCAAAGGAAGAAACAAACAAACCAAGTTTGTGAATGAATCATAGAACGAAAGAAATAGTGAATGAGAAGGTAGAAAGCCTCCCTGAAGCAGTGTTCCATAATTCCATCATCATCATTAATAATGATGTAATAACAACACTAATATATGGAAAAGCCTTTCTAGGATGTGGGGTCTTTTGAGCACGGCGTCTCCATTACGTTCTGACGTTGTTCAATTCAAAGTACACATTATCAGGTCTTAAAGGTGAGGGGGACGTACGAGTCCACATGCGGTCTGTCTCGGTGCACAGAGCGGGTTTCAGGCATGCCGGGCAACAAAATGAGTTTTGTTGTGTGTTAGGGTGACCACTACCCACCACTATCGCTGACCTCGTCGATCTGCACAAACAGTCCCACTTGTGTCAGCCTGAGTTGTGCACACAGAGAGAGAACAAAGTGGGAGAGGGCAGATCTGGAAGGCCTTCAATGTTTAACCGACCAATCACTTTGACCCTCTATCTTATCCATGTCTCTATTACCCCTCCCTCTTCTCTTGGCTGCAGAGTTTGTTGTCGTTCACAACGGCATCATCACCAACTACAAAGAGCTGAGGAAGTACTTGGTAAGTCTGACACCTCACAGGAATCCATATAGTTATATATATATATATATATATATATATATATATATATATATATATATATATATATATATATATATATATATATATATATATATATATATATACATTCATACACAATATTCAATTAAGCCATTGAGCGCAGGAGGTTGAGCTTGTGGATTCTAGGAGTTATTCTGTGCCTTGCGGTTTTGAAAAAATAAACGTGCCTTACAGATATGCCTTATTTTTTGCCCAATCATGGCTCTCCAATCACGGTGTGTAACCAGGTGTGAACTGGTCTGCTGGTACACTGGTCACTGCCACTCCTCTATCTCCACACAAACCAGAAACCTGTCTATATATATATATATAGCTATATATCTATAGATATATAGCTATATATATATATATCTATAGACGTAGATGTCAGGGGGCGACGGCAATGGTCTTTCCATACAAATACAGAGCGTACAGTACATCGAAGGGAATTTGGCATCTAAACCAGAGTGCAAATGCTTTTCAGTAAAGTGCATGGTAATATATAATGTACAGTTGTTGAATAATATGTAAAATATGTAAAAACAGTCTACTAAAAAAACTACTACTAAAAACAGGTATAGAATTACATATAGAGTATTTATGAGATATGTGCAGAATTATAAATATATAACAGGAAGTGAGCAGGGGTATGCAGGTGTATCACAAGATGAATATATATAAAAGTATATACATATATAGGTATGTATATAGGTATATAGGTGTATAATACATGCACAGGTTTACTCGACACATACTGTATGCAAATGTAGACAGACATGCTGGACTGGTTAGCGTGGCAGGTAAGTGGACATAAAGAGTCTGCAATGTCATCCAGGGCCGAGTTATTTGAAAAATGCACGGCGATCCAAAAGCATTGTATTGTATTGTAACCTGGAGGTTGGTCCTATTGTGACCTGGAGGTTGGTCCTATTGTACCACTCGTTACGTCACGTTAAGGGAAAACATGCCTTGTGAAAATGTAAATGTGAATATCTGTGTTCACAAAGGCTGCTATCCCTACGGAGCTGCACTAGTGTCACTTGAAAATGCTTTTTGCACCATTACATTATATATATATCATCCATTAGAGACTTTACTGTTCTCTCTCTCTCTGTCTCTGTCTCTCTGTCCTCTCTCTCTCTCTCTCTCTCTCTCTCTCTCGCTTTCGCTCTCGCTCTCGCTCTCTCGCTCTCTCTCTAAAGTATTGCATCGTATAGTATTGTTGTTAAAAGTCCTATTCATGCGTGTGAGCGAATGGGGAGTAAGCATTCCTTCATACTGGTCACACATGGCAAACACAGACTCTTGAATGTTGACTGTTGCAATGGACGCTCTACCACATCCCTTCCCCTCCTCAGATCTCCAAAGGCTACGAGTTTGAGTCGGAGACGGACACGGAGGTCATCCCCAAGCTCATCAAATACGTCCACGACAACCGAGATAGCGACAACGTCTCCTTCTCCACTCTGGTGGAGAGGGTCATCCAACAGCTGGTGGGTACAGACCAGACCACACAGGACACACACACCCACCCACCCCCACCCACACACACACCACCACCCCCACCCACTGCCACCCACACACCACCACCCACCATCCACACACCACCATCCACCCACATACCACCACCCACACACCACCACCCACCATCCACCCACACACCACCACCCCCACCCACACACCACCACCCCCACCCACACACCACCACCCCCACCCACACACCACCACCCACCACCCA